>OZ038487.1:63672185-63689685 GCA_964036315.1 Acanthosepion esculentum
GAGAGGAATAAAACATTAAGCGATTGAAACTGAAGACCAGTCTGATGATGCTTGACAGGGTAAATTGAGGAGAGAAAGCCTCCAAGAAAGAAGAGATAAATGGAAAAGAAGAAAAAAAGAGGGAAGTGTTAAAAGATAAGAGGCGATAGATAAGAGCGAATGAAAGGATAAAAATAGCAGGCAAAGAATATTCGAATGGGAAGGGTGAGATGAGGAGTAAAGTACGTAAGCAAAAGAAAGAAAGAAAGAAAGAAAGAAAGAAAGAAAGAAAGAAAGAAAGAATGGGTGAATAGAGAGAAAAATGAAAGAAAAGAACTAGAAGGAAGAAACAAAAGAAAAACAAGAGGAGAATTAAATAAAACAAAAATGAAAGGCGAGAGCGAAAGAAAGAAAAGAAGAAAACACGTAAGCAAAAAATAATGACGCGAAAAGACGAGAGTGAAAGAAAGAAAGAAAGAAAGAAACAAACAAACAAAGAGACGAGAGAGAAAAAAGAGAAAAAAAAATACGAAAGTAAAAAAAATCTAAAGAGAAAACCTAAAGAGAAAGAAAAAAGAAAATCAATAGCGAAAGAAAGAATGAAAATATGAAAGCGAAGAAAAAAAAGAGAACAACGGAAAAAGTAGATTGAAAAAAAGAAAGGAAACAAGTAGTTTGTGCGCAATAATAGAAAGGAAGAGTATAATTTTATCAGCAAGAAACGTTAGGGGAGGGGGATGTAATACACAGTTGATTTCAAGAGCAACATCGCAAAAATTGACTTACACCACGAGAAATCGCTCGATTGACTGCAAGATTTAAAGAAAGCGTAAAAAACACAATAACAAGTCGGATTTTTTAATCTTAATTTTTTTCGATAGCTAAATCAGTGTCTGATATGTTGCAATTTTGACAGCCCGGTGTTTTTTTTTTATCTTCAAAATGTCTCTGTTACGATATTATGCCCGAAAGCCTTCAAAGAGACAGCCATCTTGTCTGCTGCACAGAGAATGTCAAAAAACATGTCATCATCCCAAGCAGATATCACAAATATCACAACATAAACATGATTCAGCACTTTTCTCAAACAGAACTCTTAGCGACGTTTTCAAATTCTTGAATAGCAACACATTGCATATTTGGTACTCGGAAGGATTCTACGTAGTACTGCATCGACATATAAACGCATATGTATATGCGTAGTAATAATCCATAGTTGGGGGAGATTTCGATCTTGAATATTCTTGTATCACATTTTTTCCACCTTGAGATTGCCCATTAAATTATATTAACTATTTGCTAGAGATTTTTTTGCTGTTCATGATGTTATTAATTGTTTAATAATAATAATAATAATAATAATAATAATAATAATAATAATAATAATAATAATAATAATAATCACTGATACTTCACCATTCATTTCACTCATGTCTTGTGGTCCTAATTGATTTAAATGCTTTTTATGAAATAAGATGAACTGCAGTAAATATCCTATCCGGCATTTTTATCTTCAAAAATGTAAAAGCAATGTCAATCGTTAACTTCTATTTTTTTAATTCTTGTTCTTTTATTGAAATATCTCTTTAATAATGTTTTCTTTTTCTCATATTTTTTCACACTCAATAACCCCTTGCAAATTAGTAGCTTTATTGCTTTGCTTGGGGTAAAATGATTAAAAAATAAACACATATTTGACTGTCAGTTGCCTGACTTTAACTAGTTGGCCATGTCCTCTAGGGTATGACACACTTTCTACATGAGTGGGAGTAATGAAGAAGCATTATTGACGCGTGTCAAGAGTGTTGTTGTTTTTCGACATGGGAGTCACGTCAAGATAATTAAGAATACCCTCAATTGGAGACCGTCTGTGTGGACTAGGTTAGGCAACCTGAAAGTATTCCTAATTGGACTTCACCTGCAAGGTGATACACTGATTTTATCAAATTCTCTCAGCCTATTGCACACATTAGGTTGTGTTGCATATATCAGACTGGGTGTCCTGATGGGGTATATTAGGTGAAATATATATGTATTCTACTGTTATTTTGTTGGCGTGTTGCTCTCTCAAATAATAATAATAATAATAATAATAATAATAATAATAATAATAAGAAGAAGAAGAAGAAGAAGAAGAAGAAGAAGAAGAAGAAGAAGAAGAAGAAGAGCTTTAGGAGACTGAGGTCTAATCCAACATGAACTCACTCTAAAAACTACAAGAATCGGATTGGAAGCATATCTCATAAAAAACAATGATCCTCTCCTACAAATAGTAAAACAACAAATCCACTCCATCAAAAAGAAGTTGAACTCTTCAAGAAACAGCTTAATGTAACTGAAATCCTACCAACAAAAAATGGAGTGAATACCATCTATGACAAACGAGTAAACCAGAAAGCAAAACAACTTGGCCAAATGAAATTACAAATATAAACTGGGAGAACAAGGCGTTTCACGGAAAATACCTAAAAAGAACTAATGAAGCAGTTGAGGAGGAGCACCGGGCTGAAAGCTGAAACAGAATGCCTAATTATTGTAGCTCAAGACCAAAGCCTCACAACCAGATCCTATCACTGTCATATAATTAAGGAGAACACTAACTCGAATGCAGACATAACAAGGTAGCGACATATGTGCACTGGAAGTTATGCAAGAAGCACAAAATCGGAACCACTGAAATATTGTATGAGCACTAACCAGACACAGTTACCCAAAATAACGATCTAACTATCCTCTGGGACATACCAATTCAAACTGACAGGGAAATAAAAGCCAACAGACCTGATATCATCATAAATAAAAAGAAATTCAGGAAGTGGATGCGTATTGACATAGCAGTATCAAGTGAGAGAAACACCTCCATAAAAATTATCGAGAAATTGTCCAAATACAAGGAACTGGAGATCGAGATTAAAAGGATGTGGAGAATGAAGACTGAGACTGTACCAATAGTAATCGGAGCTCTGGGCCTTGTGAGTAAAGGAATGGACAATTTTACTAACAGTGTCCCAGGTAACATTAACATACAAGTTGCCCAGAAGGTCGCCTTACTAGGAACATCCCATATACTAAGAAAAGTGCTATCAATTAAATGACAATTTTCCTATAGGGCCTAAGGACCATAGTTTGAACCCATCTCTACAGGATACAAAGCAGGAAACATAACATACACAAATAATAATAATAATGATAATAATAATAATAATAATAATAATAATAATAGTAATAATGGTACCACCATAAGCCAGAGAAGGTGATCATAAGCGACCAAGTTAAGATCTTGTGGGTTTTCAACATCCACACTTACCGCCATCAAAACAATCATCACCGTCTTCGAAGAAGAAAAAAGAATATTCTGTCTCATCGATATGACGGTTCCTAGGTATCATAATATCAAAGAAATTGATCTTTGGATTAAAGTAGCCAGAATCTGGGAGGTTCAGATCACTGTTGTCCTAATTATTCCGGATGTTTCGGCTATTTTCCTTTAACATGGCACGTGGAACTAGAACAATCTACCCCGGTGGACGAAATAAGGGTTTCGGTTCAAAATTCCAATCATCTGTAGAAGGCCGGAGCGTACAACGGCCGAAACGTTGTGAATATGGCAATGAAGATGAGGATAACAGTCTGAATAATGTAAATAATGTAAATAATGATAATACCTCATCTCAGGGATATAGATAGACAAGCATAGTAACCCTAATAAGTTTTGAAGTGATAATGTGATGTATTCTTAATTCTTCGGAACAAAGAAATATAACCCATCAGCGATAAGAAATACAACGATATTTCTGTTGCATTGCAACTTAGACCAGACACCAGAATCGTTCCCAGAGTGCAGTTTCTTCCAGTCAAATCTCTCGGTTTTCGGCGCCTGTGACCACTGTCTTATAGAGGACAGCGTTCTTTATTTTGTTCTCTTTGTATGAAAAAGTAATTTATCAAGAACTCATGGTCTGGCTTCACTACTTTTTTGTAAATTGACCCCTAATAAGGTGAGAAATAAAAATATATTTTACTCTAATTTCTATTATATTATAAAAAATGAAATTATATTATAAAAACATATTATTAAAAAGCGTTATATTATAAAAGCGATATTATATTATAAAAATATATATATTAAAAAAATGAAATTATATTATAAAAGTGAAAAATGTTTGCATATGCTTTTTAATTGGTTGTATGAAAAATGTATAAGATTTTAAAAATCAACATATGTCAGATCTTAAGCTAAAAATAAACATCAAAATTGTGGAATTGGGATTTTTTCGGTTCGATTTCAAAACGCAGTTAATTTTTTGCCCATTGTTTCATAAATCTTTAGACTACAATTTTAAGTTTGGTTTGAAACTAAATTGAAGAACTGTAATTCAAAATGTGGCAGAATACGAGCGTTGTCGGACTATCAGAGGCTGAGGTCGATCCCCGCTGAGTGTTTCATATGTTGGCTCTACCTCAAACGAAATTAATCAACATAAATACTGATAAGGTATGTCGACATTTCCTGTTGACTATCTCCCATTTCCAAAATCACTTTGGAGAGATCTAGATTTGTAGGACTTTACTGAACAAAGTAAGGATTAGCTTATCCCTGATGTTCTCTTCTGGAGACCCGATCATTGAAAGGCTAGCATTAGTTTCCAATTCAAAACATACATTCGTCAAATGCTGATAAATGTATGGATAATCGTGATGACGAGAGAGAAAGTGTTCTGAGGATCCGTCCAATCGAAACGCCATGATGCTGATGATCAAGACTTTAGGGTTCCACCACCACGCCCAAATTAATTTACTCCTACTTCTCCCTCTCACAAAGTACCTCGGTGTGGTGCAATGGTTAGCAAGCTTATCTCGCTAGAAGAATTACGACTGGGTAGTGAGTTCAATCCTCACTGGGTGTCCATTACTTTCGACCTTCTGTCACATCTATGCTGCGCTTCGAAAATCGACATCATATATTAGCATACTTACCTGGCATATGCCGGGAAAGTTTCATAAAATAAGCTCAATCCCCCCGGGGGTGGGCTTCCTTCCAAGAAGTACCACTCTTTCGGGAGAGAGCTAGGTTTATTGCACCCCCCCCCCAAAGGGAAAGTGCCGAAGAGGTATTGCCGTAAAACCCACTTTAAATCTCGACCTCGTGTCACATTCGGTAACGACGTGGGCGCGATGAAAAATGCATACTTCCCCCTTTCACACATTTCAAATATCACATTACCACAGAACGGAAAAGAATGAGGCCTAGAGTTCAAATACTGACTTCATAAAGGAACTTGAATGTGTAATCTGTTAAACACTAATTTCTTAAGCACTGAATAGAGTTGAATCATTGAAGCCGTTTAAGCCGTATGTTCTCTTACCATCAGTCTATGAATTATAATTTCATATCTCTATTATTATTATTATTATTATTATTATTATTATTTCCTTTGATTTATGTTGTATACACATTTCCTTCCGGCTTCCAGACAGGGAAATGGAAAAGGTTAGAAAATGTTTTCATGATATTTTCCACTGAACATTTTTGTAAAAAAAAAACAAGATCTTAAACATTTTACATGGATAAAGCAATTCGTAATGTGTGAGTTGTAATTGTGAGTACAATCTTTTGCATTTCTTTAAGGCGTGGGCTCCCAGGAATGCTTCAACGAGTCTTCAACTTCAACTGGAACTACTGATGTCCTCATGTACCACATTTTTTAAATTTCTACTTCAAGACCCTTGTATTTTGATAATTTTTTGAAAATTTTGAAAGATACATTGCAATCTGCTCGGACTGCCATATCAAGAAGAAGCCACATTCTGTTCTTGTGGTCTTTGATCACGATGTCTGTCCGATTAGCTATGATTGTTTTGTCTGTATGTATTTTAAAGTCCCATAAAATTGTTATAAGTTCTATCTCCAACCGGGTCTGGGTGATGTTCATAACAGTTTCTTGTAGTTTACTTCCCGTAAAATTTGCATATTTTCAGTGCACATATTGGCCTACCCTATCATGCTGAGTTTTATATTCAGTGGTTGCTAACACTGTGCAACCTGAAGCAAGATGACCAATTGTTTCTGGATATTTATCACATAATCTGCATTTGGAATCAACTCAATTTTTCAATATTTGTGCTTGGTAATTTCTGGTTAACAAGCATTGGTCCTGTGTAGCAAGAATAAAACCTCCGGTTTCAGGTTTCAACCAAACACTATGTAAGTAACCACTGATGGCTTGTCTATATCAGCTTATTTGGTACGGTCAGAATATTGACCATGAAGACGTTTATATTCTCACGTGTCTGCATTTGGTCTACTGCATCTGCTTTTTTTCATAAGATCACACGCATTTTACATAGATAAATCTCTTCGTAATATGTTAGCTGTAATTGTCAGTACAATTTTGTGTATTTCTTTAATCAGTTTCCAATGAATTTGAGGGTTCCAACTACAACTGGAATTATTGATGTCTTTGTGTGCGACATTTTTTAGATTTCCACTTCAAGATCCTTGTATTTCGATAGTTTTTTGAAGATTTTCAAAAATGCATTATAATCTGTAGGAACTGCCACGTCAATAAGAAAGCTCATTCTGTTTTTTGTTTTTTTTTTAGTCTTTAATCATAATGTACTATTATTATTCATTATTCTCCACAACTTCCAGTCTTTTATGAACGTTTAACTCTTTGCCACCCTTCATTGTAGCCGCACCTACATCCGTTTGCACTAGCTTCTTTTATTCTACACTTTCCCCTTTGCTATGTCCTGTGAGTGTTAAATTCTCCAGTCTCTCTTTCCTTACTATGTGTCCCATAAATTCCATCAGTCTCTTTCTGTATTTAAGTATAAGTGTCCTTTTACTTCTTATTTTCCTTAAAACTTCCCCGTTGCTTATATCTGCAGCCCATGGCACTCTAAGCATCCACATTGTTTTGGCGCTAATGACCACTGTCTTACAGAGGACAACGTTCTATGTCTTGTCATCTTTATCTAAAAAGTAATTTATAAGGAACCAAAACATCTCTTTAGATTCGGGTCTCTTCTTCACCTGTAAAGAAATTGTCCAGTAATCACTGTGTCATAGAATGGTAGTTTCCTAACTTTGCTAGCGAAAACGAACTTCTCAAATTTAAATTGTCTTTAGAGAACTATAGTTTTGTGTTTTTAGATTCATTATTCAGTCGTCTATTTCTCGTTTCCGACTATTCAGTTCCCTTCTTATATTCATCGTTTCCCAATTTCCGTCTCTTTGCCTTTTTTTTTTTTTGCTAGCAAGACCGAGAACCAGTCATCCATAATTATCACACCTTATTGCTGGAGTCGATTCTAGTTGGATTTGCCCAGTCAATTTTTTTCGCTTGTCCTCTATGTTTCTATATCATTTTTGTTTGAAAAAAAAACAAACAACTTTGAACAAATTAGTTTAACTCTCCAGTGGACGATTTGTTGCTAATTCCTCTCAATTTTATGGGCTGACTCCGCTTTTTTACAGTTTTGATTCAGCTGCATTATATGAAATTATGTTTATCATATTGTAAAAATAAGTTTTTACTTAGGATTATTATTTTTACTTTGATATATTCGCTTTTACACTAACTTCAAGTCATTTCATTGATTTCTAGCTACGACTCTGAATACAATTTCACAATTACGATTGTCATTAAGTCATGCCAACCGTCTGACATTGCTTTCCTTTATCGACCATGACTAAGTTACAAAATAATGACTGCCATTACAAGTATCTTTGTATATTTGTATTGAGTTGGTGCATAATTATCAGGCGTTTTTAAATAATATTTTTATAAGAAAAGAAACATAACAATTCAACAATAACACTTTAAAATGATTATTCCATATTCGTATGATTATCGACACTCATTTTTATAACCTGAAAATAAATAATATTTTTATTTTAAAAAAGTAAACAAAACAGCAATTTTATTAACAAATAACTCGCCTACAAAAACGCCTGATAATTATGCACCAGCCCAGTATTCCGAACTATTGAACTGGCTGATGTAAATAAGCCATGGGCAACCGTTTTTTTTTTTTTTGGTCAGTGGGCCTTATGATCTCTGACTCATCACAAGGTGGGCCGCACTACTAAAAAAGATTCGAGATAATTTTCTGTAGTCGGTATCTCAGCTGCTTTCACTACAGAAAACCAAATACGTAAGCATATATCTTAGAAATGGTAGGAAAGCTACATTATTTAGAAAATATTTTTTTATAATTAAAAAATTGAAGTCTTGATAAATATTATCATTGATGACAGTGTGATTATTACATGTTACTACGTAGGATTTATTTCTAATTCATTCATTTGAAAATGAAAACAATTCTTTAGAGAAAAAAATGATTATGAACGTTTCCTGTTTCAAAAGCAAAAGATGTATACACGTATGATCTTCCCTAGTGAAAATCGTCAATGATTTAAAGTGCTGACAACGTTACGTACCCCCAAATTTTACAAAATTCAAGAAACATTGTATTTAATCATTGTTTATGTATGTGGTTCTAGACGAGATATTATGTGAGTGAATAAGTAAGAACGAAACAAAACAAAATTTTAAGAAATTAAGCGTCCCATTCAGAAAGGCCAAAAGGACCGCCTGTGGCCCGCTGGCCGCAGTTTGTCCATGACTGATATAGATGTTATTATAGACACAACGTTTCGATTAAGTAACCTATAGTCATCTTCAGGTGGCCATTATTTGGTTGACATGGGATATCTGTTGATTATTGATTTATTTGTTCGTGTGATATCAGTTATTGTCATTTCCTGCTGAACCAGTGCTTCACTACCTGATACAGGGAATGAACTCACGACAACTAGATGATGGCAACACATGTATAGCCAATATCCATGACGCTACCAGAGGACATTAGTGGTGTGTTTTTTGGAGTCTTTTATATTCAACGTCAGATGGTTTTTGACATTTGGTTATGATGGCAGATTCATAAAACTTTCCATAATTTAGGATTTCATTTCTAAGATGAGTAATTGTCTATATTTTTGTATTATTTTTTTATGATGACCAGAGGGTATTGGTCGAAACGTTGTGTCTATAATAACATCTATATCAAGCAAGATGGGAACAATAGATCGAAATAATAAGAGAATGTTGACAATTACTCATCCCAGAACGGAAAGACTAAATTCTGAAAAGCGGTACGAACCCGCCATATAAATGTCAAAAATGATCTGACATTGAATATAAAAGGCTTCAGAAGTTCAATCCTTGTATTTGGTAGTGACGCATCATTTGAGCAGGAACAAACAATAACTGATATCACAAGGAGAAAATATCACAACAAGCAACAGAAATCAGCCAATCAATAGACACCTGATGATGACCAGAGGGTACTTGGTCGAAACTTGGTCGAAATATCTATATCAAGCAAGATAAGAACAATAGTTCGAAATATTTGCAAATATTTTACTCATCTCAGAAAAGAAATACTAATGTATTTTTATGTTTATTATTGTTAATGAGTGTTAACGTATTCTTTGTTAAAATTGATTAGGTCATGTCTTCTAGAACAAATCGAATGACTATAATCATTTTACAACTCCCAGTCAGCTCTTTTTGAAATCATAAAAACTATTTGGTGCTTATGTCTACTTGGAGCCGAGCACATCTTTACCCGTGTTTCTTTTTGGGATTAGTTCTGGGTGTTTAAACGTTTCTCATTTGTTATTTGTTGACGTGAGTTTGTCATTGCTTATTCCCACGCTTGATCTGATCTTAAGTTGGCATTACTAACAATTCCGTTTCTCTTTTTCTGCTTTTTCTTTTCTTTTATCTCTTCTCTTTGTCTCTGATGTTTATGATTCTTTAATGATTGACTCTTCAGATACTTTCGCTGCCGTCTTCCTCATAATTGTTCAACTCTTGCCCAGACTTCGATACTGATTAATTCCCACCCACCCCTCTTTTTCTCTTTCCTTTTCCCTATTTATACAATTTCTAAAGTGCAAGAACTTTATATTGATTTTCCACTCCTTTCAAAATGATTCTTGAAACTTGTGTTTTCCCCTATAACGTAGAAAGCTAAACGAAATTCTTGGCTTTGCGTTTTTAACTGCATTATTTATAAGTAGTTTAAAAGCCGCACTCCGCGAGTACTTTTAAGCGAGCTTCTGCGTAGGGCTAATTGGGCCACCGGCTTAAAACTAAAGGGACCTCTGATCTAGCTTAGAATACAGCAATGATAATTTTGAGTTCCTCAATTCACTCTATGGAAACTTCAAAATCTCACTGTAACTCTATAACGCTATTTCAATTTCTTAAGTTGAATTTTGGTCAAAAGACCGATTTAGGTCGAAACTCCGATTTAGGTTGAAGATTGAGTTCTTCAAATCAAAAACTTCAAAACCTCACGTCACGAAACCTCTTACTTTAACTCTGTTTGTGGAACCGACTCCCAAGAGAAATACTTCCCTGATCAATACAATGTTTCAAGTCTAGGGTTAACATTCTTCTTCCCCGCATATTCCCATCATCTGTGCCTGTTACTTTGTAACCCTCTACCTTGATTTATTCTTGGGTTTGTATAGAGTAAATATCACTGATTTCCTCAATTCCCAAAATTTTGGAGATATTTTAAACTGAATTTAAAACAACAAAATTTAATTCACAAAGTTTTTATTTTACTTTAAACTCAAGATAAATGAAAAACTTTTAAAATCACTGATGTTTTTTTTTTTTTCAGATATTTAAAATTTTGGATTTTTTAACTGTTCCCTCCTCGCCCGGACATAAATCCCAATGATGGATGTTCAAGCATCAAATGAAGGACAGGTTTTCAATCCCGGGATCATCCAGATTCCAGAAAGGTATAATATGTCCATGTAGAGCAAGTGTGGCTCGAGTTAGAGAGGTTTCAGACACACGGACAGACAATCAGACAGAATTTGCCATTTATTTATTTTTAATCTTTATCACCCCAAGCCAAGGGGGTTTACAGGGTGCAGAGGAATTAGGAACAGAAACATTAGAAATGAGTAGAAAGAGTAAAGAGCAACCAGGAGGACAGTAGATAGTGATTGACATTGCATTTAAACTTTTGCAGATTAAAGTTGGCTGGAAAGCCTGGAGCCGGAAGGGAGTTCCCCAGGCGAGATGTACGAGAAAAGAGACTGTCATCACAGAAGTTACGGCTACATTTAGTTAGCTCAACTGTAAACTGATGAGACCTCACCGCCAGTCTAGTATTGCGCTTAAATTCATACAGTCCAAGTATCAGAGTGAAGAGCGATATTTATTTCGTAAAAATAAACAGAAATGTGACACAAGGCCAGAGGGAGGGATTGGGGAAAGGACGGTCATCTTCTGTCTTAACTATAACTTAGCTAGCCGCAAACACTGACCCAATTGTACGAACAATATTCCTTACACCAAAACAACACATTCATACGTACTTTTCTTACTACAACCACCATAATACCTCACTGTCTCTATGAAAATACTAACTAGTCTTCATATTTACAATTCAGTGTCTGGGGGAGGGGATAAAATAACAATTCATACTGAAGAGTTCATTCAAATAATTACCATGAAAGTATTTATTTAAAAAAAAACATAGCGAGACAACCTTACGGCGGTGGGCAAGTGACAGGGCCAATGATATTGCTGATTCTCTTTGGATTTTATCAAGGAGCTCCGGGTAAACAGCAGTGGCACCGGACCATATATAGCAGCAATATTCTGAGCATGGTCGAATGGTAGACTTATAGATATTCAGGATAGATTCAAGAGAGAAAAATTGTCTCGCCCGGCACAGAGAACCGACTTTCTTAGGAGCTGACCTACCAATGAATTCAATATAGTCTTCAATATAGTCTTTGCACTTCTTGTCAGCTGAGAACATTAGCCCGAGACGGCGCAACTAGTCACTTTCCTGGAGGATAGCATCAGCTATACTGATGGAAGACGGAATGGGGTCTCTCAGATGATTAATGAGGAGAAGTTTAGTTTTGGAGGCGTTAAAATTGACAAGCCATCGTTTCCCCAGTTACCGACCGTCTTGAGGTGGTTTTGGACACCAGCAGCTCGTTCTTTTTTTCCTAAAATATTTTTATGCTTAGAGTTGTAATATTTTTCACTAGAGTTGAAATCATTTCCTGATTGATTTATATATCTACATGTTCACTGTTTCCTTGTCATTAAGAAATAATTGATTCCTTGTATTAAGTATAGCTGTTAATTAGCTAATTATTCGATATCACAAACAATATTTTCTCAATATTAGATAAGACGACAGATGATTATTAGCTGCTTCATGATTAGTCAGATATTATAATCTGTTTAGCTGGGTTTTTTTTAATTTATCTTGTGGGATTATTCAGTCAATCCTGTCTACTAACAGACTTCCCTCAACATCCGCTTGATAGCGAATCAAACCGCTGGATAAAAACTCACTTTCTTTTTCCTTTGCTCTCTAATCCATAGGATTCAGAAGGCAGAAGACGTTGTCCAGTCTTACTCCGTGGAGACACATCCTAGCCAGGCACGCCGATTGCTTAATTTCACACAACCACGTGACATGTTCCCTCTGACGAGACATTCGCTGGGCAGGTTGACTACTTGATTTCACTTAAATACACAGGAATACAGGCGCACAGAGGCGCGCGCACGCACACACACACACACACACACACACACACACACACACACACACACACACACATACACATGCACACACACTACCACTAAGTAAGTAAATGTTTTCCTTCTATTTTCCATGTCTGCATGCCTGTATACGCACAATTATTTTACCTCATCCTTTGAGCCATATTGATCGTTTTATAAAAATATATGCATAAAAATCTTCCACGTGTTGACTTCTGTTTTTTAACAGTGATATTTATACAAACCCAAGAATAAATCAAGGTAGAGGGTTACAAAGTAACAGGCACAGATGATGGGAATATGCGGGGAAGAAGAATGTTAACCCTAGACTTGAAACATTGTATTGATCAGGGAAGTATTTCTCTTGGGAGTCAGTTCCACAAAGCAGCATTTTGTGGTAAGAAGAGTGAATCTTACGTCTTACGAAGAGAATGAAGGTAGTCCACTACAATGTGCGTGACATGGCATTAGATGTGAAGGTTAGAATAAGGAACATGATTCGTCTGAACACTTTTCATGGAAATAGCCATAGAATAACGAGAGGCTTGTGCTGTTTCGTTTGTTGGAAGGGGGTTGTATTGTGGAACATTTTATTTGAAAGTTTACGACACTTGCCATTACAAATTTCTAACACTTGTCCGACAAAATTTACTACTACTACAACTACTATTATTATTGCCGTTGTTGCTGTTCACATTTTGATGAGTTGTTTATATGCAACATCGAATAACATTCTTGGCAAAAACTGTAGCGTTCATTGCTAAACAATTGAGATATTTCAACGCATGCGCATCTGTCCTCAGATTGATCGCTTCATACTTTTTCTTACATTGTTTGCACAATGCACGAACGTCATTACATGAGATGCTTGTTTCAGTCTGCTGGCATCAAATGCGAACGATGTTTTCGTAAATTGATATTTTTACAACGATACGTACAATTATTGCTGCAATGAACAAATACCTACACACATACACTCTAATCATTTCGTGTAGACCGTACATTCATCGCTCGTTCAAGCGCCTAATTCACGAGAAACGATTACCGACTGTGCCAATGTATGTACATCCGTACATTGCTTCCTTTCGTGTGTGTATATCCATACGTCCTTATTAAATATGTAAACAAACCAGATAAATTATCAAGATTTGAAAGGGAAAGAAAAAAGAAGAAAGATTTTAAAAGAAATCATAAACAGTTCGAACAAAAAAAAGTCTGGGTCCGTATTCTCTCATTAATTACTTCTCTCTTGTCTCGCCAAGTGAGTTGCCCACGGAAACATCAGCCTGATTATCAATTATGTACATTAGTTACTTGCTTTTGTTTGTTCAACTACATTATCACGTCTTTCTCAGCGCTGTTGTTGCTACTGCTTCTTCTTCTTCTGCTGTTGTTGGCCGTTCCAGCATAGAAACAGACCGTTGTATTAGCAAAAGAGATGACGATGTATACTACAATGCCGCCGCCGCCGCCGCTGGCAGGGGTGGTGGTGCTGCTGCAGGATTAGAGAAAGGAGTGGCGACGATGGCGCCATCGATGGTAGGAACGGCTCTGGTGGAGGTATTGCTGATTCCAAGAGTCTGTTTTCGTTGTAAGTGACTTGGTGATTGATTGTTCCTTGTCTTTCTTTCTGGCTTTATAGAAGAAGCGTGACTTTTACAAAACTCAGATGTGGTGTGGGTAAGCGAGGATGGTGAGAGACACGACGAATGGAGTTTTTTTTTTTTATATATATATATATACTACAATGTCTGGGAGAATTCTGACTTTCAAAGGGAAAAAAATATCAGATAAATTGATTCCGGTATTTCAGTTCCTTTCCTTTTCATTTGGTAGATAAGTGATCAATGTTCGAGCCCCAACAGTACCCAAAATTTGAAGGCTGATTTTCACCAGAGACTAGATTTCGTCGTATTGCACATAACCGGAAATTGTACGAGATTTCTAATATGAAACAACATTACTAATAAATTTAAGTCAGTAACCTTAATTTAACACAATTATGCATCTTGCAGTTTCTATTTAAATTGTCTTAGAAACGTATTACAATTCCTCGTGTATGTGTTAATAACATTTTCTTGTTTATGTATTTCTTACAACATCAGTTTCATTCAGGCAATGAATTCTGGACAACCTCCACACATATAAAGGAAACGTTTGAATTGACAGGCGTGATTCTACCAATGGATGCTGCCATCAATTAACCGCGAGGAAACTTCATTGTGAGAAAAGTTAACCTCAGGGAAATTCCATCGTAAAAGGATAAAAATTAAACCATTTTTAATGGCTTCTAATTTTATTGATCAATATTTCTAGAAATTTTTAGATTGCATTAAGAAAAAAAAAAGACTAATTGAAGTCATATACTGTTGGGAAAGAGATTAAAAAAGGAACGGAAAAGCCTATGTTATTTCTGCTGAGCGCATTCAAAGACTTGTTCTAAATTAAAACGAAGTGAATTGTATCTCTGAGTACTTGAGAGGAATAACGCATAATATAACTTATTAGGAACCCAAATATTATTTATTAAATTAAAAAGCATAATGTCAGTTATTATTTGTTTTTATCCTATTTTAGAAATGTTTTAGATACGTTGATCAATAAAATTAGAAACCATTAAAAACTTGTTAAATTTTTATCCTTGTGAACTTTCCTCACGGTGAAATTTCATCGCGCTGAACTTTCGTCGCGCTGAACTTTCCTCACGCTGAACTTTCCTCACGCTGAACTTTCCTCGCGGTGATTTGATGGCAGTGAATTGGAACGACATTGAAACTAATGTATGTTCAATGGAATGGGGACAGGTCTGGCGATCGTGCGGTCGATCATTTTCAAAACATCTTGATTATCACTAGCATCACGCGGGCAAACATTAACTTACTAGAAGAGCACATCATTCTCATGTGGCAGGAGTGGCTGTAGAACGGGCGGCAGGACATCGTACACTGCGTCATCCAGCGGATGTTAGACCTGTGACTTGAGGGAATATATTCTGGGAGATATATCTCCCCAGGTCTACGTTACATACAAACGACTAATAAAGCAGAACCTGGTCTCAACAATGAAGACTAAGATGCACCAAATGACCGTCTCATGATACCACTGGAGAGGTGCACAGTTGTGGCAAAACGGACGTCTGGTAAGAGATTTGCATGACTGTCGTCCAGCTGCAAATAAATGATTAGCAAAAGTCAGTGTTGAGACTTTTGAGGTCACATTTACATTCCGAACTGTGGATGTCTGTGCTGTCTACGACCGCACTCTTAAATACAATGCGTCGAGGTTGGCGAACGTCTATACTTTGTGGCCATCCACGACCTGATCTACATGTGTACACATGTTCATTTGACACCTGTTGTGTGTGTATGTGTGCGCGTGTGTGCGTGTGTGTGTGATAGAACAGTGGAAAATAGATATACGATATTTGGAATATTTTTCAGATCTTCTAAAATTAAAACATAAAGTAAATGACCTTAAATGAAAATAGCCCCGCTGACGTAAATAGTTTCTCTAGAATTTCGACTATAAATGATCTAGAGTACACAACCTGCGTTAACGTGACTACGTGGACAAATAGCATATTACAGTTCACATATCAGTGTAACCCGGATGTAAGAGACCCGGATATAAGAGAAACCCGGATATAAGAGAAACCCGGATATAAGATAGATTTTCTCGGGTCCCAAATTAGAGTCTGTATTACTATTAATGTATATATAATAGAACAAACCCGGATATAAGAGAAATCCGGGTTACACTGTATATATTGTTACGGACCCTCATCTAAGTTCCTTCTAAAACCTGTATCCATGCTTATATTTTAGAAGCATTTTAAATAAAAATCAGTAGTCTCAGAAAGTGTAACACTAGAAAAAAGGAATAAAGTAAAATCGAATATTAACAAATTTTAACCAAACTTGCATGAATATGAGCAAAGATTGTATATTTTCCTTTCTCTTTTGATCACGTGTTGACGACATGATTTAACCGGACAAAAACCCAGACAGTGAAACGACCTTGAACTCTCTGAAACCCTGCAGAAGAGAGAAAGTGTCAGTGACCTCTTTTCGCTCACACAGGGAAAGGTGCATATTTTGAAATCAAGGACCACGTGATTAAATCAAGGCCCGAAAAAACGAACAGCGAAAAGTTAGTCCGGCTTAGGTGGCCAAACCAAATGGACGGGATTCGCGATAAACTGCGATAACCAGCTATAATTTCGCGTATGCGAAAACAACCGTCCTACGGTATTTACACCGTTGGCAAGAAGACGACAGCCAGCTATCAATTTAGATATGCGAAACGAATAGAAATCTAAGATGATTTCGAAGCTTGTACAGCTTTAACAAAGTTTAATCTAAAAAAGAAGTAAACTTTGGCACGAGAGAAAAGAAGTTATATCGAAACCAGAAGAAAGATACATGATATTCTGAAAACTACGAAACGACAGCTTCAATTGATTCGTCACTCAAGCACCTAGACCAGAAACGAGATAAAGACAGAAGCAGAGAAAAGATATCAAAAGAAAGGAAAAGAGAAAGAATAAGAAAAAAGATCTAAAAGAAATATAAAAGAAAAGAAAAAGAAAAGAAGAAACACACATGAGAGACATTAAGCTAAAAGAAGAGAAAAAGAAAACTAACTATAATAACAATCAGATAAGTTAATGTTTCTCTTCCATGTTTACCCTTTGACCAATGTATTTTGACATGTTATATATTTGCATGCAGACCTGACCTAAGATCTTCTATTAATCATCTAGTTATCTTTCTGAGAGGATAAATTACGTCCCACAACATTTCTTTTTTACCTATTTTTTGTTTTCGTCGTATCTTTCATATTGTTTTCCCATTGTATGTTACAGTAATAAATTTATTTAATTGTTAACTCTGCGACTT
>OZ038487.1:63694685-63742185 GCA_964036315.1 Acanthosepion esculentum
TGTATTTTCAATGCTATTTTTTTAAAGACAAGTAAACATATTGTTTCTACTTCACACAATGCAATAATCCTATCTAGAATTTCTCATCGCATTTAGTTTGCGACATACAATAATCAGATTAGTAAATATCCCAATGCGTTAGCAGTTGCTACATCCTGTTGTGATTTTTTATTTGGATTTGGAATAGTCGAAACATTTGTCACTTGTCGCCATTGATCGCGATTCAGTTTTATGTTCCTTACATTTTCATCCTTGGCAATGTCATTTCGTTTTCTTCCGCTTTTCTTTGGATTTAATTCTGCATACTGAACCAATCGTATAGAATTCTACTGTTTTACGACCCCAGTCTTTCACCTCAGCTGTTGTTTTCTCTTTATTGATAAAGCGTCGTTTGCTTAGTTCGAGAAAAGAAAACAGGACAACAATAACAAATGACAACAGCCAGTCAGTTATGTGCCATACGTAATACACGCTTAGGCGATCATGTATCTTTCAATACATGACTGACGAGGCAGATTTTTCCCCGCATTAGGTTGCCATTTCTTTCTACGGTAGAACAGTTGCTATCCAAGGCTATAGAACTCGGTCTGTCCTGCTATTTACCCATAGATGTGAGAGAAGAAGAGGATTATTAGCACGTAAGTGAATATAATGGATTCGACTGGAATTCGAACTCGGCTCTTCGATTCCTCAATCCGAGCCGTTATCCATTACTCCGCCGTATTTTAAAAAGTAATTTAATTTGGAAATAATTCTTATCAGTCATAATTTTTTATTTTCAAAAGTTACAACTTTATTCAAATTTATTCTTAATAATCACTCATTTCAGAACAATTACAACGTTTAAAAAAATATTTCATTTTATTTGCGTGTTAGATTCACTGAAAATAGTAGAACCATCTGTCAGTGGCTGGCTTGTGTTGAAAATAACTGCACCAATCTTGTATTGTTGTTGTTGTCGTCGTCCTCCTCCTCCTTCTTCTTCTTCTTCTTCTTCTTCTTCTTCTTCTTCTTCTTCTTCTTCTTCTTCTTCTTCTTCTTCTTCTTCTTCTTCTTCTTCTTCTTCTTCTTTGTGCTATGTCCTTTCAGGGCGTTGGCGCTCCTGGCTCTCCACAATTTCCTGTTCCTTGTAGCTCTTCATAACTTTTGTCTTTTTGCCATCTCTCCCAAATCCTGTCCCGCCATCCATTCACTCAATCCCTCCAGGTAGGCTGTGTATTGATTTCCTCCGGCCTTCTTCAATATTTTCTATGGGTATCAAATTTTCCATTCTTGCTTTCCTCATTATATACTCCAGAAAGTTAACTGTTTCTTCCTGATATTAAGTATAAATATTCATTTTGTTGTCTCTAGAACTTCATCATTGTTCACATGTTCGGTCCATGGTATTCTCAGCATCGTTCTGTAGAACCACATTTCTCTTGCTTCAAGTCTCTTCTTCATCTGTGAAGAGATTGCCCAACATTCACTACTCTTTTCTTTGTTTCTAACGATATTTATGTGTTTCATAATACTTTGCCCAGCTTTTCGAGGTCATCTTTCGCTATTAGGATTCCTAATTGTGAGGGACAACGAGTAGGTCAGTACGTAGGAGTTGTTGGACCTTCAACGAACAGCTCGAGAAAAAGCCCGTGTTTGGTTCTTGTAAGAAAAGGAACTTATGAATATAAAAGGGGCCGTCCTACTAAGAGTTGGTTGGTGGTGTTATACGTGTTTGGGAGTTTTTACATCCAAAATGACAGGCGACTGTCAAGTTCGAATTCTTTTAAGAATAATAAAAGGCATCTCAGGATAATATTTTCTTTTTCCGCGGCGATTTTTGAGTGGTCAAATCCACTTAATAAAAATTTTCAGGGTGGACATTTAACTTTACGTTTCACTCGAGATTATCTCGTATTTAACTTGGATTTTTTTCCCATCAGGTTGACCGTGGTCGGGATCATAGTCATTGTGAACGCCGTGATCCTTTTATTATCTGCAAAAGTAGTGCTTCGATTTCGAATTCAACGAAGGTTGAAGAGCCCAGTCTGCACTACTATATAACCCATAGCTGGAGAGAGACGAGATGGATTTATACCATTTCCAAGATTATTTGCCTGAAAGTGAGTGTAACCAACTCGACTTGTCGATTTTTCATTCCACGCTGCTATGCATTACACAGACTGCACATAGAAGTAATTGCCGTTAAATATTTTTATTGTACGCATTACAATAGTTTTAATATAAACGATCTGTTAACATATAAGTTTAATATGATGCAAAACAGAGAAAAGATATTCAACCGATTCACATTTAAGTTAACATTAAAGTTCATTTTCTTCTATACGCCATACCACTTCAGGGCGTTAGCTCTCCTTAATTTCCTGTTCTTTGTAGAGCGTAGTAACTGTCTTTTTGCTATTCCTCCTAAATCCTGTTCTGCCAAACATTTACATAAACTTGTCAGGTAGGTTATGATCTGTTTCCCTCCGTCCCTTTTGCATTCAATATGCTCTGTGGGCATCAAATTTTCCTCTTTCCCCGTTAAGTTTACGAGAAATTTCAACAGTCTCTCTCTAGCTTTAAGCATAAGTGTGTCTTTTTGTTTTGTATTTTCTCTAAAACTTCGTCATTGCTCAAACTTCAGTCTATGGTACCCCCCCCCCCTGTAAAACCACATTTCCGATGCTTCAAGTCTCTTCTTCATCCGTGAGGAGATTGTCCAGCATTCACTACCATATAAAAGGACTGGTATTACGTAATTGTTAGGTATTCTTTTCTCCGTTTCTAACGAAATTACGTTTTTATTAAAAACCGTTTTAGAAGTAACTTGATATGACTCTACTTTAGTGTAATGCTCAAGTCTTGTCCATCGTCACCAACATCCTTCTGTGGTTAGAACATGTAAAGATTTCCTTTTGAAATCAAAGGTTTCTTACAGACTCAGAATGGATATTGACGCCGTAGCCTTTAGCACGTGCGCATGCGCCTAGAAACGTAAATTTATCGCTAATGTGCTTTCTATTCGGACATTCCCCTTCATTCCTCGATCATTCATTGCTAGTTAGGCATTATTGATTAACTATACTGAGCTTAATATATCCGCACACACACACACACACACACACACACATACGCATATATATCATCACCTTATATATACATAATATGTTCACCTTATATACATGCGTGCATTTATACATGCATACATACACACACACACACATATATATATATATATATATATATATACATATATATATGGGTGTGTGCGTGCATACGATTATGTGTGAGTTATCCAATTTCTGTATATATATATATATATATATATATATATATATGTGTGTGTGTGTGTGTGTGTGTGTGTGTGTGTGTGTGTGTGTACGTATATATGTGTGTATATATGTGTGTGCATATATATGTGTTTGTGTGTGTGTGTATTTGTGTGCATATATATATCTATATATATATATATATATCTCTCTCTATATATATATATATATAATGCATGGTTCTAACGAGAATCAGAAAACGATTTCAAAGGCGGTTAAAAATGAAATCGTGATTTTGTTGCGTTGAAAAACTGATGTTGCTGGCACCATTTGAATGATCTCGGACTTTCTTTGCATTCAGGAAAGTGACATATCCTCAAAGTCTATAACCGAAGTAAAATTCTTTTGTCTCGAATTTAAAGAACGCAAGCTTTTATTTCTTTCAGCATTTTCTACTTCCTTCTGACGGCCCTCCATTTTTCATCAATCACATCTTCTTTTCTTTCTTCTTTATCATCTTTTCTTCCTTCATTTTCTTCTCTTCGTTCTTCTTTTCTTTATACTTTGAGTTTTTTCTTTTTTCCATTCATTCTCGATTTCGTTTCTTCTGATTTCTTCTTTTTTGCTTTTTATTCTTTTTAATTCTTTCTTTCTCCTTTATTTTCATAATTTCACTTTTTCTTTTCTCCTTCTCTTTCTCCTTTTCTTCTTTTCTTTCTTTTACATCCAATCTCCCTTCCTTTCTCTTTTCTTCCTTTTTCTTCCTTTCTTTCTTATTCATCCTTTCTTTCTGTTTTTCTACATATTCTCAGTTCTTTATCTATTTCAACTTTTTCTTCCTACTTTTATTCTTTTGCTTCTTTCTTCTTTCCTCTCTTTTTCTTTTTCTTCTTGTCTTGTTTTTCACTCTTTTTTCTTTCTTTGCATTGTTCTTCTTTTAGTTTTTTCTTTTATCTCTTCTACCCTTTATTTTCTTGATCTCTTTTCTCTCTTCTTTCGATTTTTTCTTCTTATTTCGTTCTTTTTTTACCTTTTATTCTTTACTTATTTTCTTTCCATGTCTTCTTTTTCTTCTTTCTTTTTCGTTCATTCTTTCTTCTTTTTGCATTTCTTACTTCTTTTGCACGCATTTTCTTTTTCTTTTGTTCCTTTGTCCTTTATCTTAATTTCATTTCTTCCTTCTTTTTTCTTTCTTTCTTCTTTCATTCTTTCTTTCTTTTTTCTTTCTTTTCTTATATCTATTCTTTCTTCCTTTTCATCTTTTCTTTCTTCATATTCTCCTTTTATTTCCTTTTTTTTTATTCTTACCGCATTTTCTTTTCGTTTTCTTTGCAATTTGTAATTCTTTCCTTATTATTTTTCTTTCCATTTTCCCCTTCTTTTCTTTTTTTCCTTCTATCCGCCCCATTTTTTATTAACCGCTTCATTTTTTCCTTTTCTTTCCTTGTGTGTGTGTGTGTGTGTTCGTTACTTTCATTATTCATTTTCTTTATTTTTCCTTCCTTACATTTTCCCGCTTTCCGTCCACGTTTGTCTTTTACAGGTAAAATAGAATATTGTTGCCACATATGGACCGGTGCTCCTGCTATATATCTAGAGATTTCTGATAAAATCCTAAGAATCAGCAATATTATTGGTCCTGACCTGGCGTCTCGGCTTCAATCAATTTCCTACCACCGTAAAGTTGTTTCTCTGTGCCTTTTTTATAAATAATTTCATGGTAATTGTTCGGATTAGCTCTTCACTATGGAACCTAGACTTTATAAATTTAAGCGCAGTACTAGATTGGCAACAAGGTCTCATAAGCTGGCTAGATGTAACCGTAAGTTCTATGCTAGAAGTTTCTTTCCTCGCACGTCTCGCTTGTGAAACTCTCTTCCTGCTCCATGGTTTCCGACCAACTGTGATCTTTCCAATAAAAAATGTCAATGTTTATCTACTGTCTTCCTGATTTCTCTTATATTGCTCTCGCTTTTTCATAAAGTTTCTGTTTTCTAATTCTTTCACACCCACTAACCCCTTGTGTCTTAGTGGCTTTACTGCCTGGATTGGGGTAAATTCGATTAAAAAAAACTTTTCCTTAGTAGAATTTACGATTAAAATGCTGCAACGGGTTTATTATGGTTTTTATTTTACCATTTTAATAAAACATTTCTTTTTCTATATTTATTAAGTTTAATGCATAATTTCACGAGGGAAAATTGAGGTGAAAAGATTCTTCTCTTTCAGGGCCTTTAAAAATCAGCATTAAAAATCTTGTTTTTTTATTATTTATTGTTCCTGTTTTGGGGGGGGGGTTCGATTCTAACAGTGACTGCTCTTGCCATTTGAAAAAAACACAATTCAACCACGTCAGTCAGTTATGTGCCATGCGTGATACACGCTTAGGCGATCATGAATCTTTCAATACTTGACTGACGAGGCGGATTTTTTCCCGCAGTAGGTTGCCTTTTTTCCTGCGGTAGACCAGTTGCCATCTAAGGCTATAGAACCCGGTCTGTCCTGCTATTTATCCACAGCTGGGAGGAGAAGAGTATTCCCAACTTCCCCAAGGGTATTGGCACGTAAGTGCATGTAATAGATTCGACTGGAATTCGATCCGTTGTCCATTGTGCAAGTGAGATCTGCTTGACTACTTTAGCATAGTTTGGACAATGAAAAACACAAAACTAATTCAGCAACTTTAGCTTTGTTCCTTTTAAGGTATATAGGTATTAAATTATTAGAGTGATGCAAAAATTTGCCGCAATTTGCCGCAAAATCGTTTACATATCTGTACCTATATTAAGTCGATAAAATGCTTCCCGTGGTATTCATGATCATAAACTATCTTTGCGAAATGTGTTTGTCCTAATAAAATAATTATCTGATTTGATGAAGTTTTCGACAAATGTTTCAATATTTTCAATTTATTGGAGACGCTGACCAGACAAAGACTATTGCAGAGTGTGTTGTTTGTTTCTTTTTTCTTTGTTTGTTTATTTATTTCTTCATCGAAATATTTTGTTCATTTTTTTCATATTTATTTTTTCAAAACCTCCTTTCCATCATCATTGCTCATCTTCATCTTTCCTCTCCAATCCCAAGTTCACCCACTCCCACCATCGTCATCTTCCTCCTACTCATCCTTATTCAATTCTCTCATTTTTTTTTTTAACTTACTCCTTCAGATTGTTTTTTTTTCTGTTACCTAATACTCTTTTTATATAAAGTAGTGAATAGCTATCGCGCTCAGAAAAGGCCGACGCCTTTGTTTACATGTTCAAAACAAGCCTCTTGTTTTTCTTTGGGAAATTTGCTACCATTACTTATTAGAATTCACTATTCAGTAATTAAGAAAAATATGAGAAATAACAAAATGAGAAAAGAAAAAAATGGAAGGAAAAGAAAAATGGAAAAAGAAAGGGAAAATGGAAGGAGAGGGAAAACGGAACTAAAATGAAAGAGAAGAAAAATGTAAGGCAAAGGGAAGGAGACGGAAAGTAGAAGAAGATGGAAAAATGTAAGGCAAAGGGAAGGAAAATGAAAAATAGAAGGAGGAAAATGGAAGTAGAAGGGAAGAAAGGAAGGCGATTGGAAACAAAAGGTAAAGTGAAACGAAAAATGGAACACAAAGGAAGGAATAATGGAAGGAGAAGGAAAAATGGAAGCAGAAGGCAAATTAATGGAGAAGGGAAGGAGAAGAAAATATGAATAGAGAATTACAAAATGAAATAAGGAGGAAAGGGAAGAAAAAAAATGAAAGAAGGAAAATGGAAGGAGAAGGAAAAATGGAAGCAGGAGGGAAAATAGAAGAAGAGAAAGAGAAGGAAAAATGGAAGGAGAAGGAAAAAATATAGATGGAAGGAGAAGGAAAAATGGAAGTAGAAGAGAAGAAGGAGAATGTGAAAGAGAAAGGAAAATAGTTGATCGAAAAGGTGCGAAACAAGAATCTGAGTATAATCTGTACAATGGGAAAATGAGAGACGAAAAACAAAAAAGAAAGAGAATATAAAGAAAAGGAAGAGCAAGACGATAATCAACAATCAAAATATTGAGTAAGAAAAGAGTTGTATGAAGTTTGAAAACAATTAAGAAAAAATAAAAAAATAAAAAAGGGATCAAATTACGACCACAGAGATAGTGCTGTTAGAGATGGCGCTGTCGACTACCAGGTGAGGAAGTATTTATGTTTTGACAGTAGAATTTGAGAAACGCTAAAGAAGATTGTATGTAGGAATCTCACAAAGGACATTCTAATGCTGCGGCTGGAAAAAATGATGCCACAACCAATATCAACAAAAAATCAAACAGTAAGCAAGAAAAAAAAAGAAAAAGTCTAAACTACAGAATTTTTTGTTTTCTTTCTTTTTTTAAATTTTGTTCAGCTGTTTTTTGTTAAAGAAAATATTTTTTTTATTTTAATCAATTAAATTTGAAAAAATCGAATCAGAGAATAAATAAAAAATAAAAATTTTCTATTTCTTTCTATTTTTTTTATTGTTATATGTTATACAAGAGTTTTTGTACTTTTTTTACGGCACCCTCCTCAGTATTCTTGTTGATTTTGTCTATGCTGTCATATGAATATTTCCGTATCAAGTCTCCCAAATACTGAAGCACCCTCCTCAGTATTCGTTTGTTTTTTTTGTTTTTTGGTTGTTGTTTTTTTAATTTTAAAGACACCGGAAGAAGGAATGCGATATTTATGCTCAGAACGATATCAGAAATAGCAAAATAAATGCAAAAGGATATATACTTATGTTCTATAGATTACACAAACGTGTTTAAAAAATGTACGGCCCCAAAAAATTGTTCGAACTGCTAAGTAAGCTTGGGAAAAGATGTTAGAATGATTCAGAACATATACTGGGGCGCAAACCGTTTGCATACGAATAGAAAAGGAATTCAGTAAATTCACAAAAATTAAAAACAAAAATGTGCGTAAGACAAGAATGGATGTGTTCACCGAACTTATTCAACACATTCAGTGAGGCAGCTCCGAGAAAAGATACACAAAATCTAACATTTTAGTAAAGAGATTAATTTGGGTCTCTCTGTAGTTTTTGGTCACATTGAAAGATCACCCCTGAATATATATTGTTTCTCCATAGTTTATTATAAAACAATAGAGAAAGAAGACATGCTTTAGTGTGTTAGCGCTTCACGTCCGACAACTCCATCACGACTAAAACATGGTATAGATTCTATCAATCATTAATTCAGTTTGTTTTCAAAATGACCTGATCAGTAGATCTAACAAACAGTTCTTTCAAGGTATATAGCCAATGAATTCTGCAGCAGCTTTGGCAAAATCTTTTATGTATCTTTATCTACATTCTGTCGTTAAAATATTTGGTGATCATATACTATCTTTTACGAAAACTGTTTGTTCTAACATAAAATTATTATCTTATTTGACGAACTCTTCGATAAATGTTTCAATATTTTCAATTTCTTGGAGAGGCTGACTAGACAAAATTTGTTGCAAGAAGCTAGAATCTAATAGAAAATCTGTTACACAAATCTTGAAAATATGCTGTATGTACAAAAACTTCACAGAGCAGCTACACGGACTATTGCCACGTTGCATTTGAAACGGTGTCGTTGCAAAAGTTTTGTCATCTAGCAAAATAACCGACTGACTTTCTCGCTAAAAAGAGATTGTTTGTCTTCAAATGTTTCATTCAGTCGACCAATGAACAATATTTTTTCCAGATTCCAGTAATTCGTTATAAAGAATTATATTTATATCCCACCAAATAGAAGGAAGAACATATTCCTCGCTAGATTTTGTTTATTTTGAAAAAGATTGTCCGAGATCTAGCCACGATGTTCTTTATTTTGGATTGCCCGTTTTCAATCTCGAATGACTGCTGTCTACCAAAATGACTTTTTGCGTTCAAAGCTTCGTCACATTTTATGAGCAAGACTTATTCGTATTAAAAGAGCTAAATGCTATTTTCGTTGTGTCAATGACATCTTTTGTAGTTTACAGTGTGTTGGAATCTAAAGTTGTTTTTTTAAAAGTAATTAAATGAATCATTGGCTGCTTTACGATTCACTCCTGAAAAAGAGGACAGTGCTATTCTTACATTTTGGGGCATTTCGAGTACAAATCGGATTGCTCCCTGTTAATTTGTTTTAAAACCAAACTTAATTCAAAAATTGAATTTATAAAGAAGGTTTTAGGGTATTAATGGGTTCCTTCTCGATTTCGTGCAAAAATTGTACAGTTCAGTCAATCTAAGTTAATTGGTCCGCAAAAACGTCTATTTGCGAAAAATAAAACGTCTATTCACCATGGATTGGTAATGTTAACATGAGATTTGCTAAATAAATTTATAACAGTGGGCAGCATTGTTATTTATCTCACAATCTTTACTGCCCCACTTAAGTTGCGGACAATTCATAATTGAATACCTATTAAGTAGTCTTAAGAGTGCCTTGACCTTTACTAAAGATATGTTCTTAGTAAGACATTCAACATTCCCTTTGTAAGGAGGATACGTGACTTTTGGTTTATTTTGTAATCTTCATTATATATATATATATATATATATATGTGTGTGTGTGTGTGTGTGTGTGTGTGTTTATGTATGTGTGTTTGTGTCTGTGTGTATATGATAAAATATAGGTCGTCTGAGGGACTTTATCAAGGCAAATACCATTGATATTGGCATTTGCCTCAGAGGACGAATTGCGTCGGCTAAGATAAGTTTAAAACTTAAAAACAGGGACTACAGACGAGGACTTCTAACAAGATGGAAAGCAGGAAGCACCGTGGTAATAGTCATATCGTTCTCCTGATGTGCTCTTGAGCTGGACCCAGTTCTCTGGGAGCAGTTCAGGAGCACATTTCATTAGAATCATTCCATTTTTAATGTCGATGCTGAGTGGGAGTATCATTTCTATGGGAATAGAGTAATTTTCATGATTGTTTGTAAAAATTAACTCCTTGAAATAGCAGAAAACAGCAGTAGTAAATGAAAAATTGTTTTAATCATTTCACATCTCAAATAATAATGGGATGGATTTATCAAAATATGCTGCCATTTTTTTATAGCAAGATAAAACTGACATCCATACAAATGAATTATTTCACAAATCCTGTTCATAGCATGACGATACGTCTAGATTTATGACGTTCGCCAGGACTCGAAATTAATATTTGAATTCCAGTAAATGCAATTTCCAAACGATGGTCTTCAAGGTAAGCGACCATCTTCCTTTTATCAAAAGCTACACAATCTTCCTCCTCACTATTAACATTTAGCACATTTGTGTACTTCTAAGATCTGTGTTCCGCAAATGGAACTGAATTCTGTCATTTGATCAATTGATCGTTTCGTGGACTTTTTCGTGAAATTTGTTTCTCCAACTTTACGGTCGAGCCATTGCTTGTTTCTCATTGGCCAAAACACATCACGTGACAATTCAGACAATCTAGTGTAAATTTCGTTTGTGGCCAAGGGAGGAAGACAAACATCATTTGAATGAGTGCCTGGTCAGACGGATGAGTTCGGTGTGCAGGGATCTGTATCGCTTTCTCAGACTAGAAGGCGGGAAGGAGAGAAGTGAGACCAGTAGAAAGCACAGCAAAGAATTGGGGAATGAATTGATTGGATAATTGGCTGTCGAAAAAAAGAAGATCTAATAAAAAAAAGGGAGATAAGAAATGAAGAAAGAAAGAAGGAAATAAAGAAGATTTTATTTGATTTCTTCAATGTTGGTCGAAAACGGCGTAAACAAATTGTTTGGTTGACTGCCAGAATAGTGAATTTCAAGAACTGATTGAAAAAAAAGTTAGGATTCCTGGCGTTCTCGACTTCTATTTCCTGTTTCTGAATTACTTGGGGCCGGTATTCTGTTAGCAGTTTCTCATTATAACTGCCTATCTATACAGATGGGCGATCTTGACACTATGACACTCAAAGAAACGTTTTGAAGACGCTGCAATGGAAACGATCTTCCAGCTCATAAAACGGAAAGAGAATCAGCTGCATTTCGTTTTCAAAAACATCAATAAGTGCCTGGAATGGTACTCAGAGGGATTTTCAAACCACGCCCGCCATGCACAAGCCTCTATTATCTACGCATGTGCTGAGATCGTATGTTTCCAACACTGTCATTCATATATTAGAAATCAATTGTTTTTTTTGTTTTTTTTTTAGTCTTTTGCTACAAACTGTTTGGAAGCCATTTTGAAGCCGAAATAACAATGTTATCTACGTGAACACGAGTTATATAGCATATATAATACGAAGCATCGTTACTAAAATCCTTAAAAGTAATAATGACTCTGTTATGGGTGCTGGTAACACTTGCGCTAATTTCTAACGGCTGGTGCTTTATTTATTTGCTGATATGCCAGTTGTAGAGCTCCCACAACCGATAAGAAATTATGGCTTTACGAGGAAAGCGGATCGAGTTCGATTCCCGCTGTAGAGCTTATTCTTTATTCCGGATCCCCACCCCCATAGAATAATTGTGACAGGGCGAGTGCATGCAATGAAAACTAAATAAAATTAAGATAAAAGAACTACTACACAAAAATGAATAATGCTTGAAAATGCTTCGTCTAATTAAAATTCAAGATAATATTTTCAAGAGTAATTCTTTCTTCCTTGATTTTCAAAGCATTTCTATATTAAAAGACTAGTAAAGTAATTTGCAATATATTTACAACAGCCTTAATTTGTACTATTTAATAATTAATTTGTACTATTTCACATAGTAGAATTATTTCTTGTATTCATATATACATACATGTTTGGCTAGACTACTTATATATGCTGTCCAATGGTGTAAAATATATATAGGAGTAACTGAAGGAACCTGGAAACAAAGAGACAATGCACATAAAGCATCCTTTACAAATATTAAATACACAAACAACACAATGCTTTCTAAACATATCTGGGAGATTAAAAGCAAAAAAACAAATTACACCAAAAATATCATGGAAAATAAGGGAAAGATCATCAACCTACAACAATCAATCCAAAAATGTAAACTCTTCCTGGGGCGAAATAGTAATAATTACCTTCCCAGACTAAAACAAGCTACTAAATAAACGACCGGAACTCATCTCAAAGTGCAGACACTTACTTGAAATTAGAAAACTGTAAACGTACAAGAATAAATTAAAATAAATATCACTAGCATATATCAGTAACACACACACACACATACACACACGCGCACACACACACACACGCGCACACACACACACACACACACACACACATACACACACACATATATATATATATATATATATATATATATATATATACTAGCTGCATGGCCCGGCGTTGCCCGTGCTTGATTCAAAAATCGTACAACTCATACAGCAATCGCTATCACTTGACTTAAAATATTGTTGCCCTTCCTTTCCTTTAAAGGAGTTCCCTTTGCCGTGCTGATGTTGCTACATGCTTTACTTCTTGCCTATCTCACACTGCGAATTTTTTCTAAGCTCTATACTAAACATTAAATCTGTTACGAAAAAAGAACTAAACAAAATGAACACAAAACAATCAGCTTTAAAAAAGGACTCGTAACTGGAAAAATTAACAACAAATACTTTTTCACACCCAAACCAGTTCTGCGGAATCAGAATCAACGTTGAGTTTAAGCAAGCGAATGAGCCAATTGGAGTAAAGTGCCATGCAGATTTAAATTTTTCCCACTTGTGACGAATGCAGCTATCGATTTTTTTTTGCATGCTAGCATGCTAGTTAACATTCGTGTCAGTCAACTGTTGCCTCTCACGCTGGCCAATAGAATCTTCCTGCATATTCGTGGCAGCCAGCTATAGGCTCTCACTCTGGCCAGTAGAAAATGGCCGCAAACTACATGAAAACTACTGTAGAAGCATGAAAAAATCGGTCTTGGCCTTTCTGCTAACTTGGAGCATGTGCATGTAAATTTTGGTGCAAATCCGTCGAAAATTGCGGCCGTGCATTCGTTACACACACACACACACACATCCTGCCTATTATATATATATAGATAGATAGATATATATGAGGAGGCACGGTGGAGTAATGGATTCTAATTTCAGTCGAATACATTACATTCACTTACGTGCTAATACACTTGGGAAAGGTGTGAAACCTCTTCTTATCCCTCCAGCTATGGGTAAATAGCTGGACAGATTGGGTTCTATAGCCTTGGATGGCAATTGGTCTAGGAGACAGACAACTCTGAATTCAAAACCTGCGGAGGGTCGTTTGGGGACCCTGTGGCACGTTGTTCACCAGGTCTCTATATTCGGCCCTTCAAAAAGTGTGGATGGTCCTGCACGAAACCTTCACCACTATAATCAAATCTCATGTGTGTCGGGCTGTCGGTTTTCCTAGGAACTGATCTGCTTGACCGTCATACGTCGAATTCGACGGGAGAGTCGAGTATATATATATATTAGTAACTTCATATCCCAATAAATGTTTACTTTCAATATAATCTAACTTCTCCAGAATCAGATCAGATCAAAAATGGAGTATATATCTGTTAGCACTGCTCAGTGCACATTTTCCTACCCACGTAAAAGATTCAAAGCCCTAAATAAACTTATGAGTGATGAATTGTTTCCTCCTTACAACCCTTTGCCCCACAATCGATACGTCGCAAGCCTCTCCCTACTCTATCGCTATTTCCATGGAAAATGTTCTGACGAACAACATTCCTTAGTTCCACCAGTTCAGAGCTTTGCAACCAAGACCCGCCATGCCACGTACACTGGTTGGAATCATCCCCATTCCCTTCGTATTTCATTTCTAAGAAGGGAGATCCATTCTTACAGAATCTTTTCTAGAACTGATACTTTGTGGAACAGACTCCCGACTGGATTCTTCCTCGACCACTAACTTCCAACAACCACATTCAGTAACCTCTACCTAGAATAGATCTTGGACTTTGTATTGTGAGAACAATAGCAAAAAAAATAAAAATAACCACCTTTCTTGTTAATGTACTTAATTCTGTCGTAAATATTAATCACATCAATTTATACAGTGAAAGTCTTGATCGAAATTCAGTTGATAACTATTTGTCAGGTTTCATTCTTATTGACGTGCCCTTGTAGGTCAATATACAATTGTATGCTCATGTTTACTGATAGACATTAGGGTTGAAATTTGAAATTTCTCTAGGTTGCTATTAGAATATTTATTTTTTCAAATGCAGAATGACTTTAAGAAATCATATAGAAAGTGAGTAGAATTATTGATATGTAGCAAAATACTCGTACAGAAAATATTTGAGTGGAATAGTATATATCTTTATCTAGATATATTTATATGTACTAGCAGAAAAATAGTTTCAATATAATAACATCGTAAAAATATTTTCTTTAACGTTTCTTGTTACATTAAACAACAAATGGGAAAATATTCTGTGCAATATTTACACATGAAGAAGTAACTGTTACGAAAATATATTTTGATGTAGTCCTTTAGTTCGGCCAAGCTTCTGTGCATACAGCATTAATGTTTCATCCACTGGGTGCTACTATGAAAAAGTTGTTTAGGAATCCAACCAGTGATCTTGAACGACTGTACTTATTCATGGTCATCGCAAAGGTGGGGGTTACTGGGAATTAAATTCACTTGAATGCAAAGTTTGTTGAAATTATGGCGATCCCGGAAGTGAGCATATCCTCCATTTTGCCTACTGCAGTGAGGGATGGTTTCATCGATGGCGTGTAAGAGATTCTGTTTAATAAACGAGTTCCATTAAACGAGATTTCTCAGAGGAACATCTCAAGAGATTAGAGAAACTCAGTTGGATATTGAACAAACGCAAAGATGTTCGGAAATGTGTCAATTGACTTGTACGGATAAAACTGCCTGGGATTCTGTTGCAACAAATTTAAGTTTATTTCTTTCGACTTCATCATTATTCAGAGTTAGAATGCCTCGCTTACTATGAGCAAATAATCGTCTCTGTAGTTTTCTGAGAAATACAAACCTCATAATACCCTCCATCGACTTGTCGGCTATTTGAGTATTATTCAAGTCAATACCTTGGTGATACAAATCTATAACAAAAGTATAGCACGGAGAAACAAAAAAAATTACTCTCAAGAAAGAAAGTCATCTTAAACAGTCAGGTTTTCGATTAACCCTTATCAAAGACGATCGTTGATAGATATAAAAGATTAAATAATAAGAAAGAACTTACTACAAAAACAAGGCAAAATCAGTTCTATAACGAGATGACAGATGAGGATTACTTTTAGTACGTTTTACCTATGTTTTTTCTTATTTGCAATTTCCTTTTGTTGCTTAATCTTTTAAACATATCAACAATCATCTTTGAAGTGGTTTGACCGAAAGGTTATCCGTTTAAGAAGAATTACACCAGTTTTTCTTTTACCTTTGATAGCAATTATCAACATGTCTTCGCTTCTTCATATTATAATAGCGTCAGCATCCTATCACCCAAAATAAAAAGTAATTTTGAAAAGTGGTATGTATTCCGGTCTCCTTGCAGATAGACTCTTGTTTACTGAGATCTGTAGTTTCTTTAAATGATGCCAAAGGTAAGAAGACTAATTATTCCAGGTTTTATTCTATTCTTACCACTGCAACGGAATAAAATCTGGAATAATTATAGGATTTTATTCAAGAACACCAAGAATCTGCAGCCTCCAATATTTACTTGGAATAGAAATATACATCGAAAACACCTTGAAAACGTTCAATATCCTCATTATTTCATTTACAACTCCAAGATAAAGGCATAAAATATACAAATATGAAAAAAGATAATGAAATTTTTATGAAATCAGCATCAACAACAATCACAATAAAACAGAGATATACTATTACCTATTAACTATTTATCATCTACTATCCAAAACAATTTAACCCATCTTAACAATATCAGAATAATTACAACTACATCCACAACTATTACGGATATGAACAGAACCTAAAATACCCACGACAATAATAATTCTGAAGTAGGTATATATAAAATAAACCGCCAGAACTGCTCAACACATTACATTGGGAAAACTTGCAGAAATTTAAAAAAAGTATCTATGAACACAAAAAGGAGCTTATGCATAACAATTAGTCATATATAGAAATAAGTAAAACTATAACTTCGAATTAACGAATGCCACACTTCTTAAAAGAGAAAGTAACTTATTTAGACGAAAAATTCTAGAAAGAGAAACTACTGGATCTTACGAAAATATAAATCTGCGCTTTTTCAAAAAGGATTTTTTCAAATTTCTTCTTTCCTAAAAGATATACCCCATTTCCCCAGCCAATATACATGATCATATTTTTAAAAAAATAAACGGTTACATTCAAAATTTATAATAAATAAGTACATACAATTAAATAAATGATAATTACATTTAAAAGAATTCAATAACATTTACTCACGTTCGTTTATTAGGCATTAAATTACATCACTTCGAATCCTCCATAGTTTACCTTGACTTTCCCAGTCAACCTGAAGAATATTAACGAGCGTTCTCAAATTTAGAATTTTAAAACCCTAACGATATTTATAGTTCTGTTCATAGATACTTGTTGCAAAATAAAATCCTTATATTTGCTTTGACAAAGTCCATTAGAGGACGAAATGAATTGGCGAGAAAAGTTTTCTATTTCTTATATATATATATATATATATATATATATATATATATATATATATATATATATATATATATAACAAATTGAAAAAAATGAGAGTACCGTTTAAAGCCAGAACCCCTGAAGACTGGAAATTTTACCAAGAAACTTCGAAGTCGGAACAAAATTGATATTTAAAAGTTAAGTAATCTTTTCATATAATATTATATTAATTGATGATGAAACGTTTTCGGGCGCTACCCAAAATCATAGCGATCGCATAAAAATAAAGTAATGATCAAAAAAATGAATAAGAATATTTATTAAACATAAAAAAAATATTTTCTCTCGAAAACCAAACTGAATGGGTCTGGCAATGTGTACTTGCACTCAGCGGAGACGGGCGAGCAATAACTGAACAGGACTAAATAAGTTTAAGGACTAGAAGATATCCCTAATCATGAGCAGTGGAAAGAGAGAGTCTATCCCCGTAATTTAAATAAAGTGTTCAGTTCGGAATTCCCTCTAAGTTACCTAGATCGATATACACCTGAGGAATCCCGGGGTGGTGGGCACAACGGCTGAAGGGTTGTGATAAAAAACAAAAAGATGCGTACAATAGTCAGTCCGAATATAAATAGTGCAAATAATTTTTAAATCTAGTCTACTGAAAACATGGTACAGTATTTCTTTAGTCACCCTAGAAAATTATGGTGGGTATAGCTTTACGCGTCCTTAAGTTACGTGTGGAGAAATAGAAAGCAAATAAAAATGTCATTTAATTAATCATATTAAGATTATTCAGTATTACGGATGGGATTCAATGTCCTCGCTGATTTTAGGTAGCCGCCTAAACGATCTTGCCGGCAGTCTATCACAGTCTATCGATACCTGTTTATATATTATTTGCTTTAAACACTATTTCCATATTTGTCATATCACGTCAGATCACGTAACGATTCCCGTAGGCGATTGTTATTGTAAGGGCTCCACATGTACTGCAACTATAGCAGCAGGTTCTGACTGGTTTTGAATTCAGAGTTTTCCTTCTCTTATACTGGTTGCCACCTCGTGAAAAGAGAGTCCAATCTTCCTTGATATCTAATCTAGCACGAAATCAGCGAAGCAGAATCAACAGGTACTTTCACTTTCACTTTCACTAATCATTATATTATCTACACATGTATTTGTACGGATAATATAACATCCTTTAAGTTGTTTACATGCAGGTAAAGGAGTTTGATGATCGATAATACTTTCGATTTCGAATGCTGACTTTCAAGATTCTTCTTTTATGCGCCGTGTTCCTTCAGGACGAAGGAAATTATGTCTCTCCACAACTTCTTTTCTATTGTAGCACTTTGTCTTTTTGATATCCATCCTAACCACTCTTCTGCTAACAATTTACACATTTTCATTACCCCGGTTATTCACTACTTTCTTCTGCTCCTCTTGATTTCAGTATGAGTGAGTGTCCACGGAGCCCTCTTTCTTTATTATATGTCATAGAAATTTCAAATAGCATTTTTCTAAGCGGAAGTATCATTTTGTGTACACATATTCCCTTGTTACACATGGGATTCTCAGTATCTCCATCTATGCTGCTTCAAACCTCCGCTTCATCTCTTGCCTTGCATTAACTGTCGTATAGGAAAATAGATATTGCATAGCAGTTCAGCACTGTTTCTAATGAAAATTTTCTATATGTTAATACTTTGTTTGGTTTCTGGAAGGCAATTCTGTAAAGTCACTCCAGGTCCCTTCTTCATCTAAATGGAAATTGTCCCTCATTCACTGCTGTATAGGGGGGGATACATATGACATAACAGTTCAGCACTTTTTTTCTTTGTTTCTAATGAATTTTTCCTGTTTCTTAATACTTTAGCTTTTGGGTGGAAACATTCGCTAGTCAAATGCGCCTTCGGATTTCGGTGTCACATTTTCCGTATTAAAACACTTCCTAGATATTAGAATTTTCATAAACTACCTATATTAGAAGTTGGCGTAACGCAATCTTCCAATCTCTTCCTGTGTGGCACCAAGCTGAACTTTTTCAAACTCGCCTTTACCATCTGTCTATATTTCTGAAATGAGGTATTATGTATACTATTTACATTGTTCGGACTATCGTCCTCATCTTTGTTGCCATATTTATCACAACGTTTCGGCCGTTATACGCTCCAGACTTCTTCAGGTGGTTGGAATGTTGAACTGGTTAAGGCTGTGGAGAACTTGGAGAGGGGAATTAACAGGAGATAACTGATAACTGACATCCATTAGACATGGCACGTGGAACTAGAACAGTCTACCCCAGTCTACGCCAGCGAGCGAAATACAGGGTTCAGTTGTGATAAATATGGCAACAAAGACGAGGACGATAGTACGAATAATGTAAATAGTGTCGCCTTTATTAGTTTTATTTAGTATGAATGTGATAACTTCTTTCAGAAGTATTGTTTATTCTAGGTTGTATGTACCGAAATGAGACGTACCGAAAGAAATTTCTACGGAAACTACAAGAGATACAGGGAACACACCGTAACACTTGGGCTGAGCAAGTTTCCAGCTCCAAAACTTTATCTTCTCCCATAGTCATTAGCGATGAATTCTCACCAGCGATGAATAAAAAGCCAGCATTACCCGCTTGCAAATATAGCTTGTCACACACAACGCTGTCGCTACTTCTAAAAACTGTGACCACATCCACTGTTTGGTCTCCTTAAACGTTCAGCAAGCATCAATGAATCTCAATGGATGTAGATTTTTTGCATGGAAGAATTCGAAAACACTCCTTTGCTTCGTATGCACTTTCATGTCAGGCGCCATTTTGCCAGATTGCCGACCAGATATTATTTTTAACAAGACGGTAATGCACGGTTTATTGGCGGGAAGGTTGATCATCCACTGTTATACCACTAACCTCCGCCTCTAACGTCGTGAGCCAACAATAAAATAGAAAGTTTTACTTTCGGAGCATTCCCGTACCAAGGTTTAAGCCTTAACCTGACACGCTACGGTACCTGATACTGGGTGAGATAATTGACCTTTTATTAAGGTAACTGTTATACAGTCCTACAATAATAGACATCATACGAACATAAAATATGATGTAACACGATAAAATTTCTCACTTTGAGCAAGCGTTTGTCGGCCCAAGTACTAAACTTACGGAAATGTTGATACCTCTGCTAGAAAGCCTCTTTGGATACGATCACAGCTCATTAGTAACACCTGCTCTATGTAATTAACGTAGCGAAGCCGTAAGACTCATTTTTGTTCTTTCTTTTCATTTGGTTCAGTATTTTTCTGTTTTTCTTTGGCTTCCTTTTGCGATTGTTTGTTTGTTTCTTTCTTTCTTTCAAATAATTCCCTTTGTCATTCAACAACCTTAGTAATTTCGTTCAAAACATATGGCTAGAATAATTATATTAGACTATTATCAAATAAAAACTCTCTAACCTCGAGTATTATAAAATAAAAATTATAAACAAAATTTCAACACCCTGAATATGTATTTCAACGTACTCAAGATTAAACGTTCATGTAACTACAGTAAATGATCAAATATACAGATAAATAGGTGAAAAAGCTGCAAAATAAGGGTTGTATCAACAATACTCAATCGCCATATTAATTCATCCTATATCTTCCGTTTGTGAGGATGGGAGCAGGATAACGGCTATCAGCACGGAAAGGGGAATCGTCGAGTTCATGTTCCATCCGAACACGAATAAAGTTAAAAATTAATAAACAGAGGTGTTTTAATAAGTTTAGGATAGTCGGAAAACTCCCGAAAAAATGGATTCCCCGCGTTCTCTTAGGCAACTTAAAGTAGTTAGGTAAACTTTCTCCATTTTCCGTATATTTCCTGTTATCGGTGCGTGTCTCCATTTTGATGAATTTGGAAGCTATGTTCTATGTCTGGGCCTTCTTTAACAGATTCTTCTTTCGGAGTTTTAAATGTTCGAAGATATCACTGCATTCAATGTTTTCTCTTAACTGACTGACTTATTTATTGAACAAAGTAACTAATAATAAGAAAACAAAAGTCATTGAAACAAAGCAAGTTCAGTCGACCATTGATGACAATTCCAGAACAACGTAACTATAAACAATTGTTTCTATCCTCAGCCAGCCGCAATGATGGAGAAACCATTACCTCGAACCATCGCCAGTGAGACACGCTGCAAGAGCCACTCCGTTTCGCGAGGCTCGTTCCTTAATCGAGACGCAATCGCACCAACCCTCCGAAGGAACGCCATCGAACGAGGGCCAATAACCACTGAAGTCTCTACTACCACAGGAGTTAAAAAAAAATCTATCAGCAAGAGAAGAATATTTAACTAATTTTTTCATCTCTGCGTCTCGGGCGACGGATCCCGACTCAACCGCGGACCTGATGAAATTACCGGCCGAAAATGTATCCGCACAGGTCGTATCCCAAATCAACTTACCCATTTTAAAAGGGAAGATGGTCATCCCATCCGGCCGCTTTCCATCACCACGGTCGAGGCCTACGGGTTCGATTTGGGAAGTGAACCCAGCTGCATCCAAACCTCTTTTGATGATGTCGTTAATTGCTGCATGCTGACTGAATTGCTTCGGGTATTTTCCTCTCTAGAAACATAAATATTTTAGGGTCCAAATAATATTTTATAGACATTTTGTAAAAGTTGGGGGTGTCTGGTTTCATTATATTTTCACGTTTGTTTTTGCAATATACACTATTCATGAATAAATTAAATCATAAATTAATTAATACAGGCTTTTGTTTTATTTTAAAGTCTGATAATTCGTTGATTTTCGACAGATATAAATACAGTCTTGATGTTGCTATTGTCAAGAGTGTGCAGACACGCAACAACGGACACTGTCATTAGAACAAAGTAGAAAAGAATATTTATGGCAAATCTAAATTAATTTAAATTAACCTTTGATTAACTTGCGCGCACTCTATTAATCATTATTAAGTTCGTATTCCATTCAAAAACAGTGCAAACGGTGAGAAATCTGAAATTCACAATTGTTGCGTACATTCACATGCAACCTGCAATTAGAGCCATCAAGGACATTTAGAGATCAGCGTTTTTCATCCGATGCGGAGATCGAAACTGGATTAAAGGTAAACCGAGAATTTTCTTCGTAGGTGAAAATGAAAAAGTGGAGAGAACATTTCGAAAAGTGTGTGGCACAGAGTAGTGACCATGGCCAAAAGTAAACTTGCAATTTTGAACAGTAATAAATTTACTTCATTTTGTCATTTTGATAACAGATTCATTCTTCTATCGAGTATAAAAACATGTTTTATACAAGATATTACCTTCATCTGGTGCTACACAATCACAAAGAGCTTTACTGATTAACAAAAAATCAATTGAACCCTTCCAACAGTAGCAATAACAAAAATGGTTAGCATTCATCTTGCACATTTACAAATCTGCTATTCGTCCGTGCATCTGGTGATTCTGCCGTACATATCGAGATTCTTGATAAAATCCAAAGAACGATCTGTAATGTAATCAGTCATGACTTGGTATCTTGACCTCAGTTACTTTCTCATCGACTTTTCTACAAAATATTTTTATAGCAACTGCTCTGACGACATTTTTTCCCTGTTGCTCCGACTACTTTAATTTAAGCGTGCTACTAGATTGGAGTCTATGTCCCAAGTCTTAAGTACTGTTCAAATAACTAAATGCAACCGCCACTTTTACTCTAACAGTTTATTTTCTCGCACATCTCAACTGTGGATCCCCTTTCTTCCCTGATAACTACATTCTTCAAAAATTTAAAGGCAACGTCAATCGCCATCTTCTGTCTTCTTGAACACCGTTCATCTTTTGTCCTTTCTCCAATCCTCCCTATTCTTCGTCTTCTCTTTCACTTTCACTCCCTGTAACCACCTCCGTACTAGTGGCATTCCCACCTTGCTTGGGGCGAAATGATTAAAAAAACTAGAAGGAAAAATGTAACTAGAAGGAAAAATAATGATATAATCTTTACACACGAGCAAAAACATAACGTTTGGAAGGAAACTCCCAACAATACGAGAAAGAGTCATAATATCCCGTGGACTTGAGAAGTCTTGTTTTCTATGGAAAAACTGTTTTAATAAAAAGATTTTAGAAATTTCATCTCTCAGTATCACTTGTTCAATGAATGACGAATGAACTGTGCGATCATGGCTCTCCACAATTTCCCGTCCTTTACGGCTTTTAATATTTTTTGTTATCTCTAGGAAAGCTTGTTCAGCTATCCATTTACTCAAGCCTCCTATGTAGGTTATGCGTTGGTTTCCTCTGTCCTTCTTGCCTCAAATCTGTACTGTGAGTATCAAATTTTCCAAGTCCTCTTTCCTTATAATCCGCCCGAAAAATTTGAAACTGCCTCTTCCTAATGTTAATTTTAAGTGTCCTTTATGTTTTCGGTTTCGCTAAAACTTCGTCGTTGCTCACATGTTCGGACCATGGCATTCTCAACACCCTTCTGTAGAACCACATCTCTGTTACTTCAAGTCTTTTCTTCGTTACAATTCCTACACTCACACACACACACACACACACAAACACACACACACACACACACACACACACACACACACACACACATATATATATATATATATATATATATATATATATATATATATATGAATGTATTAGGTTGGCCTGAAAGTCCCGAGTCACTCAGGAAGCGGAAAGGAAAACAACAAAATTGTAAGGAGCAACACCAACATATATTCTTCAAAATAAGGTCCATCATTCTCCACGATCTTCTACCGGCGATCAGCCAGGATCCGAATCTGTCCCAGATACCAATCCGCTCGCTTTGAATAAAAAACAACTGTAAACAAGCTTCCTTCACTTCATTGAAAGTGTTGAATCACTGGTCGCGGAGGAAGTGTGCTATTTTGTAGAATAGGCCATAGTCAATTAGAGCAGCATCGAGACTGAATGGTGGATGTGGAAGAATCTCAGCATCGTTCATCTGTTTGAATCTCTCCTTAGTCAACCTGGCAGTGTGTGGCCTCGCATTGTCTTACTGAAACAAAGCCCGACCTCGATTGACCGAAGCAGGATACTCCTCTTTTAGTTTGTCGTACAACGTCGTCTAGCTGCTGGCAATACTGTTTAGTGTTGACAGCGCGACCGTGTGGGACAAGCTCGAAATGCAGTGCTCCTTGGAAATTCCACCAAGCAGAGATCAAGACCTGTTGTTTTCTTTCTGCTTCCTAAGTGAGTCAGGACTTTCTGGCCAACCTGATATATATATATATATATATATATATATATATATATATATATATATATATATATATATATATATATATATATAGGGGGTATGTATATGTGGATGTATGGAGGTGAGTGGAAATAGAGTTACATGGACAGGAAGAGGAAGATTTAAGAGGAAGGAAACCATATACTAAGAAAATTAGCGATATATATATATATATATATATATATATATATATATATATACATTAATATATTCTCTGAAATTCTGAAATAGAGCACAGCCATTATTCTATGAATAAGTCCGACTTGTATCTTCGTCATACATTTGACCAACTGAACACAGAACTAAGGATGATTGTTCGAATAAGTCATCGGTCAATGTTTGTACCCCTGTTATCTGCATATGAATGCAAACATTTTGTACTGATATATCAGTACAAAATATTTGCATTCATCTAGGAGGTCTAAAAAGCACCCTGTAATATTATTCTTCAGTAGACGAGTAGTTAGAGTAATGTGCAATAAAGCTTTGGTATAAGTTTATTCACTGGTTCTGTTTTTGCTACACATTTATCGATACGTATGTAACCATAGCGATATTTTACTCACGTAGCAGACACACCCCGGTTTTGCAACAATGCGAATATCTATCATTTTCCAGTCAATAAACTTTAAGAAGGTATTAAGGTTCTAATTGGTTGGAGAAGTTTTTTTTTTCTCTTCAGGTGCATATTAAGGATTTGAATATTCCTTACTGACAGAAGACCAGTGATAATTTTATCTTTGAAGAATAAAACATTGATTTAAAATGAAACCCAGACAAAATGTTTGTTAAACTCGTCACACTTGCAAAATCATTGCTGCGTAAGAAGCAAGAATACCCATGCAATACTGATTTGGAAAAGATAGAAACAGAATTTTTTTTTGTAACACCCCGAGCAGTGAATGCGTCATAAGTCCAATTACTGACTTCATAAAGGAACTTGAATGTGTAATCTGTTAAACACTAATGTTTGAATAGGGTTTAATCATAGCCTTTTAAGCCGCATCTTCCCTTACCATCAATCTATTTCATATCTCAATTATTATTATTATTATTATTATTATTATTATTATTATTATTATTATTATTTGCTTTGATTTCTGTTGTATACACATTTCATTCCGCTTTCGACCAGAGACCTAAGGTTAGAAATAGTTTCATGATATTTTCCACTGAACGTTTTTGTAAAAAATAAAAAAGATCACAGACATTTTACATAGATAAATCACTTCATAATGTGTGAGTTGTACTTATGAGTACAATATTTTGTATTTCTTTAAGGTGTGGGTTTCCAGGAATCCCTTCAACGAGTCTATCGGATCCTTTTCCAATCAATCCAAGGGCTCCAGCTATAACTGGAATGACTGATGTCCTCATGTACCACATTTTTGAGATTTCCATTTCAAGATCCTTGAATTTTCATAGTTTTTTGAAAATCTTAAAAATACATTACAATCTGCTAGGACTGCCATGTCATTAAAAAAGCACATTCTATTCTTGTGGTCTTTGATCACGATGTCTATGCGATTCGTTTTGATTGTTATGTCTTGTGTGCATTTTACAATGCACATAAAATTGTTACAGGTCCTATGTGTGTAACCGAATTTGGGTGATGTTCATACCGGTTTCTTGCAGTTTCCTCCCCGTAAAAGTTGCATATTTTCCAGTGCAGATATTGGGACAGTCTATCATGCCAACTTTTATATTCAGTTGGTGCCAATGCTGTGCGACCCGATATAGGATGTTCAATTGTTTTTGGATATTTATGACAGAATCTGCATTTAGGGTCAACCCAATTTTTCAGTACTTATGTTTGGCAATTTCTATTTAGCAAGCATTGGTCCTGCGCATCAAGAATAAAACGTTTGGTTTCAGCTTTTAACCCTGAACTACGAAAAGACTGATGGATACGGGGTTTATCTACATCAGCTTGTTTGGTAAAGGCAGAGTATTGACCATGAAGAGGTTTATATTGTCATCGTTTCTGCGCTTGGTACATTACATTTGCCTTTCGTTATTTTTTAGTTTTTTTTTTATAAGTTCTTTGCCACTGCAGCAGGTATATTATGGATTATTTGAAATTCTTCACCGACTTGGAATTCCCTTTTGAATTTGTTGACCAATTTGAAGAACATGAAATAAATATTTCATGTTCTTTGATATAGATCATCATCCAGTTTTCTGTAGTTTCCAGCTATCTTTGAAGACTGATTGCTGGAGTTTTGTAAGGCAGTTATGGTTGAACTAATCCTCTGCCGCCTTCCGATCTGAGCATACACAGACGATCAACATCAGCCTTAGGATGATGCATGTGGTGGCAAGTAAGAAGATTCCTTGTTTTGACATCCATTCGCTTAATGTCAGCTATGGTCTAGTTAATGGTGTTGAAACTGTATTGTACCACAGAGACAGCCAAATTGTTTATCGCTGATATTCTGTTTTGTGAATTCAACTCAGTATTTAACACCAGACGCACATGCCTGTAATATTCTTTTCTTACTTTCGCTTTCATGTGGGTATGATGTAATTCATCTCCTATTCTGACTCGTAGATATTTATAGACTTCTTCTTGTTACGGTTCCCTAATATTTGTGACAAAATCTAAGATCAAATGAAATGTGTTTCTGAAATTCTCTCTTTCTTCAATGTTACTTTTGCACATTTATCTAAACCGAAATCCTTATTGATTACATCAATGAAAGATTTTACAGTATTGAGGAAAACCTTCAACTTATTGTCGTCTTTAGCAAAGAGTTTGATATCATCCATGTAGAATAAGTGATTAAACACTTTCTTTTTTACTCTGTATCCATAGTTATTACTGTTTAGTTCATGCGAAAAGAGGATTAAGGACAGACAGAACAGAAGGGGTGACAGGGAGTCTCCTTGGAAGATTCCTCCTCGGATATTAAAACAAGTGGAAGTGGCAGTAACTTTGGTGTGATTTAGGTATAATGTGGTTTCCACAGTTTCATGTTATATTTAAGGAAAATTACTATCACCGAGGAGACTTTGTACATTTCCACAACCTTAAAGATCGAAGAGCGTGACACACTATCAAAGGTTTTACGGTAATCTATCCAAGCTGTACTGAGATTTCTACCTTTTTACCTGGAATTTTCCAGGATCATTTTATTTATTAGTAATTGATCTTTGTAACCATATGAAACTCTTCGAAATCCCTTCTGTTCAAGAGGAAGAATGTTGTTTCCATCGAGAAAAGAGTAAGTACATTTCGTCAGGACAGACGTGATCAATTTAAATGTGGTGGACAAACACATTATTGGGTCATCTGTTTCACCTTTGGTAGGAGATATGTAATACCTTCAGCGATCCATTCTGGTTATTAATTATCATGACTAAAGTTTATGCAATAGTTTTATGAATTGATGACAGATGATAGAGTCAAAAGTTGGGTACTTTGACATTTCCTAGGGATTTTCATTTTGGGGATTTCATTGGAGCTTGCCTAACATTATACGTGGTTATATTTTTCCATGCTTGCACAGGTTTATCTTTCATTCTTTCTTGTTCTCGTTTGATCTGCTCTGCATTGAGATTATATTCTTTGGGTTGCTCCAAATATTCTTCCAAAATATTTGCACTTCTTTTATAAATAGCGGCTTCGTTGACTTCTATAACGGCTTTTCCAATATCTCTGTAAAACATTTTACGGTCCCTTTAGAATATTTTATTTTGTTGATAGATCCAGCAACGCTTTCATGCCGTCTTGTTCTCTGTGCTTATTGTTATTAGAATTACTACTACTACTACTAGTACTTCCAGTTTCCATGACCCGCTGTTTGATACAAACCTTTACTACATTTTTTATCTTATACCTGAATAAAGGAAAGTTTTTCCTAGAAAGTTACTGAGCATATTGCATTGAGGGAACTTATCCTTTACTATACGAGTGTTGCTTAATGATCTTTTGTATATCAGAGAGTAAGGGTAGATGAATTTAGGAGGTAAGATGACCCAAGGTCTCGCCGTCATATAACTGCCACCACTGAGGAAAATATTGATCGTGTTCACCACACGGTGATGAATGACAGGCGATTGACTATAAATCAAATAACCACTGCTATTAGCATATCCCGTGAAAGAGTTGAGAATATTTTGCACAAAGAACTTGGCATGACGAAGGTTTCTGCTCGGTGGGTGCCGCATCTTTTAACCACTGATCAAAAGCGCATCAGGGTGATCATATCACAGAAATATCTTACATTGCTTGAGATTGAGCCATCTAGATTTCCTTGAACGTTTCCTAAACCAAAGTTGGGTGTTGGGATCATCATTTTGAGCTAGAGACAGAGAAACAATCCATTCAGTGGAAACACCCATCTTCATATGCTCCAAAGAAGGCCAAGGTCGCCCCTACCTGCAGGGAGGGTGATAACTTCAGTTTTTTCAGGACACAAAAGGCATTGTGTGTATTAACTATCTTCAAAAAAAGAGCCTGCTCATCAATGGAGAGTAGTATGCCAAATTGCTAAAGCAGTAACGAAAGGCTGCCAAGAGCAAACTTCCAGGGAAACTGACTAGAGTTTCATCAGATCAAGAATGCAGTACACGTCCTTGGCTTGAAGGGCTGCTGTGCATGACTGTGTCTTTGAACTGGTTGATCACCCTCCCTGTTCTCTTGATTTGACTATCATCTGTTCCCCAACATGAAAAATCACCTGGCTAGGAACCAGTATCACAGTGATGATGACGTCATATCTGCTGTTGATTACTTTTTGATGACTTTTTTGACGATCAGGTTGAAAAGCTTCACCAATAAGATGGAAGAAGTGTCTGGGCCGCAAGAGAACTATGTTGAAAAATAAACCTCATTTGGTCATATTCCGTGAGAATATCTTGGTCAGCTTACGAACATTTCAGCCAACCCTCGTATATGCAATGTACCATCGGTACATATGATTTTCCACAACTTCATGTCTTTTGTTCTAAGTAACATTTCGACTTTTTATCATCACTCTGTTTTCCCTTTTATCCCGTGTTTCTACTGGTTCTAATGCTCTCAACATATTACGTTTATTTTTCAAATTCTCACTTGAGTTCAATATGGCCTTTGAGTGTTAAACAGGATGAACAGCCTTCTTTGAACCTGGAAAGAAACAATTCAGTTATTAACGAGAAGAGTTGAAATTAATGCATGCAAGATCCCACACCTCTAGAGTCACTCCTTCGGTCATGAAATCATTCCAAGTGCGCCTGTTATTATTGAAACAGCGTTTATGTTTAAATACCACATCCTTGAAATCTCTATTTCCGGGTGCTTTGTCAAATTCTTTTGCTAAGACATTTTTTTATCAGATGAGATGGCCATATCTACAAAAGGAAACATATGTCTTATTGTTATATCTAGTTTATTGGCTTATATAGCGCGCTACGTATGTATGGTGAAGTTCAAGAGCACTGTAACATTTTCACCTTCTAGCGCTTTTGTTCATAACATTTTTGCTTGGTTTTAATACTGGCATATCATCCACCCTATCATGACTAAATTTATTGAGGGCTTATGTATACACTCAATTATTATTATTATTATTATTATTATTATTATTATTATTATTATTATTATTATTATTATTATTCGTTGGGTTTTCCCATCAGTAGAAACTAATGGTAAAAGTTCTTTTGTTTCATTCTCTGGATCCGATTCTGCTATTTGCCTATATGAATGGTTTTTATGGTTAACACGTTCACCGTGGATTACTTTTCCGATTCAGTCATGCCTATTACTCTCTTCTTATTGGATAAGCTTGCAATATTCTCTATCCCATATTTGTTGCCACATAGTCAATATATTTGCTTTTTTTCTGTTTGATTTCAGTTTCATATTTTCTATTGCCAGGTCATTAGAAATGACATAAGGCAATAGAAAACTGAACAAGTCTATAAATCGACCATTCGCCCTTGCATGGAGTATTGCTGCCATTTATGGTCTGGGGCCCCTGCTGGTTGCCTCAGGGTTCTTGATAAGATCCAGAGACGGATATGCAATGTGATTGGCCCTGATCTGTCATCTCATCTGCAGTCGCTCTCTCACAGACGCGATGTTGCATCGCTCTGCCTTTTCTACTAAGTACTTTCACGGTAATTGCTCCGAGGAGTTGCTTTCGCTTGTCCCTAGGCCTCATGAATTTAAACGCCCTACGAGGCTGGCATCCCGTTCCCACCCCTTCACCGTTGAAACTGTTAGATGTAGACGGCTCTTCTACTCCAATAGCTTCATGTCTCGCACATCTCGCCTATGGAACTCCCTTCCCTATTACTGTTTCCCTGACAAATACAATCTCCAACGGTTTAAGTGTAGCGTCAATCGTCATCTCCAGTTGCCTTGATCTATCCACTTCCCTTCTCCACATCCTTTCATCTTTCATTCCTATCTGCTCTCGCTCCAATTCTTCTGTAATCCCCTTGCCTTGATCGACCCTCCGTCCTTCTCTTTCTCCACATCCTCTCCTTTACCACTCTTATCTGCTCTTCCTCCAACCCTTCTGTAACCCCATGCGGGATAGTGGCCTCCAGCCTTGCTTGGGGTGATACGCTTAAAAAAAAAAAAAAAAAAGTACCGGTAAGCACAATTTTTAAATTTAATTTAGGGAAGGGTCACCAGTGGTTTTATTGAGATGCTTGTCGGTACCTTTCTTGATCTTACACATTGTCCAATAATAGCAGGAATAGCCTGTGATTTGAAGTGCGGCAACCCCCTTCGATGTCAGTTTCATGATCTTCATATTCATTTAATTTCTTAAAGTCTTTTGAAAACATATTTCGATCAAATCGAAAACTTATATAAATTAAAAGCCAACTTGCATTAATCATCATATCGATATTTATTTTATTAAGGTTCGCCTACTACAAGGCCCAAGTGCCACTCAAGGTAGAGTGTTACAGAATGATGTATAATATGAATGTAAGAGAAGGGAGTAGAAAGGGATGCTCTTGAGGATATGGAGAAGAGATAGCGATTGGTCCTTGACTTGAGGAGGTTTAGATTTTGTAGTGTTAAGGGAAGCATCCACGCGGGAATCAAAACTGCGCACCTTGGGAAAAAGTTGAGAGGAACTTCTTCCTTACAATTGGAATATGGAGGGGAAAAGTTTGGTTTGACTAAGTGAACGCTACAAGTCAGGTCTCAGTTGTAAAGAACTGAATTGTTGAAACTAAGGAACTGAATCGTCCAACCAATTGTAGGAACAATTATTATCTGCTGATGTGCAGTCTCTTGAGATTTCAGATTGTAGCTTGAAGGAAGTTCGTAAAACAACACTTTTAATTACCAAGAAAATGTTTTAAAAAATGATACTGATCCAAAATATTGAGAAACATAAATGCTTTCTTTTTTTTTTTTCCTTTTACCGTTTTCCTTTTTCACTCGCCATATCGGTATCTGCAGAACTTTTTGACATTTTAAATAATAACTTTAGGGAGCACGAAACACATGGTAAGTAATACACTAACGAATGTGTGGCTGTGGGGATCGCTAACAAAAAGCTGGGCTGGAGAACTCACACCCAGGGCAGATGAAGTTCCTTACTACAGCTGCACATCACCTAGGAATCTTCCCTAAGCTTTCTGAAATTTTCCATTTGTGGCAATCATGTCAACACCTGAAAAAGTTACAGATTTTGGAAGTTTTCGGATTTGGGAATTTTGAATAAAAGATCAGTCATTTATGTGTCATGCGTGATACACTCTTAGGCGATCATGTATCTTTCGATACATGACTGACGAGGCAGATTTTTTCCTGCAGTTGGTTGCCATTTCTTTTTGCAGTAGACCAGTTGCCATCCAAGGCTATAGAACCCGGTCTGTCCTGCTATTTACTCATAGCTGGGGGGGGGTAAAGAAGAGGATTCATACCTTTCCCAAGGATATTCACGTAAGTGAATGTAATGGATTCGACCGATTCCGCAATCCGAACCGCTATCCATTACTCCACCCAAAGGATAGTCAACCTATATAGAAGAAAAGGAAATGGAATATAGAATAGGCAGCGCGAGAGATAGTTTTGATCAACACCGCAAATTCCTGCGAAACCAAAATATTAATCCGAAAACTCCTTCTTAAATAGCCCCGTCAAATCGAGACTTTTATATGGATGTCATGCATAGCGACAAACCTGTTTAAAAATATCTAAATTGTCATCACTATACAACCACTTTCTAAGATCTCTATAATGACATAATCAAGTTGTTAGCCTTCCGCACCACTCCAAATAAAAGGTTAGGAAGGAAACGGCCATCAATAATGGTAAGAGCTCTAACGATATTCAATATTAGACTTGAGAAAGTTATTTTCCGGAAAAAAATCTGAAAAGTTTGAAGAAAAAGATTTTATAAATTTCAACCGACAAAAGTACTGGCTGCTTGGTCAATGAATAACAAATACTTCCTTATATTTCCGGCTTATATTAGCATTGTCATTATGATTCTTTCTTTGCTTGCTTTGTTTATCGACTTTTAAATTTTACCTCTTTTCAGACGACGGAATTCCAAGTGGACAAAAATGAGCATTTTTGATACCTGTTTCTTGAACACGACATCCCACGTCGCTTATTTGAACAAAAGCCCGACCCAAGTGCTTGATTTGAAAGTTCTGCACCCCCCTTCCCAAATTCTATGGACTTAGCACATTCAGATTATCATTTTTTCAGTCTCTTTCCAATAGTTACTCTAATAACTACCATTTTGTGGGACAGGTTCCTGCGTGGGCACTTCCCTCAATACTTCAATCGTGACTTCTTCAAGTCAAGGGCCAATATTTATCTATCCTCCTTTTCGTTATAATCTTCACTTCCCATCACATTTAAAGTACTCATTTCATTTATCATTACCATTTTACCAGTTTCCTTCTAACTTGAGTCCCTCTCGAGCCTCGTATTTGTTAAATTTTAGTACAAGAAAAATTTTAAACATCGCAATCACATCTTGTGGTTCAATATCCGATGTTGAACAGTTTAAGTATGTTGGTGCATTCACTTGAAAAAGAATTTGATATTTACTTTTCTCAAATTTTAATTCGATTTTTGTTTTTCTCAAATTTAAACAATGCTCTTTGTGTGCACCGGTTTCAACAACGCCTTCATATTACATTGATGTAACATTACATTGAGCTCTTCGAAAATGTTAATGCCTATTGACGAATAATAAAGGCAAAATTTCCAGCCAAATTAGAGAATAAATTAATTTTAATTGCTACACAAGTATTTAATCGTAAAAAGAATCCTTTATTTAAAGCGTAAAAGCAATATTTATGAAAATTCATCGACGGCGGCGACCAGTATCAAAGATAGCAAACCAAATCTCGTGGCTGATTCAATAAAACTCCTTGCCTGCTAACAATCAATTTATAATTCTAACCGGAAATGTTTCATGGAAGCGTTTGTAAAACTATTAGATTACAAATTGTCACATAGAATTTGATATGCCGCTAAACAGAATCAAACAACAACCAAATTTCAGAATTTGACAGTGAAAAAAATGAAATATAAATAACTTGGCATTAATCAAATTTTACGTTTATTATTATCGTAAATTATCATATTTTTTTTCTCTCAAGAAAGTCTTCCAGGAATGGGTGTTTATTATAGCGACTAAGCAACGAGGACACTTCAAAATACAGCAGTTCCTTATTTCTGACTATATGGAATCCATCTTTTTCTCTTTCCTTCACAATGAAATGACAATAACACATTTCTGGGATCTACGCCAAAGTTTGTTGAAAGATAGTGAATTTTTGTTTTGCGGTTATTTTCAATATTTTTTCTCGGCTGGAAATTCTCGGCTGGAAATTCTTGGCTGGTTCTTCCTCGAGAGTCATTTTGAATATTTCCCCAAAGTGAAATTTCTGAAACCAGCGTAGTATTAACAGGTTCCGTCTTCCAAAACTATATTTCATCTTTCTTCCCGCTAGTAAGTAGTCGTGTTTCTTTTACATATATTTTCCAGTACGTAAAAATCATTTCAAATGACCAAATTTCAATGAATCTATTAGTGTTAAATCATTCCGAATACAACCAAATATTTTTACAATGTGATACAACCTAAAAATATAATACATTTATCATATGATAAAACCTAAAATGGTTTAATATATTACAGATCTACTTAAATTGATCTCGATAGCACCAAATCATAAATTATTGTGAATCTAAAACTTCAGTATACAATCTAATATTTCGCGTAGAGCTCCTTCGTCGGAGTAATTTGTAACTATCTAGTTACGCATGCGCATATCTTAGATGTGTGCTCGATTAGTCTAGCCTTGTGTCGAATTTGGCTCTTTCTTGTAAATGTCTATATATTTTATGCTGATATGAATCGCTTTCCAGAAACCACTGTGGTCTTAGCTTTATGAAAACAATGAAGCTAATTACTACTGATAGCATTTTGTTTTGTTTAGTGTCTACATAACAATTCCATATAAAACAATCACACAGTTAGGATATAAATCCCTATTAATAATTTACCACGAGTTTTTATGACTCTTTATAATGGCCATTTCCAGGTAAATTTCAATGAATCTCGGGTGGATGTGTTCATAATTCTTTTTTGAAATACGTCACGTCTTATTAATATTTCTCCAAAGAGAAATTTCTGAAAGCACCGTAGTATTAACAGGTCCCGTCTCTCAAAACAATATTTCATCTTTCTTCCTGATTAAAAATAAGTAATGATATATTTTCTAGTATGTAAAACTCATTTCAAATGACACAATATATTAAAGATTTCAATGAATATATTAGTCTTAAATGATTGTGAATAAAAACCTAGTATTGATACAATATGATACAAGCTAAAACTTCCGGCTCGATGCTTTGCAGCCAACTTTAATTTGCAAAAATTTAAATGCAATGTCAATCGCTATCTACTGTTTTCTTCATTATCCTTTCATCTTCCCGTTCATTATTAATGTTTCTGTTCTTAATTCTTCCACATCCTGTCACCCCTTATGCCTTAGTGGCTTTAATGCCTTGAATGGGTGATACCGATTAAGAAATATATATATATTTACCTGCTAATTGCAACTGGTAGCATTTTGTTTTGTTTAGTGTGAGCACAACAATGCCACATGAAAAATCACTGAGCTAGGATAAAACTCATTATTAACAATTTACCACAAGTATTTATCACTGTTTGCTATGGCCCTTCCCGGGAATATTAAAAATGAATCTCGGAAGGAAGTGTCCATAAAATACGTCAGGTTTTGTAAAGAAATAAATTATAGAGCAATAAACATGAAACAATTTTTATGTCTACAGATTGCAAGGCAAAAAAATGATTTTCATGTCTATGGATTACAAGATAAGAAATATTTTTAATGCCTGTAGATTACAGAATAGCAAACAACTTCCATGTCTATGGATTAAAAGATAAGAAATATTTTTACTGTCTATGGATTACAAGACAAAAACAACTTTCATATCTATGAACTACAAGACAAGAAATAACTTTTATATCTATGGACCACAAGACAAGTAACAAATTTCATATCTATGGACTACATGACAAAAAACAACTTTCATATTCTATGGACTACAAGAGAAGAAACAACTTTCATATCTATGGACTACAAGACAAGGAAATACTTTCATGTCTATGGACTACATGGCAAAAAAACAACTTTCATGTCTATGGACTACATGGCAAAAAAACAACTTTCATGTCTATGGACTACATGGCAAAAAAACAACTTTCATGTCTATGGACTACATGGCAAAAAAACAACTTTCATGTCTATGGACTACATGGCAAAAAAACAACTTTCATGTCTATGGACTACATGGCAAAAAAACAACTTTCATGTCTATGGACTACAATAAAAGAATTAATTTTAAAGTCTGGGTTACAACTACACTACGCTAACAACTCCTCTCGCCTAAAGAATAATTTTCTTTTTTTTAAATATGAAGGCATCATTTCTTCGTTCAAATTTCTAACCGTCATTGTAGTAAATTCTGCGATTTTCAAAAGAAACCTGTAAAACTTTCAATTGTCCCTTTGTCATTACGCCCAAAGATAATGCTGTCGATGGTTAAAATAAAGATTTTCAACTGAAAAGAGGCTTGCATCGAAGGTTGGGAAAAGACATTCACTGTGAAAAATAGTCGAGCCAATTAGAAGGAATAGTTGTTGTATTTAGAAAAGACGTGGGTGGAATCCTGAAAGACAATAAACTCGTGAATGTTATGACAGATATGAAGAAAAGAATGATTGGAATAGAAAACCGAGAAAAAGCTTTATGGCTTTTGGTATTAATAGGAGGAGGCGTGATTCACTTAAAGAATAAAGAATTTATTTTTGACTGCAGAATTGAACAAGGAAGGAAGAGAAAAGAAAAAGGAAGAATAAACGAAGAGGGAGCAAAAAGGAAAAAAAAACACACTTAAAATATTAGATAATTCCAAAGATGCCATTGAATTAGTTTAGTTAATTTCAGAATGACAGACAATCGCTTTCACGCACTTTCTCTTTCTCTTTCTCTGTTTGTCTGTCTATCTCTTTCTCTCTCTCTCTCTCTCTCTCTCTCTCTCTCTCTCTCTCTCTCTATCTATATATATATATATATATATATATATATATATATATATATATATAGTCAAACCTAATGAGCCAGACACACCTACCAAGGTTTCACTTAGGCAGATCGTCAGTTAGTTGTTTACTCGTATCGGGGTTTTTTCTTTGGGCCTTGAACCTGTATCTGTGCGATTATTTTCGACAGACTTTCATGTTCCTGGCTCTTTCTTTTTTTAAAACCTTCTTTTCCTTCGTGATTGATTTGGCTGTTGTTAAATCAAGAGTTCGAAGGTTTTTCGACACGAGTATAGTTACCTATATTTATATATATATATATATATATATATATATATATATACGTTTTGCTCAGAGTCAGAGTGCTTTGAACTTTCATAAGTCATTATCCAATAATTATTTTTTTTATTTTTGTAGCGGTAAGTTTCCTAATTTTTTTGATTTTTGTACCTGTAAGTTTCCTAATTTGAAATATATGTTCTTTGCGTCTTCAGGTGACCGTTCACGTTATCGTTTTTATTAATGAAATATACTATGTTTGTTTATACATACATGCCTAAACACACACACGCACACACACACACACACACACACACACACACACACACATATATATATATATACACGTATGTATACATCCATGCATGCATGTGATATTCAGCAACATGGTTTGACTAAATAGGACACTATATCCCTAAAGGGCACATTCTGTCATATTCGGTTAATATGAAACGATTAAGGAACCTGCAGAGACAGTAGCGTTACATGTCATGAATGACACATGCTCAAGTACGTACACGCCATGTAAATGCGTAGCTTTGGTCATTGTAAAGCAACCAATAAGCATTCGTAATAACATTGACATTGACCTTTTATCTTTTACATGCGGTCGGAAGTAGAAATAAGATAGATTGATGTGTTTTTCAAGTTATTTAAAGCCAGAAAATATTTTTAGAATTTTTTGGCGATAATAATGATTTGTTTTTTGTCATGTAGTCCATAGACATGAAAGTTGTTTTTGTCATGTCCTACTAATTAACCCATAGGTGGGGAGAAGAGGTGGGTTCATACCTTTCTCAGGTGTATCTGCACTTAAGCGACTGTAACGCACCCGACTGGAATTGGAACTTAACTCTCTGATTTTCAATTCCGAGCCGTTATCCATTACACCATCTGCACATCCAAGCTTACAGCACCTGGTATTCCCAAGTTGTCACCCACCCAGGTACTGACCAGGCTCGACGTTGCTTAACTTCGCTGATCGTACGAGAACCGATATTTCGACGTTATATGGCCGTAAGCCCAGTAGAAATAAGAAATCTTGTCATTTAGTCTACTTTTTAAATAGATTTTAAATAAAGTAATTTCCCCTTTTGTTCGAATACTTTTTCTATAGGCATTCTATATCCGAATAAAGAGACAGTTCTCAATTGCAGAATAGCAATTTACTTTTGTATTTTCTACTCCAATCCACCCACGGGACTGTGAGGGACAGGGTAGGGTGGTCTTTTCAACCCCCACACATTTTGCTGAAACTGAGAACTAAACACAACGTGGTTATTAATGGAGCTCCGAGCAGACTTTTTGAGCATGTTATTATTTTTTCATTCAGAAATTTTTCATTTTTTTATTGAGGGATTTCATGTAAGTATTATGCTAAACTGGCATATCCTTTTAGAGCAATCAAGTTAGCAAAAACACATACTACAGAATTGGGGCCAGATGCGCGTGCGCAAAATTATTAATTTAATATTCGTGCAGATCGTTTATAGTTGTGATCAAATTAGCAAATACATTTGTAAATTTTTTTTCGAAAAATATATGCGCAAATGTATTCCCATTAATTGTGGGTTTTGAATGTTCCTTTTTCTTCTAAAACATTTTTTAGATCCCGCCAACTGTTTTTAATTCTTTGTGTAGATAAATGGATAATCCGGTGATACGGAAATTTCTTCGTGTGTCATCACTTTTTATCATAACTATAATTTATTGGATCCCGTTTCATGTTTTCGCCGCAAAACTAACAGTCCACAGAAAATCTTCTTGTTCGTTGTTAAAAAATTTTAAAATCTGTTCATTATTAACAGGTAATAAAAGTTTTCCAATTCTAATTTTACGTACGCGCGTCTCACTCATATTCTACACTCTTGCTCATTTCCTTTTTCTTTAATCGCATATTGTAGAAATATAGCAGACATTTTCATTGCAATAAACCGAATTTTTCACCATTTTCCATGTTTTCTTCCAGTGATGTTTTCCCGTCACTGGAAATCATAGCATAAAAAATCGTATTGTGCTTACGTTCACAATACGAATAATGACAACATAAGAAGTCATTCAAATTTAGTTAAACGCCTTAGCACTTGCGCTTCACAAACAACCAGTAGATATCATTCAAATTTAGTCAAGCGATTAAACAATTATGCTATAGAAAACAAGAAGAAGACGTCATTTAATTTTAGTCACACTTCTTGACAATCACGTTCCAGGAAACAACCGACAATCCTCTTTAACAACTGGACAACAGAATACAAACTTAAGACATCATTCATATTTTAGTAATACGGTTTAGCAATTAGACTATACTTTACAATCAACAGACCTTTCGTCAAACTCTTTACAAAGTTATTAGAATTAATTGAACAACTTACCATTTAGGCTCAAGTTGTCATAAGTATGCCTCAGACAAATTTACTCAAATGTCTTACCAAAGAGACTGTAGAATACAACCAGTTGACTTCATTCAAATTCACTGAAACACCCGACAGAATTTGGTTCCAGAAGTCGTTAGCAGACCTCAGTTAAATTTACTCAAAGCCCAAACAATTTAACTGCGATATACAACCTACAGATGATTTACTCAATAATCTTTTCCACTTTCTCGCAAAAGCTAATCTGTAGATACATATGACTTGATATTATATATATGGAATAACAATAATTTTTTTTATATCAAATACAATTTAGGGGGAAATATGTATGACAAAGCACTTAATTGAGCATACGTGAACGAATGTACTTTAATACAAATGCCTAATCAGCCAATCACATTGGTAGTGATTTAATGGCTATGGGCATTTAAACGTGTTCATGGTAACTTGGGGAATTTCATTTCTTTCACTTGTCCACTCGTCAGGGGTTATCATCAATTTACTGCTTCTATTTTTCAATGTTTTTTTCTTTTTATACACTTATCATTGGTGTGTAAATATTTTCGTATTTTCGTGTTCGTGTGTGCGTTTGTGCGCGTGCAGCCATGCGACCGTCTGTGCGGATATGCTCCGCGCGCGTGCGCTCGTCTGCGCGTATGTGGGTACGTGTAGGGTGTCGTGACCATTTGCCCTTTCCATCATTTTTTCTTCACTTTACACTCGCTCTTTAGCTTTTTCTGTTTTTTTCTTTTTCTTCTCCTTAGCGAGGGTGTTTGGTTTATTCGAACCTTTTAAAACCCTGTATTCTACATTCAATATCATCACTTGATAAGACACCGGAAGTGTTGAAACAAAATGTCTATTTTTGTAGTGATTTTATAACATATTTATGTTATACTTTTCGAATAAATAATTATATATATATCGACAAGTTCTATCAATCAATTTGACAAAACATGTTTGAGAGAATACTTGCTGCCGAAAAAACCCTTATATATATATATATATATATATATATATATATATATATATAATTTGCGATTTGTCTGTTTTTATTTTGTCGACTTGAAAACGACATGCTGTACTGCTTGGTATTCCGGCTGGAAGCTCCATTCGAACATTTTAGAATGTTTGGGTGTCAATTCGAGGACAGTACAGCGGGTTCGGAAAGAGTTGGATGATATATCCAGCCAATATCATGTTATTTAGTGTGATCATTAATGGTTATGCCTCAACTTTCCACAGTGCCTCAGACCCAAAAAAGTGGCCTAAATCAAGTGCCTTGAGGAGGTAGTGCTGCCCAGGGTCAAGCGGGTGGCTACTGGAAGAGCCTGTTTCTGGCAACAGGACTTTGCACAATGCCACACAAGCAGGAGAACCCAGTCATATCTGTCAGACAATTTCGGCAACCATATCACCCCTTACATCTGGCCACCTAACTTCCCAGACTGAAACCCCTTCGATTATTATGTTGAGCGAGAGACCATCAAAACTCCTTGTAACACCGAAGATAAACTGAATGCAAGGATTATCGCAGCATTCACCAACTTAAACAAGGAAACCGTCCAGAAGAGATGCAGAAGATTTCGAAGTCGTCTGGAGGCCAGGGTTGAAGCCAAGGGAGATGTTAATAAATGAATATACTCGTTAGTATTTCAAGATAATTTTGTATAATTTTGGTAAACAATATATCTGTCAAAATGAGATGTCATTATTATTTTCATTTTATCGCACCCCGTTTATATATATATATATATATATATATATATATATATATATATATATATATATTACAGCATTAATTTTTCATACGCAAAGATATATGCCCAACAGGGTTATAGAGAGCTTGCTGTTAGATGGCACCATATATAAAGAGATACTTTGATATTGGAATACGATTGTCCGATAAAATGTTTGTTATCTCTTCACATATATAGATTTCAGATGCTTTAAAAACCGTTTTTGTCTGTAGACAGCCTCAAAGAAATACTTAAAAAGCCACTATTTATGTATAGAGAAATGATTTTGCACTTTTTATGGCTTTTATAAATCATATCGAAATTGTAATTCTCAACAGCCTGTCTTAGAGGAATTTACTGTTGTTAAAAAATATAATCAATTATCATTAATAATAACAAAAGCGACTAATTTATTTTTTAAACGAACTTTCAAATTAAAAAAAATATGAATGATTAAATTTACGAAAATAAGATTAATACATTTTGACGAAATTTGTAAACAAGCTCTCATAAATCATAAATATAACAATTATATATATATATATATATATATATATATATATATATATATATATATATATATATATATATATATATATATATATATATTGGTGCGTGGCTTAGAGGTTAGAACGTTCGCATTCCGACAGGGTTCTAATCTCACCCTGGTCTATTTGTAAGGAATGCAAATCCTTGATGTTATATGTCTGGCGATAACAGCGTTCGGCACATTTGGAAAGTGTATGAACACCATACGGGCTTATCGAAGCCATGTAAGTGAAATTGGATAGACGGTAGTGGTGTTTGTACTAGCGCAAAGTCACAAGTCATCGTGACCGAGGCTTTGATTGTACTGGCGTTTTTCAAACTGCTGATCATGACAGCTCATGCGTTCTCACCCAGAAACTATAAACTAAGCTCTCACTCAGCATAGTTGCAGGATAAACCAGTGGTTCTCAACCTTTTCTTCCTTGTCGCCCATTTTTGGTGTCAAAAGAATTTCAAGACCAAATAAGTGTAAATAAGAAATTGCATTTAACAGGAAATACATTTTATTCACAAAAGCAAAATGTAGTAGAAAATATAAATGCTGACTAACGACTACACTTGCTCCTGGTATCTATCTATCAGCTTGTCAAGTCGAACTTTCAAGCCTTCAGCTTCAGGTGTAAATCTATTCAAGCTGCACCTCCAGGCCCATTTTTAAAATTTCTCAGGTCCACTTGTGAGTCTAAAGTTGAAAGTTGAGAATCACTGGTATAAACGCTAGGTGGGCTCTGTGCGTGTTGAACAAACATTAATGTGCCTGAGCAGGAGCGTGCGACATGGATTGGTCAGCCGCCTTAGCAGGCAGGTGTACTTAGAAAAGCAGAGTAGCCAGTCATAATATATATATATATATGTGTGTGTGTGTGTGTGTGTGTGTGTGTGTGTGTGTGTGTGTGTGTGTGTGGAGATAAGACAAAGAAGAAAATTTTTAACGACGCGTTTCTCCGATGAGTTAAGTTCGGATTCATATTAGTTGTAGCCTAGAAAAGGTTACTGAATGAAGAATAACAAAAACGGAGGTTGGAAATGAAATGGTAATCTTCATAACATCAACAAAATACAATACTCGCCAGCGGCGTGAAGTAGGTAAACCGCTGTTAGTGATGGGCTACTTAGACAGCATATTACCCCCACTTACAATAGTATCCAACGTTTTTATGAGGATTGGGACATACCCATTAGTGTCCATAGGTATGGTATATAACAATTACATAGCAGTTCAGTATCCTTTTCTTTGCTTCTAACGCAATTTTTAGTTTCACATTTCCCATCGTCTGTTAAAATTCTTCTGTACTTGTTTGATTTTGACCTCTCACAGTTGAAGTTCACACCTTGCACATTTTCTCTTGCTGACAACCATGCATTTTGCCTTCTTGCACTTGATGGTTAATCCTTTCTTCTTGCTTTCCTTTACTACTTTGTCTAGGACAGCCTTTTTTGCCCATGGACCACTTTTATTCTTTTACTCTTAATTATTTTTGTTTTGTGCACCCGTATAACCATTCAATAAAAAACAGCTTATTTTATTTTTTACTAATAAATTAATTTAGGAATGGTATTATAGAAATAGTAAATGTATATGCTTTATTTTGAAGTAAAACGAATTTAATGAAAATAAACTTGTATTTAACAACTAAATTCTATGGAACATTTATGTACACTAGTAAAATAACTTATTATAAACCGATTTAAAATATGTGGGTAATTGATGAATTTAAAAAATGTGCAGATTTATTCAATGGGATCCTTGTGGTTGATGCTGCTCTGCGAGTTTTTTTTTATATTCGGCTCCATCGATGTCAATGATAGTCGAAGATCCCCCTTTTTCACCATGTCGAGTTTATTACTATAGTAATTATTTTATGTTAATATTCTATTTTATTAATATTTAAAATTAATATCATTATTTATTTTTAATAAATTAAATTAATTCATATAATAAATTATAATCTTTATGTAATTTTCTTTTATATATATAATCCTTCCTTTATATATCCTTCTCAGTTTTTATTTAACTTACATCGCTTGATCTCATTTCATGCTAGTTTTGGGGTTGTTTTGCTATTTTAAGTATTTTAATATGGCGTAGATTACTGTAGAAACATCAATTCTCAGTTGTAACAACCGTTCCGAAGTGAAATTGCTTTATGGACCACTAAAATATTACCGTAAACCCCCAATTTGCTATTTCTTGTCTGGATCCCCAAAAATATTACATGGACGCCCAGGGTCATATGGACCCCGGTAGAGAACTACTGGTCTAGGAGATTCTATCGTTTTCCCACTGTGTCTGCTATCAACACATTGTCATCTGCGTATCCTTATATTCTTAAGATTGTACCCACCGATAATAAGCCCTAGTAGGATGTGCCGCTCCCTTTGAAATACGTAATTTTACTCTGATATTTTGGGTTTGAATACCTAATGAAGTTTCCTTTAAAATATCTGAGCCTAACTTCATGCTAAAAATATACTCAGCTGTGAGACTGAGCTTTGTCATACTTGTAAGCTTCATGCTAATAAATAAAAATATGGAGAAAATAGTAAATACAGAGACGTAGCAAATTAATGAGTAATGACAATAGCACAATTATTTAATGATTGGCTGGTTATTTTTCTCTCACTCAAAAATAGAATGTCGACTTTCAAGAGACGTGTTCGCCATGGTTGGCCTCTTCATTCCTCTAAAATATGTGTAGTCAGGACATTCCCTGATGAGTGGAACTGTTGCCTCTGTTTGCACTTAGACGTGAGGAGCCCCACACTAAACCTGAACTTGTGGTGACTGAATACGATATTGTGACAAGAGAGTATTTTCTGTCTCTAAACAACTATATATCGTGACCAATGCACACGATTACAGTCAACCTTTGATTAAAACAGTTTACAGAGCATCGATAAATGCGGCGCTAATGAAGTCAAAATCAATTAAATATGCAATGTGGATGTGTTAATTATAAAATTCAATTATTGTTTTATCGTATCACTCATAAAATTGCAATAAATCAAATTTTAGATGCGCACTTGTGAAAATTTTTACAAAATACAACTTGGACAAACTGAAGAACGACATTTAACAAAATAGTATTAAAGAGGAATTCCAACCTATCGCTTTGTCTGTCTATCTTCCTCTTTCTCTCTCTCTCTCTCTCTCTCTCTCTCTCTCTCTCTCTCTATATATATATATATATATATATATATATATATATATATATATATATATATGTATATATATATACATATGAATTATTTTCAGATAGAGTGTATCTGTAAAGGAACAAAATGAATAAAAATAGACAAGAGAAAACAAGAGAAAAACCTATTCTTAGACGACGCGTTTCGTCCTCTGGGAAGGACTTTTTATCAAGGCAATGATTTTATTACTTTATTAGCATCGGCTAAGAATAGATTTTCCTCTTGTCTCTTTATATATATATATATATATATATATATATATATATATATATATATATATATATATATATATATATGAAGATGATGAAACAAAGTGGAAAATTTTATTAACGACGCGTTTCGCCGGAGAGCGTATGCTCTCTTTGGCTTCCTCAGATTAAAACGAACGAAAGACAAAACTTTGTGTAAGAAAACTGGGTTGGGGTCTCTGGGAATAAGTGGGAATCATAAATCAAATTAACTACCTTAGTTTACCACCCACAAATGTTCAAACTTAGAAAGTGTCTGTCCGCCTGGGTGTTTGTTATATGTATATCTCTATTAGAGCCGTTTGTAGTGTTGCAGTTTGGGGGTGGGGGTCAATGAATATATTTTGGGCCTATACGAACCCAGATGAGAGTGAATCCAACAATAATTAATTTTTTTTCTTTCCCTTCCGGTTCGAATTACTCATGCCATACCCATCCCCTTCTGTGGATCTTCCTGTTATGATGTTAGATTTATAAACGATGAAATAGAACGTTAAAAATTACATAATTTGTCAATACCACTTGAAGAAACCTTATGCTTGAAACCGGTAAATACTCCTATTTTTATTAACCTGTTCCACAGGTTCAACTTTTTCGAATTTGTGTAGTGAATACTTTTTTAAATATCCTTTCGCTGGTTGGACTTTGTTTTGATCAACAACACACACACACACACATATATATATATATATATAAATGTAATAAAATATAATTTTAAGATATGCTGACGATTGCGCTTAAGCATGAAATAGACTACCACGATATGTCTAATTCAGTGTCCAATTATGTATATATATATATATATATATATATATATATATATATATATATATATATATATATATATATATATATATATAAGCTTCTATTATATATATATATTTGCACGCAAGTGTACAAACGTATGAACCTATCCATATACATTTATTAGAAACTTTTTGGCATTCTTGTACATACATGTATACATATATCTGTGCATACATACATACATACACACGCATATACACATCATAGAGACTGTTTTATATATACGCGTACACATATATGCACACATACAACTATTTATTACATATATATATATATATATATATATATATATATATATATAATGCGCGCGCATTGTGGGAGGCCATGACCGCCCACGTCTTGCACAGCACATTTTCTTTCATGTACTAAAGTTCACCCATTCGAATGTCACTCGTGCCAGACTGTTATTGTGAACGTGGTTATGATGACTGTGCGATATGAATGAACGAGGAGATGGTTGGAATTGAAGATTAATAGAAGGATAAGGAAGATAGATAATGATTGACCCTTGACTAGAAGAGGTTAATTTCCAATGAAGCATCTACCCGGCAATCTCTTCCACAAAGTAAGTCCTTAGGAGAAACGCTGTCTTAATGAAAACTGATATATATGATAAATTGATGTAGAAGACAGACAGACGGAGGGAGAGAGAGAGAGAGAGAGACTCACAGAGAGACAGATATTATGACTGCCAATGGTGACAAAGGCATTTACACTTTTTTAACTGTTATTGCTTGGGTTTCTAACTGGTAATCAGTTACCTATTTCACTTCTCCACCAACAATAATAATTCATGGATTCATTACTAATAAGTAGATTTAGTATGTTTGAGGAAAATGTAGGAAGTGTTAGTCATACCGTAGATACGTAGGCAATGTGGTATAAGAGCTTAAATTTATTGACGTTTCAGTTGAATCAAAGTTGTGTTGGAAGCAGTAAAGATCAGGATATTAGTTCGAATATATCATGAAATCCTATCCAATGTTTTTCATTTACTTTCGGGAGGGTAGCCTTCAATTGGTGGAGTTGCGTAGTTCTCCTCCTCCTCCTCTCTCACTCTCACTCTCACACACTCACTCACTGTGTGTGCGTGTGTGTGTGTGTGTAATTGTCTGTGCAATGGCCCCATGAAAAGCGCAAGCATCCATCCGGTCCGTGAGTGAGTTGAATGGCCGGGCAGAAGTGAGCTTCTCCTCCATTTTCTGTCTATTCAAGTTGTGACATTTCATCCATCAGTACAACAGAAACGCACCCGCAATAAACACGCACAAAACTACGAATTTCCCTTTCACAAAGGTCCATTACTCCAGGGTCAATCCGTGCGATTAAAACCAGTAGAAAACTTTAGATGGCTCTTTCTTTAGTTGTTTTATTTCTAGTCTTTGATTCATACTGTCTGTTTATCTCTTGAGAGTAGCCAGTCAGGTGACCAGATATAATCGTAATTCATAGTTAACATGCTAGAAAGATTTTAACGCGTTCAATAGCTTCCACGTATCCATGCTGCTAAAATAAATCACCTTATAAAAATATTAAGCCAGAAGAGGCCGACGCCCGGTAAAACAGTACGACCAATTCTACTCCAAGCTATGGGTTAAATAGTAGGACTTGTACCTGGAGAAGCCATTGTTATTCTCAAAATGTGTTAATA
>OZ038487.1:63744685-63814685 GCA_964036315.1 Acanthosepion esculentum
AGATTCTATAGATAGACGAAAGAGGACGATCGGTGGATCATCCAGATAACTGTCTTACAAAAGACAATTAAATTATCGCTAAATTTGTAAAGCCGTATTACAGACTTGGCATCCATATTTACATCAAGAATTTGATCACTTAGTTCTGACGAATTTTAAATGATAGCTAAATTTGCAGTGTCACAGAGACGGCATCCGTATTAAAACGAAGGGTTTGGTAGCCGAGTCTCAAATTCTTTTCTCGTGAGCTCACCTCTAGAGGAAATGAATGGCAGATGCGAAAGGCAGGCTCCGTGTGGATGGACATTCAGTTCGAAAGGATGACAGCAGAAGGCTGAAGTGGCTCGTCTTTTGGAACTCACAATGGACAACACGCCGACCACACGAAGATTCAAAGATTGCTTTGGGTCATCTTTGTGGCAGGGTCACACATCTCGCTTGACAGCTGAGAAGCTTTTGTTGAATGCTGAAAAACATTGAAGTAAAAATGCAATGGGAACCAGAATGTGATTTGGCAAGACTTAGATGGAAGAATCAAAGTAAGAAGTTCGTATAAGATAGAATCCTACTATTTGTATAGGAAATTTAGCAAAATCAGCTTTCTTTCGTGACTTGTGACAGAGTGTATGCCTCTAAAACCGAACTTAGGAGACATAGTCACGATTACGACGTAAACAGCGTCTCTAGGGAGACTGAAGCGAACTTAATGCAGACGGAAAAGCCTCTTGTGTATTGTTTCTCCTCTGTCTCCTTGAAATTGTTTTTCTGCCTCCGAAGTGTGTTTCTCATTTCATTTGCCTTCCGTTCCTTCTCTGCAAGTTTTATAATAAATCTTTTCTCAATCATTACTTCTTTTCGTTGTATCTTTCTTGCTCTTTATTACTCATATTCTATTTACCTACCTATCTAACCTAGTCTATTTCTATCTGTCTATCTATCTATATTATATTATATTACACATGTTTAACTAAAGGCTACGAACACTGAATTTTAACATCTATTATACTTAACCCTTTTTAATTCAGTAAGTGTTTTGTATATAAGAACTGTTCAAGAGTTTCCGAACGGTTGTTTTTTGGCTATTTGTTTGGGCTATTATCAAAATCGAAGAACTTTATTGATTTATTGATTTGATTTTACGGTTTACCAGTTTCTTGTGTATTATTTAAAACGGAAACATATTTTCGATTGCAAGAATATTTTTGTGAGTGAAAGAATTTTCAAAAATAACAATGATTTTTCCAGATATAAGTCCTACTATTTAACCCTTAGCTAGGAGGAATAGATAGATTCATACATTTCCCAAGGTTATTTGCAAGTAAGTTCCGAACCGCTATCCATTACACCAGAGATGCCTAACCAAACGGGCGTGGACGGGGGAAGGAAGGCAGGGTAAAAGGAAGAAGTAAAGGAAGGAAGGAAGGAAGGAAGGAAGGAAGGAAGGAAGGAAGGAAGGAAGGAAGGAAGGAAGGAAGGAAGGAAGGAATAATGACCAATAAAAAAGGAAGGAAAGTATACAGAACAATCGCGGAAAAATTGTCTGGCATGAAGCTGGTCCGTGATATACAAAAGGTTGGAGACCACTGCATTACACCACCCTCACATTCACCCTTATTAATTGAAGAGAAAAATTTATCACATACAATTAGCTCATTATTTAAATAACAGCACTCTGCTATTGGAAAATCAACGGTTTGAAGCAAGGACTTATGCGTGCACGGCACACAATGCCGGTTTTAAAGTGGGAATTCCTTACGTACATGGAGCCAGAAACCAAAAATAGTCCCGTTCGCTTCGGCATTTTGCCACTTTGCTCACACCTCGGATGCTAGAGATTCGATACCAGTCAAGATCATAGTGTCCACAGTTAATTGTAAATACCATAATCTTTTCTATGGTTCCATACTATTTCCCTCGTCAGTTACATAGCGGTTAAAAGAGCTTTCTTTCTCCTACACTAGTTGCCAACAAAGGTCATTTAACCTATACCCGGGAGAGTGAAGAGATGGCTATATAACCTTTCAAAATGGTATTGGTGCGAAAGTGGATGCAATGAACACGACCGGAATTCGAACTCCGCTCACCGAATTTTCTTTCTGAGCCGCGAACCATTTTACTAACTGTACATCATAGTCTTCCTCCGTTAGAGAGAGACGAGCCCCTAGTACTAAATTTAATTAATGCTTCTTGACCAAAAAGCTGAGGACATAAAGCAACACGAAAATGAGGTTTATTCTTTTCTTTTTATATCTCTTTCTGTTTTACTTTCTTTCTGTCTTTTTCGAATACACATTCAAAACACTTTACTGTCAATGTCTTTCTCGCTATTTTTCGTTATTTGCTCTCCGTCTTTCAACAAATTAACCACTCTCTGAGTTTCGACAAAACTTACAGTAAATCTCACAACGTTTATATGTCTTGTACTCCTGCTGGAAACGCTATCATCCATCACCCAACGCTCTTCTTCAGAGCTACATATTCATTTCCTCTATTCTCAGCTTCGTCTAATAATAAATCCTCTATATTTTCTCACTACCAGACACAAAAAAATCATCTTTCTTGTCGTAAATTTTTCTACCGCTATCTCACCGTTCTTTCTTCTTCGTGTAGAAAGCTTGTCTCCTTTCAAACTGTCGATATCTCTCTTTTACTTCTCTTTCTTTTGCTTCCATTTCTATTCACCTCTCCATGCAATTTTACACAAAAGTAATTCATAACCTGTATGCAATTAGTCAAATAATAAAAAAGAACTCGTCCTCCACTAATTAGTCAGTAATTTATATTATGCTCTTGTAGTAAATTAACTGTGTTCTTTTTAATTTCAAAAATGTTTGCCGCCTGGTGATTGGTTGATTACTAATTCACAGCCTCGTTTCACACTCATGCGAAAAGAGAGTGTATTTGCCTTCTCTTTCACAAAACTATTTCTCTTACGCTTTTGCATCGTAAACCATTAATGCTACTTTGTACTTAGAAAATGGAACACGTACATTGATTCTGTTCTTCATTTATTTATTCACTAATTTTCTTTCTTCTCTCTCATTTTAGTTGCTGGTTTTTGTTCCATATTCTCATTATTAGATTTTTCTATTCTATTCCTTCTGCCTGCCTTCAGCACGTCTGTTTTCTCTCATTCATTTGTTATTTTGCATTTTCTCTCGAATTTTCATTCTTTTTCCTCTTTCGTTTTTATATTTTCACTTCTCTCAAGTTATCTACGTTTTCTTATAATAAACTTCGTTACTATCTTGTCAGTTTCCAATTGTTTCTACTTTTTTAAAAATTCTTCTGTATACTTTCCTTCCTTTTTTAGCGGTCATTCTACATCCCTTCCTTCCTCCCTTCCGTCCTTCCTCTCTTCCTTCCTTCCTTCCTCCCTTCTTACATTCCTCCTTCCATCCGTTCCTTCCTCCTCTCTCCCTCCCTTCCTTCCTTCCTGCTTCCCTTCGTCCTATTCCTCCTTCCTGCTTTCCTTCAACCCTTTCTTTCTTTCCTCCTTTCACTCCTCCCTTTCTCCCATTCCTCCTTCTTTTCCTTCCGTCCTTCCTTCTTTCCTTTGTCCATTTCCTCCTACCTATCCGCCTTTCCTCCCTCTCTTCCTTTTACCTGCCCAGCCTTCCTTCTTTTTCTGCTTCCCTTCCTTTCTCTCTCCTCCTTTCCTCCCTCCCTTCTTTCTGTCTTTCCTTCTTCGCTTCATCCTTCCTTGCTCATTCTCTTTCTACCTCTTTTCCTCCTCAGTAATTCCTTTTCTTCTTTTCTTCCTCCCTCTCTCTCCCCCACCTTTCCTTCCATCCTTGCTTCCTTCCTTACTTCTTTGCTTCCTCATCCGTTCCTTTCTCTCTTCCTTCCATCATTCTACGCTTCTTCCCTCTTTCTTTCTCCCTACCCACTTCCTTCATTCTTCTATCTCTCTCCCCACCTTCTTTCTTTTCTTTATTTCTATCTCATTTCTCATCTTAATTTTTAATTCTTTTCTGTCTCTCATTCTTTTTTCTCTCAATACATCATCTCAAACAAATTGAACTAATTGAAAGTTTTATAACCAACAAATCTGTTCTGGGTGTTTATTAAATCCAATTCATATTTCCCTACCAAAATGGGAAGTAAAAAGTATTTTAAGCATTCATCTGCTCTCCTAATCAGCAATGTTTTTAGTCTTAAAAGTACCAATTAAAAATTGTCCTTATGGTATGTTTACCCATTTTCAATCAATGTTTCTCAATAAACACCGATCATTTATTTACGAGACGTGTTTAGGTTGGAACTAATGCCTCATTCTCATAAATCAAGATATAAACATTGATTTATATCTTTTTATGGCCTCAATAATTTGGTGATATTTGAATTTCACATTTAAAAATCTTTTCCATATAACCCAAATTAATCGATAAAGCCGTAGATTTCTGTCTCTTTCTTCCAAGAAATCGTCCGTCGATGAAATGAATAAAATTTAGCATCCTGATTTCAAGAATTATCCTATAAGTTTAAAACGAGTTGATTGTCGCTCTTTCAAAATTTAAATTTTGATTAAATGACAGGGTATTGATAAAAGGTCTAATCTATGCAGTTCCATTTTTAACATCGTTTCAGCAATGATCCTCGTCAACAAAACACTATCCTTGATGGCAGCACATTTGACTAATGCTCTTCAGTCTTTATATGAAACAGTTAAAAATTTAACATGAATGCTTATAGATGTGTGCGTGAAAAAGAAATAAACGTATATATTATTCCAATTATTTTCCATCAAGTATTTCCCCATTTCCTAATATAATAGGCTTAAGGAATAATGTAGGTACTTCTATGTGGAAAATCAAAGCCCGGTAGTAATTCATAAGAATTATACGTATGAGGAGGCTGTTTAAAAGTTCTCAACCCTGCACAGAAGCAAATGACCATATATATCTTTGCGCATTTAGTTCAACACACTTGGCAAATCGTTTCTAAATTTTCTTCATCCGTTCCAAAAAGGATTATGCTTGACCACTCTGCTGTTTCTGTTGCTATTACTTCCGTATAACGCCATTCGCCACCGCCTACATCCGGTCCTCAGGATATTAGGATGGCGTTTTGACCACAGGGTTAACTCTGCTCTGGCTAAAGCTGACGTTGGTCCTAGTTGGTTGTTGGTCGCTGACCGTTTCAATCCGCACCAACTCTGCCCACGCTGTGTTCTGTATGTGTGTGACTGTGTGCGTGTGAGAGTGTAGATTTAATCGGACTGCTGATGAAATTTGAAGAATAAGAAGACAAAAAAATGATAACAATATTAGAATTTTCGGACACACCTGTGTCCTTTTTCAACGAGACAAGAAATAAACAAAGAAGTGGGACTCACTCTTCCGGGGAATGTTATTGCTGCTGGTTAGAGAGCTCCCTGTGGAAACTATATTCTCTGAGTAAACCCAAATCTCTGTTTAATCCTTTAATATATATATATAATTCTTTTAATGTCAGAGAAGTGGACGATTGAAGGTCATCGTAATCGCAGCGCTGTTCCAAGCTGTGGCGGATGCTATATTAAGAAAGAAAAATATCTTCACGACGAAAATAAAACAAGAGATTCATGGGGTTAATCATGACTTGGTTTATATAGCTCTTGGTGCAACAAAAAATAACCCTCCCCGCATCAGTTTTATAATGACACTGGGCCTCGTCTAAACTTCTGGAGGAGCTGGGTTCAAAGTTCTTGGAATCAGGAAATCTAGTGGCAGCTGACATGGATTCCAGAAGCACTCGATGCGGGTTTTCAGCCCAAGTCTCTGAGTTCCCAAATTCATCTGGGGATTAATCCCAATAAAAGTTATTCTTTGTTCCTTATTTATGCTTTCTTAATCAACTTTCCAAATTTAGAGAATTATCCACCTTCTTTGGGCGCAGTCACAGGGATTAACTCCATTAACTCCAACCTGTTTCACTTCACATCTCGCACCATCACTCCACACACACTGTACTAAATTCTGCCTCTTCCTTCTACCTTCTCGGTATTCTAACTCTACCCAGGGCTGGTATAACTATTTTTGTGACATATCTAATTGGTACATAGGTGAAAGGGCGTAGTTTATTCTCCTCATTAATTTCAAATCTCTGACTCCTTTCAACTTCCCTACTATTATCTCGATCCAGCGAGAACACAAACCAGACCACTGCTTCTCATTTTAATCTTCCGAGCGATAGATAAAAATTATTTGCCAATTTTTTCGTCAACGAAAATATATTCGTTTACATAAATTCTCAACAAAGACACACGCTGTTCTCCATCCTTGGGCCGATCGCCGTCTTAGAGAAAACATAAACCAGACTACCTGCCTGTTACGACAGGATCGATTTTCATAATCATAACCCTCACAGCGGATTCATTCTCTGTTTTTATTTTCAATTTGTTTTCGTTAACGAAAATATAATTCCCGTATGCCAGATTTTCGATAAATAAAAAAAGTAAACTCTTGTTGCATCGTTCCAGTTCGTAGGTGTCAAACAATCCAGATAGCCCTGTCTTTTACTTCCACATTACCAGAGAAAATGTTTTCCATTCTCTCTATATATCTTCCAGTTTATATTTCATTTTGGGCTTAACCCTTTTTCTGCTTAGAATTAACATGTAACGACCTCACGGCTTCACTGTCACATCCAAACCATTCCAAAATTCCCTCTCCTTCAAATTTCTTTTAAGGTTTGGACACAGCAAATAATAAAATGGAGCAAGATCTGGTGAAGTAGGTGGATGGTCTATGCACTCAAACTACAAATTCTTCAAAGCATTCATCGTCTTACCATTCCTGTAAGCATTATCCTATAAAAAAAAAACACTTCCGCAATGTATGTACGTGGGGCAGGTTAATTTTCTACTTAGAAAATCAACATGACACTCCGTGCGAAAGCTGGGGTTTATTATGATAAGTACTGACACCAAAAATGAGCTTCATACCTTTTACTAATTTGGGGGCATTTACTTTTAAAGATCGTCTGAAAAGATGTAAACATACCTAATTTCTTCAGGTCTTTGCTTATAAACTAATTTCTAATTTTACTATTTCAAGAATAAATCCAAATAAAGTTGAGATATTTTGTATTCGATACATTGAATGGAAAATATATTCAAACCAGAATTCTATGAAATACAACAAGCAAAATATGCATTTTTAGTGTATTCGATGAGTAAAAACTGTGTAAAAAAAGTTATAATAGATTACAAAAAAGCTACACAATGAATAAGATTTGTTAGATCATTTGATTCATCATAATTAATAAACAAATCAGAAAAATGTATATAACACCGTAGTACTGCGTGGCACAAATTATAAGACAAAATGTTTTCAATTTGCATTGTTTATTGAAAATCACACCAAAACTACTGCACTGTATAATATATTACATAATAATATAGTTAAATTGTTCACTATAATTTCCCTTTAATGGCCTTATTTGATGGCACAGTGATTTAGTAATAATGTACTTATGACATGCATCTTGCCCATATCAAATTTGTAAAGCTTCAGTAAATTATAAATTTTATCAGACTGTGCTATAAGGCTTTCGCTGATCACTGGAATGAACTTCCAACGCTACAATTTTGAACTGAAACTTAATCTCTTAAAATGGTTTCCTCAAAAAACGGTAAGGATTGCAAAAAATATATTTTGCATCTTTATTTAGTATGTAAAACCCCAACTATTAAATTGAGTGCAATACAACAGTTCCTGCCCTGTGTGATAGTTGGGAATTTCTATCTGGCGCCAGTCGCCAGCGTTCAAGTCCAGATAAAAGCCAAGATTTTGAATGTATATTTTCCTGGTCAACAGATCACTAGGAGGATTGGCACAAAACAATCATCCAATATTTATTTCTCAGCATTTCCCTTTATATCACACTATGCTACACAAAGTAAATATCTGCCTTTATTTGTACGAAATCGAAAATGAATTTTTATTTCTTCGTCTCCGTGTGTGCGTTTCCTCTTCATTGTAAATCTAGTTAATGATAAGAGAAGGAAAGTAATTTTGGTAAACAATAAACATGGACAAACGTGCCCGCAATAAGTCGTAGTATCAAAAGGGCAGTTTTTCCTATGACACCGCTTTTTAAACTACTTTCACTCTTCGGCGATGATTAGAATAAAACCTAAACATTCTAAAATTCTTTTCGCATTTATATCTTTATAAATAATAAATATTGAATTTGATTAGTTTCAAATACAATTGTATTATTAGTTTATTGTATAAAATTACTCTTGTAAATAAACAATCTAATAAATAGTGTTTAATATTTTTTATTGTAAAAACTCAAGAACAAAAATAAATGTATAAATTCACTTTCACATGTAGGTTTTATTTTAACCATCGCTTTTTAAAACAATAAACATTGTCGAGGTTACTCCTCGGAAATGTAGTTGAAAAAAAAGCGGTGTCATGAAAAAAGTTCTCCTTTTTTGAAACTACGTCTTAATGTGGGCACGAAGATCCAAGTTGTGCAGAATTTTTTATTAACGTTAAATTCAAGGTCAGTAACGTTTTCACTTTATAGAAAATTATTTTTAAATCGTTTCATGAGCCAACTCTTAGCTAAACATACCAATCATTAAAATGCGCAGCTAAAAAATTATGGTTCTTGCATCAAGATTTTTCCGCTTAAATCTCTGATGACCAACAGATAAGTAAATTTGATTTTTTATTTATATTATTTACATTCGAACTAATGTCCCCATCTTTGTTTATACAGGGCGCGGCAGTAGTACCTCCCACATATACCTCCCACATAATAGTGTCTCCATCGAACTAATGTCTTACCATTATGTGGGAGGTATTTCTCGGAGGTATTTCTGCTGTACCCTGTATTATCACATCGTTGTTCTCTCCGGCCTTCTTCCGCCCGAATGTAAATACTGATAACTTCTCATCCAAGAAATTGAGAGAGAAATTTCATTTATTCTATCATTTTTAGGATTATTGGTCATTTTTTTGTTTCTTTTGTTGTCACTACAACGTTTCGACTAAACTATTCTACGGCCTTCTTCAGATGAAATGATTTTTTAAAAAAAAGTTAAGTTTTAAGATTTCGATATAATCATTTCCCTTGAATAAAAATCCAAAGGTAAGATATCAATATCGCGCCATTTGGTAATCTATAACCAAACAAAAACAGATAATTTCCAAAGAAACTGATACGCCAAGTTCTCCTACTAAATCCTTAGAAACAAGTTTTTTGTTTGTTTTATTTTATTTTACTTTACTTTTTTTTCTTTCTTATTTTTTTCTTATTTTTTTTTGCTCTCCTTGGAGAAAGTGATAGTTTTATAGAAAATAAAGCAGATTTCGAGTTTTCATAGAATTCTCCTTATTTAACCCAAAGAAGAAACATAACGAGGTCAGCGACGTGGTCACAAGAATATAAGATTTGAGCCGGAATCTTGAACAACACGCCCTTCAAAGCTCTTGTGGTCCAAGTTCCTTCTACCACGGTGGAACCAATGAAGAATAACTAGAACACAGGTATGGTATAACACAGATATATTACAAACAGAAATATATACAATGAAGTAGAAGTATTAGGAATGACTATCAGATTTGGTTAGAGTGAACTATGTTGTCTCGACAAGTATCACTATTCCAATGTCTTACAGTAATCGTCTGACGCGACTCAGTCTCTGACTCTGTCTCTGTCTCCCTTCCTCTTGAGGAGCAGTATTTATGATGTCCGGAATAGTCCATTATTATTATGGGTAAGTTCCCATAACAAAAGCATTTGACACCTCCTTAATGTCTTAACTATAACAATTTTCTTATCTGTGGAGTTGTACCTAATTCGTATGTGACTATTAACATCGGATCATATAAGATTCTGAAATTGGATTCCTATTTTTACTTTCCTAAGTGCCATTTTTGTAAAGCAATTTTTCGTGGACAAAGAATGAAGGTAAATTAGAATCTATGATTTCCCTTGAAAAAATATTCTATTTCATGCAACTGCTTCTTTCTGTAGACATTCGTGTTTTTTTTTTGTTTGTTTTTTTTTCACACGAGGCCTTGACAAAACCTATCTGAACCTTAATTCAAAAGCTAATGCCGAAAATAGAAACAGCCTAAGGATCACCAATCATTGATGTCAGCAGTTACCACAAAACCTGAGATTATTAAAAAATACTAATACAGTTCTCTATGAAAAGAATTATTATTGATTTTTCTTCAGGTAATTTCAATTATGTCATCATTTCAGTTACTTTTTATCGCAAACTTTCAAGCCGTTATTCGTCAACAAGCAGCAAGGAATGAGTATATTTCGGAAAGACTATTTTAAAGTGACAGCTGCCTTATCGTTTAGATCATAATGACAACAAGCCACAAGTGCTCAAATACTCATATATATATATATAATTTTATCATATAGACAAAAACAATTTACTCACTACAAAGATGCAACTTCGTTTCGGTGCATTTAATTTCCCTTCGACTGTGCAAATAAATGCACCGAAACGAAGTTGCATCTTTGTAGTGAGTAAATTGTTTTTGTCTATATGAAAAAATTATAATAAATAATTATTGTTCTACTATCGGTATTGAGCCCTTTTTTGAATTCATGCTGTGAACGTTAGAATTTATATATTATTTTGTTCTCATTACATTCGCATATATATATATATATATATATATATATATATATATATATATATATATATAGTTTTGAGGTGGGCTATATTTATGGGATAAAGTGCTCTATATCAGAGATAGAGCGTATGTAAATATAAATATAAAAGTGAACATTGAAGTCAACACTCAGATTGCGCCTTGCATGAAATATGAGTGTTGACTTCAATGCTGACTGATATATATATATATATATATATATATATATATATATATATATATATGTACAGAGTGCAATGGGTAAATTGTCGACATTTTATATTTTTAATGTTGCACATGAGTGTTGATTGTTTCTGATTTTGTCGATTGCACAGAATAGTAAGGTCAGTTGGACACCATCTGTGGAAAAAAGTACACCATGACGCTATTCACACTGCCAAAAATGTGGAAACGGCATGCCGTACTGTTGGTATTCCAGCCGGAAACTCCAATACGAACATTTCAGGGTGTTTGGGTGTCAATCTGAGAACAGTGCAGATGATTCGTAACGAGTTGGATGAGTCTAATAGTGATTACGAAGGTTCGACAGCGCGGAAAAACTCACTCTGATCGTTCTGATTAGAAAAGGACTCGTGAATTTGTTGGTGAGGGCCTCAAACTCAACACGGAGGCTTACATCAAGTGCCTTGATGAGGTAGTGCTGATATGGGTCAAGAGTGTGGCTTCTGGAAAACCCTGTGTCTGCCAACAGACCCTGCACCATGCCACACCAGCAGGATAACCCAATCATGGCTGTCAGACAATTTCTGCGACCACATCAGCCCTTACATCTGACCACCTATCTCACCAAAGTGCAAGTAATCAGTATACTTACTAAAGTTCTTTTTTTTAATTTTTATTCCCGGGTACTTTTGAATGGTACTACATTTGTTTGCGGGGATTTCGCTTTTTGTCTGTTTATGTAACCGTCTCCTCGTTTGTTGGAGTTAATTTTAAGTCATTCAAGTTGACGTCATTTACAACCGTCAGTAGAATTGATAGAATTCATGAATACAATATAAAATAACATACTTAGTAACTATTTTACATTTTCATTTTTTCTTATTTATTTATTGAGCTGTTATCATTACGAAACTTACATTGCCTGCTGTCGACGTATTTATACGTTTTCAAGTTATCGTGAAATGTCAGTCTGTAGCATTTGTATTAGAAACTAACTAGCGCTTAATGTTATATCCAAACAAGTGTAGCATGCAGAGTAGGCATAGCTATGGGTAGACATAGTTATTTTAGGAGTCTGTACTGAAAAACATCCGATCAAAAGCAAAATGATTGCACTCGAGAAATCGTCGTCAATGTCTTTATAGCCACTTATTTCCAGCAAATGGCAATTTCCTAATTTTTAAATTATAACACTGCAGCATTGACCTCACTAGTAGAGTTGCTTAACCACATTGACGCCATTAGTAGTGTTACTTAATCCACACTAATATCAATAGTAGAGTTACTTTAGCCACACTGACGTCAATAGTAGTTTCTTTTGCCACACTATCGTCAGTAATGGTGTTGCTTATGCTACACTAGCGTCGGTACTAGAGTTACTTAAGCCACGTCAATTAGTTATGTGCCATGCGTGATACACAGTCTTTCGATACATGACTGACGAAGCAGATTTTTTCTGTGGTAGACCAGTTGCCATCCAAGACTATAGAACACGGTCTGCCCTGCTATTTAACCATAGAAGAAGAGGATTCTTCCCTTCATAAGACGTAAGTGAATGTAATGGATTCGACTGGAATTCGAACTCGGCTCTCCGATTCCTCAGTCCGAGTCGCTATCCATTACTCCACCGTGCCTCCCTCAGTAGCATTGTTGCTTAAGCCACACTAATATCAATAGTAGAGTTATTTTAGCCACACTAACGTCAGTAGTAGTGTTGTTTTAGCCACTGATGTCAGCGGTAGAGTTGTTTTAGCAAATATGACGTCAGTTGCATCAGTTTAATGTCAAATTTGATTACAGTTGCTTATAAATGTGTTGCTCAGTTAAACAAAATAAATGCGTACAGTACCAAGAAGTATTCATATTTTCTGCATTCGGTGACAAGTACAAAGCAATTAAAACTTTCTTTGATCGGAGAGCTGTGCAAAAACGTTTATTGTAAGCTATCTATAACGTTATCTCATTAAGTTAGCTTTGAAACTGAAAACCTTTTTAAGGGTTTGGCTAAGAATTAATTCATTCTCATACTTGTAAAAGCAATGATATTGCCGAGGTATGTAGCATCATTGGTGCACTTTGTTTGTCCCCTTCTCTGAGCCATTTAAAAACCAATAACCCTAAAACGATTTCAACTCCCTTTAATCTTCCTTAATCTTTAATCAGATTAACTTCAGAAACTCGTCATTCCTGATTTTCTTTGTTCTTTTATTTCCCATATTTTCTTTGCCGTTCGACTTTGACTTCGGTTCGTACGAAATAAGGAATTCTTTCCTAAGCAACCAGTCTAAGATGCCCCCCACCCCGCCACCAACCCCATCGGCAAACCGAAAAGACGAATCATAAACGGATTCGGGAAAACTGTGTCGAATTTCAAGTTGAAAAGAAAGAGAAAATGAAACTGGTATTTATTTATTTATTCATCTTTAACACGTGGGCTTAATAGATCCCCGATGTCAGCAGTCGGCCGAATGCTCGACTTTTGAAGCTGGTACATATTCTTGGTTCCAATTCTTTTTTTCTTTCTTCTACCGATGAATGATTGCTTCCCGCCAGCCATCTGTAGGTGCTTAGACTATTCTTCGACATACAAAAGTTTATAACAGTAAAATCTATTTGCTGTCCACTTACTACCATTCGAATCTATCTGTTTTTCTCTTTAACGAAAATAACTGCTAATAATGAATTGTACCAAAGAGAACTTAATCCCGTAAAGTTCTTGTCAGTACACTACTAATGACTGTTGTGAGTCAGATCCTAATTGGGTGCTCTTACAGTTGGGGGCTTTGTGTTCAAGTTAACTCTAAATTGGTAAATAACTGCAAATATATAAATGGAGAGGACATCTCACTGTTAAGCTAATCATACTGATCATTCGAATAGTAAAGGGTTCGATCCCTACTGGGTATCTAATATCCGTGGCTTTATACCAGACTCGTCTATAACACATTAGTGTGGTCGGGACACCACGTGTATTATAGCCGTAGCAGTAGATAGCCTGAGGGAGCCCATCCCTCTTTACGCTGGCTTTGAAGTCATTCTTTTGCTTTCCTAGACCAATTGCCATCTCAAGGCAAGAGAGCCAGGACAACCATGCTAGCTAATCCCTAGCTGGAGATAGGGAGGAGAAAAAATGAATTAATTTTCCTCTGAAGGTATTTGGGCGAAATGAAACGTAACGAATTCGGTCCGAAATCGAACTCGAGTCGCTAACCTTTGTATATCCACTTATGCCAAGCTAAGCTTAGTTTAATAAAAAAAATCCATAGACACAAAGTGGAAAAGATACTTGACTGTTTAGTAGTGATTAGCAAGACAAAGCATTGCTACTATTGTGAGTTCGATTCACACTAGTGCTTTACATTTTGTAACTATGTACTGTGCGACACGAAGGTTATACAAGTATCAAAGGCAAAAAATTATATACTCAAAGGCAAAAAATTATATACTCAACACAAAGTTTATTCATCCGGCAGAAAGGCCTCTAATCAGGAGATTGGAGGGTTTGAGGAGCGTGGAACCACCTCTTAATTGATGTTTTTCATAGGTACACCCTGACCTGAGGTGGTAGCACCTATTAGGGTCCCAGCTATGGGCAAATAGTGAAACCTGAAACAAAAACAAAATACTATGAAAGCATAAAAATACAGTTTTATAGTAAAATTACCAGCAATAAATTTTATATTGTCAAACGATCAAACATAAATATTTATAGTAAAATTACCAGCAATACAATTTGATAGAATTACCAACAATACATTTTTATAGCAAAACGACCAAAAATACATTTTATCTGTAGTTGAAGGCATATAATTACGTTTAAAATAAATTTAGTTGAAGCCATAAATGTGTGTTAAACAATTTTATATTTTGGCATTAAACAACCCCAAGAGGTTGATATGTTGCTAAACAAAATCAACCAACCAACACTAAAGAATGCTTTCATAACATTAATCCATATTATATCCGACAATTTCAAACTATATCCCAAAATATAACCTCAATAAAATTATAATATAAAATACACACATCACCGCCTCAAGTAATTATGTCCACACAAACATATGAACAAAAGCTGAGTATCATCTACCATGTATTTAATTGTGACGAATAACATATATTTATTCCTACAAAGTTCCCTCCAAAATTGAATTACAGCATTAAATGACCCATTAGGAGTTGATATGCCATTAAACAAATATACAAATATTACGTTTATGTGACACCCAACCCTCCTCTGTCCTAGTCAGGGCACCGTTTGTGACACCCGTACTGGTCGCGGCGCACTTGTGACGTCGGTCCTTTGTGACGGGCTAACCCTGGGACATCGGTTGAAGTCTGGTGGGGTTCTAGCACCGACTTGTCGTACTCGGCTCGCTTCCAACGCCTGGTCACCGAAGCAACTGCTTTGATCTCGATTCAACCTACCCACGTTGTGATTTGATCTTAGGTTGACGAGATCAATCAGACGTCGGGCCGTAGTGCCAGCCGAATCCGGGTCAAGGTGATACTGCACAATAATTGTAGACAAAAAAACAAAAGCACAAACAACAACTTCAAGGCGAGCGACTGGTTAGGAATAGTGATTAATTTTATGTCGGTTTGTTGAGTTACAGGAGTGCGTCTCTCTCTTTCTCTCCCAGCCCGAAGAAAAAAAAATGTGGATTGTAACACTTTTGCGTTCCTTAACTAGGTCTGGATATCGAGATGGTGAATATAAGTCAGACTTCTATAATTTGTTCTTGGTTAGAAGTCTAGTCGGAAACTTGTTTTGATGGGAAATCTAAAGTCGGTCTTCAACAAATCTGTTCTTGGTTAGAAGTCTAAGTCGGAAGGCATGGAATCGTGCGGTCACCTGTGCGAGGCGCGTCTCTCCGTCTCGACTTTCCTCGACGAACTCAGCTCTACTCTGCGAACTCTCCTCGACGAACTCTACGAACTCAGCTCGACGAACTCTGCGAACTCTCCACGAAACACCCGTAGATGTTTGCTTATATGGACGCCGATCAAAACCTGGCGTGGGGTCGGACGTGGTGTGGCCACCACGTTGATTTCAAATCCCCAATAAGGATTTTCTTTGTTTTCGGCCAAAAATAATTATCATTTTCCGTATTTGGAAATCTTATTCCACTCCCACCCTCTTCTGCTCTCATATGGGTATCTCACCATACTTTAGAGGGCGTCAACGGTTTTCCCACTTCCTCGCAGTAACATCTCATACCTATCCTCTCAATGGGCGGTGGCGGCCTCCTCTCTGCGTCACATGATCATCTCCGCCTGGCTATTCGGCCAATAGGCGTCAACTGATAATCTCAATTTTTATCCAACTTCACGGGATATGTTTTTTTTTCAACCAGGTTTATCCGTCAACATTAAGTGGAAGATTCTTTTTTGGCGAAATTGGGTTAATTAAAATACCCTAACATAGCCTTCGTTATCACAAACGAACTTAAACAAAATGCAGATGTCCTGTCCAGGCGGTCGGCAGACGGCCCATCAACTACTGATAACAGCCAATGTTTTATCTGCCCAGAGCTCTGGTGTCCATCAACTAATTTTCACGACAATGACCATCAAAATTTTCGTGGGTGGCATTCTTGCCTTCTCTTATCATCTAAGTTGTTAAGCCCTGTCCGTCTGTTTCTTTCTCTTTTTCCTTCCTTTGCGCTCGAAGAGAATTTGGCATATCTCAGCATCAAACTTCAGCGAGAAATTAAAGTGGTTATCTTGAATTCGCACTTGAAAATAACAAAACAAAAAAAATCTTTTTTTTTTTTTTTTTTTTCCACCGATACTCTGTTTGGGAAAACAACAAAACAAAAAGAATATCGCTCAGTATGTCTTTCGTTATATCTATCGGTTTAAGTAATCGCTCAGTATGTCTTTCGTTATATCTATCGATTTAAGTATCCCCGTAATTAACTTCTGTGGTTAATTAATTGATTAATTAACCCTTCCGTTCCTAAATAGTGTTACATTTATACAAATATCAAACTCACCATCCATTTTGTACTAATACTCAGAGGATATCTATAGTAACAGATTGTGTCAAAATAATAAGTATTTCCCAAGTGAGAGAAAGCTGATTATTTCAGAATTTCACATATTTAATTATAGTTGTAATGGCGAGATTAGCTGATTCCATACAAGAAACATTAGGCATTCATTGACCAAACACAGAGCGTTACTGTCGGTTAAAATTTATAAAACCTTTGTCTTCATTGTCATGTTTTTGATTGCGTCATTATGAAATGCAACAGAACATTAAAAAATATATTTTTGATTTACATGGAAATGAATAATTTTCCTTTAAAATAATGGAGTTTTTTTTTCCCGTAATGAACAAATATAAATATGGATCCTGCATACCTACCTTCGTACGGCGGTGGATGGGGGTGCTGAAAAGACACTGGTCCGACCCCCTTCTCAAAATCTCACCAAATGATCACAAATCAATTTTTTAAATTCCATTTTGAGCGTATGGAGAGTTTTCATCAGCCGCCTCCCTTAACTTAGATTAAGACAAGCTATGCAATATTTCATATGCAATACAGGGTGTCTCAAAAAATTGTGCTCACTCTTTAAATGGGAATAAATGCAGTGTTTATCGACTTGCAAACAAGCGTAATGGTTAAAATTAAGAAATATTAAACTTTATTGACTTACAAAGATTAACTTATTTAGATTAAATATTAAATGAACTTAAATACATGTTTATAAACATTCAAACTGACGACGAATTCAAAATTGAGTACATTTTTGTAGCCACTCTCTCTCTCTCCCACCCCCATATATATATATATATATATATATATATATATATATATATATATATATATATATATATATATTCTGACGGTCACGTTTATTATTTTATTTTCTGTGTATTTCTATAGTAAAATCATTTTATGACCTTATTCTATTAATAACGCCCTTTTAATGAAAATCTATTCTGTATTCTCAAAACAAAAACAAAAAACAAAGTAGACCTTTCGTATACCATCTCCTACACCAACACGTGCGTGAAGGGTCTACGTTCCAACTTTTCAGAAGTGAAATACCATCTAAACCAGACCTCCTGTTACTTTCTGAAACTGATATCAACACTTCAAACGCAGGGAAGCTCACTGCCCCGGGCTACTCCCCTCTTATAGCTAAATACGACCATCTAAATCGTCACAGACTCGGAGCATACATCAAGGATGAGTTTCCCTGTAGCAGAGGCGAAAAAAACGAGGAATCCGGATCCCATATATGTGCTTCCGCGTGGCGCTTATCCATAGTACCACATTTTTCTCTATCGCCGTCAGGACGAAGGGATGGTAACCTTCGATCGAATAGCTGAAAAAATTGATAATACCCTCACTCAATTTCTCTCGGCCAGCTTTCATATCTGCGGTGACTTCAATATACACCATGAATGGCTAATTTACTAAAACAAAACCGATGTCGAAGGCGATATGGCAGAGATTTCTCCATTGCCTATGAATTAAGCCAGAACATCGGAGAACCTAACGGGGTCCCGGGCACGACGGGACATCAAGCGAACTTCCTAGATCTCTTCCTAACCTCATTAGAAAAAGTTTTACCCCACTAGGAACGTCAACCCGTTCTCTAATCAGTGTTCAGATTGATGCCAAACCTAAAGCATCCCCTGATATACCATTCCAAAGAACGATTTTTCGCTATGCGAAGGCAGACTGGGACAACTTTCGATCCTACATGATGGAAGCTCCCCTCCCAACGTTCTTCAAGCATGTTACCTCCAAAATTGTTGCCCTTGTCACTGATTGGATACTTTCTAGAACGGCGAGTTTTATACCCAAAACAAAGTACCATCAAAAACCAAACAGTTAACCCTGGTTCACTCCTGAATGCGCTGCAGCGATAACTCATCAATATGTATCGCAAGAAGCGATGTGGTTCGGCCCTCACTGCATTCAGAACTGCTCGCAATCGCGGCAAAACAGTTCTAGAAAACGCCAAGTGCAGCAACACATGAACAGTGAAGACCAAAAGAAAAAAATTAGATCCAGTGAAGACCAAAAGAAACAAATTAGATCCAGTGAAGACCAACCAAATCATAAAGCGGCTGTGCCCACAATTATAAATGGCGCCGAGGTCTTTGCCTCTATCTTTGCCGCTAACTCAACATTAGATGACAAAGACCATCCCCTCCCTTAGTTCCCAAGTCTCACTAAGCAGAATCTCAGCATGAGAAGTTTCTCAGCTTATCAAAGGCCTTGAACCTAAGAAAGCCACTGGCCCAGACAAAATTTCAGTGGTTGTCCTTAAGAATATCAACTCGAAATTATCCCCAATCCTAGCAAAGTTATTCAACCTCTGTTTGAAGGAGAAATCCTTCCCAACTCTGTGGTTGGTGTCAAACGGATGCCCGGTTTTCAAGAACGCGAGCGTGTGCTCTCCCCCACCCCAGTACAGATCTATTAGTCTCCTCAGTATCATCAGTAAGCTTTTTGGTGTCATAATAAAAGAACAACTTCTTCAGTGACAAGTAGTATGAGCATCGGTAGGCCCGATCCACTGCCGACGTCCTGACTACCATCACTAGATATCTCAAAGGCCTTCGATAAGGTGCGGCACAAATATTTAATACACAAGCTCTCCAGTTATAGAATCACTGGAAGGGTCTTCTTGATCATAAAATCATTCCTAACAGGTAGGTCCCTGAAAGTAATTATTAGTGGCCAGTTCTCTCGAGCCCTAGCGGTCAGCGCAGGTGTCCCTCAGGAGTCACTCCTCGGATCAACCCTCTTTTTGATCTACGTAAATGATCTGCCTAAGAATAAACTCAAATCATTTGTAAGCATCTATGCCGATTATACGACTATATACTGGCTCACCTCTAAAACTCTCGATGGTCAGAGATTGGTAACTGACCTCTCTTCTGATCTTGCACAAACTACCCAATGGGGTAAAAACTGGCTTCTTTCATTCAATGCCTCGAAGACCAAGCTAGTTACATTCCATTGCTGATTTTACCCCCAACTGTCACCTATCAGCATAAACAGTGGTCCTCTGGGAGAAGCACCTTGCCTTGAAATGCAGTTGGGCCTCAAACTCATACCCAACCTTAAGTGGAACGTGTAGATACGATCCATTCCTATGGATTCATGTAAAATGGCCAGCTCCCTGTACCGCTCCAGTAAGTACCTGACTCTTCCAGCTCATATTTGGGCGGGAGATGCCTAACCTCACTCTCCAGTCAGGATCAAAAGCATCTCCAAGCCCTTGTGTGTGACGAATTATTCTCCACCTTTCAATCTCTCTTCTAGTGGTGAGATGTGGCAAGCTTCTCACTGCTCTACACCTATTTCTACAGAAAGTGCTCAGATGAACTACATTCCCTGGTCCATTCAAGTCAAACCTTCTCAGTAAGAACACATTATTCCAATTACATAGTAGCAAGCCACCCACATTCCCTCTGTATTCCATCAGTGAGAAGTATGTTCCACTCGAGCAGCTTCTTCCGGCGAACCATTGCCCTGTGGAACAGACTCCGAACTGGATGTTTCCCCAATCACTACAATCTTAACCTGTTCATAGCTAGGGTCAACAGTTATCTTCCACTCCTAAACACACAAATGCCCTATTAATGTAATCCTCTACCTTGAGTGGCCACCGGGCATTGTAAAGGGTGAACAATAGTGTAAAAAAAATTCTCAATAATACAACTTCATACAACTGAAGACCTGAAATTTGTCGAAAGAAATTTGAGATCAAAAAGCCCTAAATTCGTTGTGTAATCATTTTTTAATTCCTTCTTGACAAAAATATTCCGGTTGTTTGTGCAGAAAATTACTTAAGCAAAACTGTTGGATTAGCGGTAAAAATTAGTGAGACTCTCTCTTTTTTCTTTCTATTTCTTTCTTTCTTTCTCTCTCTCTCTCTCTTTCTGTCTCTGTGAGTGTATGTGGAACGTCTGTTCAGCACGTGGGCGATCAAAACTCTCCACAGCTTCCTGTTATTTTGCCGCTCCGTGTATTTTCTCTTTCCTTCTGGATTATTTGTCTCGCATTTTCTCACACCTATTAAGGTTACTTGTAGGTGCTTCATATGGGGGAGGGAAGGGGCTCTTAATAATTATGAGGTTGGAATTTTTCTTATGCAATAAACGAGGGATTTCATATAAGGGGGGATCACAAGGACATTTAAAGGGTAAAAATTAGAATTTGAATAAAGTAATATTATTTTTAGCTGATTCAAGAATGGAATGTGGAAATTATGGAAAAAATAAAACAGAACAATGGAGAACTATCTTTTGAACAATCTAACCATAAAAGCGCGCAAATCAAAACCCGGACGGCCTATAAAAATGACTGTTTACTGGTTGAACACTGGCGGGGGATTTATTAAGCGAGGAGGTTTTAATATACACTAAGGCAGATTGTAAAATTTCCAAAAAAATATACCCTTCTTATATTACCTGTTTCTATTCTTTACCTAAGACTACTTGCTGTTTTCTCCTTGCTTCCAATGGGCCCTGTGGGTGTTAAATTTCCAAAGCCTTCTCTCTTCATTATGTATTGCCAAAATTTCTTTCTGCTTGTTAGCAACAGTGTATTTTTATTTTGTAGTTCCCATTCACCTTAAAACTTTCTCGTTTCTCAAATATCCTACCTTTCGTATTCTCAACATTCATCGATAGAACTGTATTTCTATCGTTTCAAGTCTCTACTGGGCCCATATGCATTCGGCATTAAATTATTATTATTATTATTATTATTATTATTATTATTATTATTATTATCATCATCATCATCATCATCATCATTATGATTATTATTATTGAGTGAGCTCTAGAGTAAAACTATACTCAGCCCAATATACTCATTATGACATTAAGTCTGATAAGCGTATCCCAGGCACATGCATCACAGCCAAATGTGACAGGTTTTAACAAAAACGGGTACAAACGTTGCCGAGTGTGGAGCAGTTACAAATATCTTCAGGTTGTGTAAGTCAGTCCACACAGATGTCCCCGATGGAAGGTCTTAAAAAGTATCTCGATGCGACGTTCCAAATTATCTCAGCTGGCTCGTCCTTCAAACTTAAAATAATAAATAAAAACCCTCTCGATATCCAGTCATGATGCTCCCCGACTACGCCAGTTCAAGCAGGAAGATACACAGTGCTTCAGCATCTAGGGGACATGCCTAATTGTCTATGCTCAGGCAACTGACAAGCAAATCTGTCGTACTGAACAGAATTTTTACTGTAGCCAATCTTAATCCAACAAGACAAGTTAGTTAAGATCAGAAGCTATGACACCTTTGCCTTGTGCTGCATGGGTGCATTTATTATTATTATTATTATTATTATTATTATTATTATTATTATTATTATTGAGATCCTCTTCGATTCTTAGACGTTTCGGCTATTCCTCAGTTGTTACCTGCAGTTTACATACACAACATTTCAATAGCACATGACCTGTTCCAAGCCGTACCGCCACCTGCGCACTCGCAATGATGTAAGCTATCCCCAAGATGTCTTCTTGGAGATAATCTCGATTTCGCTAACTATAACAGGAACAACTTGAGCTGCTTCTTGATACATTTCTCCCGATTTGGCCCGTCAGGTCTTGTCGCGTTTGTATTTTCCCCTGCTCAGCGTTCACGGTGTTCTTATTCCAAGATAGGGACCCATTCATGACTGCTTTTGTGCACGTGTGATACCAGGACGATTGCTCACCAGGCGTTATTACTATTAAAAAAATTCTTTTATTACTATTAAAAAATTATTTTTGACCTCCATTTGTCTCATAACAACATGCCGGGTCATAACCTATGACAAGCGAAGCGTAATGTTTTGCTATTTCCGCTTAATTAAACAAAAGACAGTTATTAACAAAAACACTTAAAAGTTCTTTGAGGGATATGGCTTGTGCTTGTTAGGACTATATTTTGGTTTTCCTGAAGAGATGCTGCACCGGGGATTTTGTTGATTTGTTCTTGGGTTCCTTTTTCATTAGACCCAGAGCTCCAACCACAACAGGAACAGTTTTAGTTTTTAAGTGCCACATTTTTTTTTATTTCCATCTCCAGGTCTTTGTATTTGCATAGTTTTTCAAAATCCCTCACAGAGATATTTTTATCACTTGGTACGCTCCTGCCAATTATTATTATTATTATTATTATTATTATTATTATTACTACTACTACTCCTACTACTACTACCCTACTGCAATAATTTACTGTGCCAGTACATATATTATCACTAGGTTAGTGATAATTTTAATGCAGGTATTTATCCGCATGTAATGTGACACAAGGTGGGAGGGAGAAAATTATTCAAATCCCCTCGGCACTTGTCCTTTAGGGATGCCTCATGATCTAAACCGCTCCGAAGGAAGAGATATTGCCTAGGGCAACACCCACGGGACTTGAGCTCATTATATTAAATTTTAACCATCCCGCCTGGTTGGGCCGGGCGTTGTTTAATTAAATTCCTACCTGCGATATCACCTTACTGTTATGTTCCATATTTTCTAAGTGAATAACGATAGGGAAAGTAAGGAGCGGGAGAAGACGCGGACTTTTCGACCCAAAAATATTGCGAAGCGTCACTGTTTATTCCACTGGACAAGACATCCTCTTTTGCCCTTATTTGTAATGAGGTTTGCTACAGCTTTGTTCAATATGCGAAAATGGCATCCTAGACGCGGTCGTTTTTTTTTATTATTATTATTTTGCGCCCCACGGTCACGAAGGGATAAAAAGAATTCTCTTTAAGTGCTCACTAATTGTTTAAGCGCAAGTCGAGTGATTTCCTTGTTAACGCCACTGAAGAAAGTGTCAGCTTGAGAAATGCTGTGGAAATAAGCCGTTAACACTGAAGAAATTATACGGAAGAGTTGAAAGCAAAAATTGGGATTAGGATAATCTCCTAACAATGAAGGAAATCAAATACAAGTGCCTGTGGGTGAAGATTATAAGTGAGTATGTCAACACAAGCATACGCGTTTATATGTACCTCTCTGCATCGTTATCTGCTACGAGGATTGATTGATAACTAAGGCACCCTACTACGTTGCGCCGATAATAGTGGCAATAAAGACATGTTTATTTATTCTGTTTGGTTAACGGCATAGCAACTTCTTATGGGTCATTTAATGCTGAAATTAAATTTTCTTGGGAGCGTTGAAATAATAAAAATATGATATGTTATTCCGCTTTCACAACTGAATACATGGTAGATGATAATCTGCTTTTGTTCATATACATGTTTGTGTAGGTATAATTACTTGAGGCGGTGATCTGTATGTTTTATGTTGTCATTTTTTAAAGTTAAATTATGGAATACAGTTTGATTTCTTTAAGAAATTGTAGGATATTATGTGGATTAATGTCATGAAAGAGTTCTTTAACTGTTGTGGTAGGATCCACCTAATTTGCATAGTGGAGTACCGACCATATAAATATGGTTGGTACCGGGAAGAAAGGGGAACGAATCAAGAGATTCAACCAGAGACTCTGCCCGACTGCGACTCAGTCAACACATTCTCCAGGAACGGTCTTCCTAGGAATATACAAAAGACTATATGTAAATATTGTGTACACTTTCTTGTTTCAATACATTTTGTTCTAAGTACATTTTGTGTTGCATTATTATTCCATGCATTAGTCAAGTTTCAACATTAATGTTGGTTGTTTGGTTGATTTTGTTTATCGGAATAGCCATCTCTATGGGTTATTTAATGCCGAAATCTAAATATTTTAAACGCAATTGCATGCCTTCAACTACAGATAAAATGTATTGCTGGTCATTTACTATATATATATATATATATATATATATATATATATATATATATATATATATATATATATATATATATATATGTGTGTGTGTGTGTGTGTGTATTGTTAGTAATTTTACTATATATGTGTATTTGTATACTTTCATAGTGATTTGTTTTTGTTTGGGAGTTCACCAGGACCCTAACAGATGCTACCACCCCGGGTCAGAGTGAACCTGAGAACAACAGCAATTAAGAAGTGGTTCCACACTCCTCAAAACCTCCGATTTCTCGATCAGAGTCCTTGCTGCCGGATGTAATTTATCGTTATACCCAAGTCTAATAAAAACATGTATTCGGTACCATATTGAATAATAATATTTGTTAGTCTTTACTATTAAGTTCGATTTGGATATATGTTTGCAGTCGGTGATTGAATTTTTAAGCGCTAGCTAAGCTGCACGCCAATCAAAATTAACGATGTATAAAAGTAACGCTATTTTTGCAAAATCAGGCTTGACAGAAAAAACTACTTTTTTGTTTCATGATAGTACAAGTGTTAATTGCATTCAACAAACGTTGGTTTCAAATTTGTAGTTCTTATACACGCTGCGTTCAGGCTCCAATTTTTCATCGTTAGAATTGTGGGTGTTTTCGAAATTTAAAGATGCTTTGAAAAATGAACATTTTTCGTTCAATGCTGAAGTTGAAATTGTCGCTGATAGACTAGAAGAAAAGCAGCAATCGTTTGCACGGATGGAATAAAAATATATAAATCCTTTGGGAAAATGAGAAGACTTTAGAAGGAATCGAAACCCAATCCTAAAAAGGAAACAAGGTATAAACCTCTATTTTTCAAAAAGTCCAAGGAGGACTGTGATGCCGTTGAGAGGTGAACAAATCTACTCCTACTGAAGAAAAAATAAATAGTAAATAAAATTTCAGAGTTTAGGCGGAGATGTTAGAAGTATAGAGTTAAAGTAGACTTCAGAAATAATTGGAAACCCAGTCCTAAAGAGGAACAAGGAATAAACCTGTTCAAAAGGCCAGCGAAGATTGTGAACCGGGCGATAGGCAAACCTATCTACTCCTACTGAATTGTGTTAATGTATAAAATATAAATAAAATTTTGAAGAAAAATAAATAATTTCATAATTTTAACAATCTCTTTATTCTATTTAAGAAATTATTTACCTATCAATCCTCGTTGAAAACATCACATGTTTGCATTCATATGTTCGGTTAAACAACTTTTCTTAAAAGACAAGTTACTTTTTGTACCAAATACAAGTGCCGTCTGAAATAATCATGCCGGTAGGAATTTTTCAACTTATAAGCCTGGCAGTTCAAATAAAAGTTCCGTCGAAAATCTTTTATTCCTGGAACAAAATATTCGTGCCGTGGAGGAAATTACTCGAAACAAAATATGCCTACTGTACCAAATAAGCATCGTGCCGAAAGGACAGTAAAGGCAATAATTTAATCGCGCCAGCACTTATGTTTGGTACAGAAGAGTGCTGATTCGATGGTTTAATGCTTTTTGTTTCTTTTTAGTAGATTAGCATTGCAGTCAATAAACGGTGCAAACGGCCAGAATTCTGAAATTTATAATTGTTGCACCTCCAACCCTATGCAGCCCTAATTTGCCAGATTTCTGGTTATTCTCGAAATTGAAAGAATCGTTAAAATACGAAATTTGAAGCTGACGTGCGCAGGTAGATCAAAAGAAAACCGACATTTTTTTCTTCGTGAACTGAAAGAAAAATGGTTCGAAAGTTCAGAAAAACGTGTAAGTGGTGACGGTACTGAAATATACATTTTGAAAAGAAATAAATTTACTTTATTTTGACACCAATTTCATTATTTTATCTGAATTTCGTCTAAAACCAGTTTTATAGGATTTTTATATATTTATCAATCTACCCTCATATTTTAGTCTAGCACAGGACAACATGAGTCGTGCAATAAGCATGAGATTGCACAGCATCATACGAAGTCTAAGAAATCATTGGATGTATATGCAACTGCGTGTATCAAATTCTTTTGTCGTGTCTCTTAAGTAGGTGTGCAAACCTGCAATTTGGGATTCTCAAACTGAGAAGTTTACTGAAAAAGTTTCGTCTCTACGCGAGGAAGATGATTTTTTTACGCTTCTGTGTCATTTTATTGACAAAGAAGATATGAGTATTTCAATGAACGTGTCGCAGAAATAGAAGCAATGTATAACGGAAGTTCAAGTAGACCAACATACCCAGTCCATACCACGTGAACACTCCTCACTACATTTTGAAACTACCGGATTTGACGGGTGTATAAGACGCACCCCAATTTCAGCAGGGCAAATCAAGAAAAAATTAGTAATTAGTAAAATTATTAGTAAATGGTACAGTCTAGGCTATATTTATATGGTATTATTTTGGTAAAAAAACCATGATTACAATTAAACGAAAAATAATAGGGAAAAAAGAACACGAGCCTATAAAACCTTTATTATATCCAAAGGTAAAAAAAAACAAAATAAAAATCAAGCAATTATTACAATTGAGCAAAACAATACAGTTACCATTAAAATTCAGTCAAAAATTTTCCTTTATATGATCTGTACAACCTGCGTTTTGTAAACGTCTTATTGGAACAATTAGGATATAAAAATTCTGATTGTATTTATACCAATGCAACTGGAAGTTATCGCAAGAAAAATATTAACGAAACAAATATATTTTGCAAATATATAATTTGCATTTATTGCATATGATTTTAGTGAAACAAAGTACTAATATTAAACGCGATGAAATTAATATAATGAATATTATCAATGATAACACTTTTAATCTGCATAATAGTCTTTTAAATAATGGCAATAGGTATATGAAAGTTACTCTAAAGTCTAAGTTAATAGGAGTTGCCAGGTAGCTAATTTCCGCCGACTATCGCGAATTCTAAACCTACATGTGGCATATAAGACGTAGGGGAATTTTAAAAGATATTTTTAGTAATAAAAAAAAAACTGCGTCTTATATGCCGTCAAATACGATACTTACACGCTAGACAGTGATATGTTGTCAATGGGGTTCCATGGAGTCATGGGGTCTGCACTACAACCGAATTCTGCCATCAGCCCTAAAAAACTGGAACAGTGATACATCAGATCTAGACATACGTTACTAGTCCTCCAGGCTTCAATTAGCAACGTTACGAGCCCAGATTACATGCTGTGTCCGATATTGTTAACAGAGGCATCCTGCGGGTCTTCAGCTCCTAGATCGGGGGGGGGGGGGTAAAGAATGCTGAATATTCATCTGCTACCTCTTATCTTGAATGCCGATGTGATTTGAGCCAGTATCACCAATGTCTGTTACTGCAGACAATTCCAGTTTGACGCCTTTCTTCACAATCATTAAAGAACTGTCATCGGCCACCGCTGTATCAGGAGTTGGCGGTAATGCCTTCTGACACCATAGATTAAGGGATGTCAAATATCCCCACAATTTCAGAAAGGGATAATCCTATCTGTCCGACACTCAGTATCGTGCCCTGTTCGAACTTCAATAATTCATGTCTCGCCTTGCCAAGATCAGTCTTGCCAATATATTCACACAAACTCATCAAATGTCAGAGCACAACTGTACAGCTCTGGGCATTTCCATGATGCCAAGTTTCGGCGGCGTCGCCTACCATTACTTTTACATACAGTTAACCTATGGTAATGGAAATGGTAATATTAGCCGATTTCTTAGAAGGAAAAATTCGCCATTCATTGACTGATCTACCAGTGCCATTGTCGATGAGAATTTATAAAATCTTTCAAGAAAATAGGTTCCAATTGCTATTATCGCTCTCATCAATATTGATGGGAGCTTCTTACCTAACTTTTTGTTTGAAGTAGTGTGGAACGTCTACATCTTAATTATGTTATTATTTTCTCTTCGAATTACATGTGATATCCATTTTATCTGTTGCTGCTGTTGGAAATCCTCACGTGATGCCGTTTCTGTTACTTGGTACAGTTCTTTGTGATTATGTAGCGCGAATTCACAAGGTTCGCGGAAGGCTGGTTCTCACTGAGACCTACAGGTAACATTTGCCATTTGTAACCATTGATGTGAGAAGGCGGTTGTATACGGTTAACAGTTTCATGCCAGTGTATAAATACATGCACACACATACACATAATGTGCTGGCAAGAATTTTGGACAATTTCGCATTGAAAAATTAGTGAGACCTACTTTCATTTTCTCCTACGATATCACGGTTATCTCACATTTCGTGCATGTGCATTGGACACATTCCCCGAAATTTTGGATAATACATAGTATCAATTCACTTCGGTATATTGCGGAATTGTGTTTTTTTTTTAATTACTTGCGTATATGATTGTAGAACATTATATATCTGTATCGGCATTTACTAGAGTTAGCTTAGTCTGATACAAGGCCCCTAATACAGTGTACCAAATAGGTATAGAATTTACTCCATATATCACTTACTAATTCCTACACTATTGCTAGACGCCATAGGTTAATCACTAGATTTAACTTAGTCTGGAAAAACAGTCACAAGGACGGGGCACCTAGTGAGTATCGGACTCAGAACAATCTTAAAATGCTGGCTGTGCCTTTGTTTGTAAGTATCGGTAGTTTATAAATGTCAGCGTGGATTACGTCAGTATGGATATTTTTTTTATTTTTTAGCATGACACCAGCAAGTAGTAGCATCCTCGTAAAACCGTTTTAATAACCTTAGGTATTTTACTGGGGAAGTGGGGTGTATTGTGGTTGAGTTGGTGAGATGTTGACGACATGTAATCACAGTGGGGGTTCTTATGACAAGTGATTAATCCAGGCTTTGGATTGTAAGCTGTACTGTTTAATTACTTAATCTGCTTATCCTAAGTGAATTAGTTAATCTGACACTTCCACCAACACAAATCAAAACCTATCATTTGGTACTTTATTTTATTGTTGTGTCCCTTCAGAACGTCGGCGGCCATGGCTCGCCACAACTTCTTAGCAATTGTAGCTCTAAGCAATATTTGACTTTTTGCTATCACTTCCAATCTCTGTTCTACCATTCATTTACACAAGCTTGTTAGGTAGCTTACCCTCTGTTTCTTTTCCCTTCAATACGTCCTGTGAGTGTCAAATTCTCCAAGCACTCTTTAATTATTGTTCTTTATGTGCCATGTCTCCTCAGGACGTAGGCGATCATGGCTCCCTACAATTTCCTATCATTTGTAGCATTTAATAAGTTTTGTCTTTCTGCTATTTCTCCAAAACATTGTTTCGCCATCAATTTACTCAAGCTTACTAAGTGTTGTAACCTGGGGAAATTTACTGAATAGAATAATCAAACCAACGTTGGTAATGAACAATAATACTTAGAAACAGAACAACACATATAAGATTCGTTAGCGGCGCGTAGAAGTAGTAGTCAAATGCTAGAACTGAGTCAAGTGAATTCCACCGTGAATCTTCAACTGCAGGATATCTACCAACTGCCCCACGCGGTCAGAATTTAATGTGGGGTATCTGAGCCCGTAGACTCGGCAAAAAAATCCACGTAGACCCTGTATAAAACGGAGTCGGGTAGGTGTTTCCGACGCGAGACTTTGCCCTTCGACATAGCCTCGTCTGGGGATCCTCTCTGTCCGGATATATGTTGACATTTTTTTTTTTGCAATCTTCCTTCCCAGGTACATATAACTATCTACTTCTTCGATGGTCTTTCCCTCTACAATATCTCTTGATGGTTTAGCGTGGTTGTTAAGCATGACCTTGGTTTTCCTAAGATGCATTTTAAGGTCTACTGGTTGGTTCACAGATATCATTGAGAATCTCCTCCAATTCTTGTGATGTCTTTACTATCAAATGTTAACTAATTAATAATATATTTAGTATTCATGAAAGAGAAAATCTTATAAATAATAACTCATATTTAAGAATTAAATATAGGTCAAATCACCAATTAAAACGTTTGATTTTCCCTTCCCCTGTAGGACATATCACATGCTGTCAAATAATTTATTTTAAATATTTTTAATAATACAAATCAAAATCAAAATCCATGGTCTACTCATTCCTGTTCACCTTCCCTGCATGACCTCCACCACTTCCTACTTCTGCCCATATTGGGTCATGTTCGGCTGAGATATCGGATCAGATCTCGAACCATCGTGCCTTTGGTCGCCCTCTAACGAAATTTTTTTTTTTTTTACAATCTTCTTTCCGAGATACACATAAGTAGTTACTTCTTCAATGATCTATCTACAATAACTAGTGTTGGTTTAGTTATGAACTAGTGAACTTGGTTTTGCCAAGATGCATTTTAAGGCCTACTAATGTGTGTGATAGCTATATACATTATCGAGTGCAAACCTATTTTGTCAGTTGTCCGTGTACTGCGGATCGGCCTGTCAGTTAAGCGTTCTTGTAATAGTTGCTATTCTCCAAAATGTTGGCATCTTGAACTTTTTGGAACCAGCCAAAAACAACAGCCATCAAATGTGTATACTTGCATAAAGAAAATAAATTTTTTAAATCTTGTAAGTAAATCGGGACGCGGAGCTTGGAACTGCCTGGGTCAGTCATTCAGTCGAAATACTTCTTGGAAGAAGCAACAGAATTCGACAGTCAACTCAGGCATCTGTGTAAGGTAAGGAAAAATCCCCAACATAAAAGCTACGAACTACGGTCGTTACTACCAATTATATCGCCTCGCCCGATCAAATCACATAAATCTCTGACACAAAGGATGAGATTCGTTCAGCGCGCACTACAACGAACTCCACTCTAAAACCTTATTAGTGTTGGCTTGCGGGGTAATCCACATATCGCCTGCAACCGATGGTAGTGAGAGCCGGTATCAATTGGGGAAAGGAAAAATTATCCAGATAATCGTTCGAGAAATCAGCATTTGGGGGGCGTCGATTTGCCAGCGATTAAGCCAGCTCTCACGCCCTACTTCGGTGTGGATAGGGAATATTGTTCGCCACCCAGTTGGAAAACCTATGAAAGAGCAAATGAACTCCAAGAGCCATGAGCTAGCTAACTAAAGGTGGTGTCTTGATAACATCACACTGGAAAAAGAATCAAGAATACATTCCGCTATCCCTCCCAAGAACAATAATCACAATTCACGGGTCATAGAAGAAGGCTGAAATAACGGCGTGAAGAAGGTAAGATATCTTGTAAATGTCTCCTTGCCCAGTAAGAGAAACGTGCAACAAAGGTTGTTGAGGGGTGTTCCAGTGACTTTCTGCAACAAGACTGAAATCATAAAGGACACTCGGTATAGTATACGGAAAATTCGAAAATGTAAAACAGGAAATATAAAGGCTGAATATTCTGGGAATATGTGAAACAAGACAAAAATAATAAGGATTTTGTAAACAACAATCACCAAACATATACAAGAGGAGAGGAAACTGAAAGAAGAGTAGAACTAATGTTGGTTAAAGACGAGAGAAGTGTATTTAGGGTACCGGCAACTTTCATCATGCATATCTTTCCGGTGAAACAAAGAGACACCATTCAATATGTTGACTATATTGACAGAAATCAGCGAAATGAAATGAACAAGTTTTGTAAAACACTAAACAATGACAAAAACCAGTACAAGTCACAAAGGATTATTATTGGGAACGTAATTCCAAAAGTGAAATTGACCAAGATTAAAACAACTGAAATTTTTGGTAGATATTGACTTGGATCAGGTAGCGGAGAAATAAAATGAGTTCATTAGTATACTTTACCGTATCAAATACAATAATTCTTTAACAGAAAAAGAAAATTATTTGTAAAAAAGGATAAAAGCAAGGACTGTTTGTTGCCCAGTATTTTGAGAAGGCTTAAGATAAGCAATAGAATTTAACTTTTAAAATAAAATGCTTTCCAACAATTATCACCACAATATTTACAATGAAGTATTATCAGTTTTTCTGATACGGTTACTACTGAGACTACCACCACTACTATTTCTAATAGTTATTACTACTAGTAGTTATTATTATTATTGTTATTATTATTATTATTATTATTATTATTATTATTATTATTATTATTATTTCCTTTGATTACGGGTGTATATTCATTTCCTTCAAGAGACCTAAGGTCAGAAATGGCGTCAGGACATTTTCCACTGAACATATTTGTAAAAATAAAATAAAAATAAAATAAAACATAAAACCACCAACATTTTACATAGATAAAGACCTTCGAAAAATGTGAGCTGCACATGAGAACATTTTTTTTTTGTATTTCTTTAAGACATGGGCTACCAGGGATCCCTTCAATGATTCTAACAACGATTTCCAATCAAACTGACGGATCCAACCACAACTAGAATTACTGATGTCTTCATGTGCCACATTTGTTTTAGATTTCCACATCAAAATCCTTGTATTTTAATAGTTTTTTTTTAGTTTTTTGAAGATCTTCAAAGATACAGTCTACAGGGACTGCCATGTCAATAGTTAGTTCCTCTCGAAACCTATGGAACATTGGGCTCCTTTTGACGCCGAATCCGAACGAAAGCTGACCAAACGTAGCAGAAGTCGTATTCATTCAGACGTACAAATAGTAAGAGTTTCAGTGGGAATTTGGATTCACAGGCATTCTTCCGCCGTTTTTAAGAGAGTACGATCCGGTTTAGATTCAGAGATTCCTTCTCTTAGACTGGTTGCAACCCAAGGTTATAAAACCCAGTCTACCCTGCTATTTTACTCATAGCTGGAGAAGAGATGGATTCATATCTTTCCCAAGGAAATTCGAACTCGGCTCTCCGCTAATCCTTACTCCACTGTGCCTTGTCAGTAAGAAAGCATATAACATTTTGTGGCCTTTGATGACTGTGATTACGCGATTAGCTTTGATTGTTCTGTCTTCGTGTATTGTAAAGTCCCGTAATTTTATTAGAGGTAAGCGGGTCTAGGTAGTGTTCTTACCAATTTCTTGCAGTTTTCTTCTCGTAAGAATTGCAGATTTTCCAGTGCAGATATCGGTCCACCCTGTCATGCCGAGTTTTATTTATATTTGGTGGATGCTAATACCGTACAACCTGATACAAGATGGTCAATTGTTTCTGGATATTCATCACCGAAGCTTCCTTTCAGATTAACACAATTTTTCAGTATGTTTACTTAGTTACCAAGCATTAGTCATGTGCATTAAGAATAAAACCTTCAGGTTCAGCTTTTAATCTGCACTATTATTATTATTATTATTAGTAGTAGTAGTAGTAGTAGTAGTAGTAGTAGTAGTAGTAGTAGTAGTAGTGGTGGTGATATAAAAAGAATCTTAATAGACTAGAAAATATAAAATCTAGTAATTAAAAAATGGATGAAAAACAACGTGAATAATTCATGAGACAAAAGAAATTGCAAATAAAATGACATGAGAATAATTGAGCAAAGAAGACTTAAAAAGGGTAAGTGAACTCCTCATAAAAGCAACCCCTGGCAAATGTATTCCAACGAACATCAAAGCCAAAACATGCAAGACTCAATAAAATAGAAATTGTCGACTGTTCAAAAAAAAAGAAATGAAATTATTAGATAGATACAAATGTTCCCTGCGTCTGATTTTACATAATTATCGTGAAGATTTAGAATCGTCTTTGTTTACTGGTGCAGTCAACTTTACTAAGTCGTTTTCAAGGAAACACACTGAATTTCGAAAATATTGGATTCTATATGAACTTAAAAAAATGAACACAAATCAACATCTTTCTTTTCTTGCACAACGCCAAAAAATTAATTTTTCGTCAACGTAAACAGTGCTAATGTAAACAGATTTATTATGAGAATCGAAAACGAAGAAAATTGCGACTTTCAGCATCTCGAACTAAACAGAATCTAGTGGTAGGAATCAAAAGAAATTCGGCAAACTTGGATCTTCGTGCCCGAAAAAGAATAGCGTGTCAAAAGGACGGCTTTTCATTGACACCGCTATTGTTTTAACTACCTTCACTACTCGACAATGTTTATTGTTTTAAAAACCGATGATTAGAACTGTAATAAAACTCAAACGTATGGAAGTGAATTTATATTTTTTCTTTGTTCTTGAGAATTTACAACAAAAATAATAAACACTTTTTTATTTATTATATTGCTTATTGGAATGATTCGCAAATTAACAGCTAATTGCCAATCGACTCAAATTTTATAAAATGGTAAATAATAAGGATTTCCGTATAGTTGGTTCACATATTTTAATAATTTACTAAATTTTTATTATGAATAAAAAATTATTTTCATATTTATTTCTTCATAAATTGGTACTTGATAAATATTGCATTGCATTAGTTCTAATTGTATTAGATTTTAGAATGTTGTAAATATAAAATTATTCTTGTAAATAAACAATTTAATATATAAACAGTGTTTAATATTTTTTTTGTAAATTCACAAGAACAAAAACAAATGATATGTTTATTTTTTATTACAATTCTAATAATCGCGTTATAAAACAATAAACATTAGCGACGACTAAAGATAGTTAAAATAATAGCGGTGTCAAATGAAAAACTGTCCCTTTCACACTCCAATATTTTGCAGGCACGAAGGTCCAAGATTGCTGGAAATTCTTTGTTAAAACAAATGATTATGACAGAACACGGCAATTAGCAATTGAGTTTTATTTTATTTTTATTATTTTACTTTATTTATTTATTATTTTTCTGTTTATTTATCAGCGCGCCTGAAACGGTTCAGTCGACTCTTAAGAAATGGAATTGGAAATCCGATAAAGGATTAAAAGCATCTAAACAACATGAACACTAAAATCAGCAAGAATACAAAAAGGTGTGCTGTAGTATTAAGAAGACTTGCTAACAAGTCAACATATATTACTGGTGTAAAACCTCATTAAACAAAACAATAATAAATGTTTTGCTTTTTTTAGACGTCGAATAACACTGGGAGCCAAACGAGAACAGGTGCAAATGTAAATATACGCGGGAGGAAAAGGAAGCTGGAGAGATGAGAAAATATGAACGATAACTTAGAAAACAGACTGCGGAAGTCGATGATGGAATGATGCGGCAGTTGATGATAAGCATCAACATCAAATTAGGATTATATCTGTGATAGAGATGGTGATGAGAATAACGGATATATTGGTACTGATGGTTGTGCTAGCGAAAGAAAAGAAAATCGATTACGCCAAGAAGACTATCGCATAAAAAAATGGATAGCTTCCTGTCAGCCATTATTATTATTATTATTATTATTATTATTATTATTATTATTATTATTGCTATGACAGCACGACCATAACTAATAAAATGATTGTTGCTTCTTTTTCACTTATTACTGTTATCATTATTGCTAACATTATGATATTACTATTATCATTATTACGAGCACAGATACGATTCCGACCACCAATTGAAGGGAAAGTTCTGATTACAAATGTCAAATTATTGCGATAAAGAAACAGTGATTGGCTGAGAAAGAGTGCCACAGATATATTTAGAGATAAATAGACAAAGTCACGCGCACATGTAGTCGTGTTGAAGAAGAGAGAAAAAAAAAAGCGAGCGAAGAAAGGGAGAGAGATTGCGTCCTTGGTGTGAAAGTAAATAAGCAGTCAGTAGACATCAAACGATTCGACGCCGGCGTCATTGCAGTTAATATGTCGGCAGGAGACGAAAGCGGTAGAAAGCACACTATCGTCTCTTAATGGAGAGAATGGATGCTGCTCCAGCGTCGCTTTGTCTTTCTGTCGCCTTTGATGTATTCTTTTAACCATTTACTGAAAAGATTCAACTCCGCGAATAATTATACTGCTCTACCTTCCAAAATATCTGCCCGCTAGCTTTCTGTTGACATAAACAATTTTTTCCATTACGCACACATACATATACATAGATATACACATGCACCTGAGCACATAACGTACTTGCAAGGTTACCGGATATTGCCTATATTAAGATACTACCTGAATACGCAACTGACAAATTTTTATTTTAAGGCTAGCGTAGTACCTGTAAAAATGACGTCATTGCGGCATTTTATTTGACCAAGAATCAGAATATTTCAGTTCGCTTGCTGGAGACAGTGATTCGCTCTCTGGCCTTCGAGGTGAGGTCAGTAGAGAATCTATTGCTCTCTTCCACCGTATTCTCCTTTTCAGATGCGTCTTCAGGCAGGCAGGAGGCGCATAACACAAAACGAGTCTTGTTTCGGTGGTTCAGGCCCTGCGGCAACACCCTTCCCATTGTTCAAAAGGAGAGGGATTGGAGAATTTTGATGCTAGCGTAATACTAATTGCGAGGACTGGTCTATTTTTGTCCTTGTGTAGGCATCGAACATTAAAGTGACCGTCAGATCAGAGTAGCCTGACTAAGTTCAAAGTAGAGCCTCCCGACACAGACTACCTAAGACCAGTGTAGCATCTGTGTACACTGAATTTGCAAAAGTAGATAGATAGATATGTGTGTGTGTGTGTGTGTGTGTGTGTGTGTGTGTGTGTGTGTGTGTGTGTGTGTGTGTGTGTGTGTGTGTGTGTGTGTGTGTGTGTGTGTGCGCGCGTGCGTGCGAGCGTGTAAATATGTAGGAGGACACAATACGATCCCGTACGATCACCGAAGTTGAGCCTGGTGAGCACCTAGATAAGTGACCGCTTGAGAATGTAAGCTTACATGTGCAAGTGATATAATGGATAATGGCTCGGAATTGTTAATCGGAGAGCCGAGTTCCAATTCCAGTTGGTTTCGTCATATTCACTTACACCCAAATACCCTTGGGAAAGGTATGAATCCATCTCTTCTCCCCCAGCTATTGATTAATTAGTAAGGCGTGTATCATTAAAACAATACTATCGAAAAAAATTCTTACAGTCTAAAAGTATTTTCTGGCTTTAAATAACCTGCAAAGCTGCAGTAAATGAATGAATTAATCGATCATATAGGCCAAAAGTTTTGAGCCATCCTCTGGATTGTGAGGAATCACCTAAAAATTAAAAGTTGCGTACCTTTTTCAAAATTAATTTACTATCTCACATCTGGACAGATGAAAGTTTCTGTTTCTGAAATGTTTTATCATGTATTCAATAATGATAAGGAAATGAAGCTATTAATGTATAAATTTTCCTTAAAACATTACCTCATTTCACTTAATCTACCTAGTAATCTTAAGGCGGGCGGATTTTAAATTCCAAAATATTAGCCACCATGAACCAATAGTTTCGGCATCTCAGCTTCGTAGGTGTTAATTATACCAAAGAAGATATACAGCCTACTAATTGCTAAACCCAAAATATATCACAAAACTTTTGGTCTATAGTGCATATTGACGTGCTTGCTGGATTTCTTTCAAGCTACAGAGTGCGCAAGCGCATCTAAATATTTCACTGGTTAACCAAATGCTTATATACATATATTTTATACTTCTTTAGCGTACCACCAGCCTGGAAATGAATATTGTATTTGCTTTTGTCTATATTGTTGCTTTTGTAGGTAGAATACGTTTGTTCAGAGATGTGCAACTAAGAATGTCTGTTGCTCTAGTCTCGGTGAAATGAGAAAATTTGAAGAGTGGTGAAGATTAAAAAGAGAATTCTGAAAATATTTTATTGCAAAAACAGTTATGAGATTTCGATTATCATAATCGAATAAGCAAAATGTTTGTCTCTTTTGCATTAAAATCATTTTTTCTTCTCCAAATGATTTCCAAGTGGAAATTTAGATACTTCTCTTCATTTTAATATACAATGGCATATAAATTAAGATACACTGTTTTTATTCTGCGCTTACATGATACTAAGCTTTTCAACGCCAGTATTGGAATGCGTTTGAAAAAAAAATGTATTTATTTGATACTCATCTTCAATTGATCAGTTAAATAATTTGTCAATGGGTGTCCACTTTTAGCGCTTTGTCTGTCTCGTTCCAATAAATAAATATGCACACATATTCGGGAGATAGTATTGGTAATTGTTTGTTTTTTTACTGCGTGATCCCAGTAGTAAATTTTAATCGAGCACTTCGATTCCAGTGAATGTGTAAGTTTGTGAGGTGTAACGCAAAAATGAGGAGATAAGATATATAAGAAGTAAATTTTTGTTCTTCGAGTCGAAAAGAAACGACGTGATGATACGCACATAAAAATGAATATTTCTTAGAACAGTTATTTGTCAAGTGCTCACGATGAGAAAAATCCTAATCTATTTTTCTTTGGAAGACGGTTCTTGTGATCTTGCTTGCATAAATTCCATTCAGAAAAATATTCCCCTCTTTAGATTTCTGTCGAATTAGAACTTATAAATTCATCCTTTCAAGTTGCTGGCATTTAATAATTTCGTGTGTCGAAATTATCACTGTTAATAAACGCTTGTTAACTTTTAAAATGCAATGGACAATATGCAACAGACACTGGATTCCTCCCTTGTTCTTTTTATCATTTTTACATCTTTTTTTAATCTGATCTTCCGAACTTCTTTAATAATCTTTTATTTGTTGATGAACGAATAGCATTTATGATCGAACACAATTTAGAGATGTAAACCTGATCGACATGTTTAACCAAGGAACAACCATTACATCCGCCACTAACCTAAATCTTTACGGCCCTTTTTTCATTTTGAACGAAAAGTAAAGTCACACAACGTGTTTCAGGAAGGGCGCTTATGACAGAATTCAATTAATATTATCTCTCTACAGGGCAAATGAAAACCTCATATCATAAATAATATTTTTCGCTCTTGTTCCCTACGAAATACAGCTTAACTTTGGTTTTATATATTTTAACTATATGTCCAATCAGAATGCTTCTTGCATTGATTTCTGGGCGTCAGTCAAGGAGCCTACTGATTCCTATATAAGCATTGCAATTAGGAAAATACATTGCATTAAAATAATTACCTTTTGTAAGCTATCCTTTCCTTATGTTTCTAAGTCATTTTCAATGTACTTTTTCACGTTATTATCATCTTACAACTGTACTGATGCGAGATTCTAACAATGCATTTAGTATATTTAACAATTATTTAACCTGATACAAAATTTGCCTTATTGTTACCATAACATTCTTTTATTGTAACTTATGTTTAAAGAATTTATTAATTGGATGTTATTTATATACAGTGGAACCTCGGTTCACGAATTTAATTCGTTCCTGAAGCTCGTTCATAAACACAAAACTAATAAAAAAAACATTAAATCTAAGAAAAAAATCAATAAACCCAATACTAAATAGATAAAATATAGACGAACACTTCAGTTTTACCGTACCTGCATGTAGGAGAGTTGATGGCGTAAGTGGAAGGAGAAGGAAAGAGATGTTATTATTTGGAAAAGGGAAAGAAAGACATGATCGTCTCTTTATTTATAAGAATAGTATAGATCGTTGATTTTGCCATATGAAACTGAGTAGGAACAGACAATATCATCAACAATTGTTTTTCTCTCAACTTTTCTTTTTTATTTAAAACAGTATCACTGCTAGCTTTCTTTGGAGTCATGACTGAGAACTAATGAAGAGAAAAAAATGCACAGTCCAATAAAATTGGCAAAAAGCAGAGCACAACACACGAATGTATACACCACGGCGGTCGACTAAGAAATGACTCCGTTCGGGTTAACTCGGTACGGCTCGGTTCGGCAATGTTGTTCGAGAACCGAAAAGTTGTTCGATAACCGAGGCATTTTCATCTCGAATTTTCTGTCCGAAAACCGATTTGTTCGACATGTGAGACGTTCGAGAACCGAGGTTGCATTATTTCTATCTATCTATCTATATATATATATATATATATATATATATATATATATATAGTGGGACCTCGGTTCACGAATTTAATTCGTTCATGAAGGCCGTTTGTAACCCGGAATGATCGTAAACCGGAACTATTCTTCCAATAGGAATCAATGTAGAGAAACAATCACAGTACAATAAAATTGAAAAAAAAAAAAAGGAAAAAAAAAAAGAAGCAGAGCACAACACACGAATGTATACACCACGGCGGTCGACTAAGAAATGACTCCGTTCGGGTTAACTCGGTACGGCTCGGTTCGGCAATGTTGTTCGAGAACCGAAAATTTGTTCGATAACCGAGGCATTTTCATCTCGAATTTTCTGTCCGAAAACCGATTTGTTCGACATGTGAGACGTTCGAGAACCGAGGATGCACTGTATACATTTATTAATGTACTTTACTTTTCTCGCGTTATTATAATCTTACAACGTTACTGATGCGAGATTCTAATAAATAAATAATATCCAAACCTACACAGTGTTAGTCCGCATTTTATTATTTTTTATTGAAAAATCTATTCTTCTCACTCTAGTGTAAAGCCAATTACATTTAATATATTAATAGTGATAAATACTTTATCACAACGGTTCCCAATCGTTATCAAGCTGTGCCCCCTTTACTTGTCAGTCCACACCCCAAACACATTCAATGAACGCATAGCTTTTTCTTCTTAGATCTTGAGCAAATTTAAATATGGAGTACTGCCATGTCTGGGTTAGAACAGCCCACTCCTTTCTTTCCAACCTTGATAGAGTTCAAAAGTGTCTACGCGGCCTTCTGGGTGATTATTTTTCCATTCCACAGACGAATCGTCGCAAGCCTCTTGCTGCCCTATTGCTATTTCCATGACAAATGTTCAGACGTGCTGCATTACTTAGTTCCACCATTTCAGAGCTTCACAGCTAAGCTCTGCCATGCAACGTAAACTAAGGCGAATCATCCAACATTCTCTTTGTATTTCATTAGCAAGATAAAGTTCTATTTGGACAGATTCTTCGTGAAAGTCACTGCTTTGTGGAACAAACTCCCGAGAGAATGCTTCCCTGATCACTACAATGTTAACCTCTTCAAGTCGAGGCTTAACCGTTAGCTTTCTTACGTGTCCTCGTGATACTCTCTTAACCCCTCCCCTTACGTTTATAACAACAACATCCAGTAACCCGTAGACCCCTCCTAACTTGAGTAGCTCTTGGGTCTTGTTGTGGGTGAACAATTAGTAAAAAATAAAATAATACTACAAACTAGCGTATGTATTTCGTAAATACAATTTAACCAATAAAGCCCTTTTAGCACTATAAAAGAGTAAACTGAAATTTTATCTGTGTTACGAGGCCCCATTTTTGTTCTACTTCTTAACGCTTATCCTATAAAATACAAAATCTAACTTAAAATGATGATTTAAATCTGTAGCTACTAGATGCCCTTTTTACCATACGAAAAGCTCCCGTTCACCAAACACTTTAGAATTCGTAATAATAGAATGGAACTTTCTAGAAGTCTCTAGAAACTTCTACTGGATTCTAGAGGGTCAAAAAAACATATATAAACAGGAGTTCGTACCAACTAGCCAGTCGCCTCCTGAACCGACAGCCACCACTATTGAGGTCAACTCCGGTCCTTTTGATTCAAGAACACCTATATTTTGAAGGGACATTACACAAAAAAAAACAAAAACGGAGAGATTTCACGAAGCTGTAAGAAGTCGGGATGAATGGTTGTCAACAAAATAGACAAACAAAGATGAAAATTAGATATCAGACACATCTGAGTAATATTGTAATGTCGAAAGTATGATACAGAAATCTAAAGGCTCAGTGGAATAGACAAAGATGATTTTCAGAAACTGTACAACGAATTATGGGATTGGAAAATGCTCTAAGAAAATCAATATGGTTTTCTTCATTTCAGTCATTTCTTCATCCTTACAGATGAAGAAATGACTTAAAATAAAAAAAATAAAAATAAAAAGATGCAGTTCAAATGTTGTCTTTCCCATCGCCATAATGTTTCTTCCGTGTGCTTTTTCTAGAAATACATTCATTGTCCTGATCAACTTTGCTCTATGGTACCTAGACTTTAAGCGCAGTACTAGATTAGCAACAAGGTCTCATTATTTTACAGTTGAATTTCCTAGATGCAACCGTAAGTTCTTTGTTAACAGTTTCTTCTTGTGGAACTCTCTTCTGGCTTCATGCTTTCCAGCAAACTTTGATCTTCAAAACTTTAAATGCAATATCAATCATTATGTACTCTCTTTTTGAGTACTCTTTTTTCATTGTTCCTGCTCCTTAATAACGTTTTCCTTTTTTTTACTCTTTCAAACTTAGTAACCCTTTGTGTCTTAGTGTTTTTATTTCCTTGTTTGAACTGAAATGGTTAAAACATTTATATAATAGAATGAGAGACAAGGAAGCTTACAGGAAACTAGAGACTACAAAGAAACTGATGTTAACAATCAGAATGAGCTAGCTGAGACTTTGGGGGCATTTAATGAGGAAACAAGGTTTGGAGAATTTAACATACCTAAGGGGTACATTGACATCAATAGAATCAAGGGGAAACAGCGAGTAGCCTACTTGAGTAAATGGATGAGAGAACATGTATAACAAAGACAAAAAGAGGTTATAAAAAAATAAGAATTACTTAAACCAACAAAAGACAGGAATTGTGGAAAGCCATATCCTGAAAGAATATGGCACACACTGTGAAGATTTATAGCTATGTTGTTAAGTATATTATAATTTAAATATAAGTTACAAGATTGCAGATTATTTGCATTGTTTACACATCTGGAACCTTGTCGCCTGCAGGTATAAACAATCTCACCAGTCTTCACAGCAACTGCAATCAAATCATCTCAGCGCAGGTAAGTATGTATTCTCTTCAGGTCACGTCACGTCACCAAGATGCAAACAAATATTTAAGCTTTTAAATCTGACTTCGGACCACAAAATAAAATAAAACTGTTTTAATATATAAATGTAGCTTCCTCCACAGATTCGCGATACCTAACGTTTAAAATAAACTTTTAAAAATGAAAAATCTTTCTTGAAGCTTTTATTTTAGTTTTAGTTCCAAGTTAATAGATTACATTTAATGTGTCCAATAAAGCTAAACAATTTACTCTATTTCAAAACTAATTTAAATTGACTGGAATGAAATCATTTTTTGTTTTCTAAAGAAGCTGAAATCAGCGCCAATTTTAGCACTCATTTATGACAATGTAATTGTCTTTATTAAAAAATCATCCAAAAATAGAATATACTTTTCTAACACTTTATTTGAGGAATCTTAGCTGATTTAAAGTTAAATTAATCTGATTTGAAAAAAATATTAATTTATTTTAAGTTTAAAATATGGGAGAAATGCATTTTTTTATATGGCGGTAACTGTTTTTTTAAGATACTGACAGCTTGTTTACAGCTTGATGACAAATGGATGTTTAAAATGTTTTTCTACGTTGGACATATCCGTTAAAATAATTAAAGAATATAACGTGAGCGCCTTTTTCATATTATTTTTAAGTACTCAGTAATCTTAAAGATTTAACAAAATAGCCCGTATAATCAAATATTTTATTGAATTTTAGATACTTGGCTTTAAATTTACTATAGTTATCGCTCTTATTTTCTAATAATGTCGTTTATGGGCGACCGTAGCGACAAAAGTCGGCACGTTTACAGACATACAAAAAAATTTTTAATTTAAAAAAAAATACTGGGTGACCTTAAATTGTAATAAGCTTTTCGATTTATGATTAATAAATATAGTTTTTACTTAATAACAATATTCCCTAACCATTACACAATTGAAAAGATTTAAAAATTTATAAATTATTCTAATTAAAAATTTTAAAAATAAAAACAAATTAATTATTCATAAAAAAATTAACAGACAGTAGTGTCCTTAATATATTTTATATCGTATATAAAAAAAATTATATCATATATGCAATTAAAAACTTTATTAATTAAATAATGTTTAAGTTTTATTGCATTTTTTATTTTACGATTTACAGACTTGGTCCGTTTTCACAAAAAAAAATCGATGATTTAAATTCTCCAAGAAGTTCTGCATTTAACTAATATAGTCATTAAAAATTATTTCGTTTAATTTCTCGAGTTTTCATAAAATTAAGTGGGGTGTAAGACATAAAAAAATATTTTTATTAATTTTTACCAACATTTTCTAAAAAAAACTTTTCTAAAATAATTTAATTCATTTGTAAGTCCTGAAAGTTTCATAAACATCCGACAATTATTTGATTTTTACAATAATTGGAACGTTAAAGGAACATTAAAAATATTCATATAAAAGTAATTTTATATATCGAATCTGTTTTTGTTTGGTGTTAAGTAATGTGATATTTATGTTTTAAAGGTTCTTAAATAGAACACAGGTTTCAAATCTAATTATAAAGGCATCTGTTAGCTGTAACAATCGCTTTTTCAGATCGATGTTTAAAAATGGCTTCGAGCGAAGACCTTCATTCTTCGAACTTCTTGCACTAACGTTGCCGAATCACAAAGAACTGTACCGAATAACCGAAACCAGATCACTTGTAGACTTTCAAAAACAGCAACAACTAAAAGGATGGCACATGTAACTTGAAGAGATAATAGTGATAAAATCAAGATGATGACGTTCTACACTACTTCAACGAAAAGACAAAGGAAGGAAGACCCATCAATTCTGGAGAGAGCGATAACAACTACAGGACTTGAGAAACGTATTTGCCTGAAACAAAAATTTAAATGGAAGATTTTATAAATTTCAGTCAACAGCAGCACTGATTGTTTGATCAATGAATGTGGAATATTTCCTTAAAAGGAAACGTGGCTAATATTACGATTACCACTTAGGGAACGGAATAGCAATCCATGTAAACAATACAGTGTAACCCGGATATAAGAGACCCGAATATAAGAGAAACCCGGATATAAGAGCGATTTTCTCTGGTCCCAAATTAGAGCCTGTGTTAATAAAACAAAATATGCCAAACCCGGATATAAGAGAAACCCGGATATAAGAGAAACTCGGATTTAAGATACTTTTTCTCCGGTCCCGACAACTCTCTTATATCCGGGTTACTCTGTATAACTGATATCAGAAATGGCTAATGACTAAGAATTAAATCTTGCCTCCAAATCTTGACCTTTGAACTCTAATCATAAAAAAAAAATTCTTTTTATCCTCTCTTTCTTTCCTTGAGTGGAACTATTTTTCCCCGATAGATTTCTTTCCAACTCCGTCGTAGGGGGAAAGAAGTACAATGTCTGCACGTGGCAGCCGTGCATGTAGGCCTGTCTGTGATTTTTCTTCGTCTTTGAATAGGTCGAGGGAACCAATTTACTGAAAGTACTTCTGCCATTCCTTCCATTTTCTTCAAACAGACCCGCAATTCTTCTGGCAAAGAACCTCTTGTTGGCACCGCCTATTCTTCAAGGTATTTCGTGTTCCGAAAATGCCGTTATATGCTCGTGTTTTATTTATTATCCGTGTCAGCTATTCGTATCAAAGGCCAAGTATTATTAATAGAGCTTTTGTCAAATACTGCTTCCTCAAAGACATCAAAATTCTTGGATGGAAAACTAGATGAGCCAAAATTATGAGTCACACCCTAAAAATGTGGGTCATATACATGTCCGCATATAGATTACTCTTCTCAATCTCTCTTCCTGCTTTTCCTCTCTTTATATATATATATATATATATATATATATATATATATATATATATATAATAAAAGTGGACACTGTAGTCAATACCGAGCAGCTACAGACTGTTTAGTACTTGAGAGCAATTTTTAGGTCAGATGTTTTGTGTTTAGGCTCGACTATTTATATCTGCTGGCTAATGGTGCATTATGCGTAGCGTGATCTATTGTATTATCCTTACGGTTATTGGGTAGGCGGTAACGATCATATTTCAATTTATTCAAGAAGCTATTGAATAGAAATAATTATAGATACGAATGCGGTTATTTGTAGCTTTCCTATAGTGTTGTTTGTTAATGTTTTACTCTGTTATATACCGTTACTATGAACACTAATGAGTGTGTCCTATAAATACGTTGGCCTAATGGGTATGGCTCATAAATACGTTGGATATTATTGTAAGTGCTGTCTAAGTAGTCCACCACTAGCAGTAGTTTACCTACTTCAGGCCGCTGGCGAGTATTTTATTTTGCTGTTATAAAGATTACCATTTCATTTCCAAACTCCGTTTTGGTTATTCCCCATTCAGTAACCCTCTCTAGGTTGCAACATACTTATTATATATTATTGGTGACTGAATTATTTGTTTCTGTTGTTTATTATTACATTTAACTGTGTTTACTACGTGTGCATTCGTAGTTTGTTAATTTGTTTATTATTTACTTAAATTTGTTTAGTTGCCGATTTTAAGTAACATAGTAAAAATGTGTTTTCGTGCTTGCATATATATAAATGATATAAATGGCGAGAATACATCTTCGCAAACAAATTTATTAAAATTACAATCCTAACCCACGAACATCTAGATGAATGTAATGATCTCTGTTTTTAATAAATTCAAGTTGTATAAGGTCTTTTTTTTTTTGCTAGTACTTTCATCTGTTCATACAGATATCATCAGGCATGGGAATTGATTTGCTTTTTTTAGTACATCCAGGTAATAACGGGACACGAAAGTTTAGATGTGAATTGAAATATGTTTTTTAGAAATGTGTTATTGTTAACGGTAAGAAATTTTGGAACGTGCGGTCGCAACGGTAAGGTTGAATTTTTTGAAAATTTAAGACAGTGTGTTTTTTTACTAATATATTATTAAAAACAGAGATCATAACATTCATCTAGAGGTTCGTGGGTTAATGCAATTTTAATAAATTTGTTTGCGAAGATGTATTCTCGCCATTTATATCATTAGCTTCACTAATCTGCTTTTTGTATGAATGATTCATGTAATATAAATTGAACTGCACCACACACACACACACACACACATACATATATACATATATATATATATATATATATATATATATATATATATATATATATATATATATATATATATATTTTCACTCCAAGAAAGGTAATGAAGCCACAAAGATATAAGGGTGTTACTGAGTGTGAAAGAATATAAGAAAAAGGAAAAAGAAAAACATAATAAGGAACGAGAACACTAGAAGAATAGGAATTAAGAAGAATTAACGATTGACATTGCATTAAAAATTTTTAAGTGGAGTTTGAAGCAAAAATCCAGAAGAGATTTCCCCAAGTGAGAAATGCGATAGAAGAAACTGTTAGTATAGAACTTATGTTTAAATCTAGCCATTTCAACTGTAAAAAGATGAGACCTTGCTGTCAGTATAGTACTGCTTTGTGTGCGTGTGTTGTGCGTGTACGAACACATACGCATATATATATATATATATATATATATATATATAATTCTTCTGTGTGCCATGTTTCTCCAGGACATTGGCGATCATGACTCTCCACAATTTCCTGTCATTTGTGGCTCTTAGTTAATTTTTGTCTTTTTGTTATTTCTCCTAATCCATGTTCTGGTCTCTATTTACACAAGTTCGTTAGGTAGGTTAAACGCTGTTTTTCTCTGTCCAGCTTCTATTCAGTTTTTCCTGCGAGTGTCATATTTTCCAGGCCCTCTTTCCTTATTATGCACCATAGTAATTTCATCTGTCTCTTTCTGATGTTAAGTATAAGTGACCGTTTTGTTTCGATTGTCTCTAAAACTTCGTGATTGTTCACATGTGCAGTACATCGTATTCTCAGAATTCTTCTGTAGAGCCCGATTTCTGTTGCTTCAAGTCTTTTCTTCATCTGTGGGGAGATTATCCAGCATTCACTCTTTTCTTCGTTTCTAACGAAATTTTCCTGTTTCTTAATACTTTGCTTAGCATCATTCGCTATCCTAATGTCTCTTCGCATTTCAGTTTCGTACATTCCGTCCTCTGTTAAAACACTTCCCAGATATTTAAATTACTATATTTGCTTAACTTTGGTATCTCTACTTTGTAATTTGCATGTTGGGCTGTCCCTTTGGCTAACAATTATACAATCTTCTCTGCAACTGATGCTTAGTCATTTCTTCTCACTTTCCTTGTGTAGGAGTTCTTGCAGTTTTCTTCTTATGTTTGCTATTAATAATTTCATCTGCATATCTAATGTTGTAAAGCTTGTAACAACCGATAATGAATCATAGTAAGGCTACTAATTCTCTCAAAATCTCCTCCCTAAATAAAGCATTCTAAGATGGATTTATAAAATATTTTAAATAATCCTCTTTACGTATGTTTGTGTTTTGTATATACGTAAATACTTTAATAAATCCGTAAATTAAAAGGCATTTGCTTTATAAACAAAAACTGTTTATTTTTCAGCATAATCGCTGTCCTGGTCAATTCACTTAATTCAATTGTGAATATGATTAATCTTATTGCTCGAAAATTATCCGGTGAAAATTTCAGATCGAAATTAACCATATTGCACGATACAGGGAAAACTTCAGATAAAAATTTTGTTAATTAATGTCAGGCTGCCAACTTATTCATCCAATCTTGTACGTGTTCTAATATACATGAAAGGAAGCGTATGTGTGTGCATGCTTTTTTAATGTGTTTGTGTGAGCATGCAACACCGATTCTCGTCCGATCAACGAATTTACACAAAGTTGAGTCTGGTCAGTAATCAGATGGCTATATCACGTTGAAACATCTATTCTCGTCCGATCACTGAACTTACACGACGTTGAGCCTGGTCACTACTTAGATTGGTGACAGCTGGATAATGAGAGATATGCCTAGGAAGCTGGCGATTAATATAATCTCACTACTTATACTCACAAAACACTTCGATATGTGAAGGTGTTTCTGGACAAGCAGGTCGCAAGACCTAGCTGGAGGGTGAGAGTGTGTATGTATACACGTGTTTATCTATGCATCTGAAGGCATATGTGTTGATGTGCAATGAAATGAATTCCCGTGATCTCATTAATTGATGCATGCATATGAGTATGCGTTTCAACAAAAACTTTTAAAAAAAATATGTATAAGCAAGGACAATCGTAATATTAATGGTGAGATTAGCTATTTCCTTATTAGGAAACATTCGGCATTCGTTAACCGAACAGTTGGCGTTACTGTCGGTTGTAATTTATAAAATAGGTTTCTCAAGTCCACTAACTTTTATCACTCTTTCTCATATTGATGGAGGTTTCCTTCCTAACTTTTTGTTTGAAGTAGTGGGGAATGTCAACATCTTGATTATATCATTATTTTCTATTCGAGTTATATTTGCTATCCATTTTAGTTGTTGCTACAGTTAAAATTTTTCAGATCATACGTTTTCTGTTATTTGGTAAAGTTCTTGTTTGTGATTCTGTGGTGCCGGTCCACGATGTTAGATAACAGATGGTCCTCTCTAAGACATACAGGGTCTATTACCTCGGAGTCATTTCTAGTCACTGATCTGAGAAATCGGTTGTATACAGATGAGAATTTAAACACTTCTGAACGATTTAGATGCCATGCCTAATACCCTTAGGAATGTCTCGACAAAGCTATTTGAGAACTCTGACACGAATTCTGAAGTTAATGTTTGGTTCTGTAGCATCTTGTGGTGTTGAATAAAACTACCCCTAGTGCAATCTATTCTATGTTCAATTTCCTTATACCCTATAATTAAATTTCATTGTAATGATCCTTACACCGATAATGTTTATTATTCATTAATCCCAGATTTTGAATTTTTACGATGGTTTCAGTGTAGGTGCCATCATTGCTTTCATTCCAATTCTAGATCATTGTTTCTGTTTTGGAATCTTGAGTCCTAGTTCTTGGAACACTTGGTAGAGAATTCATAATACTTGATCCTAAAACATTAGTATTTTTCTTGTTTCTAATTTCATCATCGTTGAAGATTGTCTCTGAGTCTGCTGTTGACACTGTCTTCTGATCATTGTTATTTGAAGCGACATCCAAAACTTCTTTTATTGCAGAAAAGCTATGTAAAATGGCATATTTTGTTCAACTCCACGAGCTGATTGTCTGGTATCTGACATTCGATTTCATTTTAATTACATTGTAAAAGCGGCTCACATATATAGATTTCATAATGTATATAATTAAGAACACCTTTTTAAAATTATTCTAAAAGTAAAGGTGTTTACTACTTTTAGATAATTCTCCCATTTCTAGATTAGTAAAACACCATTACATACAATCGTGAGCGCGCGCACGCGCGCACACACACACACATATATTTATATATATATATATATATATATATATATATATATATATATATATATCGAGCCGCTGGCGTATTTCGTATAGAGACAAACGTTAAAATTCCCCTCCTTTCTGCCGTACGACGATGTAAGAGGTAAGATATCTGACTGATGTCAAATCAGTTGGGTTTACATCCCAGATTGAAGCAATCGGACGTCTAAGCCACACTGAGGAGCTGTGATACAACGGAACAGTCTGCTTGTGGATGAGTATATATATATATATATATATATATATATATATATATATATATATATATATATATACTATTAAAACCAAGATCCTAATCAAGAGAAAATCTCGAATAAAGACAAAAAAAGATAACAAGAAAATGAAAAAAATTTAAAAGCAAACACCTACCTACTTAGTAAAATAAAGTGTTCAACGCTCAGATTACCTGGACAGGGCAAAAAACGCTTCACAACATTAATTCCCTATCACAGGATGGCTCAAGTCGTAACCCGAGTATCACGTTCAAACGACACACACACACACACACACACACACACACACACACACACACACACACACACACGTGCTAAAATAAAATGCAATTCTTTAGTCTGTTTTGAAGTTCTAAATTTTCGAATTATGGGCATTATTTAATTCTCAGCGGTTTAATTTTAGAAATAAATTTACATTTATTTAAATTCTTCAAGGATTTCTCTTTTACAATATAAACATCTTCATATTCGGATCGCTATTTACTGAAATATCATAACAATAAATAAAACCTACCTTAAAATATTTCCACCAAATTTTCTTACAAAATAATATTTTGAAAATTATCTTTTATAGAGAATGAACAGATAGCGACATTGTTATATGCCTTGCGACTCGAACAGACACAAATAACATTTTGGCCTTTTCAAATGTCTGTCGTCGTTCATTATTTTAATCATTTCACTCTAAACAAGGTAATAAAGCCACTAAGACGAAAGTGTGAAAGAATATGAGAAAAAAGAAAAGCATTTCCTCTATGGTTCCTTGACTTTATGAATTGAAACGCAGTTGTAGATTGCCGACTTGGGTTCATCATTTTACAGTTGAATTTGGCTTGGTGTAACCGTAAATTCTATGCTAACAGTTTCTCCTATCGCTTGTGGACTCGCTTCCAGCTTCTTGCTTTCCAGACAACTTTGATCTTCAAAAATTTAAATGCAATGTCAATCGTTATCTTCTGTGTTCTTGATTCCCCTTCTGTTATTCTTCTCGCTCCCTAATAGTGTTTTACTTTTTCTTTTCTTTTACACTCAATAACCTCTTGTGTCTTTGTGGCTTTCTTGCCTTGGTTGGGGTGAAATCATTTTTAAAAAGTCGCCGTGTTCTTATAATTTCTGAACGGACTATATTACTGAGTGAAGAAAGATTGATTTGATTTATTTGTTTAACGGTATATCAACTCCTTAGGGGTCATTTAATTCCGAAATTTAATTTTGCGAGGAGTTATGAAGTAATAAAAATATGATATGTTATTGTGTTTTCACAATTGAATACATGGTAGATGATACTCAGCTTTTGTGCATATACGTGTTGTGGGGACATGATTACGAGAAGGGGTGAGGTGCGTTTTATGCTGTAGTTTTATTCAAGTTATATTTTATAATACCGCTTGATTTCTTTAAGAAATTGTCGGATATAATATGGATTAATATGAAATGTCCTTTCATGATGGCTGTTTCTTGGCATATCAACACCTCTATGGGTTATTTAATGCTGAAATCTTAATATTTTGAACTACAGATAAAATGTATTGTTGATAATTCTATAAAACTGTATTGCTGGTCATTTGATTATAAATAGGTATTGTTGGTCTTTTTACAATATAAAAATATATTGCTGGAAATTTTACTATAAAAATTTATTTTAATGCTTTTATAGTGTTTTGTTTTTGCCTGAGGTTTCACTATTTGCTCATAACTGAAATCCTAAAAGGTGCTACACCCATCTCTCGGGTCAGGGCGTACCTGGGAACAACTGCAATTAAGAGGTGGTTCTACGCTCCTCAAAATCTCCAATCTCGCGATCAGAGGCCCTGCAACCGGATGTAGTTTATCGTCATGTCCAGGACTGGAGTGAATAAAGGAAAGAAAAGAGATTCTATTGTAGTAGTAAAAATGAGGATGATAATGTTCGACTTAGCTTTATATTAATTATTATTATTATAAGATCGTTAATGACAATAAGTGGGCGTCGCTGTTCTAGGAGATGATAGTAAAGTAAAACTGAAAGAGAAAGAACTTGTTAAAAAAAACTGGGTCATCGAACTGAAACTTAATCACTTGATCCCTTGTTGATTTTCTAAGCGTAGTTTAGACGTGGCACAAAGCCGTAAGCATGGGGAACCCAATGATGATCGAAATCACTATTCAGTCGTAATTGATCTCACGAGGACAAGCCTGCTAACCATTACACCACATCGAAGTGCTCATCGCTGGGATCTCTTGGGATAGTACAGATGTCTATCGTAAAAAGTCAAGCAGAATTGTTATTATTTGATCCCCAGGGAGGTTTTACTCCTGGGGAAAAGAAAACATCAAACACTGTAATATACTTGTATCGAAGACAGTCATATCAAGTGTAACATTATTATTATTATTATTATTATTATTATTATTATTATTATTAATAATAATAATAATAATAATGATGATGATGATGATGATGATGACGATGATGATGATAATAATAATAATAATAATAATAATAATAATAATAACCGTGATCAGAGAGCACAAAAACAGAATATGCCTTCTTATTGACATGTCAGTCCCTGCACACAGTAAAGTATCTTTAAAGATCTTCAAAAACTATAAAAGTACAAGGATCTTGAAATCGAAATCTAAAAAGTGTGGCACGTGAGGACATCAGCAATTTCAGTTGTAGTTGGAGTCCTCGGTTTCATTGGAAAATGTCCCGATAGACTCATTGAAGAAATTCCTGATATCTCAAGCCTTAAAGGAATACGAAAAATTGTAGTCACAAGTACAGCCCACACCTTAAGAAAGGCTTTATCTATGTAAAATGTGTGTGATTTTAGGTGTTTATTTTTTGTTTTGCTTTTTTCCTCAAAAACTGCTCAATGGAAAATGTCCCGATGCCATTTATGACCTTAGGTCTCTGGTCGGGATAAATGAGTATACAACAGAAATTAAGGTAAATAATAATAATAATAATAATAATAATAATAATAATAATAATAATAATAATAATAATAAAAACTGTCAAAATATAAGGACCTTGAAATAGAAATCTCAAAAATGTGTCACATGGGAACATCAACAATCCCTGTTGTAGTTGGAGTCCTTGGACTGGTTGGAAAAGATTCCAGTAGGCTGATTGAAGGGATCCCTGGAAGTCCATGCCTCAAAGAGATACAAAAGATTGTTCTGACAAGTACAGCCCACACATTACGAAGGGCTTTATCTATGTAATTTTTTGCAGTGGAAAGTGTCATGATGCTATTTCTAACCTCAGGTCCCTGGGCAGGACCTGGAAAGAAATGTGTAAACGCCAGATATCAAAGGAAATAATAATAATAATAATAATAATAATAATAATAATAATGATAATAATAATAATAATAATAATAATAATAATAATAATAATAATTGCCCTTATGCTAAACGAGGTATGGCTCTTATGATTTCTGATCTTAACGGATTGGAGGTATTAAGATGCGTACATTTTGTCTTGGTTAATTAAGTAATATTAGCTGTTTTCTTATAAGGAAACATTCGGCATTCATTGATCGAGCAGCAAATGCTACTTTCAGTTGAAATTTATAAAATCTTTCTCTTAAAACAATTTTTCAGGAAAATAGTTTTCTCAACTCCAGTAAGTGTTATTGCTTTTTTAGATGAACTACAGTAAATATCCTGTCCAGTATCATAGATTTGCTTGTTAATTGCCTGACCATAAACAGTCAGACATGTCCCCTAGGGCCTGACGCGTTAAATATCTCTGTTAATGAGTGGGTGTAATGGAGGAGCCAGGTGTCGAGAAGGTTGTTTTTATTTTAAGTTTCATAGATGAAACACGCAAACGGACTTGATCTTGATACTTGAGATCATCCTCAATCGGTGACCGTTTGAGCAAACAGGGTTAACCGACCTAAAGGTATTTCTAACTGAGATCCACCTGCAAGTTTATGTATGATGGGCATATTAAACTTCGTATATTTGTACCCCGGCCTCATTTTATTGGTACTCTCTCTCTCTCTCTCTCTCTCTCTCTCTCTCTCTCTCTCTCTCTCTCTCTCTCTCTCTCTCTCTCTCGCTTGCTCAATAATAATAATAATTGACAAAAATAATAATGAGATGGACACGTGAAAATTCAGTTTCTTAGAGGGCTGTAAAATCCACCAAAATGCGGAGAAACAAAAAGTTCTGGGAAATATCAAGTTGCTTGAAACATGATCGAAGATGAAGAAAATAGTAAACAAGTTGTTCTATAAAATGTGTGTCAAAAATAAAATCAACTTATTTTATTTCTTATTTAATAAATAAAACTTACACATTTTCTGTCTGAATTTCCGGGATATGGAGTTATTATCTACACTATTTATATTCGGACTGTTGTCCTCATCTTTGTTGTTATTGTTGTTATCACAGCGTTTTGGCCGTTTGTGTACCCCGCCCACCCCAACCTTCGTCGGGTGTATACTGACCTGGTTAACCTACAGGGAATTCTGAATTCTATTAACTTATTAATAAAGGTTTCCGTTCAGAATTCCCTTTATTAATAAAGGGTTTACTTCAAGATTCCTCTAGGTTATTCAGATTACTATAGACCTGGAAAAGACCGGATGGTACAACGGCTGAAACGTTGTGATAACAAAACATAGGTGAGGACAACAGTCCGAATATAAATAGTGTAAATAATAAAACTTACACTAACAGAAAATAAAACTACAACACAGAATATTTGTTTTAATTTACTTAAGATCAAACGTGCAGGTAATACAGTTAGATTACAGTAAATAGCCAAATATACAGAACAATACGTGCACATGTTTCAAAATAAGGAGTGTATATAGTGCAATTGATGCATTAATAGACGATAACCTACTTGCACATTAGGAATCTCCGTAGTTTCCTACGCATACGATCGTACAGATGATGACTACCATACTGTGATACATTATTTCCCATTCCTTGACGCAATACAACAAAAAACGGAGGTGGGTTTACCGAACAAGTCACACACCGCTCATCGTGTCTCATACATGTTTAGAATTTTCACCTGCCGTATCTACATACGGCAGGCGAAAATTCTAATGGAACAGCACATTGCATTCCTGTTTCAGGAATGAAAGCAGAACAGGTTGAACAATTATTCAAAATTCCCTCCATAAATACCAAAGTTGAACAAAAGTTGTAACTTATGATGTTAGGGGCTGGGTCTAACTGTTGGAGGCGAATCCACTGTAGAAAATGTCCAATGGTGTCGCGAGAGGGTCGCCTGGGAAATTGACATGTAATGTTTAGTATTGAGACCAGGTTCCGACAGACGACCAACATTTGCATGAAAACGGAACATGGTCTCAATACTGAACATTACATGTCTATTTTCCAGGTGACCCTCTCGTGACACCATTGGAGACGATGGTGTTGTAACATAAGTAGCAGTCTGGCGAAATACGCACGTAATCTTGTCGTGTGCAAACGAGGGACACATTTGGCAAATGTCTGTACTGCGGAGCCAATCGGAATCTGATCTCAACGTACAGAAATGTTCATTTAACCATTGTTGCCCGACAACGAAGCCTTTTCAACACGTTACGTTTATCATACACAGAAATACTTCGAAATGACCATCCAGACAAGCGTACATCCCGACTATACTTGTGTCTCAATGGCATGACACCTGCTTTTTCATCACACTGAAACCTCTTGCAGCATGCGACCCTGTCTACAGCTCAGATAGAGGTATGTGTGCTATTACGAAACAAGGTGCCAAAGATTTTTTTTAAATTCCTCATAATATCTAATACTCTTAGCATGCACATACTGTACCTACATCAAAACTGACATCGTCATTTAAGGGTTTCCAATTTCATTTACCATTGGTGTATATATATATATATATATATATATATATATATATATATATATATATATATATATATATATATATATATATATATATATATATATATATATATATATAATGTAAATCTATTTAAACTCGGTTGGTGAAAAAATCTGGGTAGCACATATATATATATATATATATATATATATATATATATATATATATATATAATGTAAATCTATTTAAACTCGGTTGGTGAAAAAATCTGGGTAGCACAATTTTCAAATAAAGTGGCATCCGAGGAAAAATGTAAAAAAAAAGAAAGCAACAGAAACCTCTGAAGAAGACGAAAGAAATTGTCCAGCACTTGAAATATCTGGTAAAAAGAAAAAAAAAGAGAGTAATAAGTTAAAATGAAGAGTGCTCAATAAACTATGTAGAGCAAAGATGAAATAAATAAATCCTAATGAGCCAGGTACTACCTACCTAGGTTTCGCCCCTTGGGAACATTATATATATATATATATATATATATATATATATATATATATATATATATATATATATATATATATATATATATATATATATGTAATGGATTTTTTTTATTTTTAATACGATATTTTATTACTTCAAAGAGGCCGATAGACGTGGTACGCGCTGTTTAGAGCAGTGATTTCCAAAGTGGGTAATACCGCCCCTCCCCTGACAGTGGTGGAAAGATCCAGAGAACGCTCACATCATCCCTGAAGTGTATTCCATATTTATATAACAATTATTATGCTAAATACTAAAATACTCATTTGATATGAAATTCTAACACCAAGAAAATCCAATCGAAGGGGGGGGGCAGTAGGTTTGTGTCTACATTTTGGGGCGTTAAGGTTGCGTTTTAGTACAAGAAGGGGCAAACCCAAAAGTCTAAGAATCACTGGTTCAAAGTAAAAATAGGAATGGTGTGTCTATTTCAAATACGAGTATAAATTATTACACTTGAAGTTCCAAGGAATAATTTTGTTCAAGGTACCAGCTGTAGGATGACTGTCGACCATGTGTAAAGAGTTGGTCCTGTCCATGAAATAGGTTGGAGGTATATTCAGATGTCCAGGGTTCAAGAGTTCATCATCTAGTACTGTATTCAGGGAGATAACATAGTGATATTGAAATAGAATTGCTCATACTAAGTTTTAACTTAGTATAAGTCGCAATGACCACTACCAGATGAAACGTGAAGTGGACATACATTAGGGGTAATCACGAAGAAAAAAATGAAGAAAAATTAGGTAATCTGGCAACACGATTCTTACCCATACGCATACATGTACACAGACACATACATATATATAGATATACATATACACACAACAAAGATACACTTCGTTTAGATAAAATAACGGAATTCAGTCACAGAAAATTCCGCTAGAAGTATGGAAAATTTTTTCAAAATTCAAAATACGGATAAATAAAAATAAAATTAAACGAAAAAGAAGAGGAAAAAATTCAAATTAAATAAAGCCAGACTTAAAATGCAATTTAAAAAGAAGGGCTTACATATTGAAACTCGAGGAGCATAGAGTGGCATCGACCGAAGACTAAAATGTTCGACTTCAATAAGAGTGATAATAATCAAACTGTATAGGGTAGATCACTCCCCCTACCCCACGCATTACAAGTTAGCGGAAGGGTCACTAAGGAATTCATTAAACAAAGAAAAAGGAAAAACAAATATAATAGATTTTACTTTTGGGGTCATTTCTCATACTCCTCATAATACGGAACTCAAAAAAAGTAAGATTCTCACTCAAAAAGGTTCGTCAAAAACAACATGGCCAGATTAGCACACTAAAAAAAAAAAGAAAAAATATGTAATCAGCAAATACGAGCTTTACCCATGCGCATAACTACAGTTATCCAGATTATGTTACTGAAGATGAGTCAAACAACATTAGGGCAGAATTCCTTGAAAACAACAGCGGTGAAATCACCGAAGTAAAAAACTACATCATTCAAGTACCCAGCCGAATAACTCGCAAACAAATTTTAGACAGGGACCAGCTCCTAAAAATTAATATGACAAAGTCTAATAAAAATGTGAAAATATACAACGCTGCAGTGCAAACACCATTAACGGATAAAGCACTGGGAAATATCACAGAAATAAATAATGTTATATATACAGCAGCTTTAGCAGCTACTGGGAAGCTTGGGGTCAAAACAGTGAAAAGATCAAACAACAAAGAGAGCCGGTTTCGAAAGTAAAACTGATGCGAGAAATAAAGGAAATCAGATGTGAGATATCGATACTAGATGAGATCACAAGAAACCGGCTCTATCATTAGTTATCAATTCATAAAACCCTTGCACAAACTTTACCAACGCTTATTAGTAGTCCCAATGAAGTCCCAGAATGGATCACTGGAGATATTATATATCTCCTGCCAAAAACGGGTTAAACCAATGATCTGAAAAATTATAGGCCAATAACATGTCTGCCCACCACGTATAAATTGAGCACGTCTCTCCTGACGAACTGTACTTACTCTTTTCTGGAAGAAAACAACATTCATCCCAAGGAACAAAATCAATGATGGAGGGGTTCATATGCTTGCAAAGATCAACTATTGATAAACAAAATGATCCAGGAAAACTGCAGGAAAAGAGGTAGAAGTCTCAGCACGGCATGGACAGATTAACATAAAAACTTTGATAGTGTACCACACTCCTGGATCCTTAAAACTTTGGAAATGTAAAAAGTCTCCTCGGTGATAGTATATTTCTTTAAAAACAGTATGTGAATGTGGAAAACCACATTATACCTAAATAACACCAAAGACACTGCCACTTCCAACAGCCTGAATATCTGACGAGAAATCTTTGAAGGAGACCCCCTGTCACCACTTCTGTTTTGTTTGTCCTTAATCCCCCTTACGCATGAACTAAAAAATAATAGCTATAGATACAAAGTAAACAAGAAATTGTTCAATCACCTACTCTACAGGGATGATCTCAAACTCTTTACGAAAGACGACAATGAGTTGAAGGGTCTCCACAGTACTGTAAAATGTTTTAGTGGCGACATGGATTTCGGATTAGATAAATGCGAAAAAGTAACATTCATGAAAGGGAGAGTTACAGAAACACACTCAATAGATCTAGATTTTATCACAAACATTAGAGAACTGAAACAAAAAGAAGCCTATACGTACCTAGGAATTAGGGAATGAGATGAAATACAGCATGCCCAGATGAAGGAGAAAGTAAAAAAAGAATACCACAGGAGTGTGCGTCTGATATTGAGTACCAAGCTAAATTCAAAAATCAAAATATCAGCGATAAACACTTTGGCTGTCTCCGAGGTGCAATACAGCTTCAGCATCCTTAATGAGAGACCATAGCTGACATTAAACGAATGGACACCTAAACAAGAAATCTTCTCAAAGGCCACCACATGCATCATTCGAAGGTTGATGTTGATCGTCTATCCAGATCCGAAAGAGGCAGAGAATTAGTTCAACTAAAACAGCAATCGGCCTTCAAAGATACCTGGAAACTACAGAAAACTGGATGATGACCTGAAAGAAGTAATAAAATTTATTCAGAAATAAAGGAAGCCAACAAGTTCAAAATGGAATTGCAAGTGGGTGAAAAAATGCAAATAAAACATAATATACCTACTGCAGCTGCAAAAACTTTACAAAAGGAAGCAAAGGCAAATGCGACCGACCAGATACAGAAACAATGGTAGGATAAACCTCTTCACGGTCAATACTCTGACTGTACTAAACAAGCTGATGTAGACAAACCCCATACCCACCAGTGGCTACGTAGTGCAGGGTTAAAAGCCGGTTTTGTTCTTGCTGCACATAACTAATGCTTGCTAACTAGAAATTACCAAGCACACATACTGAAAAATTATGTTAGCCCAAAATGCAGATTCTGTGATAAATATCCAAAAACAATTGACCATCTTGTATTAGATTGCACGATATTGGCACCGACTGAATATAAAACCCGGCATGACAGAGTGCACCAATATCTGCATTGGAACTTTTTCTGAAAGGAAGTTTAAGAAATTGGTATAAACACTACCCAGACTCCGTTAAAGAGATAGGTCCTGTAACAATGTTTGGGACTTTGCAATATAGACAGACAGAAGAATAACAGCTAACCACACATACATTGTGATCAGGGGCCGCAAAAACAAAATTATTGCCATCTGCAGACTATAATGGATCTTTGAAGATCTTCAAAAACTATCAAATTACAAGGACCTTGAAATCGAAATATCAAAAATGTGGCACACGAGGACATCAACAACTCCAGTTGTAGTTGGATCCCACGGACTTACTGGAAAAGATTCTAAAGACTCATTGAAAGGATCCCTGGTAGCCCATGTCTTAAAGAAATACAAAAATGTACTCACAAGTAAAGGCTACGCTTATATTTTTTCCTCAAAAACTGCTCAGTGGAAAAAGTCCTGATGCCATTTATGACCTTAGGTCTCTGGTTGAGACCCGAAATAAATGAGTATACACCAGAAATCAAAGAAAATAATAGTAATAATAATAATAATAATAATAATAATAATATATATATATATATATATATATATATATATATATAAACACAGATCGTAAACGCCTAACAAAACACGTAGTCTAGTAAATTACTAGAGTTTAACGCTTAAAATTTAACGCGAGTAGATTTCTATAAACAGTGCTCAGTATTTAAGAAATAGATTAACAATAGCTAATAGATATAAAGAAAATTAAAAAAACTTACCTTTCTGACTACAAGTTTTTATTTAATTGTACTGTAACGAGCTGTGTATCTGCGAAACTTGAAGTCGGACAGATAAGTCTTGCGAACATTTCTTTAACTATTAACTACGTAAATTATGTGTATGTTTGTTATTTTTGTTGAGAAGGAAAGAAAAGACTGCGAATTTACTGTATTGTATTAGAAAATCTTAATGATGAAAATATATATATTGTTCAGCACAATTGCTTTCATTGTCAATGCACTTAATGCATTGCTAAATACTATATTATACAGTAAAGTAAATTCATCTAATAATTACATTTATAAAATAATATCATTTATGATAAAAAAAAATATAATTGTTATTTCTGCTAATTTCTGTTTAGTGCTTCAATCACTCCCATCTATCTATCTATCTATCTATCTATCTAATTCTGGTTCCATATATCTGTCTTTTTTTTCTATCAATCCATCTATCTACCTTGTGTGAGTGTCTTTGTGCGTCGCGCGTGTCAAAGGGACTGAATTTGCTAGTTTGCAGAGGATTTATTGGCAGACTCACAAAATATCAGATTTTTATCCCAACGCGAGAGAAAAAAACATTCTTGCACGATTCTGCTGATCGCCTGATGCTATGAATTGGTTTCCACAGCGAAATTACCTTTCACACTGAATTTATATTGATTGAAAACTTTAATCTTGTTCATACTCCAGCTTCCCCATGTCACCAACTCCTTTCAACTTTCCGTCCTTCACCCTCCTTCGAAAACTTTCTTTTTTCCTCTTTTTTGATTCACTTCTTTCTTTCTTTCTTTCTTTCTTTAACTCGCATCTGCCGACATCGCCCGAAGGACATTTGTTGCAAGCAACAGATTATTTCATCAGTCAATAACATCTAACAGTTTTTACGTTTCTTTCTAACAGATTTATAAAGTGATGGGACTCGTTCCGCAATTACACATCATCTCCCTCTCTCTCTCTCTCTCTCTCTCTCTCTCTCACACACACACACACACACACACACGCACATTAATACAAACGCATATATATATATATATGTATATATATATATATGTGTGTGTGTGTGTGTGTGTGTGTGTGTGTAACTGGCACGTACCGTCAAGGTAGGCATCTTTTGACTTTTATGTAGTAAATCTACAAAAAAATATTTTTGCATTTTATGCATAAGAATCAGAGTAACCTTGGAAATTTTGTTGTATTAGGTGCATGTTATACGGCAGAAGGAAAATGTATCTGCTGATCTATTCAGGGTAGGCACTTCCCTAACTAGACGGTACTTCCCTGATATATATATATATATATATATATATATATATATATATATATATATATATATATGAGTCGGTGGTGCAAAGTTCTAGGTCGGAACAGCTGTCCAAAATCTGACCAAACGATCAAATATAACAAATCGTTTCTGCAAACAAGCCAATTAGATCTGAGCAATTTTGAATTTGATCATTTTTGTTTAATTGAACGGAGTATTGTATTCCGTAGGCTAAACATGCAGTATTTTCTATTCTGCCAATCTGCTTTGAATTTGATCATTTTTGTTTAATTGGACGGAGTATTGTATTCCGTAGGCTAAACATGCAGTATTTTCTATTCTGCCAATCTGCTTTGAATTTGATCATTTTTGTTTAATTGGACGGAGTATTGTATTCCGTAGGCTAAACATGCAGTATTTTCTATTCTGCCAATCTGTTTTGAATTTGATCATTTTTGTTTAATTGGACGGAGTATTGTATTCCGTAGGCTAAACATGCAGTATTTTCTATTCTGCCAATCTGTTTTGAATTTGATCATTTTTGTTTAATTGAACGGAGTATTGTATTCCGTAGGCTAAACATGCAGTATTTTCTATTCTGCCAATCTGTTTTGAATTTGATCATTTTTGTTTAATTGGACGGAGTATTGTATTCTGTAGGCTAAACATGCAGTATTTTCTATTCTTCCAATCTGTTTTGAATTTGATCATTTTTGTTTAATTGGACGGAGTATTGTATTCCGTAGGCTAAACATGCAGTATTTTCTATTCTGCCAATCTGTTTTGAATTTCATCATTTTTGTTTAATTGGACCGAGTATTGTATTCCGTAGGCTAAACATGCAGTATTTTCTATTCTTCCAATCTGTTTTGAATTTGATCATTTTTGTTTAATTGGACGGAGTATTGTATTCCGTAGGCTAAACATGCAGTATTTTCTATTCTGCCAATCTGCTTTGAATTTGATCATTTTTGTTTAATTGGACGGAGTATTGTATTCCGTAGGCTAAACATGCAGTATTTTCTATTCTGCCAATCTGTTTTGAATTTGATCATTTTTGTTTAATTGGACGGAGTATTGTATTCCGTAGGCTAAACATGCAGTATTTTCTATTCTGCCAATCTGTTTTGAATTTGATCATTTTTGTTTAATTGGACGGAGTATTGTATTCCGTAGGCTAAACATGCAGTATTTTCTATTCTGCCAATCTGTTTTGAATTTGATCATTTTTGTTTAATTGGACGGAGTATTGTATTCCGTAGGCTAAACATGCAGTATTTTCTATTCTGCCAATCTGTTTTGAATTTGATCATTTTTGTTTAATTGGACGGAGTATTGTATTCCGTAGGCTAAACATGCAGTATTTTCTATTCTGCCAATCTGTTTTGAATTTGATCATTTTTGTTTAATTGGACGGAGTATTGTATTCCGTAGGCTAAACATGCAGTATTTTCTATTCTGCCAATCTGTTTTGAATTTGATCATTTTTGTTTAATTGGACGGAGTATTGTATTCTGTAGGCTAAACATGCAGTATTTTCTATTCTTCCAATCTGTTTTGAATTTGATCATTTTTGTTTAATTGGACGGAGTATTGTATTCCGTAGGCTAAACATGCAGTATTTTCTATTCTGCCAATCTGTTTTGAATTTGATCATTTTTGTTTAATTGGACGGAGTATTGTATTCCGTAGGCTAAACATGCAGTATTTTCTATTCTGCCAATCTGCTTTGAATTTGATCATTTTTGTTTAATTGGACGGAGTATTGTATTCCGTAGGCTAAACATGCAGTATTTTCTATTCTGCCAATCTGTTTTGAATTTGATCATTTTTGTTTAATTGGACGGAGTATTGTATTCCGTAGGCTAAACATGCAGTATTTTCTATTCTGCCAATCTGTTTTGAATTTGATCATTTTTGTTTAATTGGACGGAGTATTGTATTCCGTAGGCTAAACATGCAGTATTTTCTATTCTGCCAATCTGTTTTGAATTTGATCATTTTTGTTTAATTGGACGGAGTATTGTATTCTGTAGGCTAAACATGCAGTATTTTCTATTCTTCCAATCTGTTTTGAATTTGATCATTTTTGTTTAATTGGACGGAGTATTGTATTCCGTAGGCTAAACATGCAGTATTTTCTATTCTGCCAATCTGTTTTGAATTTCATCATTTTTGTTTAATTGGACCGAGTATTGTATTCCGTAGGCTAAACATGCAGTATTTTCTATTCTGCCAATCTGTTTTGAATTTGATCATTTTTGTTTAATTGGACGGAGTATTGTATTCCGTAGGCTAAACATGCAGTATTTTCTATTCTGCCAATCTGCTTTGAATTTGATCATTTTTGTTTAATTGGACGGAGTATTGTATTCCGTAGGCTAAACATGCAGTATTTTCTATTCTGCCAATCTGTTTTGAATTTGATCATTTTTGTTTAATTGGACGGAGTATTGTATTCCGTAGGCTAAACATGCAGTATTTTCTATTCTGCCAATCTGTTTTGAATTTGATCATTTTTGTTTAATTGGACGGAGTATTGTATTCCGTAGGCTAAACATGCAGTATTTTCTATTCTGCCAATCTGTTTTGAATTTGATCATTTTTGTTTAATTGGACGGAGTATTGTATTCCGTAGGCTAAACATGCAGTATTTTCTATTCTTCCAATCTGTTTTGAATTTGATCATTTTTGTTTAATTGGACGGAGTATTGTATTCCGTAGGCTAAACATGCAGTATTTTCTATTCTGCCAATCTGTTTTGAATTTGATCATTTTTGTTTAATTGGACGGAGTATTGTATTCCGTAGGCTAAACATGCAGTATTTTCTATTCTGCCAATCTGTTTTGAATTTGATCATTTTTGTTTAATTGGACGGAGTATTGTATTCTGTAGGCTAAACATGCAGTATTTTCTATTCTTCCAATCTGTTTTGAATTTGATCATTTTTGTTTAATTGGACGGAGTATTGTATTCCGTAGGCTAAACATGCAGTATTTTCTATTCTGCCAATCTGTTTTGAATTTGATCATTTTTGTTTAATTGGACGGAGTATTGTATTCCGTAGGCTAAACATGCAGTATTTTCTATTCTGCCAATCTGTTTTGAATTTGATCATTTTTGTTTAATTGGACGGAGTATTGTATTCCGTAGGCTAAACATGCAGTATTTTCTATTCTGCCAATCTGTTTTGAATTTGATCATTTTTGTTTAATTGGACGGAGTATTGTATTCTGTAGGCTAAACATGCAGTATTTTCTATTCTTCCAATCTGTTTTGAATTTGATCATTTTTGTTTAATTGGACGGAGTATTGTATTCCGTAGGCTAAACATGCAGTATTTTCTATTCTGCCAATCTGTTTTGAATTTCATCATTTTTGTTTAATTGGACCGAGTATTGTATTCCGTAGGCTAAACATGCAGTATTTTCTATTCTGCCAATCTGTTTTGAATTTGATCATTTTTGTTTAATTGGACGGAGTATTGTATTCCGTAGGCTAAACATGCAGTATTTTCTATTCTGCCAATCTGCTTTGAATTTGATCATTTTTGTTTAATTGGACGGAGTATTGTATTCCGTAGGCTAAACATGCAGAATTTTCTATTCTGCCAATCTGTTTTGAATTTGATCATTTTTGTTTAATTGGACGGAGTATTGTATTCCGTAGGCTAAACATGCAGTATTTTCTATTCTGCCAATCTGTTTTGAATTTGATCATTTTTGTTTAATTGGACGGAGTATTGTATTCCGTAGGCTAAACATGCAGTATTTTCTATTCTGCCAATCTGTTTTGAATTTGATCATTTTTGTTTAATTGGACGGAGTATTGTATTCCGTAGGCTAAACATGCAGTATTTTCTATTCTTCCAATCTGTTTTGAATTTGATCATTTTTGTTTAATTGGACGGAGTATTGTATTCCGTAGGCTAAACATGCAGTATTTTCTATTCTGCCAATCTGTTTTGAATTTGATCATTTTTGTTTAATTGGACGGAGTATTGTATTCCGTAGGCTAAACATGCAGTATTTTCTATTCTGCCAATCTGTTTTGAATTTGATCATTTTTGTTTAATTGGACGGAGTATTGTATTCTGTAGGCTAAACATGCAGTATTTTCTATTCTTCCAATCTGTTTTGAATTTGATCATTTTTGTTTAATTGGACGGAGTATTGTATTCCGTAGGCTAAACATGCAGTATTTTCTATTCTGCCAATCTGTTTTGAATTTGATCATTTTTGTTTAATTGGACGGAGTATTGTATTCCGTAGGCTAAACATGCAGTATTTTCTATTCTGCCAATCTGTTTTGAATTTGATCATTTTTGTTTAATTGGACGGAGTATTGTATTCCGTAGGCTAAACATGCAGTATTTTCTATTCTGCCAATCTGTTTTGAATTTGATCATTTTTGTTTAATTGGACGGAGTATTGTATTCTGTAGGCTAAACATGCAGTATTTTCTATTCTTCCAATCTGTTTTGAATTTGATCATTTTTGTTTAATTGGACGGAGTATTGTATTCCGTAGGCTAAACATGCAGTATTTTCTATTCTGCCAATCTGTTTTGAATTTCATCATTTTTGTTTAATTGGACCGAGTATTGTATTCCGTAGGCTAAACATGCAGTATTTTCTATTCTGCCAATCTGTTTTGAATTTGATCATTTTTGTTTAATTGGACGGAGTATTGTATTCCGTAGGCTAAACATGCAGTATTTTCTATTCTGCCAATGTTTTGAATTTGATCATTTTTGTTTAATTGGACGGAGTATTGTATTCCGTAGGCTAAACATGCAGTATTTTCTATTCTGCCAATGTTTTGAATTTGAACATTTTTGTTTAATTGGACGGAGTATTGTATTCCGTAGGCTAAACATGCAGTATTTTCTATTCTGCCAATGTTTTGAATTTGATCATTTTTGTTTAATTGGACGGAGTATTGTATTCTGTAGGCTAAACATGCAGTATTTTCTATTCTTCCAATCTGTTTTGAATTTGATCATTTTTGTTTAATTGGACGGAGTATTGTATTCCGTAGGCTAAACATGCAGTATTTTCTATTCTGCCAATCTGTTTTGAATTTGATCATTTTTGTTTAATTGGACGGAGTATTGTATTCCGTAGGCTAAACATGCAGTATTTTCTATTCTGCCAATCTGCTTTGAATTTGATCATTTTTGTTTAATTGGACGGAGTATTGTATTCCGTAGGCTAAACATGCAGTATTTTCTATTCTGCCAATCTGCTTTGAATTTGATCATTTTTGTTTAATTGGACGGAGTATTGTATTCCGTAGGCTAAACATGCAGTATTTTCTATTCTGCCAATCTGCTTTGAATTTGATCATTTTTGTTTAATTGGACGGAGTATTGTATTCCGTAGGCTAAACATGCAGTATTTTCTATTCTGCCAATCTGTTTTGAATTTGATCATTTTTGTTTAATTGGACGGAGTATTGTATTCCGTAGGCTAAACATGCAGTATTTTCTATTCTGCCAATCTGTTTTGAATTTGATCATTTTTGTTTAATTGGACGGAGTATTGTATTCCGTAGGCTAAACATGCAGTATTTTCTATTCTGCCAATCTGTTTTGAATTTGATCATTTTTGTTTAATTGGACGGAGTATTGTATTCTGTAGGCTAAACATGCAGTATTTTCTATTCTTCCAATCTGTTTTGAATTTGATCATTTTTGTTTAATTGGACGGAGTATTGTATTCCGTAGGCTAAACATGCAGTATTTTCTATTCTGCCAATCTGTTTTGAATTTCATCATTTTTGTTTAATTGGACCGAGTATTGTATTCCGTAGGCTAAACATGCAGTATTTTCTATTCTGCCAATCTGTTTTGAATTTGATCATTTTTGTTTAATTGGACGGAGTATTGTATTCCGTAGGCTAAACATGCAGTATTTTCTATTCTGCCAATGTTTTGAATTTGATCATTTTTGTTTAATTGGACGGAGTATTGTATTCCGTAGGCTAAACATGCAGTATTTTCTATTCTGCCAATGTTTTGAATTTGATCATTTTTGTTTAATTGGACGGAGTATTGTATTCCGTAGGCTAAACATGCAGTATTTTCTATTCTGCCAATGTTTTGAATTTGATCATTTTTGTTTAATTGGACGGAGTATTGTATTCCGTAGGCTAAACATGCAGTATTTTCTATTCTGCCAATGTTTTGAATTTGATCATTTTTGTTTAATTGGACGGAGTATTGTATTCCGTAGGCTAAACATGCAGTATTTTCTATTCTGCCAATGTTTTGAATTTGATCATTTTTGTTTAATTGGACGGAGTATTGTATTCCGTAGGCTAAACATGCAGTATTTTCTATTCTGCCAATCTGTTTTGAATTTGATCATTTTTGTTTAATTGGACGGAGTATTGTATTCCGTAGGCTAAACATGCAGTATTTTCTATTCTGCCAATCTGTTTTGAATTTGATCATTTTTGTTTAATTGGACGGAGTATTGTATTCCGTAGGCTAAACATGCAGTATTTTCTATTCTGCCAATCTGTTTTGAATTTGATCATTTTTGTTTAATTGGACGGAGTATTGTATTCCGTAGGCTAAACATGCAGTATTTTCTATTCTGCCAATCTGTTTTGAATTTGATCATTTTTGTTTAATTGGACGGAGTATTGTATTCCGTAGGCTAAACATGCAGTATTTTCTATTCTGCCAATCTGTTTTGAATTTGATCATTTTTGTTTAATTGGACGGAGTATTGTATTCTGTAGGCTAAACATGCAGTATTTTCTATTCTTCCAATCTGTTTTGAATTTGATCATTTTTGTTTAATTGGACGGAGTATTGTATTCCGTAGGCTAAACATGCAGTATTTTCTATTCTGCCAATCTGTTTTGAATTTGAACATTTTTGTTTAATTGGACGGAGTATTGTATTCCGTAGGCTAAACATGCAGTATTTTCTATTCTGCCAATCTGTTTTGAATTTGATCATTTTTGTTTAATTAGACGGAGTATTGTATTCCGTAGGCTAAACATGCAGTATTTTCTATTCTGCCAATCTGTTTTGAATTTGATCATTTTTGTTTAATTGGACGGAGTATTGTATTCCGTAGGCTAAACATGCAGTATTTTCTATTCTGCCAATCTGTTTTGAATTTGATCATTTTTGTTTAATAACTTTGCCCTCCTATTGCGAAAATTCGCACTGTTATCGGTGAAAAGAAATCTTCTCCCCTGTCGCACCTGAATAAATCCGATTACAAAGCTGGACACTGCCTAAGTTAAAACGTATAACTGTCTTTGAGGTGGTTAGATTAACCTGCTGGA
>OZ038487.1:63819685-63917185 GCA_964036315.1 Acanthosepion esculentum
ATAAGCTCCCGCGGGTGATTCTTATTGGCTTCACTGTAGCTTAACGTTATGTCTATTTCTGGCAACGGAAATAATCGTGGCATGCAGATTGTAACTTCCGCTAAACTCTACGGGAATATAAATGCATGTACCTATGTTGTGAAATTCATATAAATATACATTCGTTATATACTGCAAAAGTACGCAGGTATAGGCTTTAAGAAAGCTTTATTCAACTGAGAATACAAGGTTCGCGTATAGTGTCCTTTTATAGTCCCAGTGAACAGAAACAGCTCTCTCAAAGAAGAGAGTAACAAAACAAACGGAGACCACTCTTGATTATTCATAACATATACATAAATAATAAATATCCAATTGTTGACCTGGTCACATGGCCAGTAGTGTAGCAAAAGTCCTCGGCCCGCTGGGGTGAATACAATTTTGGCTTCCACATTTGAGTTACCCCAGAAATATTTTACTGTATGTTTTGTTACTTATTAACCCCTCGAATGACAATAACAAAGAATGAATTACCACTTTACCCTGGTTAAAAATAAAGTCCCAATATCATGATTATAAAACTGGAACTAATTGAATTAGGACAAAATACTAAATAGATTTACATAATTTGCAAATTGTTTTCAAATTCATGTCATCCAGTAATGTTATTTTTCAGTTTAAAAGCTTGAGTTAATCAATGCTATTCGTAGTAATGTCCACGGTTTATGAAACATACAGATAAATATTAGATCTTATAGATTTACTTATGTATACATTCAAAACGTTTTATTATTTTACAAAATTGGTATTTACGGCAACATTAAGCCACAGATAAACTTTTCTCACAAAACGAAATATGACGCCCTTTCATATTTGCGCCCAAGGTCGACTGACCCTCCCACTTTGCCACGCTTGTGCTCATCGCTTTGATAACTGTATCTTCCATGCTGGCAGCAGTGATTTCAAAGACGTGGACATCACAATTGAAAGAATGGTGAAATATTATTTTTCTAACGGTGCTCCTGCAAGTACCTCAGGTGGGCAACCCTGAAGCCACACTATGTTGCAGTCTGCCCCAGTTCCCTTTCTGTACGTTACATTAGATGACCGACTGCTACTACTAGCCTAAGCCTGTCCTAACCAAAATAACAACCGATGACTATAAGCAACCAAAGATATACAACTAAACCAGCGCCACAAAAACACTTAAACCCCTCAATCTTTCTTTCTCCAACATTCGTGGTATTCGTACCACTTTCTGCATTATGGAATCGTTTCTCTTCGAAAAGTCTGCAGACATCCTAGTTCTCAGCGTAACTAACCTTAACTCTTTAATCTCCTCCTTTGATTTCTCAATTCCTGGTTATCTTCCTCTTTTTAGGAAGAACTCTAATGTCCCCATGCATGGTCTGGGAGTTTATGTCCGCGAACATCTTCCTCTGGTTAGGGAACTCTCTCTGGAATCTCCAGACCATTCTTACATGTGTCTCCGTCTCTCTCTACTAAACTCAGCTATCTTTTCTTTATCTACCGTTCTGCTTCCTCTCAAGACTGTTGTGTGCTAGATAGCATTTCTAATAATATAAAGGCCATCTCCCTACACCCGTCTGCAAATATGTTTGTGTTCGGCGACTTTGCTGCCCACTATGCCAGGTGGCTTAAACACTCTGCCACTTACCTCGCTGACATCCTAACCCTGAACTTCTCAATCACTCAATCTCTCACGCAAGTGATTGACCTCCCCACGTATTTCCCCAGTGGCCCTGATGGATACGCTTCTCTTTATACCTAACCCATGTCGTACTATGCAGCTCTGTCCTCTTTGCAACTCTGATTATGCGGTAGTGTCTGTAAACATCTCTTTCCACTCCCGCACCAGCCATCAAAGAGCGATTCTGTTAGCAACGAGCGAACTAGGATTCGTTCCGAGATTTCCTTTATGACATCTCTTAGAATTAAGTTTTTATTCGCCCTGTTCAAAAATGCGCGTTTGAGGTGTCCTCCTGGGTGAAAATGGGCATCGATGCTTTCATTCCAGCAAGAAAATATCAAGTTAAATCGCGTTCATCTCCTTTGTTCTCACCTGCATACTCGGCCGCTATAGCCCACGGGAATCACTTCTTCCGGCTATACCAGAGCGACACGTCTGATTGCAACTGACGACTCTTTGTCTCTGATCGTAATGAGCGAAAATAGGTCCTCAAAGAAGCGAAGTTACTGTTTGCTAATAGTATAGCAATGTATAGCATCTCGCATGTTCGGTTCTAGAGATTATTGGCACCTCTACAAGAGTGTTCTGAAAATCCTCAATCCCTCCGCTATTCAATTAACTCGAAGTCCTGAGATGTACAGCAGATAATGCTTTGCTCGAAAATCCTCTTTAGACTCATTTGATTCACCTTCACCTGATTTCCCCACTAGGACAGAGGCTCTAGTGAATGATATGCGCATAACCCCGTCACTCAGACGGGATCTCAACCGCGGTCCTAAAAAAATGTGCTTCCGAACTGGCTCAAGTTCTCTCCAAACTCTACAACTATTGCCTTGCTGCTTCTTGCTTTCCATCTTGTTGTAAATCCTCCTCTGTAGTTCCTGATTTTAAGAACTCCTGCCGCGCTTTCTGCCAAAGTAATCGAGGCTTTAATCATTGCTGAAGTGGTTAAGCATGTTACCTCTCACGACCTACTCTCTGACAAAAGAAATATGGCTTCCGTTTTGCCAGGTCTTCTGCTGATGTGCTAATGGACATCACTGAATATTGTAACAATACGAATTCTCACATATCATTAAGAGACAAGTAGATAAATTCCTTTTCCTTTTAAGTTCACTTAATTATCTGAGTTTCTTAGGAAATTTGTCTCCAGTCCATCTTTGAGTCAACTTAATTGTCAGAGTTTTCAAGATTCCTGTCTCCAGCCCGCCTTTGAATTGGCAAACATAAAATTTTGTCAATGATTTTAGATAATCATAAAAGTAAGTGACCAGCGGCCAGTAAGGAAGAGACCGACAGTCAGAGAGGTGGAAAGGACCAACGAGCAGTGATGAATCAGGAGTTGCCTGGACGGTCAGGGAATGTAAGGGTCCTCTTTCTGTGACCGGAAGATAGCAGTTCACCACCTCGACCAGTTGGAGAAAAATACTACGGTTAAGGGAGAAATCGTATTGTTTCTATTTCCGAACCAATGTCCTCAAAAGCATTAGTCATTATTTTTTTGGGGGGGGGACATACCAATCAGATGTATATGCAGACACAGCAGACCTTGAATGTCATCACAGGTGTAGTGAACGACATGCGGATTACGTCGTCACAATATGTATATAAAGCTCTTGATAAGAACGACGAAGCTCGAGCTGTAGATCTAGATATCTCGAAGGCGTCTGACAGGGTTTGGCACGCTGGTCTTCTACGTAGCTCCAGGGATACGGTATTACAAAACGTTTGTTTGATTTAATCGTCCCTATCAAATCGTGAAATGAAGGTCGTTTTGAATGGGCTCGGTTCCAGATCCTTTTAACCGAAAGCGGGTGTCCCCCCAAGGCTCTATCCTTGGTCCTACACTGTTTCTGATCTTCATCAATGATCTTCCTGGTGTCTTCAGTTTCTAAGTAGGCATTTATGAAACTACCATTTACTCCTGTCTCAATAGCAAATCCGTGAGAGCTGACAAAGTTAACCTGGCCGTTGCAATTGAAAAAGGTAGAATCAGTGAGTAACTGGGACAGGAAATGGCTTCTAAATTTGAATCCTTCCAAAACGAAACTGCTCTCATTTAACCACCATAGATAAACTTTTTGCCCGCCATCGGCATGCCTGATGCTACAGCAACGCAATGCGCCTTCTTGGACTCACGTTTTCAGTTGACTTGAGGTAGAACGACTACATCGAATCAATAGCTACATCTACTGAAAGGAAAGTTGGTTCACTGTATTGTGCCAGAAGGTTTTTTCTCTTCAGAGTCCATCTTGCACATTTACAAATCTACCACTCGTCTGTACATTGAATACTGTTGCCATATCTGGTCTATTCGTCTCGAGGTTCTTGACAAAATCCAAAAAGTATCTGCAATGTAATCGATCCTGACATTGCCTCTCGACTTCAATCACTTTCTCACCGACGTGACGTGGCTTCCCTCTGTCTTTTCTACAAACATTTTCATAGAAACTGCTCTGATGAGCTTTTTCCCTGATTTTAAGCGCGAATCTAGGCCCCACCCTTTTATTGTTGAAATAGTTAAATGTAAATATGATACTTCTACTTCAACAGTTTCTTTTCTCACGTTTCTCGCCTGTGTAACTCCTTTCCGTTTACTTGCTTCCCTGAAAACTACAATCTTCAAAAATTTAAATGCAACATCAATCGCCATCTTCTATATTCTTGAACCCCGTTCATCTTTCATCCTTTTCTCACCCCACCCCATACCGAGTCTTTTCTCACATTTTCACTCCTTGTAACCCCCTGCGTACTAGTGGCATTCCCGCCTTGCTTGGAATGAAATGATTAAACAAAAAACAACTCGACCTATTTTATAAATTACCGGAATAATACTTTTAGTGAAATTAGTGAAGAGACTGGTATTGCCGAGAAGAATTAGTTTTTAATGAATTGTAATTTTTAGTGATTATGTTGTCTAGAAATGGTAAAGAATTATGATTTCCATTCTCCTCTATGAACTGAATTTAAATAATTCTAGAAGGGGAGTACATATTGTTTTTCTTCAAAAACACAGAATATTCTATCTATCTACATACGGCAAAGTAACTAATTGCGGTCTATTTTTTGTAATTTTTCTACTTTCAGCAACAATTGTTACTGTACTAAGAGAAAGGCCGAAATAGTATTTATCACAAACTCGAGATGCCAGAGTTCAAGCCTCTCTAAAGAATAGATCAGTTAATAAAAAGCTAGGATTTCGAATGCTGATTTTCAAGACATATTATCAATACTTGTAAAACTGTCAAAATACAGTTTTTCTATTCTTAATTTCTTTTTATATCGCCTTGAGCCATACTAAGGCAAGATTAATAAATATCAATGTTTATACGTAAATACAAACATACAAATTTGATCTGCAAAGGCATGTATGTGGAAGTTAGCGCGCATGCGCGTGTGTGTGTGTGAGTAGGTGCGGGGTCGCGTAATGGTTACATATACGAAAAATGGTATCTGCGACTCGTATTCGAATTTTGCCTGATGCATCTGATGTTAATTTCGTACTATTAGAAGTAGGAGAAGGCAATGATTCACTTCTTGCCGTCTGTTCCATCGTCGGATATATTTTAAAAAGTTATCGTCACTGGTATACCACGATAGTTGCCGAGAAAAAGAGAGGGTAAGTCTAGGCATGTCAATTAGTCATAGAGCCAGACATAAGAGGGAAATCTTTTAACCGTATCGTCAAACTTTGTGAGGAGCAAATAAGAATGTTTGTCTGTGCGAGAAAGAAAAAAAATGCGAAATCATATAGCTCTCGACGTTTTGCGTTAATAGCTTCATCTGCTTTGTTGTATATTTCCCCATATAACTATATTAAAAAATCAGAACAGATTCTCTGTCCGCCATACACTGCGCATGAAGCGGTCATACGCGTATGTAATGTATATATGCGTATACCCTTGTTGTTCGTGAGTGACTTACATGTCTCTTGTACTATTTAATGTGTACAGATAGACTCACCTAATTTCAGTGGTGTTGAAATAAGACATTAGACTAATACATTCCCATGTACTCAGTCTGGAGAACCCCTATTCTGAGCTGCGTAAGTTGAAGGCAAGATAAAAAAGCGTTAGTTTCAAAGACCGAAAAAAATCGAATAATTATAAGATTTTATAGAACTTATGGCGAATAATTTGCTAATAAATAGAATTATTTTTAAATAATTATATATTTTTTTAAATTTTTTAATATATTTTTAGGTCTCTCGTTGAATTAAAACATACATGGGCATACGAATCTTAGGTACATACAATGTGAAGAGAAATTAAATCAATGTGTGTTGCGAAGGCTAATTTCGCTTTCTGTCTGGTAACAACCTCTGGGTAATAGGAAAAGCTTATAAACAGTACTGTGTCACACTTTGATGTCATTTTTATGACAAATTTTATACTTAAACTGCATTTATTTTCTAATAAACATAGTATTTTAAATGGCTAAACAATTTAAATTTTGATATTTGATCATCTTGCTGCCATCAAAACGACAAGTAAAGAACCTCTTCTATGTGATGTGTCCCTTCAGAACTTAGGCGATCATGGCTTTATAAAATTTCCTATCCTTTGTGGCTCTTAATAAATTTTGTCTTTTTGTTATCTCTCCCAAACCTTGTTCCGCCATTCATTCATTCAAGCTCACTAAGTACGTTATACGAGCCTTCCTCTGTTCCTCTTGCTCTCAATCTGTCCTGTGAGTATCCGATTTTCCAAGTCCTCTTTCCTCATTATGTGCCCTAGAAAATTAAACTGTCAATTCCTGTATAAGTTTCCTTTTTGTTTCCATTTTCTCTAAAACTTAGTCGTTGCTCAAATGTTCGGTCCATGGTATCCCCAGCATCCTCCTGTAGAACTACTTCAACTGTGAGGAAAATTTCCAGTTAATATTCGTTAAAATATATATGTGTGTGTGTGTGCGCGCGCGCGTGTGTGTGAGTGCGTGAGTGCGTGTGTATATATATATGTGTGTGTGTGCGTATATATATGTGTGTGTGTATGTGCGTGTGTATATATGTGTGTGTGTGTGTGCGAATAACTCTCCCGTTGTTTTTCGACGTATGCAGGTTCAGTAGACACTTCTTCTAAGACCGTTCTTAGAAGCAAACAACCGTTAATTATATTGATGAAGGCATGTGCAAAACCGACCACGCTCTTTAGAAGAGCCGAATATAGAGAACTGGTGCACAACGTGCCACGAGATCCTCAAACCACATTCCCTAGCTTTTGAATTCAGAGTTGACCTTCTACTTGACTCTTTGACACTCAGCAACCCATAGCTGGGGAAAGAAGAAATGGTATAAGCACATAAGTAAATGAAATCGACTGAAATTCAAATTCTGCTCTCCGATTCCTCAATCCTAGTCGCTAGCCATTACTCCACCGTGTGCTTCCTATGTATGTATGTATGCATGTGTGTACAATCAGCCAACGGAGTCACACAACATTTCCAAAGCCAACATCCATAAAGGCAAGGTTCTGCGGGAAGGCTGACATGTCAACATGGGGGTGGGGGAGCGATACGAGACTCTCATTCATTTTTAACACATTATATATATATATATATATATATATTGTGACTGTACATGAGCATATGTGTACATGTCTGTATACATGTTTATATACATATATATACGTAAATATCCATATATAAATATATGTTATGTAGATAAATACATAAACGTCGATTTATATTACCTGTTTATATGCGTGAATGTCTCTTGGTTCGCGTGTGTTCATCCGTTTGCGTCAATTCTTTAATTTGTTCTTTGGCGTGTATTTCTGACATCTGATGCATCAGTTCCATTTCTTAAATTATTCGCAAATCTCATCAGTCCGTGCCGTTTGCGCGCCAGTGTCAGCTGGTCAGCTTGCAAACTAGTAAAACACGAAAATAGCAACAAGAAAGAAACAAAGAAAGAAAGAAACATACAAACATACAAACAAACAATCGAAAGCAAAAAAGTTGAACGAACAAAATGAACGTTTCTGAATAAATAGCTAATTGCCACTCAATAAACATTTCTGTTGATTTTCTTTTGGGTTTTTTTGTGTAATACCCTATTTGAGATCTAGTTCATGGCCTGATATTACCTACAGGTTGGACGATGTTCAATGCCCAGGTCAGTGACATCCAGCACCGATTGTTTACGCATCAAAATCACCAAGGAATAATCTCCCGAAAATTAATTTCATATTATACAACACTTGAGACCAACAAATTATATATTTACCCTAAGTGTGCTAAATTTTCTTAAGTTTTTCAAAAATGTAATTATTCGTGTTGGTATAAACATGGTTATTTTCTGTCTGAATTGATAATCGAATACGTATAAAACAAACTAAATCTTTAAAGAAAAAACCCTTCTGGTCTGGGTACTTGGACTTTTCGCTAAAATGCTGATAGCCGTGTACAAAATTTCCACTTAATTAAAATAAAAACAAAGTAGCATGCATATTTATTAATCATTAAATTATTTTCTTGACTTTCGAACGTCAATAGTTCTGGAAGTTTTCAAATTCCATCCTAACAAAACTTCACTGGCTTCGAAACAATGGAAGACATTTTTAAAATTTTAATTAGACAAGGAATTATTCATTGATAATCATATGGTACCAAGTCTGGTGAATGTGCCGTATGATGAAAAAAATTCCATCGTAATTCCATTATGTTTCTTCTTTTTTTTTTAATCAAGAAAGCAACGTCATGCTACAGTTTGACTTTGCCAGTTTGTTCTGTAAATGTCCCTTTTCTTCAATTGCAGTACTGTTTGAAGATCGCTGTAACTGTTTACAGTAACAGTTTCACCTGGTTTCAGCAATTCGTAATTCAGCATATTTTTTTATCCCAGCAAATCATTAACAATAGCTTCTTCTTTTTTAAGTTTAAAGATTTCTGTTGACGTTGCAGGCTCTCCCAGATGTTCAGCGATTCCGATTATTGTAGTGACACTACTTTTCCTTTCCAGTTGCAAACTGCTACAAACGTTATTTTTTTCATATTTGGGAGTGAAATCCTAATTGAGACGTTTTTTTCTTTGACAATTCCTATTGAACCAATTTACCGTTTTCTTAATCTCATATTTTGCAAATGGTGTCGATGTCTCAACAGTTGTTGAGACATCGACACCATTTTTCAGCCAATTCCGTTTTGTTCCTCCTCCTAAATCACTCCTGATTCATGTCCCTAGTTACACTGAAAATAAATAAATATCCTATTTTCGCCTTTCAATTACCAGAAGACATAAATTTATACTGTTTAAAAAGGGAATAACTTGATAATTGAGTAAACTCTTCCAGTGATTCCATCGCTAGAGAGCTTATGTAACAACCGTCAAAGTCATTTAAAACATATAATGTGATCGTTCATGAGATGTATTTATTCTCTAGCGCCTCACTGATTCTGTGAGTAATGACAGGCTATCAGCAGTGGACCGAGTTGATCGAAATCATACTGCTTGTCGTGTAAGAATATATCACTCTTGAGGTGATCAGCGACCGTCTTGTGTTGGTTATAGCGTCAAAGGTTTTGCTAATGGCACTGAGGAGGCCAAGGAGTCTATACTGAGACGGGGATAAGCGCTCACCCGCATTCTTGAAAACAGTTCCCGGATGATGAGTAATACTTCAGCAGAGCATTATTCAAGTTTCGCCTGATGTTCTATCGCATCGGGAACATGGGTGGGCTCTTCAATGATCTGTGTCAGTTCGTTGGCGACGGAGAAATCTCAGCAGTATCTGCCTTCATCGTGGGTTTTGTTCGAGTACAACATTTCACCACAAATATGAAAAGCTAGCTGAGGGAAAATCAGAGAGGATATTATCAATCATTTCAACTATTTCGTCAAACATTACACTTCTGTCACTCTAGGGACAATAGAGAGTGAAGTGGGAGCGAAAAACATATACAGGAGATCAGGGTCCTCATTTTGGGGTATCTGTCACATGTGAACCCGTCCTTACTGTATGCGCTATCATGTTTTACTACTAGGGGCTAGTAGTCTGTGATTGTGAGTTCCTGCACTGGGATAGATAGATCGATACCAGTTTCAGACAGCAATAAGAAGTGAGGTTTGGTGTCGAGAAGATGGAGTTCCACCTGCGGAAAGTTGGACTGCGGAGTCCAAATATTGTTGTAGGAGATGGTGAATATGGAATCTACTTTTGTTTTCATGGGGTTGGGTTTGTTTTTTATTTAATTTTGCTGTGATTATCGTTAGATATCAGATAGTTTGGTCAGGTGAAAAGGTAGTGAGACAGCTACAACCTAGTCTTCATGAGTTGAATTGTCCGGACGTACAGCCGTAACAGTCTCCTTCGTAATGGTATTGAAATACCCTGATGGAGAGTACTGCACAGGCCAAAACCCATTCACAAAATGGCAGTACAATAACTCCGATAATATACACCTACTGATAGAATGGCCTCTTTCGAAGTTACTACAAGGTTCAGATCCCTGACTATCAGGCGAATAACTCCAAACCCTCCAAAAACGTTTACCTCCAACACTCTTAATGAAGGAACAAATAATGCTGAAAAGAATATACAGTTGTGACACCCTGAATACACGTGTCTTGCTTACCCAGAAATCAAGGCAACAGAACTTCTTCTTGAGTCAGAAATATCGTACCGGGTTGAGGACCCAGATTCCGAGACAAGCTCGTTCTTATGTGAAGACTAAAAGACCACTGGGTGAAGTAGAATAACATATGTTTCTTGGGATGCATCGGCATCCCCTGTCCCCATTAGCATCTCCTATACCCATTGATGTTTTATTATTATTTATATATAGACATCCTTACATGCAGTCTCAGTGTATACCAGACACATGGATCACAGTCAAATTTATGCTAGATAGTGACAGGTTTTGCTAAAAGTAGCGCATAAACTTACAGGTGAAGTCCACGTAGAAATACTTCCAGATCAGGTAACCGCATCGACTCAGACGATGATTGAGGGTGTTCTTAATTATTTAAATGTGACTGAAGTCGTCTTGGCTGCCTCACCTTTCAAAATTGAAAAATAAACTCTCGAAACTTAGCCGTGATGCTCTCCCACTATAAACAGAGACGCGCAATGCGTCACCCTCTAGGGTACATATCCTTCTTTTTTATTATTATTATTATTATTATTATTATTATTATTATTATTGTTATTATTATTATTATTGAGTATTCACACCAGTAGTAACTGGTGGTTTACACTGGGGGTTAAATGACAAAAACTTTCCACAATACTCAAGCAAATTTGTTAGTATTCATATCAATGGTCTGAACTCTTCTTCCGGTTTCTAGTTTCTTCAGCCTTTGTCCTGGGCTCTTTGTGAATAGTTCCCACGTTCAGATAACTACAAGTGCGATTGTCACTTTCATGTTCCACAACTTGCTGTGTTGCCTTGAAAAGTCGAGATAGTTATGAACTTTTTCACTACCTTTCAGACTCCACTATTTGTCATATGTTCTTTTTGCTGACGACAACTAAATCTAGTCTTCTGACCAATACTCATTTAATGGAACTCTCACGAAGTCTTTCCCGCTCGCGCGTGCGCCCGATACGATGGAGCGCCGTGAGGTGCGCGTGGTATTTGAAGCACACACACCACGCGGATCGTCCGACGCGAAGAAACCGGCTCGCCACGTATAACAGATCGCGTTTTCGTTTCCTCTGTTCCCAGCAGAAGGTAGCAGTATGTTCGCGGGCCCGACAGAAGACACCTCTGCGACTCCCGAACAACAGGTGTTTAGAGTGCGCCTTCCATCCACGGACACCGTACGTTGACCTGCACGCCGGGAACGGGTCTCGAGGATGGACCGAAGTGGAAGTGCGTCCGGTACTGCCCGTGTGGATGTGAGCATCGCGCCGAAGCGCCCGCGCCATTTAGATGCTGATCGAGGAGAAATTAAATGAAATATTGTTAAACATGTTTTAAAAAATAGTTTTCTTCTACCGCATTCTCCGTTTAGATTTTCGCCGAAACAAGGTAAGTTAAGCACGTAGAAGTAAGTATAGTTACACCATTTTAAAGCTCTGTGCGATTGTGTAAGCTGACCATCGTATTTTATTGAATTAATGAACTTAAAAATGCAATATTCTTGTCGATAACAGAAGCCGAGACTTCCAACTAGATAGTCGTATTCCAAGCATAACGAAAAGTCCATTTTTTAACTACGACACCAAAGCTGATCCTAATTTCATAATCGAAATTTAAAAAATCCCCATTTCACATTCAAATTCGGTCATGGTAAATGATGGTGAGTTAATGTTTTATTCATACTTTTAATGCAATTTCATCAAAAATAAAACAGGAGGCAGCCAACAAAATTTCATCTGCTACTCTAACAACATTCAGTTCTTGATAATGACTGAAACGGTCAAAATACTTGAACAAAGCAGAACAAAACATGAACCATGGACAATTTATCCACTGTTTTGATCCCGATACATAACGTCTTATCCGAAATTAGGAAAACTGCAATAAAAAATAAATAAACAGACAGACCTTGTCGGTTGAATTTAACACAACTTGTATTTTCTCATTTCTGCAACCAGTTGAATAGCTGGAAAATCGAGACGAACAAGCACTCAAGAACAAGCCAAGGATCAGCCCTCGCATTTTGCCGCGAGCAATCTTACGCATGATATTTGAGTAAGTAGGGTTAGTAGCCTGATGTATACTGACAAGACGCTCTTTTTTTATTCTATTTTATTTCATTTCATTTTATTTCTTGTTTTTACTGCAAACAATCTTCGATAAGACGATCCAAACCGCGGGAGCAGAAGTGAGTCAGAGAGATTGTTTCTTATCTCTATTTACTCCGGATAACAATTTTAAATTGCATTGCACCGAGGTTCATATTACTGTCGAGCTCTTTAAATCGTCATTACCGTTGTAAACTTGAGACGAGACAAGAACACTTGACTTGGATGCGAGTCTTAACTGTGTTGCGCCTAATCTTTCAATGCTTAAAGAAGACTTTCCGTCTTTATTTTCATATTCTTTTCATGTGTTTATAAACGTAAAAAAAACCTGATACCGATATAATGTGCATATCAGTATACATGCAATTTTGTTGACATATACATATTATTTTAAGACTATATTTGAACACAATTGCCTAAATGGAAATATCTACATATATGTCAAACATGTATATATAGGAGGGATGTTCAATACATTCGTAACCTGATACAAAGTTATTAGCAGAATTTTGATCCAGAATTTTCGATTCATGTAATTAATATTCACTGCATTGAAAACAAAAAGAGATTATGTTAGAAAATAAATAATTTCTTGGATAAAATAAGGACTTCATCATCACGAAAAATATGAAATTACTGATGTACCAACATATTTTTATGCACATATACATATATATGCGTGCGTGCGTGTACAAATACAAATATTCCAACATATACACGATATTCGACACATGCTCACATATACACACCGCACACGCTTACACAAAATGTGTACACAAAAACATACAAAGAAAAAAATCAACCTCACACCAATAATAAAATTAGTTTTTAACTTAATATAAAATAATTGCTGAAACCTCCTGAGGATTGAGCAGAACGATTACTAATCGGTTCGAGGTACTGAATATAAACTCATTCAGCTAAATAACAAATTTTATTCATCAGATCATGTATCTTTCGATCTGCATTCGGGGCAGGTTTTTCCCGCAGTAGGTTGCATGTTCTTTCTGCGGTAGACCAGTTGCCATCCAAGCTGGGAGAGAAGAGGATTCATACTTTACACAAGAGTATTCAAGGGCATTCACGGAAGTGAATGCTATGGATTTAACTGAAAATTTAACTGGAATTCGAACTCGGCTCTCCATGCCTCCTCATATTTATTCATATATATATATATATATATATATATATATATATATATATATATATATATAGTTTTAAGATATGTTATATTCATGAGGTAAAAGTACTCAATATCCGGGATAGAGCGTAAGTAAATATAAGTAAATATAAGCGGTGTGGTATATATGGTATCATATATATATATATATATATATATATATTTTAAAACAACATTTTTATTACTTCAAACGTTATTTTAGTGAATACCCGTGTTTGAAATTGACTTTCCGAATTTTTTTAAGCAATGTGTATTGGGTCTACCGGTCTGCACACTCGAGAAAATGTGCTCTCCTGCCGGTTTCGAACCTGCGTCCCCCTTTGTAGAAGAAACTACCGTTTGATCCGGCGTGATTTAGATCACTCGACCACACATCAGCATCACGGACCAGCAAGAGTCTATTTTCCCTTTTAAGGAATTCATACTCCTCATTCAGATTTTTCTTGAAAGCCCGTATCTGCTCGATTTCGTATCCGAAAATTTAAACAAAGCAATTTCTAAAGAGTTAATTGATTTTTCGTAATCTGACATTCATATTACTTCAATGGATACCCGTGTTAGAATTAGACGCCTAAAAATAACCGGGTGTCTATTTCAAATACGGGTATCCATTGAAATAACGGTTGAAGTAATAGATATCTATATATCTAGAAAAGAGAGAGAGAGAGAGAGAGAGAGAGAGAGAGAGTAAAACAAATTTATAGAAATAAGTTACTGATGTGTTTGAGTATGTACATGGGCATATAGGTGTTTAACAATAAGGCTAGGAAGAAAGATTTATAGTCCCAATTAGATTTTCCCCGCTGTGAGCATTGTTATATCCATGATATAGCAACACCGTAGCTCACGGACATGATCGAACAGAATGTCTGAAAGGAAAAAGAATAACAAACATGCTTTATTCTCAGAGAGACTTTTATATTCTACGACATACGCAAAAACTACACATGTCCCACGTGGAGAACCTCACATCACATATATCTACAACGCAAAGCAAAGTAGAAAGAGGAACAAAAGGGAAAGGTCTTACATATAATTTGGAGATATTCCTGACCTGGAGAAGTGCTTGTAAGCTAGGGAAGCAGATTTAGCCTCACCCTGGACCAAAGGCCCAATCATGAAGAAAGCAACCTCCTCGTTTGGTTGCTGTTCACCAACTCCCAATCGATTCTCGCTTTGGGTCACTGTATGAAGTGACGTCACGAAGCGGTCGTCAAATGACCACCAAAGGGAGATAAGCGCCTACTGTATCCCTACGTGTGTTTTCCCTATGTATGCATATACGTGTATGGTTCTTGAGATATGCGATCATGAGTGTCTTGAAGAGATGAAAAGTAAATAGAAATCTTGGCTGGTATGATTGAAATTACGTGTAACTGATGTAATGCGAGTCAAAGTAAATGCGTAATGAGCAAGAAATAAGTTTGCTAGTATACATGTAAGAATGTGTGTATATATGGTACATATGTAAGAATAAGTGTATATGGTATGTGTGTGTATATATCGTATAAAAATAGAATGTGTCGAGAGAAGGAAGAGACAAGAGCAAAAAGTGAGCGCAGTTTACGAACAGAAGCGGAATGAAAGTCGGCGTGTGTGTGTGTGTGTGTGTGTGTGTGTGTGTGTGCGTGTGTGTGTGTGTGTGTGTGTGCATGTACGCGCGCACATTCACGTCACTGTCGATATCCGCTCTGTCAAACGGAGAAAAAAGAAATTTGTACTTGGAAAATTGAACCTAAAGATGCAGAGCGACTGGGGCAAATTTTATCTGCTACTCATTTTTACCCCTCCCTCATTATTTCTCAGGAGGTTTCTTGTCGGCTAAAACATTCTTTAGCATTATGGGGGTAGAGACACTAGGCAGAGGCAATTATTTCTGGATTTAATCTATGTTATCACCTACACGCAGTCATGTATACATGACAACCGATGTCAGAAATAACCAAGTAAGCATTAGATACGCAGCTACTGTCTTATTATCAGCAGACATGTTAATTCAAATATACACCTGGCGTTCTATTTCTCCCAAGATCGTTCAAGCTTTTTACATTTTGTTAAAAAGGAAATGATAACTAGCTCAAATTAAGTGTTTCATCGATAAGTATTTTTGTTGTTGTTATGACAAGTAGAAAAAGCCATTTTATTTCCTCAAACTCACATGCTAGAGATTATTTGAAATATAATCTGTATCTGTTCCTTGATCATTTAAACTTTAAGTTTTAATTTATACTGTTCCCACTGGCGCATGCGTGCATATATGTGAATACACACAAACATGTACATATGCATATGCATACTGTGTGCGGCTGCGTGTAACAATATATGAAATTCGAACTTACGCTGAAAAGATTTGAATTCAAAATCGAATCGAAACAATGTATAATAAATAATGTGTGCGTGCGTACGTGTGTGTTAGAGACTGCGTTGTTATACACCTAATCAAAATTAATTTAAAGTAATAATTCATATACCCAAAATTTGAGTTCGCACATTAAGGATAGATACATGCATTTTTGTCCTAATGTTCACTCTATACAAAACCCAAGGCCACTGAAGACGGTTGTCGAGCGCGGTCAAATGTAGATATGTGGGAAATCTATAATAATGGTTTAGTGATACAAGCCTTACTAATTAACCCATAGCTGGATGGGAAAGAGGTGGATTTATACATTTCCCATGGGTTAAATTATGGTAGTCTTTATGACAATCTTGCAGCAGTTTTATAAATTTTACTGGATTTTCCAAGTTCCACATTATTTGCTAAGTTATTGAAGCACTAAAATATTACGCTAGAATTTTTTTAAAAAATTATAATTACAGAGTGTTTACAAAGTACAGAGTTTACAAAATCATATTTTGAAGAAAAACTGAAAGCGGTGTCACGGTAATACCAACAACGTTATAAAAACCACCTTAATGTGAAATTTATTCTCCATGAACTAGATCTTTTTCATCAACTAAATTTTAGAAGTTGTTCCTCCATTGATTTTGAGTCTTATTGTGTTTCTTCATATGAAACTGATTGCACAGTAGCTAGAATGGCATTATGAAGTTACCGTATATTGCCACGTATAAGGCGACGGTGGAGTAATTACGCGTTAATACCCTTGGGAAAAGTATAAATCCTATTCGTCTCCCCCCCAGCTACGGATAAATATCAGGACAGACCGGGTTCTATAGCCTTGGATGACAAATGGTCTACTGCAGAAAGAAATGGCAACCTACTGCGGAAAAAATCTGCCTCGTCAGGCATGTACCTTTCGAGATCACGCATGGCACATAACTGACTGATATATAAGACGAGATCGAAAATCTAGGTAAATTTTCGTGATTTTCTCTCAAATCCATAGTATAAGACAACCGAAAACTCTGTAATGAGAAATAAATATTTTATGTTTAACACCGAAAAAAAATACCGTATAATATATTTTACTGAAAAGTAAAGTTTGCATATTATTAGTATAACATGCAAACTTTATTTTTCAATAACATTCATTTTACGGTATTTTTATGTTGTTATTCAACACCAAAATGATAAAGAGTTTTAAATACAAATATAGATTTTATTTTATCTTAAAATACTACGAGAAATGATTGGTACGAACGCACCCATAGCTCTACAAATTAAACACGAAAGATTTGTTTAGGATAATTGTTATTCAAATATATTGGGAAACTTTAGCAAATTTTTGTGTAATCGTCTCTTGAATATTGCATTTTAATCTGAAATTAAGATGTAAAAGCAGTTTTATTACATTTATACCTGTACTACAGCATTATAATTTGAATAGTTTCAACTAGAAATAAGTTAGTCTACCGCGATCCATTGCGCAAACATACTAGCCTACTTATCAGTGCCGATACACCACCGGATTTAAGGTCAACTTTTTGTAACTGTTGCATTAGACAACCCTCTATTTTGGTGGCTAATTTTAAAAATTTAATGACCGCCTTATACGCGGAAATATACGGTAATCTCTGCTGGTTAAATAGCGTCCACCACTATTAATCTCCCCCACTGAGAAAGCCCTTCAGGTTTTCAATCGAGTTATGGTCAGGCGTAAAAGCCGGTCACGTGATCAATTGAGCGACTTTGAAATACATTTTATTCACATCATTAATTTTCCACAACAAATGCAAGGGAACATTGTCATTTTATGAGAGTTTTTTTTAATCATTTCACTCCCAAGCAAGGCAATAAGGCAACTAAGACGCAACGGGTTATTGGGTGTGGAAGAATATGAGAAAAAGAAGAAACATTATTAAAAGAAAAACATTATTAAGGAGAGGAAACAATAAAAAAAACAGGAAGTAAGAAAACAAAAGGTAAAGATTGGCAGTGTATTTAAATTTTTGAAGGTCAAAGTTGACTGGAATACAAGAGAGCGGAAGAGTGTTCCACCAGCGGGAAGTGCGAGAGAAGAAACTGTTAACATAAAACGTACGGTTGCATCTAGCTTATGTCAATTGTAAAATGATGAAACCTAGCTGTCAATCTAGCACAAATCGAGGTACCAAAGAGAAAAGCTCATCAGAACAATTACCATAAAAATCTTTATGAAAATAAGTACAAGGAAACTACATTACAGCGGTGGAAAACCGGTTGAAATCGACATGCCAGGTCAAGACCGATAAAATTACAGATTCTTCTTCGGATTTTATCAAGAGTCCCTAATACATAGTTGTACTATCAAACCAAATGTGACAACAACATTCAATGCATGGACGAATGGTAGACTTATAAATATGTAAGATAGATGATGGCGAGAATAATTGTCAGGCACGACACAATGAACTAACAGCAAAGCTATCAATTGATTCAATATAATCGTTCCAGTTCATGGCAGCGGAAAACGTTGGGCTGAGATGTTGACATCAGCCCTGCCAATGGAAGGTCAAAAGGCTTTTCTTAGACGATTAAAAGAGCAGAGTTTCGTTTTGGAAGCGCGTTCAAATTAACAACAAAATGTAGATCATTTTTTTAGATCATCTGTCAATTTGACCTTATCGAACCGATCAGACATACCATTATGACAGGAGTAAATAGTTGTTATCAGCATAGATAGCGATTTGAGAACTGATGACATCGGGAAGGTCATTTATGAAAATAAGTCTTTGATTTATCGAAGCATGGCCTTATGTTTAACTTCAAAAAATTATGTTGTATCTAGAACTTTTCCACGGCCCACCACTTCACCACCTATATTTCACGCCAAAACATCACACCACCTCCGCCTCGTTAACGTTTCAACTCGAGGTTAGTATCTGCTAGTAACTATCTAGCACCTATCAAGAGTTTGCTAGTAACTATCTACATTTTACACCACTCGTCTGGCCCATCGAAAGTAGCACGTTTCATTGATGGAAAGAATTGCTGAAAAATCAGTCTCCATTAATTCTACCGCCCATTTTATTCGATTTTCCTAATGGATATCTTTTAAGGAGGTCTAGTGATTGGTTTCACATGTTTCCCAATTTGATTTAAGACACTTTTCGACACTTGCCAACCGCCACAACGCCTAAGAAAAAACATGCAGTCTTTGTGGTTGAGTTTTTGCTGTACTGATCAGTTTCTGTACCATTGCCTGCTGCAGCTTTTGGCTGTGCCTACATCTTGGTTGATCAGAAACACTTCCAGTACTTTGAAACTTCGAGAGGATTTCTGAAATATCGCCTCTTGAATTTAAGAGTTCCTTAGCAATTGTTCGCCGGGTCATTCATTCTTGCTTCTTTGGAAATTTCCGCTATGATTCCAAGAATTAAAATAATGAAAATAATGCTGGAATTCGATGGAAAAATTTCGATTATATTTAGGAAATGCTTGTGTCGTTGTGAAAAGATATTTGTAAATATTTTCTCAACAGTACCGAAAAATATAATTTGACATGGAAATAATTTCAATAGGGTGAATGTTCCATCTACAGAAAGCTTAATTTGAAACATCCACTTATAAGCTGGTTGTAAATTTCTATAGTTATAGCAATTTACAATAGTTTAAAGTGGCTGAAGACGGTAATACAGACATACACACACACACATACACACACCTATACATATATAAATATATATTTGCTGAAACCCCTTGTCGAGTGGATGGAGTAATTGTTGGAGGGTCCGTTTACGAAATTGTAGAGTCGGGATGCTGAAGGTAACACCAATCAGCTAAGTGACAAACTTTATATCTGTATTAATTCTATTAATACACTATCTCTGATACCAAGGGCTTTATTGCAATGACAGCTTGCCTTAAATGTCTTTTCTCTCAGTATTCCACTGACTGACAGCATTTTTGTCTTCATACTTCATACGTTATATATATACATATATATATATATATATGTATATATATAACGTATGAAGTATGAAGTATATATTCATACATGTTTCATTAAATAATAAAGATAAGTGTTGTCTATATATTTTATGTAAGTTCTTTTCATATCGTCTGATAAGCTTAATAACATTATCATTAAACAATGAAAGAAAATCACAATATTGATACATTATATATATTATTTAATGAAACATGTATGAATGAAAAAATGCTGCCTAAATACACACAATTTAAATATATATATATTTTTGTCATCCACAGACAGACTGTTTCGCTGTTTCACAGCTCATCAGTGTGGCTAGACGTCCGGTTGCCTCTAGCTAGGATCGAAACCCGACTGAATTTGCGTCAGTCCGAACTTCTCCCACTAAGCCGTCAGCTTACGGTACGGGATGAAGGTGAATTTTAGCGTGTTTATTTTTAGATTCGGATAAACACACAGTGACTGAGAGTGACTCAATTCTGTCGAAGAGTCGTGCAGTATAAGCTTAAATAGTCACTGTTTACAAATTCAATGTATATGTTTGCATACACTCGGTGGTCTCTATTTTTGGCATAGATTCGATGATGTTCTGGAAGCATTCTTTGAGAATTTTGTTCTATGCTGTTATTATGGATCTCGCAGTTCTTCTAGATTGGTTGCCAGCGCATCCATTTTGATTGATTGTTTTTGTACGGCTTGTCAACATTTTTAAGAATGTTTAAAGCCGAAACATATTTTGGAATTATAAGAATTATTTGGAGATAATAATGATTTTCTTATACAAGTTTTATAATTTAGCCCATAGCCGGGAGGAGAAGAGATGTATTCGTATTTTTCCCAAGCGTGTTTGCACGTAAGTGAATGTAAAGATCCCGACTGGAATTCGAACGCGGCTCTCCGATTTATCATTCCGAGCCGATATCCATTACACCGCTCGCACATCCACGTTTAGAGCACCGGGTATTGCCGAACGGTCACCCTGTTACTGACCAAGTTCAACGATGATCGTATGAGAACCGGTGTTTCAACGTGATATGGTCGTAAGCCAGTATCACATTCAGGATTCGAATCCTCATTTCCACCATATCCCAGAGATACTGTGTCGGATGTAGATCCGGTGACAGTGGAGGACACTTTAACACAAAAAACCCGTTGCTGCATCCCATGAACCAATCTGCCACTATTTTTTATTTGTGACGCTGTGTGTTGTCGGGCTGGAATTGTCCACACTGTTGTTATAAATTGAGAAGCGTGGTCAGCCGCAATATCTAGGTAGGTTGTGGCTTGTAAACGGTCTTTTATTGGCACCAAAGGTCCCAGTGTATGCTAAGAAAATATTCTCTGTGTCATCAGATATCTATCACCACCATCCTGAACCGCTGATACAAGGGATGGGGGGTAATTAATACTTGACAAGCTCCTGCGGAGCGAAATGGCCATTCAGATGGGGTATTTTTGAATTTCATTTATTTGTAATTTATTTACATATGCTCCGTCATAATAAATACATTGAGCTCTATTTGTGGATCAGTTTTAATATTTTATGTTATTAGGATTCACTTGCATTACTTATCCACGGACTTTTATGTGTATGTGTGTGTGTGTGTGTGTGTGTGTGTGTGTGTGTGTGTGTGTGTGTGTGTGAGAGAGAGAGAGAGAGAGAGACATATTTGTTTGAATAATTCCTAAAAGTTCTGTCTATCAAATGCTTTATAATTTTTTTCAAATTTCCGAATTAGTTGTTTTATGTCATCGGTAAATTTGCCGAAATTCATATTTATTTTATTTCTACACACACACACGCATATATATATATATATATATATATATATATATATATATATATATATATATATATATATAGAGAGAGAGAGAGAGAGAGAGAGAGAGAGAGAGAGATAGATAGATGCTGTTATAATAAAAGAGAATCACCTAGCATTAAATAAGGTATCTTTCTCCATAGCATATCGTATAGTGAACTGCGTTTAAAAAATTAATTCCATTTTGACCGTTTACATGAATTAAGCAAAAACAGTTACAAAAATATACACAAACCACAATCCTTAAAAACGAGTGGAGCAACATTTGAAAGTACTCTGAAAAAATAATATAAAATAAAAATAAATATTTACGGTTTACGATAATATTTTTTTTGTTTTTCTCATCCCTCTATTTTTGTTGTGAATTGACGTTTAATAAATCCGTTTTATCGCACTAGTAACACTATTTTTATTTATTATGATGTATGTATACGAGGCCTGTCTGAAAAGTAACGGGACTGATCACGTTCGATGTGAGAGGCATCGTCCACAGAGTGTTCTTGACACAGGGCTAGACGATGAATCAGCAAGTCTACAAAGAGTTCCTGCGGCGTTTGCTTCGCTCAGTGCAAAAGAAGAGACGAGAGTTGTGGCAGGACAAATCGTGGCTGCTTCAGTACGACATTGCACCTGCTCACAACACCCTGAACATCCGACAGTTCCTGGCCGAGAACAACATCGCTGTACTGGAACAACCTCCATATTCAGCTGATCTGACTCCGTGTGACCTTTTTCTTTTCCCCAAGCTCAAGGGAATCATCAAGGGGACCCGTTGTGAAGGCATGGAGGTCATCAAGAGAGCAGTAATGACGGAGCTGAGGGGCATCCAAGAAGAATACTTCCAACGGTGCACAGAAGGATGGAAAAGTGCATTAGTCTCGAGGGGAAACTATGTAATTTGTTGTTTGGAATTGAAATAAATTGTTTCTGATACCAGTCCCGTTACTTTTCAGACAGACCTCATATATATATATGTGTGTGTGTGTGTGTGTGTGTGTGTTTCGCCAGAAAAAAAGTCGACTAGTGTATTTCTGGAGGATAGAACTTTTAAGATAAGCAGTCTTTGCAAATAAAATGCTCAATATTAAGAAATAAAACAAATACAAAATGTTAAAAACTTCCCAACTCAAAATTTTCGCAAATTTCACTCATCAGAGCGTTAGATACAAACAGCGAAACTTTTTGTGGGGACGATAACATTTTATTTATTTAACACACACACACATATTTAATTTATTTAATATATACACAGACACACACACATATATATATATATATATATATATATATATATATAGGAAGATAGATGCGTGTTGGGGGGCGCATTAGAATACAATTATTAAAAAGCTTAATCTTTTCTACGGCATGTTAAAATTATAATAGCGTTTAAATACCATTAAATCCCAGAAATTCGTTACAATTTCAGTAGTGTAGAATCGTTTCACGTGGAACATTCTCCGGACATCCTAGCTCTCTGGAAATCTTAAACTCCTCAATTTCTACCACAGAATTCTCTGTCCATGGTTATCTTCCTCTCTGCTAAAAGGATTCTAGGATCCACATGCATAACCTCGATGTCGTGAAAATCTCCCAGTGGCAAGGGCGTTTCCGGACTTTTCTTATATATGCTTCCGATTTTCTTTATTAAACTCGGTTAGTTATCTTTTCTTCTTTTATCGTCCCCTTCTCCTCGGGTCTGTTGCTGGTTAGATAGAATGTCTGACAGTATAGATATGGCCCTCTCTCTACATTCATCTGCAAATACCTTTGTGTTTGCTGACTTCAGTGCTCATCATGTCAAGTGGCTCTGATGCCACTGATCTCACCGGCATTTAGACTTTGAATTTCTCAATCTCTCACTCAAATTTTCCTACACATTTCCCCAATAATTCTGGCGTACATGCTTCTTTACTTGATCTCTTCCTTGCCTACTCCCCGGACTCATGCCATGTTTTGAAACTGTCTTCTTCAGAGTTATCTGACCACGGGGTAGTATCTGTAGATATTTCTTACCGCTCGTCTATTAGACTTCTTGTTAATATGACATTTCCTTGAAAAACATTAAATATGTTGGATAAATAATCAATTCCACTTTCTGGTGATAATATATGACTAGAATTGAATCACATAGTAGTGACCTATTAGCCAGCTATTGTATTAATGCTATTTTATGATGATCTGAAAATGAAGTCACTCCTAGAATAAGAACATATGTTTTTCTTTGTCGCACTCAGCCAATGTTCTAGTATAAGGAGTATGAATTTAACCCCAGCTTTAACTTACGGGCAAAAACTAAAACTGTTTTCCTTTACTTAATGAATCGATCATTTTCATTCGAAGTGTTATCCGCTTTTTACAAAAAATTAGAAATTATCATCAAAGTAGAGTATTAAATATGCAAAAACTTCATGCATGAATTATGTTTCGTTTTATTTTTAATTAGCTTTGATTTCGATAATTTGTACTTAGTGCTCTTATCCTGGTAAAGGTACTGATTCAGATAGGCCTACTAAATTCAATGGCGGGTGTTGCCTTTCCAAAAAACGTTCTGTACCAAACTTAGTTAAGTCAATAAAAAAGCAACTTTCATATTACTATTTGTAATGTTAATATCTGAACAATGTTTAAATTTGTAAATAGGAAAATGTTAACCGTTGTAATTTTTTTGTTCTCTCAGCTCTATTATTTAAAATGTGTGTGCGTATGACAAGTTATGTTCAACTCCGCACATAGTTGGTGTCCGAGTCTAAGCGAAGTTTCTTGCATTGCGTATTTGTAAACATTTATCCAGTGAGTACGAGCTTTCTTTCAGTTGATGTAAAAATTGTTGCTGCGCATTACGAACAGCCTTTTCGTTTCTCGCTATTTGCTAATAAAAGTAGCGGATGATTTTCCTGTTGTTTTTTCTCGAAAGAGCTTATTAATCTAAATGGCACCTAAAGTCTTATATTATTTTGTATCATTATTTAGTGATAAATTACGTCAGTTAAGGTAGATAGAGCCATAAGAATAAGACTTGTTTTTACCTTAATAAGGGAACTTATAAAGTCAAAAAAGAGGGCGCGACCTGTCCATTGTTGTACAAACACTCATGTTCCCCATCATACACACTTATTCATTTTGTTGATGGATTATTATCGGAGAATATGTAGATCTAATCAACTCAAGAGTACAGTTTTTTTTAAGGAAGATCATATTAATCTAAATGTAACCCTTAAACATGATTTAGTTGCGTATTTGGATAATGTAAGTAAAGACGAGTTTTAATTTACCCAGCTTGCAAGTTGATAAATAAGTTTATTTTCCGATAGCCTTGTTGTGGAGCAATGGTTGGTAATCTCGTATTGCATACTATTACTACTGTAGAAAATTCAATTTTGACTTGGTATTCCACACCTGTAGCTTTGCTTAGAAAAACATGGAATAATCAGTACGTTGATCTTGTTTACTACAATTTTTCCCCAGTCATACTTTTAATTAATGCAGGTGCCAATTTTTATGACTGAAAGTCGACCGTTTATATTTGCAATGTTTGTGTAAGTCTACATCAGTCTATATATCCACATCAACTCCATATAATTTCCGACAAGTCGTATATTCAATTGTAGTTTAACTCTCGTTGATACGATTGGTTACCAGGTAAAATAATTGTGCCGTCTCGGCTACAAACTCAAAGTTCACCTTTCTTCTTTTTCCCCCTGAATTTCCAGACTACATGCAGCAAATAACATGAATCCCAACTCGATAGAATAAATGATCGCGAGTTTGACCCCAACATCAGTTTTCAGTGTTTAACCTTTGCCAGAAGAAATGCGGAGTTAACTCCTTATACAAGAAACTAGTGCAATACAATAAGTTATGTGATACTCAGTTGGTAAATCTGAGCACTTGTGATTGTAAATATTTGGTTAGTGCGTGTCCTACAAGCCATTCAAGATTAGTTGTTCTCACTTGATAAGTGATCTTGTCGTCTAAGTCTTAATCGGATCGTGTCATGGATGAGAAAATGGACGCAATATTACCCATTTCTTGGCTACCAGAACTGAATTTCCAATGAAAGCAAAACTTATACTACTGATCTGACGTACGTCACATCAAATCGGATTTTTTGGTAAGTTAGTATGACACATTCTCTTGAAAACGTTATCAGTTTTTAGTTGAGTCATATCAGTAGAACGCGTTTTCTTCTAGAGTGAAAATCTTTATTCTCGTGTGTAAATGAAGTTTCTACGACTGAAAGTATCAGAAATCCTAAAAGACAATGCTTATGTCGGTTTTATACGCATATATTGCGCACCAGAATGCTTCTTCGGTGATGTCTATTCTGGGCATATTACAAATTTCGGACATCTATGACATCAGACTCTCTCTCCAATGGGCCCAGCCGAGAGCGATCAGTTCTCGACTAACGTTGACATAGCTTCCACATGATTGTAAATATTAAAATAAAAGCTGACTTTAAAATCTTGCAAAGTGGATGTAGATGGTCTCATGCCAGTCTTGCAAATCAGCATAGGTGCAAAACACACTTCAACCTGGCAGACCAATCAACTTTTATCTTTAAATTTTGACCTGTAAGTTAAAACTAGGATGTGGCCATTAAGTATAAGGTGATTTTTCTAAGCGTAGCTTAGATGTGGCACAAGACAGAAAGTGTGGAGCACCAAGTGAGGATCGAACTCACTACTCAGTCGTAATTGATCAAACAAAACAAACTTAGTAGCCATTACGCCACGAAGTACCCAAACATATTAGGTATAAGTATATTCAATGAAAGACAAAATTTATATCACCGCTGGAAGTTCGTATTACTCGGAGGATCAAAACGAGTACTTATTGGAAGAAATTAAGAATGGATGATAGTCAAGAGGTTGTACCTAGGTTTTCATAAATTTTCAGTGTTAAAATATTAATTAAAATTTATTATAAGACTTGAGACAATCCAGAGTAACATGATAAATTTCCTTGATCTGTCAGGTAACAAGCATGGTTATATCAATCATTCTCAAGATATTCATTGTTTACTAAGTGCCAAGATAAATGCATATATATAAATTCAAGTCCGTTGTGCTTTGGGCGTTTTCATTTTCCAGTTCATTTGTTCTCTCAAATACTTTCTATCTTATTAACAGGCTCTAAGAGTTAATAAGTATTCGACAAACTTAGTCTTCTCATAATCCACATCTACTAGATAAAATCAATGTCAAAAGCCAGGCTTACTGGAGTCGTCCCCTCAGTTATCTGAGTAAAAGAATTGATACGGTTTATTTCATTATGTTTGTGTGTGTGTGTGTAAGTAGAGCATTACTTTTTAAACTAGGGATCGATTCACAGAAGGGTGAATTAAATCATAGTGTTCAATTAATTTCAAATATTTCCCATTACTTAATAAATTGATAGCCTTTTAGAGATCAGATAAGTTCGTTATGCAAAATGATGCATAAGATTTAAAAAAGGGAGAGTAAGATAAAAATAACAAACCAGGCAATTTAGTTGTGTGAATGAAATATTCTGATAAAGGTTCGAGGGTGAGTGACATTAAACAATTTAGAAAGTATTCCTGCAAAGGATGAGATCCCATACTGAAATAGCATGCAATTAAATATTATTTTATATATAATTGAAATTAAGAGATTTTAGATAAGGAAATGTTTGGTTTATTTTTGATTTGAAAGAACGGATTTAACAAGAAAAATTATGATAATACTAAGTGATTAGTTCTATTTGTACAGAGAATAGAATATAAGGAAATTTAAGAATGGATGGAACTGTACTCAAGAAATTTGTTTTAAAAAGCAGAAAGCAAATGATTTTGTTCTATTCCAAGACAAACAGGACATCATCGGTTCTCAGGATTTTTACGTTAGAATCCAAATTTCAAAGTGTAGGAAAATACTGTAAAGTACATTTAAACTACAGAGTAATTATCTAGGATAGCAATTAGTTTCACTAAATGCATGAAGAGAACAGAGCTAAACTTTTTAATAGTTAGAAAAATTGCTTTACTTTTTAATCGTAGACAGTTGAATATTTCGAAAATTTTACAAAAACTTGTGAGTAGTATCATGATTTGGGTTTGTTGCTTTAACCATTTAGGAAGCTGATTTGCAGCTTTTTGCTATCAAAGACTGCATGAAATGATGTAGTGAAAAGAAAATGTTCCCGTTGAACAAGTAAAATATTTAGATAAAAAGTAGTTTCAACATACTGATCAAGAAACTCCTTTAATAAGTACTTGAAACAGCTTAGAAATTGAGAATTTGTAAAGCAAAGTTTACAAGATAAACCTAAATATTCAAAAAGGTATTAAGAAGTTTTCTCAAATATGTTTATGAAATGAAATTTGTCATCTTTTTAAATCCGATTATGTAATGACATGTATTACAACTCATCAAAAAGTTGTATACACACAAAAACTATTTTAAAATGAGCTGAAGTATGGATAGTTTGCCTTGGCACATCAAATATGAATGTGAAGACTAAATGTTATAAATTATAAAACAGAACAAAATCTGTTCCATAATACCTCCAGCAATTAATAAAATTACCAGAATTTTTCATGGACATTTCAATTAACAAGTACACAGAGATGCCTGTGCATACTCACAAATATTACAAATCTGAAGTTTATAGTTTACATCAAGAATTTAAGAAAACTGTACAAAAAGTAGGTTGTGGGGAGAAATCTAACTTTCTACTCATAGAAATGTACCAATATCTATTTGGACCATTAAAAGGCTTTGTGCAAATATTCTGTTGATACTAATGATTCAACCTTATACTTAAAAGGCTAAAGATTGAAATGTTCCAGTGCTGTATTACCATATACACGGTACTGAAAAGGTCACAACCTGACTTAATTCACTAAATCAGGACAAATGACCAAACATTTTTTCCCCTCTCTCTCCTCCCTTAGATAATATAAAAAGTCATTTGGCATGATTTTTGGAAGTATATAGGACAAGAAATTTTTCATTACCATATTATATATATATATATATATATAAATATAAATAAATAAAATGATCTCCATCCAACCACTCCTATCTTTTGGTAGTCTGTAAAATGCTAATTTTATAAACTTTACTTTTCTTCTTCAAATGACATATTTCCCAGGGAAAAGAGAGAGGAAAAAAAAATAAAAATAAAAAAATGTATGTACACAACCATAAAGTCACACACAAAAAAATAAAAATAAATAAATAAATAAGTGGATAATTCATTATCTTAAAATTCTCAAAGTAACTCCATTTGCTTAATCGGCACTGTTATTCTTTCAAACAAAGATATCACAGCAGAAGTGTGCACGCACACATATGAATGTGTTGAAAGAAAAATAAAAGTTAATCAAAAGAAAAAAATATAAAAAAAAAAAAAAAAAAAAAAAAAAAAATGAAAGAAAAAGATAAAAGTAGGAGAAAAAAAAACAAAAGAAAAGAAACAAAAATTAAACAACGAGAAGACGAAGAAAACTTGTTTATTGAACTTTAGGACTCGACAGTCTATATAAGGAGTGTTTCGCATAAACTATGTACTGCCATGCATCACTTGAAGGTTTAAAAGAATCATGTAAACCTGCAACAACCAGTTAGCGCCCTTCAGCACTACTCCTTCTTTCACACAAACAAGAAAGCGAACATACAGGTTCGTGTCGGTATAAAATGCCCGATGTGCATACATGGTGCCATATATAGCACAAACGGTCTTTATACAGATATACTGTATTGAGTCAGTTCATTCATGCTTTTGCTGTTTGGAACTGTAACAAGTAGACACATCCCACTTTGCATGTCATCTGACCCTTTCATCCAATCAGGACAGTTGTCCATTAATCAAGGTATGCACATTGTTATGTATATATTTGTGAAACACTGAAGCGTGGCTGCTAGATTGACCTACAGAAAAGACTAAGTTTCAAACACAAACATATACGCACTAAGTCGGCGTTGGTGCATCGAGAAATTTAAACTAGTTAGAAAAAAAAAAAAAAGAAAAAAAAAGAAAGAAAATTTCAACTCACACTTCCACATACACATACCTTGTGTGTGTGTGTGCATGATTGTGTGTAAATATATATGTAAAAGATAAATTAGTGATAAAATGTTGATATATTTAAAGAAAGAAAAAGAAACTAAACTTTGGCCAAATTGACAGAAAGGCCAAGATAAGCAAACGACAAATTTGAAACAGGAAATAATTATTTTAATGGAAAAAACAGTTATCCTTGCCAGTGTGGCGAGTTTTTTTTCTTTTTTTTTTTCTTTTCTTTTCTTTTTTCTCCCAGTTGCTGCCGCCTTGATTGGAGAAGGAAGAAAATATACATCTAATTTTTGGTAAGCGTTCTCTACAATCAGTTCTTCATGACATGTCAGTTTTAACCTTTATGAAGTTATCCCAAAATGTAATACCATGTATGCTTGACTGATAGAACTGAAGAATTGAGGGGATGGGGGGGAGCTTTCATCCAGCGATGTAATCATAAACAGCATAGGATGTAGAGTGTAAATGAACCATTTGCGTTTAAGAGTAAGAATTGGTTACGTTTTATGGTAAAGAGGGGGCAGGGTTGCTCACAAATGTTCTATTTGCATACTACTCCCAAATGTATAGTCTGCGTGTGAGTACCTCATATTAATGACCTGTTAACGCCTTTCGTGTTCAGAAATAGATACTTTTGATACATATTTATGTGCGTGTATTATCTTACATTTAATGAAGCTGGAATTCATTCCAAGAGAGAGAGAGAGAGAGAAAAAAAAAAAAAAAAAAAAAAAAAAAAAAAAAATCAATCAAATCACTCAAGTCAGAAAATTAGTTTTGACATATCACATTCAAAACATGTACTCACTGAAGTGATTATTTTAAATAGCACTATGTATAATTTACTTAATGTCTGTAAATTAGCATACTCTTAATTTGTATATAAAATGTAATAAGACCTTGGAAAAAAAATCAAAAAGAAATCCTCTTAACTTCAGCTATATAATTTCAATTTTTATCCTGTTTTTCCTCTTCAAACTTTAATCAATGACCAAACCCCAAATTTGTCAAATGAAATATTCCTTAAAAGAACAGAAATACTTTTTAAATTTATGATTCTATATATAATTATCTAGAAATGCTGCATTTACCATTTTCAATCAGGTGATTTTTCAGCTTAAATTTTTTAAATGAGAAAAAAAAAAAAAAAAAAAAAAACTTCACTTATTCCCCACTTACTGATTGAGATAAAATAACTAAAGTACAAATGGAAGAGGTGCCAAATGTTGTAATCATGAAAGTGACTATAGCTGCAAATCTAATATTACAATTAAGAGTTGTGTGTGTGTGTGTGTGTGTGTGTGTATTATTCATTTATTAGTTCTTTTAAATGAAAAACAATTTCAATGAAAATAAAACTTTAGATTTTACTAGTAAAAAATGGGACCAAGTAAATCCTTTTTCTTCCAACTAAATACAACAGAAAGTAAGACAGCAGCATATATCTCTTTAAAAAAGGATAAAATTCATATCGAATGATATTTCATTTATATACATGTGAGGTAGTTTGCTGAACACTGATTAATCGCAGTAAATACATTGGGCTGAATGTGTCACTGCATATCAAAGTTAGTATGCAAATTGGTATACAAGGTATTAAATGAGTGCCCAGATTCCTTAAAAGACTGGAGAATTAATTATATGTAAAGATTAAACTAGTGAGCAAAACCAGAAGGGAGAAGAATATCAGTGATAGGTGCAAGCTTTTAGGCCAATTTTGTTTTGTGGTGTTTTTTTTTTTTTTTTTTTTGTTTTTTTTAAGGAGGGAGTATGTGGAAGGAGAAAAAGCTAAGTTTATAGCAAGTAAAAGTTCACTGGATATTGAACTTGCACTTACTTTTATAAAAACATTTTTGGAAAACTTCAATTCAAGTGAACATTTAGCAAAAGACTGCTAATATCCAAACAGAACTTTACAAATTTTTTATGCATTTCTTATGGGTGAGCAATTAACCTTAATAGCAAAATAAAAATAAAAAATTCTTCTGACCTCAAACATCTTCCTTCAAAAGCTTTCAGATCTTACTGGCAGTAGCAAAGGAAACCCCACTACTTATGTTCCAAATGCAATCAGCAGCAGTAACTTAGTGCAGATTTCTGGGGGGGGAATGCACAGAAGTTCCTATTGTCTCTTCCTACAATGCAGTCAAATAAGCATTATGAATTAAAAATGACTTCCTAGAAGCCCCAACAATGAATGGGACCAAACTGGCAGTTATGTGTAGTCACTCAACTTGTGTACATTTAAATACTATAGAAACGGGAAGAAATATATCAGTATGTTTTATCAAAAAGCAAGTCAAATGTCTATTGGATGGCATTTGGGTAAAGTAATTAATGTAAATACAAATAATTTTATCAATGAATACAAAAAAGTCCATGGAACAGTTAAGTAAATATTTGACAGGATGAATAACAAAATACAAATATTTCTGGGCAGAATTAGCTGGGACCACTTGAAAATAGTGGTTGGCCAACATATTTTTTTAAGTTTGAATGTATCAAGAAAAATAACATTCTTAATTGGGCCAGCTTTTAAAAAATTATAATTAAACTCAGAAGTAACGTATTTACTTTTGATTTATGAGTTCATTGCATAGATTTCTCAAAAACACTCCAGTCAATATCAGTGGATGATGTGGGGGGAAATACACCCACTGATATGCACCTGGAGGCTAATAGGGTCAGAGCCGAGTAGTTTTAAAAAAGTGGGCAAATTTAGGGCTCAGAACATTTATATAAAAAGCTTAACATTAAGTGAACATTTTATCACAAGCTATACCAACTACATAACAAGTTTGCCAAATTATTGATAATTGCAGGTAAAGCTGTTCATTTAAAAAAAAAAAAAAAAAAAAAAGAAGCTTTTTCCACCACTGTAAGTTTCATAATTATAAGACTTTTATACTTTAGGGGGTGGATGAATATTTTCTAAAGAAATATTTGTAATGATACAAAAACCTAAACTATCAACATTGGTTTACATGTTATGTAGTCTGTTACTTCACTATATATCAACTGATGAAATCACTTGACTTGTTGGACTTCAAATTTATGTGCTACTTTATCCCAATAGACACTAAGTACATAACATTAGACTAAGCAACATTTGGTTTGACCATTATGAAACTTAGTCTTTAACCTCATTTTCAACTGATTCTATAAAAGAAATACTAATTTTGAAAGTTCAGTCATTTTTATAATTATTTCAGGCAACCATAAGCTCAACATAATTGAAAACTTACTGAATATGCACCCAAGTGCTTTTATTTTAAAACTGCCAAAAAATAAATTTTTACACTTTATTTAAAATGGAAAATTCTTTTCAAAATAGCAAAACAATATTAAGTATTGAACAATGTGTTATATAAAACACTTGAATAAAATAAAGCTACATGAACATGTACAAGTTAAATGTTTTAACATTTTTCAAATACCAAAAATTTCAAGAGAACCAGAATTTTCACTACAGACTTTAATTTTTTTTAGCTAAGAATTCTGAAGGAATAAATACATGAAGTTGAAAAGAGTGAAAAGAGGGGAATATCAAAGAACCCCCTCCCGGAAAATATCTCCCAACAAATATTAGCATTTTAAATGCTGCATAAATTTATTTGGAATGTTTGATTATAAATGCCAGGAAATGGAGAAACAAAAGAGAGAGAAAGAGAAATAATAAATAAAAAAAAAAAATAAAAAAAAAAAAAAAAACACCTGGCTCAAAAGAAGATTTTTCACAAGCAAAAAAAAAAAAAAAAAAAAAAAAAAAAAAAAAAGGGGGGAGACAGGGGAACTAATGCTGCCAACTTAGAGAATTCGGGTTTACATCGCTGGAATGTGTGTAAATTATTTTACCCTTGAGTTTGATATGTTTTCTTTCTCTTCACCCTTTGAGTCAAGAAGGCAGACTAGTCAAAACAGTTCTAAGAGTGAACAAACAAAGTGGGATGAAAAGTAGAGAGCACATGCCAGTAGCAGATCTTTATTGAGCATTCAAAAGATTAAAGTACCTTCATGATACCATTCTGGCAGCAGCAACAGCAGATGAGGTAACAAGACAGCACTATAGATGGCAATCAATACAATTGGTCAATTTCCTCCCATCTATTTTTACAGTGCAAACATTCCACTTTGAAATTATATCAAGCAGACTTTCAGAAAAAAAATTGAAAGTTAAAAAATTGAAAACTGTCACAAGACCAAAACGTTGATTAATAAGCAAGAATTGTATCACTTAAAAGAAAAAAAAAAAAAAAAAGGAAAAAAAAAGCAAATAAAACAGAGTCAAGAGAATTTTTTTTTTTTTTTTTTTTTTTTGGTTTTAAGTTTTTCCTTTTTATAGAAAGCAAGGAGTCTAAAATCAGTTGTTTTCTCCCAGAATTTACATGGAAATTGAACAAGTAGACTAGACATTTCCTCATCCAAAGTTTTCAGAAACTGGACCACATGTGATCATGTTGAGACAAGTCCAGAAAAAGTGGCACATTTTGTCTGCAATCTTTCAACTGCATCCAGCAATCTAGTGATACTGTATATTACACATCAATTCATCCTATCTGCTTCATAAAGAAGCCTTTAAATGGGTCAGCTGTAGGAAAGAAATTGACATGAACATACAAGGCTTTTTATTACAGTAACATCTTACTAGTGGCTCACAATCTCAGATTCTCCACATGAATTGCATAATAACCTTGGGGCCAGTTTTTTTATTTTTTTTATTTATTTATTTTTTTTTAACACTATCAGTGATACAAAATAGCCAAGTCTCTTGGAGGATTTAACAGCAGTAAGTTGACCATCAGGAGTATGAAAATTTTAACCCTTTCTTAAGTTTTAAAAAGGAAAATAGGGAGAGGGGAATGACACTGGTAAGGGAAAACCATTCATTCTCATGCATTGATTACCTGACACGTTAGTGCAAACTAACTTTGAATGCAGAAATTTTATTGCATAATTTGACATGTAGAAAATACAAAGACAGCAATACAACCAAAACTACAAGTAAAGAAATAACAGCCAGCTGCTCCAACCAAAGTAATCACTTGGCTCAATAATTTGCCAAGGTAATTCATCTAATGGATGAAGATAAAGAAAGAGAGAAAAATGTGATAAAAAAAGAAAAAGAAAAAAAAGAAAAAAAAAAAAAAAAAAAGAAAAACAAAAAACCGCAGGTATAGGAACAAGACAACATGAAGCAAATGCATACAGAAGAGAGAAGGCCAGACATTCAAGTCTCCTGGACTAACTTCTCCAACTGTAAAACTTAACTAATCCAAAACAATGTTAAATACCACAGAAGAATTGTTTTAAATTTTACCTAAACTGGAATGAAATTGTAAAGACAAAATCCAAAGTCATGAAAAAACATTGAAATCAGAAACATTTTATGATAATAATAATAATAATTATAATAAAGAATACTAAATAGACAATTTATATATATATATATATATATATATATATATATATATATATAAGAGACGGTGGGACCTGGAAAATTTGTTTACTTTAATACAAAAATGCAACAAATGTCAAATTAAAATTCATTTACTCATTACTGAATCTCTTTAAAACTGTATGGTATGGAGTATCAAGTAAGATGTTGCAGACAACACGTAACAGCACTGGGTATGAACAGCTGCTGTTGTGTGCAGCTGGGTAACGAACAAATGTCAGCATGTTTATTTTGGGGGTGAGGGTTTTTTTTGTTTTCTTTTTTGTTTTTTTTGTTTTTTTTAAATTTTTTTACCTTTTTTAACAAATTGAGATCACCTTCAGCACATTTTCTCCACATTAAAAAGGAGATTTTGCATATCTTTTTCTTTTTTTCTTTTTTAAAAAATCTTGTAGAACATTTGATCAAAAGTTTGTTTTAAAGGGAATAGGGGATTTGGGTGTATTGTAACGAACACCAATGCCTGAATTGTGGCTCATAAAATAGAACAATACACAATTCAACATCAGACCAACAATTTGTTTTGCGAAAACTCGTGCTCTTCAAAAGTGAGCAAATATATTCTCCAAACATATATTCAATTAGGTATAAAAAACTTTACAAACTGGAATTACGTTCATCAAATATTTTAAGGTAATTTTACAGCTTTTTGTTCCCTTTTAAAGCAGAATATTTCTTTTATAATATCAACCTCTGAAGACCAGTATTATATACAAAGAGGTTCAGTAGTTGCACACTGTCAAGTGCAGTCAGTTTAAAGTAAATTCTATTCCAGGAATGTTTGGATTTTTACAGAAAAATTTGTAACAGCAGATGTCCATGACGGAAATAGTGTGTAACAAACTCATTCCACCCTTTGTTAACTCAATTTCGCTCGGTCTGTATATATATTTACATTCATGTTGACCTTAGTAAAATTGAATAGGTTGTAAAAATCATCATTTAAAATGGAAGATCTTTGGTTGTTTTGTCCATGTGAGTTTGACAAACCTTTGAGTAGTTCTTTCACTCTTCATACAGCTCCCATAAAGCCAACCATGCTGACAACCATGCCACCAACTTTGGTCAGCACTTCAGATCGATGCTACAGTCAAATATTAAGCACAACTAAAAAAGCTGAACCAGTTTTCACTCACGATTGGCTAACAAAGGGCTTGTCTGCTGGTTATTCTTCGCCTTATGCATATAATTCCCCAGGAAAGTTTCAAAGATAGTGCTGATATGTTCAATTAAAACAATAAGATTGAAGAAGGTAAACAGTCAAACTTACAATCAAAGCAGGCTTCTTTTTGCAATTTTTTTTTTTTTACTTTTTAAGTTTTTCAGTATGTTTCTAAGGATCAAAGAATTAAACAAACAAACAAAAAGAAAAAAAAAAATCCATGTAATAAATGGTCAGGATTTTAAGAAACAAGTCATTAACACTAAGTGGATTAGAGCTCAATATAAAGAAGTGTTTATGTGCATTGCAAAGTATTTCAAATGCTTCTATAGAAAATGATGTATGGCATAAAATTATCATACAAAGTTTTTTTTTTATTTTATTTTTTTTTTTTGGAAGCAAAGGAATTGGGGTTAAACGCATAGTTATTCTATAAATGGCGTAGTAATGTAGAATATGGTAAGTTATCTTGCTGCGTATTGTTTCCTCATTGAATTCATAGAAAAATATTGCCAGCAGATTACAGGAAAACAGCTTTTTCATCGACCTGTGAAGCTGTAGAGGTTATGCAAGCAAGAGGACAGATATCAGGTTGATATTTGAAGGCATGAAATATTAACCACTGATTTGGGAATTAAGTAATCATAGAATGTGATTTTTTTCTCTCTCTCCAGAATATCAGCAATATTTCAACAATCTATTTGCATAATCATTTAAATTCAACAATATTAAAGAAAAATTAGACTGATCATAAAATGTAAATAACTGATTACAAGTGCATCTTTCAGCAAGAAGGCAGCACTTTTTTTTCAGTGGCAATAGAAAATTTAGACAATTTTTGCCATGAGTGTTTCTAAAGAAGGTGCTAATCAAAAGCTGGCGCTTTTTAGTTTATAATCAAACCCAATGACTATTTTATTTTTAGCATAAATAAGAAAAAATGTTCAGAGTAAATTTAACTCAAACATTTGGGTGAAAAAAAAATCTTTATCCAGAATTCAATCAGGCAGCAATTTTAAATATTAAGGGAAAAAAAAAAAAAAAAAAAAAAAAAAAACAAAAAACAAACAACATATCCTTTTTTCACCATTGCCAATGTAAAAAGTTGCTAAGCTCTGTGTGGTGTACATTCTCAAATCTAAGAGTCAAGATTTTTATGTAATAAAGAAAAACATAAAAATAAGAAGCAAGCACCTGAACAGCTCAAAAAGAGACCAGGTTTTAAGCAACATGTTCATTGGAACCACCATTAAAATTGAAATATCCAAGTTAAATATAATGATCAGCTATGTGAAATTAAATTACTCTTGCAAGAAAATTCAATAAAAAAAAATGTAAGTAAATGACAAAATAGAAACCCCTCTTATTCAGACATTTTTTTTCATTGTATCAGACTAGGTGCATAGAAAGTCACCCTTATTAAATTAAAAAAGGGGACTAAACTGTACATCCGAGATCAAATACAAATTTTAAAGTGAAATTATAACAGGATATTAGAAAAGTGAAAAGTATATGGCTTTGGTCTAGATACAGCAACATTAAGGTAACTAGCATAATTTAAATTTCAATACTTCAAGAAGCAAAAAGTTAAAAATCAGAGTTCAAACCATTGTCATGAAGAACCTAGAAACTATTGTCATCAGCAAATATAAGGGAAGTAGTTCTGTGTATGTACGAAACTTGTTAAAAGCATAAACATCAATTTAGAGTTAAAAGATGTAACCAAATAGTGGCTACTTGACTTTTGGAATGCGAGAAGTGAGTTTGGTTTCTTTTCCTCTAATGGGACAGCCAATTCCCTGAGTGATCACTCAAAAGATGTTTCAAAATATGGACTATTCTCTTTTGTCCTTATATTACTACTCCATAAGAATATTTTTTGTTGATTGAACACTTGCCAATAAACAAAACTTTAATGTTATTTTTAAATCCAAATATAAATCTTCATTACAACATTAATAGTGCTTGGAACTTGCATGTTTACGGTATATGCATGTATAAAGCATATCCTGCTCAGTTAACAAAATTAAATGGTTATATCCATGAGTATCCCTCTATCAGATGAACAGTAACAAATTAAAACTTCAAAGAGCTAATAGAATCTTAAGACATCTGATTATTCCATCCAATAAGCCAAAGTGGCTACAGCTGTGGTTGATTAACTAAGGCAGTAACAAATTTGAGGTTTAGAAGTACTTCAAAAGAATAAATATCATTCTTGATATTTTTAGAAAGGATACTTCCCTTACCCCAACTAAGACAAATTTTGGGTATCAAAATAGCCATGAGAATATAAATAGAGGGACCATGAGCTAATGAAGTGTGTGTGTGTGTGTGTGTGTGTGTGTTAAACAGTGTTGATTAGAAGAAAATTACCCCAATGAAAAATAACTATTAAACTTGTGTACGTGTCCACACGTGTCCTATGAAAGACAATCTTCATAAATTGACAGTCAGCCAAAAAAAGGGTTTTCTTCAGAAGTTCTTATGGACGGATGCCAGATGACAGCATAATGGGAATATCCTGATATATTGGAGCCAGTAACTAGAGGAGCAGAACAATACTTCCCTACAGTTTCTTGCTTTAATTTGCTTTCTTCAGGTTTTCTGTTAATTTGGTTGAGCCCTCTTGAAGTTCTTAATTGTTTAGCTAATGTAGAAGTAAAATGCTAAAAGATTAATATCAAGTTATGTCATGGTAGCAGCTGTAATAGTTTTTATGTCATGCATCATTTTCATGAGGATGAAATAGATAAAATTACAATAAAATGTCACTGGATGTGGTCAGCCAGTTAAGTTAATGAGATCACATTTTGCACATATCAAAAGGGAGGGGGAGGAAGGGAACAAAAAGTCAATGTAAGTAATTAGTAAACTTATATGGACTGTCACAGTTCACCAAACTTGAATGTCAAATCACTACACAGGAAATTTATACAGACATGAATATCGATCAAAAAAAAAAAAATAAAAAAATAAAAAAAATAAAAAATAAATAAGTAAATAAAAATTTACTGAAGCAAACAATTCCTCTCAAACACAAAGATAAAAAATAAAAATAAAAAAGCAGCTTCACTATAAAAAAAAATTTAAATAAAATAAAAAAAAGCAAACTATTAGTCAAAAAGCATCATGCAATAAAAGAAAAAGCAACAAACCAGACAAAATAATGAAAAAAAATTTAATAACGATAAATTAGTGAGCCACAAAATAACGAAAGAAAGATGGAAATAACAAAATGAAACTGTAATACTGACAACTAGTGATGCAACACTTTGGAAAACAATAAATAATGCAAAAGAAAAAAAAAAAAAAAAAGAAAGAAAGAAAGAAAAACAAACAAACAAAATACCAATCTGCCTGTTTGCTGAACTAAGTTAAACTATGGGACAAAGTCATTAAATAAGTCAAAATAATATATACCAGAATTAAATAAATTATGCTGATATGAACACAAATGGCTTTCACTTCCAGAATAGTTATGGTGTTTGGATTTAAATAATCTCTTATGCCTTATATGGCTGATGACTTTTAGGCCATATGGCATGGAATACACCAGCAAAAAAGTCCACATCTATGACCACATCTCTGACTAGGGGTCCATCAGGTTACTTTCTTCTTCATGTCTTAGGATTTGCGACTATTCGTTTTGAATGATACCTGTAGCACCCGTGTGCCAAGTAAGAATCCATTGAGTGTCTGTATTGCCATCAATGCCTCTTCATAATTGGTCATTGTAACAAACCCATAGCCTTTGCATTTTTGTGTCTGGAAATCTCTGATCACTTTTACATTTTGCACAGCTCCAAATGGACCAAATAAACGCCACAACACATCATCCTCAGTATCTGGTGCAAGATTGTATACAAAAATGCACCAACCAGTTCCATTTAGAGCATTTCCTGGAAGTATTGTTCCTGGCAGTAGACTAGCTTCCAACGGTGAATACCTGCAAATGGGTAAAAGTAAAACCTTTGGTCAAAATGTATAGAAAACTGCCAGAATATAGCATAAAGCATAGTGAAAAGAGAAGATAGATAAACTTTAATTTCAAGCACTAAACAAATCTCACATTAATATTTTTCAATTTCATCTGTGTAAAAGTCAAATATTTGTAGATGTCAATCAGAGCTATAGTATAGAATTAGGGATAGAAGAGACTTTCAAAAAGATAGTGTTAATTTATTAAGTAAACCTAGTGGTCAAACTGACTGTATGATAGTATAGCCATCTATTAATATAGAAAACCTATGAGTATTAACTGCATAAGAAATCAAGGAGAGAGAAAGGAAGCAGCAACAATTTGCAGTTAAAGTATACAACCTGATATTTTTCAGGTTTGAGAAAAAGTTTTAACTTTTCATTAGATCTTTTCATAAAGATGTTTCAAAAGGTAAACAAGAATTTCAATAATAGTCTATGTTGTAATAATTTGTAAGAATAATTTGCATTAAAATACAAGAAAATGTAAAAAACTATGATCAAATATAGTGGCATAAAAGTCATCCTAAAATTAACCATTTTAAAAAACCTAATACAAATCAAATGATAATATTCAGAAAATACATTTTAAGTAGTGGCATTTCATGCATTAAGTTAATGATCCAACTTACCTCTTATAAAGAGATGAAAAGGCACTATATAAGTTTAGCTTAAGTTTCAAATATTGGTAACCCATATTGCTACATATGAAAAATTGAATTACAAAATCCAGTTTAGATAGGCAGAGAGCACCAAGCTAAAGATTGTTTTACCATGAAAACTCCCATCCATTTTTTTCATCTATAAGAAGTAGGCTATGCTCTTTGAGCAATATTTGAAATTTAGACAAAAAACTTTTAACAAAAGCAAGCTACATTAGAGTTTAAGAGACAAACCTGAATCTTCCAGCAGCATGATGAATTGGACCAAAAATTCGCCGGCTTGGTGATAAGTATGAGGCTGCCAAGGCTAGCGGTACAGCATTTTTATTCGAGCTTGGTGAATTTGCAAATTTCACCGTAATAGGTTCAGTTGCTCCTTCAGGAATAGTGCCATGCAATTTCTGAATGGCTCTTTCAGCTTCAATTCGTTGATCAAATCGGATGAAGCCAACACCTTTTGATAAACCTAGACAAAGAATAATAATAATAATAAAAAAAAAAAAAAAAAAAAAAAATCAAAAACCTTAAAAAAGAATAAAATGTTTATTTTATATTAAAAATCAAAGATAAAATATAAGAAATTCATATATATATATATATATATATATATATGAGAGAGCGCGCACAAGGTTTTCATCTTATTTGAAATCAGTTTTCATGTAAATAGTAAGAAAACGCAAGATTTAACTATGTGAAATAAATAGTCAAAACATTCACTAGCTTCAGAGAGGAAAGCAAAAAACTTTTTTTTTTTAAATTCAAATTGCCAGAAAGTCTTCTTGAACATAGTCATTTTAGTAGATTTTATCCACTTGCAAATGATGTCTAACAAATCCAACTTACCTACAATAGTCATTTAAAGAAACTTAAATTCCTTGAGGAACATTTCATGTACTATTAATAGGAAATTTTCTAAGCAATGTAACTAATCCTTATGTTGGGAGAAAGTAAAACTTTTCAGGGAAACTCATGTAAAAAAAAAAAAGACAAAAAAAAAAAGAAAAATGTAGAATATTAATTTATAACAGCCCAAATTATTAAATTAGACTTAAACAGAACGTGTTTTTTCTGTTTTTTTTTTTAAAAAAAAAAAAGTATCAACTCAGTGATTTATTCAAGATTTTAAAATACAGCCTATTTTAAAACAATTGCTTTAACCATGAAAAATAGTTTATAAATAAGATTTTTCTCATAAAACATTACAAAAAAAATAATTTAAAATACATTTTAAAAATACATCTGAAGAGAAACCATTTAGAATTTCAGACAGTAGTAATATAATTAATGGTGGCATTAATTATAAATTGTATAGAGAATTCTGTGTAAAAGGTGCAAAATGATTTTAATTTGCAGATATACTTGCAAATGATTTAAACAAAATGGAAAAATTCCATAATGCTTAAAAATGAGGAAGAAGGAAAAAAAAAACAAAAAAAAAAACTAATTTTAAATAAAAGTGAATTAAATTGAAAACAAAACAAATGAACTATTTCAGAACCCATTAATAAAAAAGTTCAAAGCATGTATACTTATTAAAGCAGCATTAGGCTGTGTTGTTCAGTAGAGTTTATATTAAATTGTAATATTTTACTTTGAGGGACTGTTCAAAGACAAATTCAAGTCTTGCTAATTGACAATAATCCATGAAGTGAGGAAAACAGTTGAAATTTAATTGTTAGCAGGTTTAATACTTAGGTATTGAGAGAGACACACACAAAGAGAGAAGGATAAACAGATGCAAAAAGGTGGTGGTGGGGTTTTAGTAGAAACAAACTGAAAATCTCGTTGGGGTAGATGAAAGGAAAAGCAATGTTAGCTATAGGAGAGAAACATATGCAAACAAACAGCAGAGACGGACCTGTAAAGTCTGCAGGCAGGGAGACTGATACGGAAAGACTTGGGGGGGGAGAAAAAGACAGGATGGGAGGACAGAAACAGACACAGAAATAATGTGGGAGGAGGTTGAAGAGGGAGGTAGAAAAAGAATCTGAGGTGGAGAGGGGGGAATAAGATTGAAGAGGGAGACCAAAAGAGACCTGAAGAATGGGTGATTTTGCTGTTGAAATCATTAGAAAACCATAAGAAACAGAATGTACATATTATCTAAGCATTTTCAGATGACTTGTCCATGCTTTTCTAGCCTTTAAGAAAATCCAATGATTACAATTCCTAAGAAGTAATAAAAATCAATATTTTATTCTTTTTAAATTATCAGTTTTAAGTTCACTTTATATTCATTGCTCAATATCCAATAAAAATGCAGAAAAAAAATTTTTTTTTTTTAAATAAGAAACTGAAAATGAGACTAAAATAAACTCAAAGATCTGTTTAATCACTGATAATCTGTAGAGTTAACTACAAGAAAATTATAAAATTAATAACAAAAAAGAAACTAAGAGTAGTGTTAGGTTTTCTTAAGAATGTCAAGCAAGACTTGAAATTGGTAATGAAGTGGGACATTAGTTATGGAAGCAGATAATCCATTGAGAGTTGTGCATGGTCAATCTGAATAGGCAAGATCACTATCACAAACATGCGCCATTTTCAATGACAGCAGGCATGCACATGGTTTCTTGTTTATCATTAAAAGCCACCATACAAGGCAAGATTTGACAAAGTTGGATTAGAATAGGAAGCAAAAGCGGGAGGATGCCTTAATTAGGTGCCAAAATATGAAGTCTTGATTCAAAAGACTATTTAGAGCCATTTTGTTAATTTTTTTCAGTGAACTTCTATGTAATGATAAAATTTAATTGTAAATCATGCACTGAAACCTTTACATCCAACTTGCAAGAAACAAAACAAAACTTCATGCAATTTAAGAAATGGCAAGTTCAGATTTGGTAAAAAAAAATAGAAAAAGAAAAGCAACAAAACAGACAAATTATCAGTGCACGTTAGAAACTCAATTTAAGCAAGCAGAGGACAAATTTAAAACTCTAACCTGTATTACTATCATAAAGAATTCTAGATGTAATTATCTTCCCACACAGCGAAAACAACTGCTCCAAATCTTGCTGGGTCATTGACTTTGGCAACCCACATATATACAAGTTAGCTCCCTTAATACTTTCACTACTGGGTCTTGCATATGACACCTAAAAATAATTAGTGAAGGTGGTTAATAAAAACCCCAGTCAGTACCTGTGTTATTGTCATAAAGAATTCGGGATGTTATTATGAATCCACACTGAGAAAACAATTTCTCCAAGTCCAATTGAGTGAAAGACTTTGGCAAGCCACTTATGTACAAGTTTGCCCCTTTAATGCTTTCACTGCTTGGTCGGGCATATGAAACCTGAAATTAACAAAGAGTCTTAAAAATATAAAACAACAAAAGAGAAAAAAGAGAAATAAAAAAGAAAAAAAAAAAAGAAAAAAAAAAAAAAACAAACAAAAAGTTATTTAGCAGCAATGTCAATTAGAGTTCAAGCATAATAAAAGTAAAAATTAAAAAGTCAAAATTCTTTACATCAGCCAACTATAATTATGTTTGGACTTGGAGTGTAAACTTATATATTCCAAGAAATAGTTTAGGTTTTCAGAAGTTTTTAGACTCATTATCTACAATATCAATTCTAAGGGGTTAAATCAAAGTCAAATTTCAGAAACCAAATGTGCATGTACCCAGCTTTTTGGTTATTGTCATTACCTACCTTTATTGTTTTATTCTGTAATCTTAATCCATTCAAGGTGTTGATAGCCTTTTCTGCATCGCTAGGGTATTTGTAGTTAACAAATCCATACCCTAAACTTTGACCTGAAAACAGAATAATATTAATGTTTCAGAATACCAACAACAAAATCTTAGAAAACAATTTTAGATGAAAATCTTTAATTTTGAAACTAACATATGAAATATACTTTGCCTTAAACAGACTGTGCTGATTAGTTAAAATATTAAATCAAATTTCAATTAAAATAAATTTTTTTTCAAAATATCAACTCACTTAAAAACTAAATTATATAAAATACTTATATAAAATATCTGGGAAAAACAGTTACAATTGAATCATAAATGATATCAGATTTGATGATAACACTTCTTTCAAGCAATTAAAATACATAAGAATGGATAAATATCACTGGATTAAGTTACTGTATGATGAGCCCCATGTTAAGCAAACAAATACAGACTTACTTTAAATACAAATGAGAAATATCTACCCAATTGAATGAAAAACCCTTTAAAATCTAGAATTGAAGGTATTACAAGAAAAAAAAAGAAAAAAAAGAAAAGAAATCGCCCATCTAAAATTTCCATAACATACCAAATCATTGTCAAAATAGAAACAGCCAGACTTTATTTACGAAACTTTAATCAGTGTTAATAATTAACATCTAAAATTTAATGTATTCAAGAAACAATATTTCGAGTCACCATAATGTATATACATTAAGATAAGTGCAATTTAACACATTAGCAAGTTTCAAACTATTTTGCATACAGATTCTTTGAAAGCCTGTCAGACAAGTAATTTTCTGAAGTATAATCTCAAGTTAAAACCTTAAAATCCAGATAAGGCATAATTAATAAAAAATTTCAACTTCATATAATTTAAATAAGTATACATAAAAATTACATGCATAACTTACATAACACAAAAAGCTATTGCTCTGAGTCTTTCTAAAGAAAACTTAAATTGTAGCAGAAAATTTGCAACTTCAATAAAGGCAAAGAACTAAGTGAAGAAAATTTCCTATTTTATTTTCAACATAAAATAAAGAGAAAAGAAAAGTTAATTTGCTCACATAAGACTACTGTTAAAAGGGTTACCAGCAGATAGAAAGATAGCAAAGGATCAATGTTTAGTGAAATTGATGTACCATTTTGAGAATTAGATGTTCATGCGATTATTTAATAAAATTTACCAGTATATATAAACCTGAAGTGACAATATGCTAAAATATTAGCATGAAATTTACAAAAATTTAACATGAAATTTTATGTACCATTTGTAATAATTACTCAATATTTTTAGCTTCTAAATTTTCTGTAAATGTCTCACTTTATTTTTGCGGTTGAACAGTTAAGAGAAAAATGAATAAATTCTTTGAGAATTAAAAGATGCTTTTTATAAAATTTATTACTTATGAATATGGCTGTTGGCCATCTAAAATAGTTTATTTCTCATCTAAGCTGGGACCAGACAATGCACACACTTTGTATAGTGAGAGATGAAAAGAATACAGAAGTCGATCTAAATATAGTCCAAAATTTATTAAAAATTGGAATAAATTGTAAAACTGATAAACTAAAAATCAGTAATGAAAATATTTCAAGCCCAAAAAAATCTTGCAAACCAGATTGTGCAATTTTAAAATAACCATAAAATGAAAAACATTTGATATCCTTTCTAATCTACAGTGAGTGAAGAGGAGAATGGGGGACAGAGAAAAGTGATTGCTGTAAAAGTTTAGTGCAGATTAGGCTAACTGAAAATGAGGCGGATGATATTCTTTATATTTTCAAAACTATATAATTTGCTTTAAAAAAAAAAAAAAATAAAAAAAAAAAAAATCCATCATTTCATTAACTAATTTAAAGCAATAAAAAAGGGATGCTATGAAATGGATAATTTAGAGAATGGAGGAACAGCTTCTAGCTTTCATTCTAACACTCCTGTGAATATTAAGACATCAAATACCTGATTCCAGTGTTCCTTGATCTATATCATTCTGTCTCATTGTGTTCATTGCTAAAAAAAACCAAGAAATTATTTGAAAAATTCTGATGATCTTATTCTAGATTTTTTTTTCTTTGATTCTACATATAGGTAGACATATACAGATCTACCTATGTCAGTTCTAAATCTCATGCCTAATTAGAACAGGAATTTTTTTAATTAAATCCTCTTTAAACATACATGCACATAATAGGAAGCAGCAAGTAGAGGATGGGTTGCTGCAGGTGGGAGGTAAAAAATAGTGAAATTCAGTTTCCCTGAAGTAAAATTAACTTACTCAGCAGATTTGTTTACAAAAAAAACAAAAAAAAACAAACAAAAAAGCAATGAAATTAAATAACAATTTTAATACAATGTAAAAATATTAAAATGACAACTGTAAGCTTAAAAAAAAAACAAAAACAACCCCCCTAAAACAAAACAAAAAACAATAGATATCTGTAAAATAGAAAATACTGCATTTTTTAGACTATCAGTCAAACAGAAGACCATCATGCTTAAACATTAAACAAATACAGAAAAAAAAAAAAGAAAAAAATTAAAAATCATGCAAATGGAATAATAAAATGCAATATTATGAATCTAAAAATTTTCCTTTGCATCTGTATGCAAATTTTCTTTTGCCATTCAGCAAATCTTGTTTGCTAGTGATGCAGATATTTCTTATTTTTATCACACACACACACATATATATATATATATATATATATATATATATATATGTAAAGATGTGTGTGTATGTATGTATGTAATACATATACAAGGAGATATTGAAAAATTCTTAGTTTGACTAAGGATTCAAAAAGATTTGAAAGGTTAGATTTTGAAAAGTGCATCACACTAAGAAGTTCTCAGCATCCCTTCATGTATATATGAAAGGGTGTGTGTGTGTGTGTGTGTGCATATATATATATATATATATATATATATATATATATATATATATATATATATATATATTTTCCTATCAACATAAATAATGTTAATTTGGGTGACTGAAATAGTATTTCCAAAATATGAAAATGAATTCATTACAGAAATATCATAGTCACATTTTAAGAAAAGAACACAAAACATTCCAAGAATGAAATGTCCAGCTTTCTTTACCCTTAATTTATCAATTCACTAAAAGTGCAAACACGCCTAGGTATGCACTGATAGCAACTTTAAAAAGCTAGAAAAATTTAAATATGAACCAGAGTCTTTGGTTCTTAATACATAGTAAAAGTCAAGCATAGATTTTAAGCTAAAATATTAGGGACTGAGAAAATTGTAAATTTTTAGAATAGAAAAGTTACAGACCAGATTCCAATAGAACATTTTCCTATACATGTTAAGATTCCTTTTCAGGAATTCATACAAAATTCAACATTTTTAGGAGAAATTATAAACTGATGATAGCCAAGCATATTTTCAAATATATGTGAACTGCCAGGGTACACACAAACTACGATATCATTCCAACTGCGTTTATCACAAATACAAATTTTAAAAAGTACAAGCTAAGCCAATATTTCAATTTATAAAATCTTGTTTCAAGAAGTTAAAAGGTAATAATTCATAATACAATTTGTAGATATCTAAGTGGTGAACAAAAACAGAGGATCAATCTAAATCACAACTGATCATTAATGGTTTTTTCTTAAATTTACAAACTAAAATCTTACAGTTCTATGGAACTTTATTCACATAAATTAGATCCTCAATATTCACCCCTTAGAGGCACTTCAAACTGAATGTACCTTATAACTTCTGAGACTTAGTAAATGCAGTAGAAAAACTGCAAGCTTTAGGCATGTTAGCTTTTTTTTTTTTCATAAAAGTAGATAAGGAGATTACAGTAAACCTAATGTGAATAGAATTTTTATTTTTTTTATTCCTCAAAGTAACTTGAAAAACCTGGTTTTATTTTTGTCAATAACCCCTTCCAAAAGAATCTGGAACAAACCAAGAGAACTTATTTTAGAACAAGAAACTAACATGCCCAGTGCAAAAATGAACAGGTTTAAACTCATGACATGCATAATAATTTTCCTTCATTCACCACACCTTTCTATCAAAGGGACCAAATTCATGACTTGTAGCATTTTTTAAAAGTCAAAGGAGAAAGAGAAAATGATAGAAAAGTAAAAAGGTCCTTAACATTTCCCCACATCCCTGTGAAAACATTTTTCAAAATGATTGCATTCTTTATGAGAATACATCAAATAAAAGTATCATTTTAATACTTCTGCGAATATTAAGATGTATCAAATACCTGTTTCCGGCAGTCCTTGATCTATATCGTTTTGCCTCAGTGTGTTCATTGCTGTAGATTAAAAACCAAAATTAAAAATGTATCAATTATAAAATTAAAAAAAATAGCTAATATAAAAAAGGGAAAAATATATAGTTTGCTATAAGTAATTTTAAGGATTATTTACAGCTGTAAAAGTTATCTTTCACTAGGTGGATTTTTTTTTTAACTGATTGACAAACTGGTGCGCCTAAAAATGAAGCAACACTTTTCATGTCAACTCTATAACAGCTATGCAAATGCTGGGATAATAAAATTACTTTTGTTTTTTAAAAAAAGTAGAATGTTGAAACTATCATTAAATTTCTGTCCATGTTAAAAAGCTAAAGATAGTGAATATTTTTTAAGCAAATCAAGTCGTAAAACTAAAAGAATATCACGATAATACTGAATAGTCAACTCAACAATATCCCAAAACGAAGTGATTATATAAATTACTGTAGACGGTTTCAGATTAAATTAAAAATATGAAATAAGTTCAAGACATTTAGTCATTAATGAAACATGAATTTCATATACAAGTAGAATTCAAATGTATCTAAAAATAAAAAAGCACTATCAGTTAAGAACTCACTCAAAATACTTTTCAGAAAGTTGTGCAAAAACTATTGTGAAATACAAGTGTTAAATTCAAATGGGAAACACCAAGCATCCTGTATATTGTCAGAAAGGAATACAATTAGTATTTAATAGGGGAAGTTTTTAGAATGTCAATACTTGAGATTCCCAAAACAGAAAAATTCTCTACATTTTTATATTACACTATGGCAGTTTACCTGTTAGTATCGTACATAATACTCCTGGTTGGACAAAATTGATTTTTTATTTCAGTTGGGATAAAGATTTTCTTTTAATTCTTAATATTAATGCGGAATAAATAATAGTAGCAATGCAAAATACACTGAGAATAACAAAGGTGATAACAGCTGGTGGGGAAATCAAGGTGTAGTAAAGTATTGAGATTGATGTATTCCATAAAATAAATAAAACACTTACTTACTGATCTATCTGATCTTTCAATCCATTATCCCCCAAATTTTCATGATATTATTACAAGTTCATTTAATGTTTGAAGCTGAATTGGTTACTAAGAAATATGCCAATTTTATTGAAAAAAATAAAAATAAATGCAAAGACATTCAATAGTCCCCCACCCCGCACCAGACGAACTGTTTAAGAAAATTACTTAAAAAGCAGAATAAAGATCATGCAGTAACAAACACTTTACACAATCTACTGACCGAAAATAAGGAAATGAAAACAACACTTGCACATAAGCTACAAACAATCGATGTTGGGGCGTCGACAGTGACACAAACCGTTTCACTTGGGCAAATTTTCTTTCAATTAAAGTATCCCAAATCAAAAACTAATACTTTGTAGTTTAAATTAAAACAATATTAGTTAAGCGAATTAAAATATGTATCCAATATAATTAAATTGGACAATTTTAAATTCTTCCTTATGAAAGCTGTTGTTGACATGATTTTTAGCTTCAAACTAGTTGGGTAAAATAAGGCAAAATTTTTAATCCATAAAAATAGACAAACAGTAACAAAACACAAAAATACCACAAACTACCCAATTATTCACAAGACAAAATAATGTTAAAATAAGGCAGAAATTATAAGTACGTACTTCCCTTGGATGGAACGCTGCTGAGAAAGTTTCCTGAGGAGAAAAAAGTCAGAAAACGTGGGTTTTAAGCGCTGAAGTCGTTTTCTTCCGAAGTCTAGATTGAGTAATTAAAGTGATAATAATTCAAAAGGAAAATTATTTTCCCCAGTTTCCTCTCTCAAGAAAAAAAAAATTAAACTTATTCCCCTTCATCCACAACTTTCAGTAGCTTCTTAACCTAAAACTGAATTCAACACTTATATAAGATCGCCTCTCATTTTGTGGCCAATTAGATCATTGGTTGAATGCCAAAATAAAAATAAAATAAAGTCAACTAATAATAAAAGTGATCAACTGAATTAACAGTTCGATTACTTTTTACTCTACAATCCCATATCAAATAATAACAGTACTTGTTTTATCGTTATTTGGTAAAGTTGCTTCAAAATCAAATCTAAAAAAACAAAAAACAAAAAAACAAAAAAATCATCCTTTGAATGAATATGTGCCACAATTTATTAGTTATGGAAACTTTACCTTGGCAACAAAGTGCTTACTACACCACAGAACAAAGAATATTTAGCAAAGCTTTCATAAATAAAAAGCAATAATAGCTGAAATTTCTCGATCTTATCAGATAGTGAATAAAGATATATAAAGATTCTTTACTTTAATATTTTTAAATCCATAATCATGAAACGCAGTTGTACTACAATATGTTATGAAATAAAATGATTTAAGATATTTTAAGTTAAATCTATAAAGAAAAATAAATGCAGTTAGAGTTGTGCGAAAGGCTAGTGCCTAGTTTAAAGAAAAAAAAATCCAATTATAATCGAATAAAAATAAAATTAACTGAATAATTTATTTTGTTAGATAAAAAAAAAAAAAAAAAAAAAAAAAAAAAACAGTCCCCTTGCTTGGAGTTAACTATTCGACAACACAAGGTAAGGAAACGATAGTCCGAACAACTCATTTAAAAAAAAAAAAAGAAAAAAAAAGAAAAAAAAAGAAAAAAGAATTATGTTAATTCTGAATTTGAATTATAAAATATTTCTTTATACCACTGCAAACAAGATCTCTCTACGATGCGGGTTTCAGAATTAAAAAAATTTACGTAAATCTAGCTAAATGGCAATCTTGGTAGCAAAGGAAAAAGAAATTATTTAATAATATGATTCAAACTAAAGTAGTTCAGTAAAAAGGAAACGAAAATATCTTTAAGCGATAAAGTAAAAGTGAAAGTAGCATGACAAAATAGAATGTGATCAAACTAAAAAGGAAGAAATAGAATAATCTTGCAATTTGTAAGGATTTTTCAGGGTTCACTACAGAGTATTAAGTGGGGTAGCTTAAACTAGAATCAGGCAAGAGAAAAAAATTAAAATATTTTAACAAAACCTTGGTGGAGAGGGGAGCCAGTGGCAAACTACATTTCTGAAGTCACCTCTATAAAATCAAATATTGAATAATTAAAATTTTGAAAGTGATTGTTAACTCCGAACACGACTCTGATAGACAATTTTACTGACTACTTTAAATAATAATCCAATTAAATGTAACTAATTAAAAGAAAAAAATAATCAAATGATCGATAATAAAACAGAAATTGGAATTTAGTCAAGTTGTTGTAGAAGATGATCAAAAAAGCTTATGCAATGTTTTTTAACATGCATAGTAAACTTTATCCGATAGAAAAAGAATTTAGTTCCCATTTCATGAGAATTTTGAAGATTTCACATTTTCAATTGTAAATAATTTTTGAAAACAAAACTTTGTAAAATGAATTCACTTTCATTAGGTTTCGTTTATATGAAAAATCCATCAGCAACAAGTAGATGGAATTTATAAACGCAGTCTAGAACATTAATAATTTTATACTAGTAATATTTTTTAAAAACGGTATTACATTTTATTTTTAACTTTCATTAAGATTTATTTCACTTTCCATTAATAATGAAAGCAACGGGACTAATTTACAGTTACACCGAAAGGTAGACAAGTTAAAAGCTATATTCTTAGTGATTTTAAAACAAAAAAAGTTGACATTTAAGGGGAAATTACTGCTAAGTGAGAAAAAAATATATCAAGTTATCCTCTTATAAAAATTATTAAAATTAAAATACTACTAGAGAGAAAGATCTTTCAACACATGCCCGTGTGTGTGTGTGTGTGTGTGTGTGTGCACCAACTGTTCCATGCGGTAGAGACTAATTGTATGAAACGAGGTCATCCCATTTCATTTGTTCAGTCTTCTCACTTCAGCTAAGACAGGTGGACACAAAAGCTTTATTTCGCTTTTGTACTTCCTGATTACAAATTAGTATTACCTACCAATATTCTTTCAATGGGCGTTGTTTAAGAAAGCAATATTTTATTTTTAAGATTTTAATTATGTCGTTTTTAAGTTCACCTATGTGAAATGAAGGCTGCCGATTTTATTTAAACTTGGAAGATAGGGATATTCTCGGTGGGTTAAGAACAGCCAAAATTATTTCTTGCTGTGTAAAGAGTTTTTTTTTTTTACAATGAGTTTTTCACTAAGCCGCAATCAGTTTCAAAGAAAAGTGCCAGATCAAGCAAATTTGATAAATTCTTAAGCCATACTAATAGTAGAGAAAAATGTAAAGCTGTTTAAAACCATTTTCAATCATTAAACAAAAAGATAACAGCTGTGTCCGACAAACAAAATTTATTAACTATGCATTTACCAATAGTTAATACAGCACAAAAGAAAAACCGAAAATTAAAAGTTCTGATTCGGTCAAGACTCAAGAGAGCACAGTGAACAAAACAATTTTAAAAGCCCGAACCAAAAAGAAATAACTGAAAAGTGAAAACCTGCGATTTTTTTTCTCTCCAAAAAGATAGCAAAAACAGTAAAACTTTGGTATACAAACTTGCAACGGCATGATTGGATTAGAAAGAAAATTCTTACCTGTTGGTTTATCTCTGATTAATTTGCAGCTCTCCACTTCTCCAATGCTAGCAAACAGCGAACGTATTTCCTCCTGAGTCATTGTTTGTGGAAGATAGTTGACAATTAAGTTTGTCTTGCTTACATTATCTCTATCATCCATCTGTGTTCCTGTTGATATTGGTGAATGGTTACCACCATTTTGCTGTATGATTTGTGAATCCATAATTGTATCCCCTTTTGTAATCTGAAAGGAAAGGAAAAATATTTCATAAAATATCAGTCTTCAAACATACGTAAAGATTGCGGAATGTATGGAAAAGAATGGTTACGGGGAAGATGGCGTTACAAGACAATGGATTCAGTAGTGTGACAAAAATAAGGGCAATCTGTTGCGAAAAGAACGACTAAAGCGAGAGAAAAATATACGGAAGCTTCAACTATCAAATTAGAATTAAAGAACACTAGAATAGTATGACGGTATGAAAAGTGCTAAATCATATGTAACAATGTTTTATAATGTTTAAGTCCGGCATCGAGATGGTATGAAAATGAGAAGTCAGAGACCAAGAGAAAGAAATGAAAGAAAGCTTAATAAAAGTGGAGACAGCCGTATAAAAAAAGTATGCGTTTTACTAGTCATCAACACTAACGCCAAGATATGAAGTGAAAGGAGAAAAAATGCCTAGTCCATGAGGGACGAACCTGCATTTGGTAAAAAATTATCCGTTTGTGGCGAGCGAGCCTATCACTATATGATGACTGCAAGGAAGAGTAAGACTGAAAGAAATCTAGGCAGGCAAGCACGCGCAGTTTTCTTACTACTCTGGTTAGAAGTAGTAGTAGTAGTGCAGTCAGTAAGAGAAGTTGAAGCTGATGAGGAGAGGAATCAATAATTGAATGAATGACAACACTAGCAATGACCTCAATAAATACCTCACGAGAATGCGTCGACGAGAAAACTGCTCTAAAGAAACTGGGAACCAATGAAAACCTGCTTCATTATCATCTCATCCTCATCCTGCAACTCTTTTCCAAACCGGCGCTGCTAGCATCAGCATCATCGACACTATCGTCGACAACAGTAACATCGATATTGGAAAAAGGGGAGGAGGAAAGAGAGGCGCAGCGACCTATGCCTGACTGACTACGGGCACACATTTTCGACTAACTGCTTTCTTTTTCTACTAACTACTACGTACATGATTGAAAGAGAGAAGTGCAAATAGAAGATATGAAGACTAACCACAACTACAAAGCTAAGCATCATCACAACTACATTATTACTCTTGTTGAACGACGGCTGCAGCAGCAAAGGGGAGCAATACAACTACTACATTCAAACACGACGAGCGGCACATAAGCTTATTTTTACAAAGCAAAATATGAATAAAAGTGGATTAAAGAAAAATAAGCCTTATTTATTTCAAGCAATTATCGATAACCTGTTGATTTCACGAGTACATTATGTAATGGTAATAGAGAGCTTTTAAAAGATGTTAACCAGCAAGTAGCTGATATATTGAATAAATTACCAAGACAAAAAATAACTTACCACTTATAAAAAAAACAATAACAACAAAAAACAAAAACTAATGACAAGTAAAAATATTTTTTAATGAGAATCTACAACAGAATTTGCCGGCCTAGTCAATGAATTTACAAATTCATAATTCTAAAAATCATTTCATTTTAAATGTAATCAAAGCAAACGCTAAGAAATTAAATCAAATTTAAAACGTTACGAGAGCCATATCAGCAATATAGGCAAACCATCACTCCCATTTATAGGGGTCATAAAAAAAAAAAAGACCCAGTCACACCGGGTCTTTCTCTCTCTCACACACACACACACAAACGAAAAAAAAGTGGAATCAAGAAAGATCTTATTTTCTACCAATGCACATTGGAACAGAATAGGGTTTTTTTTTTTACTTTTAGGAAGAAATTAAAAAAATGTAATACAGAAGCGTTATGAAAATAGTCGCCTAGTTAGTCTACGATATTGATAAAATTAACGTTATGTTTGTAAACTAAAGTAAATAATGAATATTTACAGAAGGCTAATTAAGAGTTTGAATCAAAAAGTTGATAACTGCTCACAATACAGTTACACAGTGAATTATTAAACAATAAAGCGGAACTTAAAACTGTGGTAACATTTTTATCAGTATCTCAGAATTGTGATAGCACTTAAAATTGTCAATTAAACGATGAGGGTAATGCAATTAGAAGAGGTTTCGCTAAAATAGCAAAACAAAGATACCAGTAAAGGGCATAAATGGAAGCCGTGGAAGAAGATAACCAAGCCAGAAGAATAAGATTTATATTAATGTATTTTTACGTGAGTGCATTTTGTTAATTTTACATAAAAAAGTAAAAACGTACAAATACAGATAGTTTAAGTTACTGAACTTTTATTTCATTCATTAGTTTGTGATTTAATGTAATTATAGCTAATTTTGCGAACCAAGATAAAAAAAAAACCCTAAAAACTTTTGTTTAAATATTCCTATGAAAAATTTCCGTATTATTTATAACTAAATTACGGAAATTTTATAGGAATATAACAACCTGATGAACTGTTACCATGCTGGATTACATTATCAAAACAAAAGACTTTCCAGAAGATTGAATATTGCATCGTTTAAAGATGGGCTGATTTATCTGATTAAGATAATCAATTTAGTGAATGGAGTAAATAGTAGTAATTAAAAAAAATAATAACGTTGCTAAGATATGGAGATAATTATAAAAAAGTAACAACGAAAAATGCGATTGTTTAATAAAGAATAATATAGACATTAAAGCCGGAAATAAGTCATCTATATGCAATTAAAATTAGAGGATTGATTAAACACAATTGCATAAGAAGATTATTTAACAGTGCAATGTGAAGATGACCGTAGTCACTTGCTTAGGAAAAAAGGGATTACAACATCATAACCATGGCAACAAACATGACCGACATTTATGAGTTATATTTTAAGTTTCACTCATTTCAAAGATAATCTAGAATATCATTACGACATAGAAGGAAAATAAGAACCATACAGATACTATATTTTGAAAACTAAATTGCAAAGAGTTACTCGAAATAAACCTGCCATGTTTTATCGCGCAGCAGCAATTTGACGGCAACTGTCTTTTCTATTTCTCTCATTTTTTACAAAAGACGAGAGTGCGTTTTTGTCTTTTTCATTCATTCAAGAGTTAAAATGCAGATAATCACTCGTATATAAAAATATCACATTTGATTCATCATTTGTGAGCTGTTTAAATATTCCACGGAAGAAATTTAACAAGATGTCGACACGACATGAATTAAGAAAAATACCTTAAGGAAAACTTCAAGATATGGAGTGTAATGTTAACGACTTTGCAATAGGAAATATTTTGTGAAATGAGTGCTCGAATCCAATACTGATAGGATAAAAATGTGAGTTCAGGAATAAAACTAAGATTTACTTTAAGTCGAACATAAATTCTGGCGAACACAAATGTTAGAATGCCAATGGCTACCGAAATAGAATCTTGATCTAACTGCTAGCTTTGACAATAAACGTCCATAAAGTTTAAATATGAAAATGCAGTTAAAATTAAACAGATAGCTTCAAATAACTGTGTCCCAAATTCAACTTTTTTTACATTAGAAAAAAAAAAATTTTACATAATCTTTTGCTTTTAAATTAAAAAAAAAAAAAAATATGCGAAAATGAAGCATTTGAATGAAGCTACGCCACGTAAACGGACGTCCTGAAATATATCGGCCGGGTACTGCAATGAATATTTTTAAAACAAGAATAATTTTACTACTGGCTATATAAATATTACAAATAAATAAAACATCAAAGGAAATGTACAAATTGATGAATCACTGCTGCATATCATCAATATAGATAACCTCAGCGTGTGTGCAAGAGGCAGACACGCGTACATGAAAAATTCTATACTTTCTCTTTCACTTGAATGCTGGTAAGCGAAGAAAAAGTGCACGGGTCGAGCACGAAAGAGGGAAAGCAATAAAAGAACTCACCTGGTTTTTAGGGATTCCAGAATGTAGTAAGTAACGTCCGAAAAATATGAACTTATGGAAGCGACGTCAGCGTTTCCGTATACAAAATATTAAGAGTATGGTGCAAACTATTGATTATATTTTGCTGAGTACAAAGAAAATGGCGTTGGTATTGATAGGAAAGAGTAGTGAGAGGAGGAGATAAAAATAATGCCAGGGGAGGAGGAAGCGTGGCGGGCGTGTGGCAAAGAGTAGGAGGCAGAGATTTTGAAGAAGGGGGAGAGGACAGCAGCGCGTGTCGGGCTTTGAGGAAGGAGGAGGGTGCAGAAAAGAATTAAGAGAGGGAGAATAAAGTGTGCCGATAAGGAAGAAGAAAAAAAAAGGAAGCTGGGTCTGAGAGAGAGGAAATAAACAGAGAGCGCGTGGCAGAGAGGATGAGGAGGAAGCGCGTGGCCGAAGTAAAAAAAAAAAAAAAAGAAAGGAGACCAAGTGGCAGCGTCTTTCTGGTGGGGCAGGTAGGGGAGGGGTTTATATATATATATCTATATCTCTCTCTCTATATATATATATATCTCCCTAAATGTCTCCTTGGCGATTTTCTTTAAGTGATTTTTTTTTCCTCCTTAAAAAATATCTCCCGGTTTTTGGTGTCAAAAAAGTGAACGACTGCTCCCGCTGTTTAACAGCAGTAATAGTAGTAGTAGTTGTTGAGAGTATGCCTTCAGATGGTAAGATATCACGTCAAAATGCACTAACTAGAACACAGCCTTATTCAATAGAATTTTTCTAGAAAGTATAAGTGATTCGCCAAATACTGACGAAATCTAGAATTACGTCAAAGAGAAGAAAATAACAGTAAAAATGCGGAAAAACAGTAGGAAAGAGTTAAGGGTTTCGATAGAAATAAGAAATTTTTACACAAGAAAGAGTGAAAATAAAAAAAAAATAAATAATAATACAGTAACACAACAAACAAAAGAAAATAAAAACAATACAAGGGGAAAAGTAGAAATAAACGAAAAAACAAAACCGGCTTATCAACAGCCTTAGAAGAGACGAGAGAGAAGGACAAGAAGTTGACGCTGCAATGATCCCAACCCAAATAATGAATGGCACCAGCAGCAGCCAATGTGAGAACAGGACCACAGCACTACTTTTTTCGGCTTTTCTTTTACGACAAACCACAAAACAATTCTTCCTTCTAATATTAACAATCAAAAAGAAAATCAATATTAATTTAAATCAAAATTAAAAAAATACTATTTAAATGACAATTTTATGATAAAAAATGGGATATTTTATCTGGACTATTTTCTGGCCACAACAAAACGATGTTGTATCGCCTTCGTAGTAATAATAATTCTAGACGGCCTTTTCCTCGCGTAAAGGTAACATTAACAATCTGAATTCGGGGTTCAAACTTCTTTAAATACAATTTTCCTAGTTTTTAAAAATGATTTATTTATATTTAAGAAAAGAAATAACATGTTTGCTTGATGTTTTTGTCTGAGAATTAAAATTATTAATCTGAGTTTATTTTCTTGCTGCTTCGATTTTTACCAGTGTTTCGATCGAATAACAAAGAAAGAATTTGATTTAAAACCCGGAATAATTATGCTTTTTTTTTTTAAATTTTAAAACATCTTTTATTACAGTACACTCTTTGTGTCAATTTTTCTATTACCGGCGAAAGTAATCATAGGAGAAAGGAGAGCTATATCGTCATTCAATTTCTTCGATTGAGATCAAGGAAAAAAGTGCAGTCACTTAAAAATGCGGAAAATATGCAGAAGAAACAAAGGAAACTATTTTCTCATGCGATTTTATTCAGTTTATAAATTTAAGCTTTGAATTATTTATTTGTAAATTTAAGCACTGAACTATCCAACTTCAGTAAAAGAAGAGTTTGGAGTTATGGAAGCTCTGACGAAGTAAATTTTGCTCAGTTTTTAAAATGAACCCACATTAAATTGGAAGTTGACTGGGCAGGTAAAAAAAAATATCTGCTGTTTTTCATAATATCTGAACTTAGCAACACATGTCATCCTTGGAGTAGTCAGTAGTATTTTTAAAGAGTTTGTAATTTGTTTATCCTCCTCCCCAACTATGTTGGCTTATATTCCGGAAGTAAATTTCTTAACCTTGGAAAAACCCTTTTTGTTATGTACATTACATATGAAATTCCTTTCATGGTTTGATAGAATTTACTGCCGAGTGTTTAATTTAGACTAGAGTAACAAGTTAAGGATGAACTTCGGCCTTCCTCAAGTTCTCATTGTCTTTCTCTTTCGCGGGTGGAGGTATCTCAATTTCATTATTAAAGTATATTTTATTTATGTAAAAAAAAAAAAAAAGAAAAGTTACAGCTAAAAAAAAAAAACAAGACAAAATAAACAATTTGTTGATTAACAAGGTCTTTGTACCAAAGGTCACGTAGAAAAATAAAATCAATTTCATAATTACCAAAAATTGTTAAGAGCAGAGCGAGAAAAAACGATCTGTTGAATATCTTTTTTTTTCTCTCTCGGGGTATCTAGAATAAAAATCATGCTTTAGAAATTATAAATTGGATTATTACAAATTTAATGATGTAGCAATAATAATAATAATAAAAACATCTGATAGATCTACACTACAGTAGACTGTGTAGTTCACTTTATTCCTGACAACAAATCGCTTGAGTTTTAAATTTGAATGAATGAGTAAAAAAATAAATAAGGAACAAAACTGGCAATTATGATACTATAAAATTTGTTGTCTGATGATTGCTTCACCGATCGGCCAAATTGCGCGCGTGCATACACAATGGAGCGTACATATGCGTCCTAAGTACCTAAAGCTCCGTCATAGGACCTTAGTTCAGATGGACGTTGTCTATACTTTGGCACAGGGCTGCAGAAGTGGGATGCCTAGCGAGGATCTCACTAACAATGGCTTGCGAGAAGATGTGTTGACAGTAGGCGCCCGGGGCATATTTCCTATGGTTCATTCGTACAGTATAGCAGTGGTTTTACAAAATGAGTCCCTAACGAGCGAAATAGGGAATATCGGTGTGTATTACAAATATTACGAAATAGATTTTTTTTTTATTACAATCGTGAAAAAGAAAATGTTACCATTTTTACAGACGAACACATCCACACACACGTGTCTGACAATTCTCCACATAAGGGTAAAATTTAGTAACTAAATTTTAGTTACACACCTCGTTAACGTATGCTTATGGGCTGTTTTTCTTTTCTTTTTTTTTTTCTTTTAAATTTCACATGAAACTTATAATTTTTACGTATACACTAATTTGCATATGCAGAAACAAATCCAAAACTTATTTGCATTGCAAATAAAGTACAATTTTAAATTTTCATAGCCAATATGAGTTATATGATCCCAATCGTCGTGCGTGCTTATGACGGCTGATACAGGGATTTATATGCAAATAATAAACTAAACTAAACCCAGTTCACATAAAATTTAAATACGTAAATTAAAACTATAAGGTACATTTTTTTCCTTTTATAAAATGGAACTCCCCCTCCCTATTTCAGTTTCATTCACACATGCACATCTTTTCATACACAAGAAAAACAATCTTAGAAATTTACACGAGTAATTTAATTTACATAATTAAAACAGCAATTGCTTTTTAAACGGCACTTAGAGTAACGAAGCAGTGTTCCCATTTTCTTTCTTTTTTTAAGCCTCTATTCTTTCTTGAAACAATTATGTAACTTAACCGGAATAAAGAAAAACAATTTCAAAGACGGTTCGTTCCTTAAAGGACACTCACTGCTTAGGCAATATTTAATTCAAAATTGAAGCTTATCCAATACAAATAAAAATATGCTTCAACTTAAAAACAAGATGCCAAGATGTCTCATTTTATTTATTTTTTTACATTCAAGAATAAAGCAAAGTATATGAAATAAAAATTCATAGTCACTAAATTACTAGTATGAATGAATTCATTTTACTCTGAGCTCATTCAAATAAGTTTCCTGATTTGTTATTATTTGTTAATCCAGTAGAAAGACGTCAAGAACCATTCTTGGCCTGTATCAAATTTTTTTATCTACAAATTATTAATTAAATTAAAATACGCAAACAAAAAACGATTTTTGTAAGGAACTCTGATGATCTTTTTTACCAAAAAATTACATTCAAAATGACTTAGTATTTTACAAAGCAAATTATCTTTTACTTTTAGAACTTTATGTTCATATTTACTTTTGAGTGATTTTATTCTTGAGACGTTTTGTGCGAAAAATTTTAATTTTACATTTATCATCATCTCCGTAAAGCAGTCGACCAACAGAAATGCATTGTGGGACACACAAAATGGCCGACAGACGAGATTCAGGTTTGTTTACAGTTGCTTGGAGCCGTGTTTTGTCTGCCGGCCACAAGCTAACTTTTTCATTCACAAATTCCCACTTGCCATTTTGTATTTTGCTTTTTTATCCTATCTGTTTTCATTTACTCATCTGCTTCAACAACACCGTAAAAGCATTTGAAAAGTTAAGAGTTAGACAACTTTTCTTACGTGTTACGCGTTTAGAGAGTATTTGTGTGGTACTCGAAGTTTTCATGAAAAAAATTCTTTAAAAAGTTTTCTTTGGCTTATCTGAAGAGATAAAATAACATCACTGAACCATTTATAATATTTTCATCTGATTTTATTTTTATTTCAAGTTTTCAGGCACCCGGTATCAGTAACGAGTCCGCCATTGTTTGTTTCCATGGAAACGAAACTAACAAACAATGTGTGAAAGTTTAATTGATGTTAAAATTCATTTTTTTAATTAAATTGGGACTTGAGAATAATTATTATTTGCACATTTACTTTAAGTTTTACAACACCTTTATTACTTCAGATTTGAAATTTCGATTTGTTTCTAACTTTCGGTGCACAGTGTTAGTGTTTGTTTAAATGGTTTTTAAAAATTAAAAATGTTTTTTTTTAATTTTAGATTATCTAACCTTGAATTTTGGCGTGATTACTTTTATTTAAAAGAAATTTAAGATGATGCTAATCAGGGAAAAAATAATAAATTTCACTTGCATAAAAGAACAATAGAACATCCATGCTATCTTTTTTTAATTTAAAAAAAATCTTTTTCAACATTCAACAATTTTTGATTTTTAAATCACGCGCCGATTTTTAAAAGCATAAGTCAAACTCAAAATGTATGTTCCGACATGTGTGATGATGATTAAAAAGGGAAGTGGGTGTATGTGGTATCCGGTCTCTATCATTAACTTACACCTTTTTAAAAGCTTTTATTTACAAACTTAAAGTTTATAAATTATAACACTAACAGGTTCATTTCTTAGGAAACATTTTGAGTGTATTTACCTTCCAAATAATAATCCAGTTTTCTGATCAGTGGTCACTTATTGCAGTTTGTTGTTGTTTTTTTAATTCTCCCCAATTTTTGTTTAAGGAAATATTACAATAATTCTACTACTCTCTTCCCGACATCAGAAAAATCAAAAAAGTGAGTAATTATTACTGTAATAATCTGATCCCATTCAATTCAATTATTGTCGAAGTTTTTTTTTTGAGTTTTTAAGAATCAGCAATATTTACTTTTTTACTGGTGAAATAAATGTTTTAAAAAAAAAATTACAATTACTAAGACGAGATGTAAAAAATGTACGAACTTCACTTCATTTGAATCAAAGTTGTGATTTTGGTCTCTACATTTCGAGAACATTGTACATTCAAAATTGCATTGAAACTTTACTTTCAAAAATTATAGAGAAAAAAATATTTGCATACTTTTTTGGTTTTACTGTAGTTTTTCCAGTTTCTCCAACCAATTTATCTTTGCAGTATTTAAAATTTTATACATGTCAAAAATGATTCAGAATGGTGACTTACTCATTTATTTAACCCATTCTTTAAAAAGTTTTTAGACAATAAAACTTCAGATATAATTTCTGTTGGTAATCTTTCATAAGTTTTACTTTTCTAATAATACACTGCTGCTATCTCATCATCCCTGAAAGCAGGAGTTTCTTCTCTTTGGTTGAGAAAAAAAGAAAGAAAAGAGTGTGTGTATGCAAGCAACTGAAAGAAAAACAAAACTTCCTGCTGCGACTAAAAAGTTCTCAACCTGACCAGTAAGAAAAGACTTTCTAAAAAATTCTGATATTTGGTCAGATTTTGTGGGTTGAAAACTTTTCATCCTCGACCCACGTAGAAGTCAATTAAAAACGCGTAAGGCTTTCTTTTAAAAAGATTTTTTTTTTACTTTTATAAACGTTTATACATGGGACTCATTTTTGAACCTATCTTTTTTACGAAAAAAAAAAAAAAAAAAAAAAAAAAAATCACCAAGATCGATTTTATTTAAATCGATGAAATTTGTTTTAGAAACAAATTTATCGTTGATACCATAATTTGATCAGGCCGTGTGGGATGTGTTTAGAAAAAAAGGTTGTTTTTTTTTTAACTTTTAAAAAGTTAAATGTAGTTAGAATGGAAATGGCTTTCTAGCCGCCTAATTTCAAAGATTACGACTAGATCGAGATGTCTAACAATATAATTGCTTAAGAAATAGAGCAACCAAACACTTGTTAAAAATAATCCACGAAGGCGTGGTATCAGCTGGCTGCAAGAGTAATATTTTTTAAAAATAAATGTTTTGTTTTAAATGAAACTGTATGGTTAAATTGTGAAACTATCTCCGCTTTCATTACCACTAAAGAATTTTATGAACAGGTAATTCTTTTGACTTGAGTCTTGAACTTTGAACCGTATTTTAGGTTTTTGCTTGAATTCCGCGTCTGCCTTATTCGAAAATAGAGGAAAAATAAAAGTTTATTCCTCTTTCATAAAGTGTTAAAACAGATTTAGAAAAAAAAAATAGCAGAAAAGGCGCTTAAATTAAAAACTTTCATTATTTTAAGCATCTTTTCTGCCAATTTAGAAAAAGTAATTTAAAACCTAATCAATAACTTGCATAAAAAAGAAAAATAATACAAAAAAAAAAAAAATTTATTTCTTTAACTATTTAAACTTTATTTTTTTTCTCTGTCCAGTGTCCATCAAGAAAGTTTAAGCTTCAGCTTCTAGTGTTACAACCACAGAACTATCGTAATGTCAACTGTCAGTCATTCTTCCTGGGTTTCCATTGACAAGAAGTATCTGAAAGTATTTTGTAGTGGAGAACTTTTGTGTGTGTGTGCGTGCGCGTATTGAATTTTATTCCACATTTCGCTCATTATCGTCATTCACAACCTTGCAATTAATTATGTAGTTTATTTAAAAAACGATAACAACCTTATAGTCATATAAGTTTAAGTTCTAAAAGAAAATGTTAAAAATTCAGTTTTACTTACGTAAAGATAAAAATAAATTACCGGTTTCATGACCAAACAAAACAACAATTATTATTTATTGTTGATTTTTAAGAAAACAATGAATTTCAAAAATACTAACTGTTTAAACTCTTGGCTGTCTGTTCAAGCATTCATACGCACACACTCACCTGAAACTTAAAAAATCTATACGTCACACTTGTCGCCTTTATACCAATTGGATTTTTAAAAGTTACTGATTGGTTCCACAACACTAACAGTATATTACAATCGGTGCAGGTGAAATACTTTACAATCTGAATAAGCTACCGGACGAAGGCTGGAGTTTATTTTAATTTTTAAACAAATTAAAATTCCGGGCCCTTCCTTACTTTCACAGAGAAGACGCTATCCATGATTTGGAGAAAGACAAGAAGTTGCAAAATCTGATTGCCAACTTTTTGTATGGTGCATTTCAGCTCCATGTACTGTTGTAAGGTCACCACCAGAATTTTTTAAACTACCGATCTGAGAGTGGAATTGAAACCAGTTCTGCTTTTAGTTTTATGAATAAATATCGTTGGTTAGGGGGGAAAATCACGTTTCTGTTTACTTTTTAGTGAGTGTTATGGGTAATCTTTTTTTTTTTTTTTTTTCCATCTTCGCATTGAAGTTTGTTTGAAAATTTTAGGTTCTTTGTTTTTTGTTTTCTCGGAAAACTACTTAAATGCTGTCAGGTGTTTGTTTTACCCAATAATAACGGTTTGTTTTTTAAAATAATCAATTTGTGTGGATTTTTTTTCTTGCTTCATGAATTCTATTTTTTATTTTAACAAAATTAAATTAAATCGGTTTCAGGCAAATTTACAAAAGAACACAAGTGACTGAGTGTCTTGTTCAAAGTTCAAATCCAAATCTTACCGGAAAAAAATTCATTTTAGTATTCGGTTTTTAAACCATATTCTGTAAATAAATCATTATCCCCGGAAACAACGTATGCTGATATCATCGACCATTAATCGTAAGTTTGGGATATTCCAAACAAGTCTTGTGCCAGACTTGGTAAGGTCAGAATAAATCACTCGCGTTTATTAAGAAAAAATTAAAATTCTACTTAAAGAAAGGAAATTAATTGAACTGATTAAACAAAAAACTTGAATTCATTTAAAAATATTAAACTGACTTTGTTTTAATTTTTTTTTTTCTTCATTTAAAGTTCGGTAATTTTAATTTTCCATTCCTTCTACTATAATTCTTTACTTATTTTTTTTTTTATTTATGTAAAAAATATAAATAAAATAAAAAAAATCGGTTTACAAAAAATACCAAAGGAGAATGTTCCCTTTCTAAAAGGCTAAAAATTTGATTATTTTTACGTTGATTTAATTTTTTTTTTTTTTTTAGTTCTTTACCTGAACTGAAAGTGAAGTGGCTTTTTAACTTTTGAAATGAGATGCTGAATATATTTTTCCTGTTCATCTTTTCTTTCCCGTTTTTCTCCTTTACCTCGAAGCAATTATTTGAGACAAATTCTACGTTTTAAAACTTGAGAAATTACTTCTTTTTTTTTTTTTTTTTTTTTCAATTGACCGCATACGGACTGTGTTCCTACTACCTAATTAATTACCATTAAAAGGTGTAGTTACTTTTAGTACACACGCTTAAGTAGGACAACAGAAAAGAAAGACAAACTTTTCTTGAGATCCCTTTATTATTTTTCTAGTTAAAATTCTATCAAGTATATAGAATTTAAAACTTTTTAACTACTTCTAAAAAAAACTTCAAATTTATGTAATCATTCCGATTTTTCTTAATCAAAGAAACTTATTTCGTCCTTTCATTTCATTAGAAACAATTCGGAATGAACAAACTACTTTTAACTTTACTCTTTCAACTTAGTTTCGCGATTTCTATTCTATTCATAAAACATTCACTATCTATTGTTTCTTTGTAAAAATTACTTTAATAATCACATCACTTACATTGTTTTTGTTGTTTCAAATGAATTTATTACATTTTTTAAAAAATTTTATTCATTCATGGATTTGTTTTTATTTTTCTTCAGTGACCACTCTCTTTGATCATTTGGAGTACTTTTAACTTAAAAGTACTCAAATATGTTAAAAGTTTTAACATTATGAAATTAGAAATTACATCAATTAAAAACATTACTGCAATTTAAAAACTTTCACTAAAAAAAGATTAAGACTTAAGTAAAGTTGATACTTTTTGTAGGTTCCGTTTTATTTTAAAAAATACAACACATACTGACTTCAAGATTTAAAAACTGACTTCAAGATTTAAAAACTGACTTCCAGATTTTAATAAAACTCATTTTACCTGACACTATATGTGCGTTTGGTAGTGTAAATGAGAAATCGGAGAGCCGAGTTCGAATTTCAGCCGCGCAAAGAAAGTTGTGATGAATCCATCTCTTTTGTCCCAGCTATGCGTTAAAGAAAGACTGGCTGTGGCTTCTATAGTCTCTTGAGGAGGTGACTCTAAAATCAGACATCTCCCAGCAAGCTTTAGACCACCCATGGGAATGTCTCGGCCCACGAAAACGCGCAGTGACTGAAATTTTTTCAGCCGTGTGAACTGCGTATTCTGCCGCAGGCGGAGAAACAGTTTTTAAACCTTGCACTAGAGATCAAACCAAAATTGACAGCCAAATAATAAATACTCAGTAATATCTTTTAATTTCAGTCAACAACACAAAATTTAAGATAGATGAAGCTTGAAGTCTTGATAAAATGAAACAACACTATTCTAAAGGAAATTTTATACCAATTACGAGATATTAGATATTTTTAATAAAAGACTGACCACAAGAAGAAAGAGAATTTATTCAAATAAATCGTAGTCTTTTTACTCATAGGTATAGATTTCAGTGAACTGAGAATTTTAAAATTAAGGTTAGAAAATATATTGTTCCTCTAAAATTGAAAATGTTCTTTTTATTTTGACAAAGAATAATGGTTGTCATACACGAATTGATAGTAGGATCAGGACAATTTTCCTAATATTTTTCTTCTGAATAAAATTTATACTTTTTTATTTTTAGTCCATTTTGATATGAAATGATATAGTACGCTAAAATCGTTTTTCACAAAAATTCTAAAATTTTTCTCTAACTTGGATATTGCTCTGCACAGTTTTTCTTTATTTAATTTGAAATATTTTTTTAATTAAAATATAATTGCAAAATTACACACACACATATATATATTTATTGATTTAAACTCTTTTTTTCTTGTAATTATAACATTTTATAATTATATTAACATTATTCACATGAAATCTGATAAAATAATGAAAACTGAGTGTTCATTTCAAGAGCTAAGCTGCAAATAAGGTTTGTCTTTACTACTTTATTCTATAAAATTAAACTTAGCTTTATGTATTTTGCTTTGATTTCTTTTTAAGATTTGAACTTCTAATGTATTTCTTAAAAATGACAATTTTGTACTGAAAATAACTTTTTACTGTTTTAATTCTCATGTTTTGTTAAATATATCAATACTATATTGTAGTAACATGATTTTTCTAATATCTTTGTGAGAAAATTTATTTTCCTCTTTCAACCTGAATTATCATAATATCCATTTGTTAGGTCTCCTGGCCATGGTAACACACTATACTTACCACACATCAATCAAAATCTTAACAGATGTTTATAAGTTATTAATTAAGAAAAAGACTATAAAATTAGTGTTTAGTATTTCTTTGGTTTTTTTTATTATTGATTATATTCATTAAATAAATTAATTTACAATAATATAAATAATGAGGATATGCAGCATTCTTGGTTGTCAAATATTTGATTAAATAAAGAATCTGAGAATTGTAATATTTTAGCATTCATTTTTCTTTCGGCATGACTTGAATATAATTTTATGAATTACTATCTTACAACTTAGCTTTATAGTTATGAATTCACTGGGCATTATTACAATTCACCCATTCAATTATTTGTTTAATCAGTTTTTATTAATCCAATGTTATTTCATGAATTTCTAAAAAGACTGATATTTAATCCTTTATTATTCAAATGATGTTAACAAAATAGAAATAAAACTGATTCTGAGAAGCAGCCTTTTTGAATATTGAAAGTTTTAATGTGGCTCAAATTAGTTTTGTTTGCTATAAATGATCAGATTTCTTGCCTTTTCAATGTATACAGAGGTTTCAATGATTTTTAATCTGATTTACCATGGAAACAAAGTTAAAAAAACATTTCTTGTGTTATAAATAAATAAATTTATTTCTGAATTTCTGGGATGAGGAGTTATTACTTACAACAAAGATGAGAATATTAATATAAATGTAAATGATGTCAAATTCATAATTGTCTTGATAACAGCAGTAATTATAAGAAATGTCTTCGTAGTCAGTGTATTCTGAGGTAACTAAAAAAACTTTTATCTATTTTTTACTGGAATGTTTTTGAAAGGCTTCACTTCTTTCACAAATTTCACATTCACTTGATCATTGTATAACCTTGTGAGAAAGATTTTTCAAATTAATAGTTTGTCTCTAAGTTATTAATTTATAATGAAAATGAACCTAACCAGTGTTAAAAAATACAAACTCTTTTGCAAGTTCTTATTTTCCATCTTTACTTGTCAGACTTTCTTTTTTGTAAATTCTATTTATGAATGTTTTCAATGGATTAATATAAAGTTTTTTATTGATAATTTAATAAATATATTTCTTTTTTCTTAAGGATACAATTTATTTCTGTTAGTGACTTCTTTGCCATTCATAAATATTAACAATTTTTCTGTTGTGCTTTCATGTACAGCAAGCAACCTTAATATCAATATTTACTTATCCTAGATAAGTCAAAGACAAGGAATCATTTGTGGGTTACCAAATGATGCTCAAATGCAGAAGCATTCATGAATTGTTCTGCAAGATAAGTCATCACTATGGATATCTACTAAGATCAGTTTATTCTGACATGACCTATAATAATCAAACACCCTATAATAGTTAACAATCTTTAGACTAGTTTCCTAAGGTAAGCTGAGCATAAAAATGAAGAATTATTAACATCTTAATATCTATAATATTTTTTTCCATCATTTTAAACCATTTGATTAAGTTAGACACTATTTACATTATTCGTACTATTGTCCTCCTCTTTGTTGCCATATTTATTACATTTTAGCCGTTGTACGCTCCGGCCTTCTTCAGGTGGTTGGAATGTTGAACTGAACCCTTTATTTCGCTCACTGGGGTAGACTTCTAGCTCCATGTGCCATGTCTAATGGATGTCAGTTATCAGTTATCTCCTGTTAATTCCCCTCCTCAAGGACACATGGCACAGTGGATAAAGGCATTAGTTACATCAAGTGACAGGACCCAAAGAGTGTGAGTTCAATACCTGGTTATGGCAGTGGAGAACTTGGAGATTTTGCAAATTTCATCAGTTAAACACACTAGAAGATATATATATATATATATATATATAAAACAATACTTTACTTTTACTACTAACAAGACTTCAATGATTTTTTTTATTAGATTTTATAGTGTAAAAGGATTGACAAGTTATTTCACCATTGTTATCACAAATCTCACTTCCATATTCAATTCTTTGTCTTTAAAAAAAAGTTTTAGTCTGAACTTGTAAAATTATGAAAAGTTGATTTGCCACTTTAACTCCCCTTCCTGGATATGTAATGCTTATCATATACTCAGTATTTGTTGAGGTTGTAATTTTCCAAATTTGTTTTTAAAAAAAAAAGAAGAAAATTGAAATATAAGAATAAATAATCTATTTATTCACTGAATATCAATATTGTTTCAAATTAGAATTGCACTACTATGTAAAATTTGTAAATAAAAAAGAAAATTTTAAATTCTGTCACAGAATCGTCCTGATCATCTCTAGATAGTTTGTGCTAGAACCTATGCTACAATAAAAAAAATAGCTAAAAAAAATTAAAGATGCATTTATTTTTCTTATAGATGTATTTAGTATCAATCAGTGGAAATTTTGTAAAATTGCTTTTATTATTGGCGAGTTGACTGTCCAGTTGGCTCGTCATACAGGCATAGTTGCCTATCTTGGTCGTTTAAAGGTGGTTGAACTACTAGAAAGCTAAAACAATTGTTTCATACACCCTTCTGCTGTCTTCACATATTACCATAGGGCAGAGTTATTTCCCTTTTGTGAATAAATGCAGGCTGATCACTTAACTTTTCGGCTTTAAATGTAGTGCTTCTTAAACATAACACATTTGAGATTTCCCTTTCACCATCCTCGACTTTTTATTTATTTATTTTAATTCTCTTACCAACTTGAGAACTAGAAAAATATGCAGAACCAAAGACTACACTATTTTTCGTTGGTCTTTTGTTAAACTTTTTACTTTAGCTATAACGTAAGAAATAATCCATGTATTGGATGGAGCTCAGCAAGCCCATTCCCTAAAATTAAATAAATATAATCTTTCAAATTAAGTGCTTTTATAATTATTTTTTGAGGATACCTTATCTAAGAAATTTTATTTTTAATTAATACATTTGATACTTCTCAAAATTCATATTGAAAATGTGTGTAGTATTTATTTATAAATCTTATTTACTCTTTGCCTATTGTCTTAAGTATGCTGAGAGTTCAGAATTCACTGTTAAATTAATTCCTCTAAGGTTGGGAAACTCATGAAGAAATAAAACTTAATTTAGATTATTATTCCAATGAATTAAAAGAAAAAACATTTTAAATTCTTTACCCTCATCTAAAAAAAAACAATTTTAAAAATTAATGTCTTGTGGTAAAGCTGGAATTTTTAAAATTTCAATTATAAAAAAATGTAATATAAAAAAATAGTTAAGAGAACCATCTTTTTGAAATTTAGAAAATAATTTTAAATAGGTGTTCAAAAGTTGGTTTGAAATGTTCTAAATTTTCATTAATCATGCAAAACATTTAAAAATGATTCAGATTTACGTTTTAATTCTAATAACCATTTACTATATTTAGTTTTTATCAACATTTTAATCAATAATAAAATATTTTATGGGGTGAGGGACTTAACTTTTTATACATTGCACTTTGTGATATAGACATTTTGAAGTAAATGAATGCAATAATTTTAAAATTACAAGATTATACTCACTAAGTAAGTCTACTTCAATATCTTTTTAAATAATTCTTTTTAGTATTCTAGATTTAATAAAAATATCATTTATAGTTTTGTTTTTTAATAGACATCATAACTTGAACTTTCACTTATTAATTAAGGAAGCTGTATTATAAGTGCTTGCTAAAATGAATTGAAAGAAACTTCTTCATTCATTACTTTGTTATTCTTTGTATTTGCAGATATGTTATTAACAAGTCATTCTTCATGATAGTTATACAGCATAAATTTTAATATTTTAAAATCTTTACTATAAAGTTGTCTTTAAATAAATTCTAGGGAAAAATCATTGTGTTATAAGTGAAGTCTTATTTTTTATTTTGTCAAATTATTTTCAAGCTTTTGGAGTTCATCTGCTGTAGTTTTGATATACATTGTAAGAGCTTGTATATGATTGTATATTTTCAAAATATGGATAATGTTTCCAACTGTTATTTATCATTTAAATTATTATAAACTTACAATTGTTACATGCCCAACAATGACCTAAAAACTATACAGGGTATATATAACATGCTGTAAAAAGTAACACACTTTGTATATTATCTACATAAATGATAAAATTAATTCTAGAATGCTTAGCCTATTGAAAAACTAACTTTAAAAAATTATCAACTGTAATATAACCAAGTCTTCATAGAGTTGGAGTTTTGCCTAATTTACAAAAATTGTCAAACACTATATTTTACATTTAATTAATTTAAGTATGTATAATGTAGTCTTAATAATTTTGATAATCATTTCATCTTAAAAAGGACATCATCTATAATTTCTTTTATTTAAAATGAGATGCATTGTACTACTAAAGTCTTGATTGAATAGCACTTGGCCTTAAACTCATTCAAAACTACATCTAACCATGGACATTATTTGTCAGATTTTAAAAATAATTGTGATAAATAAATATTTCCTCAATATTTTCTTTCTAAATTGTCCGCTATCATTATTATTACATCTTTTTTGTTGAAGACAATATTGTTTTGTTATGAAAGGAAAACCATATCAACTTAGACAATGGATGAACATGAACTTCATTCTTGACATCTTCCTTCCAAGAAATAAGCAAGAGATTGAACTAATGAAAACCTCTTTACATTTCATTTTCTTACATCTGCATACATTCTACCTTAAGATTTTAGTCTAACAGTTAAATCTTTGCATTATTTAATAGAAATATTTTGAAAATTTTGTCATCCATGTAGAAAAAAATTGCCTTCTGCAGGTGGAAATTGGGAATATTTCACAAAGGATATGAGTACATCTTAGAAGAGAATAATAATTGCTTAACTAGTCTAAGATTACCATTTTTCTTTCAAATTCAGGTTTATTGTTTTTCTTTGCAATATTTGAAAGTCTTGGTCATTTATCCAAGCATAATTTGAATTAATAATGTTTTGAGTTTATCATTAACATGTACTGATAATTTTGATTCTCCTTTTGTATAGTCTTAATAGCAGAAAAGTATAAATCTGATACAAATCAATCAATAGGATGAGCGGTTTGTCATCTTTATACTACAGTACAAAATCAACTTTCTGACACATTTTAATGTCCTTTTCAATCAAAATTTACACCTTTTCTCTCTAAATGAGATTGTGTATATACATCTGGATGTTATAGAAATTTAAAACTTAAGCAACTTTTAAATTCTATTTGAAGTTTTTTTAAAGTGTTTTAAAGTAAAATATACTGTTGCAATATGTCTATACAAAATTTAATGAAAAATGGTTATCTCTTGGTTTTAAGGTGTAACTATAGAAACTGCCAATTATTTATGAAAATGAACACTGTAATTATTATCATTAATATTGTTTCTTCTGGATTTGTTGTGCATGTTCAGATTATTGTTTAATTAAAGTAATTGCTGAATTTAAATTTTTAAATGTCTATATTTTAAATTTTCTTGTACATCAGCTAAATGAGTCATTTTTTTCTCTTCCCTGTATCAAATTGAAGGCTGCATTGTTTTCTGCATAAAGAAACTAAGTGTTATCAAATGTTACAATTCATGTCAGTGACCTCTCATTGTCTTTAATTGTAAAAATCATATTTTATGAATAAAATCTGTACTTTTTCTCCTAAAAGTAGATGCAATATGAATATAAACTGGTGCCAGAGGTGATATTTTTTTACATTAAAAAGAGGTTTGCTCAAGGTTTTTTTATTAGCCTAGTAGCAGAAATAACTACTTTATTAGTTAGTTACAATGAGCTCCTTATTGCTTATTATTTTATCATTTTCTAAGTCAATTGTAAGAAGAGAACTTTAAAATAAAAAAAACAGTTGCTCTTTGCTCAAAATAATATTTTTTAGACAATATTCATATTCTTTTAATCTTTTATTTTATAGAAAAACAGTGTTATTAAATTTACAGTTATGTATATGTTGTTGTATATGTACATGTATAGATGATCATTCATCCAGTAAAAAGCAGTGTACAATGAACAGATCCATGGTGCACATGAAAATCTCAGGACATTCATAAGGGTCTTGATGTTAATTTCCCTGAAAATGTTGGTACAGAATTTGATTTAATGTGTTATGAATGTGGTCACATCTAAGTAGAGCAGGTCTAAAAATTCATTGAAGACACCTCACACAGATAAATCATTCATTACATATATGGGATTTATGTAACAACTACTGTAAAAGATTCCCAGTGTTGTTGCCAGAGAATGTAAAACCCTAACAGGAGTAAAACGTCACATCCATGATACCGATATTTGAAGATGGATCAAGTGGTGGCATTGCTCAAATTGAGTTGTGGCCATGATGTATGAGGGAATGGGAGGTGAAATTTCTTATTTTCTGATATTTTGTCAGATTTTAAGAAATGGGCTATTCTGAGCTCTTTTCAATACCTCATTCTATATGTGTGTTTAGGCTTTAGTTTCCATTATTATTTTCCAAGCAAATAACCAAAGGATTTCCTATTTTTAAAATTCAGTTTTCAAATTCTTTTTTTCAATCAGTTACAAAAAAATTATGCTTCTTGCAGTTTTGTATGTACTTGAGATGTATAGTAGCATGACTGTATCTTTAAAATATGTGAACTTTGATATAACAAGACTAGAAATAAGTCCATATTATACTTTAGTCTTTACAAGTAAGTGTGTAAAAAAAAAAAATAAAAAAATATCTAAGTGTCCACTAAATCATCATACTTCACAAAATTTGACCAAATGGAAAACATCAGAATTATTATTTTTTAAATGCCTTCTTGACTTACTTCAAGAACTTTTCAGCACCCATTCCTCATAGGGTGATTAACTGATAAATTATTTAAAATAGAATTTTTAGATACTTGCTCAATGGATCAAATTCTAGCTGTCTCTTACAGTAATCATCTTTTTTACTCAACAAGTCCCACACACATATGAATCACTTATATATATGATAATTTATGTTAGATGCAGAGTTGAAGCCACTGTTCAGAATCCTTTATCAACTTGACCTACAGAAGGATTATTAGATTGGTTTTAAGGAGTACTTAGCTTTGTGGAGATAGAATGTAATTAATTATTCACCATAGGTTTTGGTTTATATACCAAACTAATTCAATTTGTTTTTCTTCAACTTCTGAATTATGAAAAGCCTGCAGTCATGAAGAACTATTGATTACATAGAAAAAAAAAGACCAATTTACTGCTTTATAAATCACTGCAAAACATTTGAGTTTATGATGCAAATAGATGAATAGGTCTATTGTTATCTTGCTCATATTGTGTATAGGCTGGGTCACAATAAATTCAAAGCTGTCTACTTGTTATGCATAAATTCATCTTCATATTCAGAGAGTCTAGGTTGATTTCTTGGTCCAGTATTAAGTAACTGCTCCAAGTGTACATCATTGTGATTTGTAAGATATATAATTTCAGATCAGAGCCTTTGGATAGAAAGAAAAATGTAGACATCATACAATAAAAAGATAGCAATTAAACGATGATTTGTAAATATTCTCTGAAATTTAATATTTTTATATATCATAAACTTATGATCTTTAGAAAGTAGTTCTCTTCATTCATATATCAATATATATGTGAGAGAAGTTGGCATCTGATAGTATATAATAGATAACGCTGTTTTCATTTGTGAAGCTGTTAAAATGGTCAGCCTGTTCCAAGCTACTTGTTTCTCTCTAGTCAAGTAAGATGATTTTTTGTTGCCATAGCTGCATGACGTTGACGTTACAATTCTTGCTAACAGATTGAAAAACATTGTTTTTTCATCGCTTTTTGTATGTGTCCGCCCTCAATATATTTATATACAAACTATATAAATAGGCAGTAAAAATTCATTTAAACATATTTTATTGAAATCAACCTAAAAATTATGTTTTAATTTTCTATTGCATTTTTTAGTTTGCACATCCAGACCAAATTCATGAAAAAGTTCATCACATTTTTGTTTGAGTAATTTTGACCATTACTAGACATTAAGAACATTACTATTATCAGTTACAATAGAAAAAAGTTTTTCATTTTATCCTGCTATTTTTTAGAAATTTTGTAATTTTAATATAAATGGATGCGTATCAAATGCAAATGACATAATTTATAGAATGGTTTGTAACTATAATAGTATGTATCCATTTATAATGCGAGATAAAGGTAGTGAACTGTTTGATTAAAATTCAGTTATTTGGTGGTGAAACTGAAGTGACCTTTCCAGGACACAGGCCTGGGTAATGGTATATGGAGGCCACGTACTGCCCAGATTACATCTACTCCTCTCAGCCATACCAAGAAGATACAAAGGAATACAGGGCATTACATTTGGGGGTGGTTTGGCTACAGGAGTTTCTGCAAAGTTGTCAGTGTTGACAGCCTTTGGGGCTCCACTCTGGGTTTTCTGTCTGGATTTACTTCCAGAGTCTTTATGACTGCAAGGTAGCGGAAATTTAAAATCAGTTTTCCTTCCCCTAGATGGGCTGGCTGTGTGAGCAGTTGAGCCCCATCTACCCAAATTAGGTGGTTATGAGGCAACAGTCTTCTGCCTTCATCCATTCTCCTGCTTGAAGCCGGACTTAGTTGAGATGCATGCCATGGAAGCATTTTATAGACAGTGGGAGCCATTGTCATCACAGGCTACAGTAACCTTTGGAACATAGATAATGTATGTGTATATACATTAAATACATTACATGTTTCAGAAGAGCCAATAAAACTTAATGTTTTTTTTAAATATATAAAACATTAGGTAAACAAAAACACGAGAAAGCAAGACAGAAAACTGCCTATAAGGGATATACATTTAAATTTAAAATGTCTACTCTAATCATTATTAATAATACTGGACCTCAAGAATCACCCTTATGTTGAAAACAATGTTTATGAATTCTTGTGCCTTTTGGGAGATTGCATCTCCAATAGTAATAATAAAAAAAAACATTAGATTTTTCAATTTACACATTTATTTTTATTTTTCAGTCCTTAGTTATGTATTACTGCTAAAATTGGCTTTTTTTTTTTTTCATTTATACTTTTAACTTGTTTCGTAATGACTTCAGTTGCTCAGCATTTGTCTATTGCTTTTTTTTAAACATTAATTTTGAGTGATTAAGTACTAAGTCGCAACAATCTTTGTTTAATATTCCACATAAAATTATGTCTCTGATTAACTCATCGTGGTGTTTACCAAATTCATAGTCGTTAGCCTTCAGTTTTATATTATTCAGAAATGAGTCAACTGAAGGTAAATCTGATTTCTGCTCAAAAATAAATCTCTGGAGCATGTTGTATTTTTTCTAGGTCAACAGTATTACCAGAATTTATTTTTTGCACATTGTATTTTGTTCTTGTCATCAGGGTTTTCAAATTCAAATGTGTTGAAAATTTGTTGGGCTTGTGACCCAGCCACATGTCAGAATTTGGTGACTTGTATTTGCTTATATTTTCTTGTTACTTTAAAACCTTGTAAATTTCATCCAGGTTTCCTTTGAAGTTGAAAATCTTTTGTGGTTTCAAACTCATTTTCTTTTGGTTTCTAATTCTGGTTTCCTATTCTGGAGTTCCTTCAAAGTATCCACATACATATCCATTCTTAATGATGGTGCAAATTTCAAATGAGGGAATGCTTAATTGTTTTTTTTTTTTTTTTTTTTTTTTTTTTTTTTTTCAGGTGGAGCTGTTTCACTCATTTTTTTTTCTCATATGTGGCTTTTTAGACAGGTTATATTATTTTGACACTATGTTATGTATCATGTTAATATTGCACCATGACGAACAAATGTGAAAGACAAGACAAAATATAACGGTGCTTATCTGTAGTAAACCATAGCATGACTAATTCTGACTGCTAGCAGCTGCAAACACTACTCTTTTATGAAAATGTGATTGGTCTCTATTAATTGTTACAAGAGAATTACCTATTATTTATTAATACATCACAGTTTCATCTGGATATAGAACAATTCGTATATAAACTGGGAAGGGTAATAGAAAAATTGTTTAATTTTACAGACCAGGAAATGTTGATTGATTTCAATAAAACTTTTGGTTTGTTTGTTTAAAGGCATATCAACTGCTTATGGGTCATTTAATGCTAACATTTTATATTGTGAGCTTTGGTAATTTTTTTTTTTTTAATGTGTTGCTGGCAATTTTAATTTTTTTTTTTTTTTTTTTACTATGAAAATGTGTTGCTGGCAATTTTTTCCTAATGTATTTTTATATTTTCATGTTTTGACCCTTGTTTGGGGGTTCACTATTTGCCCATAGCTGGGACCCTAACAGGTGCTACCACCCTTGGTCAAGGTAGACCTAGGAACAACATTCTTTATTTAACAACTGCCAACAACTTTTCTTTTGTCCTTGCTAATATATTAGTTTCAAATGAGTAGGCTTTGATTATGTATTTTCTTTTTTTTCATAGTAATGTAAAAGTCACTAAAAGTTTTCTGCATTAAATAATTTACAATACTCTCTCAAGTAATATATATATATATATATATATATATATATATATATATATATATATATAATGATAGGATATGTAGGTGTTTTAAGGGATGGCAACTGAGGATGAGAAATCAGGGAACCAAATTTGAATTCCAGCTGAGTTTGTTGCATTGACTTACACATAAGTACCTTTTAGAAAGGAATGGATCCAGCTCTTCTCCCCCAGCTATAGATTAAATAGTAGGATGTGTATCTCAAAAAATATGTTAATGCAATATGTACTTGTAGTAAAACAAAAAAATAAAATAAAATTGCAATCTAAATTATGTATTGGCTTCAAAATAACCGACAAAGTGCTGATAACCTATAAAAAAAACAATCCTTTTTTATGATAATATCAGTTTGGCTGAAATTTGAATACAAAAGCAGGTCCCAAAGCCTTTTTGGAATACTTTGTTGAACACATGTCTCTCTAGAGTCTGTTCATCATAGCCTTAAAACCTGCATTTTGAAAAGCGCTAAATTACTTCCAAAATATTTAAATTTAAATGGACATGTCTATGATCTATCTGTGAGCATAATCTTGTTGCATCTAATTTTTTAGTCAAATGTAAAAATCTAACTAAAAGCTATGTCAATCTGTGTGTGTGTCATAGAGCGAGAGAGAAATGAGAAATAGTTATGGGTAAAAATTAATATCACGTATTCGTGTTTGTGTATATGTATGTGTACATATGTAAACTAAACAGGTACATCGTCACTTTATTTGATGTCACCAGACAGTTCATGATATAGCGCACACCGTCAAAACAGTTAAGCTATCAAAGGGAGGTAACTCTAAAATGCTCGTAAGCTGAATACGGAGTAATTATTGACTTTTACCAAATGATTTCTTCATATTTTTTTCTATTATCCGTGTATTTAAAAAAAAATTTTTAAAGACGTTTATTGTAAAATATTACTTAAACATTTAGATTTAATTTAATATTTGTTAATCAATGAAATTAAGTTTTTTTTTGTTTTTCATGTAATTGTAATCAAATTCAGCTCGTAAGAAGAAAGGTAAATCAAATGTCTGTCTACTAATGACTAAATACGTTGAATTAGTATTTTAGGGCAATAACGTGAATAATGATAATAGTTATATTTAAAACAATTGTGCTTGACTATATTATTATTATTCTTTCGTTTTTCAGTAAAGTCAACTGAAACAAAGTAAATTAAAATAAATTTAGGTTGCCTTTTTTTGTTAATATCCTCAATTAAGAAGATTTATTTTAAAAATTAATAATTAGAAAAAGTTCAAGATTAAATTAAAAAAATAACTGTTAGAAATTAGTTTTATAAACTGAATTATAACCTCGTTATTTGAATAGAAGATTATTAAACATTTTAGATTTGGTAGAAAAATTGAAGGAAAAGAACATTTGTTACATTTATTTAAATTTCTTTGGGTTCTTTTTCAAACCAAATTTAACAAAAGTCTTATATTAATAAGAATCTCATGTAAAGACACTAGAAATTATACATAAAAAAAAATTATGTTTAAATGCTGTTATATTATTTTTAACTTTTTGTATTTTATGAAACGTACACCACATCAATACATTTGGATTAGTTAGTTGATTATGTTGTAAAGGAAAATTGATGACATTGATTATGGCAGTCATTATTCTTGCTCTTGCTTTCCTTGTTTGTTGGTTATTTGTAAGTTTTTCTTTATATATTACACATATTTTAACATGTCTTAGGAATTATAAAATTTTGTACCCCTCACAGGTTGTTGTGTGTGTGTGTGTGTGTATGTATGTATGTATATATGTGTATATATATATATATATATAGGATTAATTACAAATAAAATTTGTCACTTCACTGATTGATGTTACACACAGCATGTTAACTCCAGAGTTTTGTAGACAAACATTTTTGTAATTGTTTAGATCACTCATTAGGAAGTTTCAGCATTTCCAGCAGATTTTCTCATTTTCATTATCTTTATTGTAAATTAAAAATATATATGTTTTTTTTTTGGTTGAAGAACAACAACAGTTCTTTGAGATTTATTTATTTATATATTCTACAGCCATTTTTCTGGGGAAATTTTAACATGTTCAATATCTTTTGATTATTTTGGGCTCTCATAAGCAATTATCAAAGATTTTTATTTTTATGTTTATAGGATTGTGTATATGCCTTTTGTTTTATTTGGTAGTTTTTCCGTGTTATGTGTTCATTAGTATCAGTGTCATATCAAGTTTTATTTTCTTTCAAGTACTGCATCTCAAGACGCAATACTTAAAAAAATGTAACACCCGCCAATGCATGAAGATGCAAGCCTCAAATTCACACACAGACACTACCCTATTGATACAAAAATAAAAATCTTTCATATTAGATGATTAAAAAGCCAAAAGTGTTTAGAATACATTGCATAATTTAAGTTAAAATTTTCATCAGAAAAAAAAGCCCAAAATGGTCTAAATCATGTAAAAATAAAAAATTTTAAACAGAAAACTTTCATTGGTTTTCAATCAAATTCTGAAAAAGTAATGTCATTTTTACTTCTGTTTATCAATAAAATCATATTTGCCATGATAAAATCCGTCATAGGATGAAATACCTCACCTAAGATAAGTTTACCTTTTATCTTTATTCACACACACACACACTTGATTAGATTAAAATGTAAGTGCAGTATTGAAATTCTGAGGTAAGAATATCTGTTAAGTATAAGTGAAAGACTATGATAATGTGTGCAAACAAATTAGAATGAAATTTATGTTAAAGATTTTTGTTTTTAAAAATTTCATTTTGCAGCATTAAAGAATTTTGAATTTGAAATGGAATCTGTTTTGTGGAGAAATTTATTACCAAACTAAAATGGCTTTGTCATTCAAATGTTTGGATAATTCAGTTTTCAGTTCATTTTAAACCATATAGACATGATCAAGTACACAGGAAAACACAGTCTGATTAGTTTTAATCATGACAATAATCCAGTAGTTAAGACACCCCAATGATATGATTGGGTAATATTTTCAAAACTTAATCATGTATCCTCCAGGCTTAGAATTTTCATGGACATATAGTCTATTGCAAATTCAGGTTTGGTATTATCATCTAGTTAAAAATCAGTCTTAGCTAAACTGGCTAGAATTTTTCTAATTTAATAATGTCTTATTTAGGTACCTCCACTGATTTGTCAAAAAGAATGAGCATATCATGATGAAAAAATGTCCCAAACTTTTGGACTGAACTTTAGGTGCTATGTCCAGAACTCTAACCATTGATTTATCAAGTTACAAATGATCTTTTTCCTTCTATATATTAAACTCTATTTTCAGCACTAAGTTCATTTTTCCTTTGTTACACAAAACACAATTTTTTACTTTATCATCTGTCATGAATATTATGTTTTTAAAACCAGATCATTCTTCAAGCTTTTATTACTGTAATGTCATGAAGAAAATGGTTTTATCTTCAATAATCAACTAGTTATCAGCCAGTTTTCAAATTTACTCTTCATTTATCTGAAATCTCTAGGATGGTTTTTACTTAAAAACAATCTTTTTTATTGCTACTGTTTAATTAACATTTGATCTCACATGTGTATAACTTCTAATTCTCTATACTACAAGAAAGTACTTTTATTCATGATCTAATAGTAACCATCTGAACTTTGGTTTCCTTTATCAAATGCACACCCAAAGAATTTGTTTATATTGCCAACAATAATATTTCAGATTAAACTATTTCATTGTTAATCCTCAAGCTAATTTGCATGTTCACTATATACCCCTCAATCATAAATTATTCAAATAATTATAAATCTAAATTCAGATTTAATATTTTGATTTGTACATATTTTTATTAGTTTTATAGCTTTTTAAAATAATACACTGTTTTTTCTATTTTATTGTACTTTATTATCAGGGCAGGTGCAAGGGTCTGCCCCACAACCAATCTACGATACAGCCCCCCCACTTTACTCCATCTCAGTTTTCATAAAGTAGTATTCATATAAAATACAAATTTTATTGTAACCTAATTATGTACAATAATTGGCATGTTTATCCACATATAAAAAAAAGTCAAAATTCTTTTTAAAATATTGGGGTTTGCTAAATTGTAAGCTTTTCCATTTATAATTAGTAAATATAGTTGTTACTTAATAATAATATCACCTATGAGGTACAAATTAATTTTACTAATTAATACAGAATTTTAAGATTTAAAACTTTATAAAATTATTATAATTAAAACAATTTTTATTCAAAAACATTTTTTTCTTAAGAAAATAGTGTCCATAATATATCTTATTCATATAAGCAAATAAAATCCTTTCTAATTAAATAACATCTTAGTCTTATTTAAGTACCTCCACTGATTCACTAAAAAATGAGCATATCAAAAAAATGCCCCAAACTTAAAAATATAGTTTTATCATCAAAATCTTTCTTATTAAGAGGAAAGACCAAAGGATTTTTTTTATTATTAAATTATATCTTTGATCCTTTTTAGAATGTTTGAAACTTTGGTTAAAAATCTTATTTTTCTTGTGTCAGAGGAGGAACAAAGATTAGTATATGTTAGCGTCTTTTTTGCAATGAATGAAATTGAATTTTAAAAAAGTTTGGAAAATATATATTTTTTACATCTGTTAACTCTCACTTATTTTTTTCATTTTTAACAATTATAATAATTTATAAAGTTTTAAATCTTACAATTCTCTATTAATATATACTGATTAAGTGATATTGTTATTAATTAAAAACTATATTTACTAAACGTAAATGATAGGGCTTACTACAATTCATCGACCTACAATATTTTCAAAAGAATTATGAATTTTTTTTTTTTAAAATACAAACTTACAGCAAAGCAGGTACCTACAATGAAATGTGATACGTAATGTTTAAAATGAATTTTTAGAAATGAAAAATCTCTTGAAGTTTTTATTTTAGTTTTAATTTCAAGTTAATAGATTAAATGTAATATTTTGAATGAATTACTTTTTCTCTATTTCAAAACTAATGTAAGTTGACTGAAAGGAGTTTTTGTTTTGAAATTGTTAAAATAACTGATTTTAGCACAATTTTTAGTTATCAATCATCATGAGGTAATTATCTTTATTAAAAAATCTTTCAGAAATATACTTTTCTGAAATTTTATTTGAAGAATATTAACTGATTTAAAGTTTAATTAATATGATTTGAAATAAATATTACTTTATATTTAAAATATTACAGAAATGCATTTTTAACATGATGGTAGCTGTTTGTTTATAGTTTATTTAAGGTGTTTGACAGGTTGACTGACAGAAGGTTAACTATCTTTTTTCTGCTGCTTATATATCTGTAAACATTACTTGAGGAATATAATGTGAGTGTCATTTTTATATAATTTTTAACTATTCAGTAAAAATTTAGGAAAATATTCTCTGTGATATAATCTAATGTTTTATTGAATTTTAGGTACTTTGGCTTTAAATTTACTGTAATTATCACTTATTTTCTGTTAATATTGTGTATAGATATCCGTATTTACAAAAATCAGCATTTTATAGTATAAATATCTATAAACTTTATATACACAGAAAAAAAAAATTCAAAATTCATTTTAAAATATTGGGGATCACTAAATTGTAATAAACTTTTCCATTTATGATTAGTAAATATAGTTTTTACTTAATAACAATATCACCTAACCTCTGCAAAGTGAGACAGGATTTTAAAAGATTTATTTTAAAACTTTATAAATTATTATAATTAAAATTAAAAAAAATTAAAATAATTCTTGTAAAAATTCATTATTCGTCAAAGATTTTTTTTTTTCTTAAGACAATAGTGTCCATAATATATCGTATTCATAAAAATAATTAAAAGTTTTTCTAATTAAATAATGACTTAGATTTATTGTATTTTTTCTTTTCCAATTCAGAACATATTTTCAGTAACTGGGGGTCCTATTTTACAAAAAGAAATTGATCATTTAAATTCTCCAAGGAGTTCTGCTTTGAACTAATATAAACATTAAGTGATACAAAATTTAATTTCTTAAAATCTCATAAAATTAAATAAGTGGAGGTTAACTGATGTAAAATGTTATTTTTATCAAGATTTTATACAAAAACATTTCTAAAATAATTTCATTCATTTGTGATTAAGTCCTGAAAGTTTCATTAAAATCTGACAATTATTTGATTTTTTTTTTTTTTTTTTTTTTTTTAAGAATTTCCAAATCAAGGTGTTTCTCACCACAAAAAAAAGCTAAAATTTCCAGTACTACCTTGGCAAGCACTTGCCCACTAATGAAAAATTTTGAAGGTTCTAAAAAGGATAAAAAATATAATTTAATAATCAAAAAATGTTTGGTCTTTCCTAAAGATTTTGTTCTTATTTTCATTAATTTGGAAGCATTTTTTCATCATGGTATGCTCATTTTTTAGCAAATATGTGGAGGCACCTATTATTCAAATTTATACTCTAGGTAAAAAAATGCTGACTAGCATCCACAAAAAAACCCACAAAAAACATATATGTTGAGGTGATGTCAAAGTTTTTAAAGCAAAGGTTCCATGGAAGTTTGTCAATGAAATCTGATAGAAGTTTTTTCAAAGACTATGAAATGAAAATGTGACAATTCTAATATCCAAGAAACTTCTTTTTTTTTTACTATTTGATTTTATGGCATTGTATCTCTCCACCCACACTTTATATCTTTATCCTTCCTTTCACTATCAGCTAATTCTTTTTCTTTCTTCTATGTTAAAAAAAAAAAAATGGAGACATGAAAAATCAAAATCAAAGGACTAGTACCAAAGTATGGATTTCTCATAGATGTAAAAACTTTGGTCTCAAGCTTTTCCAGTTGAACTCAAGAATCCATAGACATTAGGTTTTATTGCTGTAAAAAGTAAAGATATAGGGACAAATGTGGACTTCAAAGAAGAGAATTTATTTACCAGCTTTGTTGTTAACCAGTTTCTTAGTTTAATATTTTTATTAGAGATTTTGTTAACCTTGATGCAACAACTGCAAAAAAGAAAAATATTGTATGAAATTTTTTAAAAAATTTAATTCTTTTCTAAGTGTTTTTAAAAAAGGGATATTTTGCTTATTGGAAATATTAAATTTAATCTATTAGCTTGAAGTTAAAACTAAAATAAAAGCTTCAAAAAGATTTTTAATTTTTAAAAAATCATTTTAATCTTAGGTATCACATTTCTGTGGAGGTACCTAGATTTTTATGTTATTATTTTTTACTTATTTAAGATGAACAAACATTTCTTTAAGAAAGTGTTTTGGTTGTAATAAAAAGAAAATATCAGTTTTACTTTTAAATTGTATTAATTTTCATATTTAGGATTCCAAAATGTTTCTTTAATGAATCCTAATTCAAAAATAAATAATGTATTTATGAGGTAACCTTTAATACAGTATTTATTCATGTGATAATCATCTTTATTAATTGATCTCTATCTAATCTAATAATAAAAATATTATTAGATAATTATTATTAAAATTATCATAAAAAATATTAATAATCTTAGAAAATTAAAAAATATAATTAATTTTTTATTTAAATGGCTTTTGCCCATTTTTCAACTTTCAATAGCAACTTTTTTTTTTTTTGTATTATCCAAAAAAGATTTTTAAAAAAAATGCAGCCTCTATTCTGAAATTCTGCCATACCATTGTTAAAGTGCTACTTTCACTGAGTGGGTAGGTGGAATTTGTGTTGTCAAAGTTCCTAGTTGTATCTTTTTGAGACAAAGTTTCAGATCAAAAAACAAGGCAGATGTCTGGCGGGGTACAGAAGAAGAATAATGTCACATCTAACCTCTTGTGACATAAAAAGATGTTCATCCTTTAACAATAGTCATTTGTAATGTATATAAATCTAGGTAGAAAAAAAACAAATGTTGATAAGATCGTGAGGTTCACAAAACACAGGCCAGGGCCCCCAATTAGGCTTAATACCCTGATTGGGGAAGGTTCAGGGGTGGTATGCACCAACCCTGCTTATGATTTGTCCTTTGTTTTCTTTCAAAGGAGTTTTTTTGTCTTTACTTTCCTCATTACATCAACAACCTAAAATACTGTCCCCTTTCAAATTTGTTAAAACTTTTCACAATAACAGATATATACACGACAAAATTAAATTCCCAAAATGCTGAACCTGACTGATCTTTGGTTATGGACATAGAAAGACACAAAATTGTGATCATTTCATTTATTTTCCTTTCTTACATAACATGACTGTATTTAAAATGGTGTGACCGAAGAAAAGAACTCTTAAGATTTGTTTGAGTCTCATTTTAAAGCTCTTGAGTAGCCATTTAACTTGATTCTTGTTCATTGTCTCTGCTGTAGATATTAAAAAAGTGTTTATTAAAAAGTCGACAAGTGACCTTTAATAAAAAATATATACATTCTCTGAAAAAAATAAAAATCTGTACCTTGAGTAATATAAAACAAAATACAAAAGCTGTAGTTGTCCAACTTTGTTCATTGTATTAAAAATAGTTGGCAATCTTTAACCATATCTAAAAAGGATGGTTTTTCCCTTGATATCACTATTATTTTAACTACCTTTACTCAACAATGTTTATTGTTTTAAAAAGTGATGTTTATTGATGCATTCATCATAGATGGCATCAAGAGGCTGTAAGCATGTTGCAGATGCATTTTGTTATGTCTGTAGTGAATTTATCAAGATGAGTGAAAAAGTACTCTGTGGCAACATCTGCTAAAATGTGTGAACCCCTATAAGGCATATTTCGACATGACTGTTGGGAATCAAGACAAACCTCGGGCACCTCATTTCATCAGTGAACTCTGCAAAAGAACACTAGAAGGTAAGATGGAAAATTTTGCTTGTTTGGATAGTGGAATTTTTAAGTGTAAAAGTTTGGGATTCTTTTTAATTTAAATACTTTTAATTTTTTAAACCAGTGTTATTGAAAAATATGTATTACATATGTTTTAACAATCTCACAGTATTAAGGCAAGAGCCATAAAAATATGGAATTGGATGTTCAGTATTCAAGATTATGTATTTTTGTGGCATTTGCTACATTAATTTGGGTCCAAAGTCAGAATTTTACATACACAGTGCATGATTTTTAGAAATTTCAAAAATGTAATTTTTTAGATTTTTTCAATAACACTGGGTGAAATATATTTGTATTTTTATACTAGTATTTTTATCTTGCTCTTTTGCAGGATGGTACAGAGGGAAAAACAGAGCCATGAAATTCACAATCTCATGAATTTGGAGGGAACTAACTGACCAGTCAAGCAATTGCTTCTTCTGCATGGTGGACCCTTCCAAACATTAAACTGGCAAGAATGTGCCTACCATCATATATCCACACCTTCTGTCATTCACTGTTCCAATGGCACACTGCCCTGAGCTCCTTGTACCCAGTCCTCCAATAAGAGAGCAGCCATCTTCAGAGGAGGATGAAGTCAGTGCAGCTAAAGAAACCCATACTACCCCAACCAAAAAGACCTCAATGACCTGATCATTAATCTCACAAAGTCCAATGCCGAGCTTTTGATGTTGAAACACAAGAAGTGGAATTTGCTAGATGAAAGTGTGTAAGTCACAGGTAAGTTGCAGAGAAAGCATCATCAGTTTTTTTCAAGCTTTTTCACCCATCAAAATGGGCTTTGGTTCTGCCACAAGCTGACCAGTCTGTTTGAGGCAATTGCAATCACCTGTGGCCCCAGTGACTGGTGTCTCTTCATCGACACCTCATCCAGGAACTTCAAAGCCATGCTGCTTCATAACATGATCATGTATCCATTTCTTCCCCTGGCTCACTCAATGCAGCTCAAAGAGGAATACAGCTTTTGGACAGTAGGGATACCGCAGCACACTATCACATCTAGAACTGGCCAGAGCAGACAAAATTCAGTGTAGGGAAGTATAACATCAAATGTGAGCCACCGTTGGACTCTCAGAAAGTATTGTTTCCTCCACTGGAATTAAAATTGGGCTTTATGAAACAAATTGTCACCGCTCTAGACAAGGTGTCTGCAGCCTTCAAGTAGCTTCAAGACTTCTTCCCTAAGATGTGTCTGCAGCAAAAGCCAGTGTCTTTATCAGACCACAAATAAAGACAATAGTAGAGTGTAATAAATTCTCCAAGAAGATCAATAGGGTGGAGAAGGCAGCGTGGAACAACTTTGTTGCAATGGTTCTGGGGAAAACTCTTGTCAAGACCATAGTGAAGAACTATGACAAAATGGACTGCGTAGTGTCCCTCAAAGACAATATCCTCGATGCTCATCTTGATAAATTCAAGAAGAACATAGGGTGTACTCAGAGAAGCAAGGCAAGCACTTCCATCATACACTGGACTTTGAATGCCACTACCAACGCTTGTATCATGTAAAACATAATAGGAGTCTATATTTGGGGGCTGATTTGTGAAATCATTTACAATATAAGCATAAATTGGGAAAAACTATTCACTTCTAAATATTTTACGGTCCTACTTGTGTGATCCTAGAATAAATAAATGCTACTTTTGAATCAAATGTCGTTTTGTCCCTACTTTGCATGAACGTGAATGTTCACAATCACCAGTTTTCCCAAAGGGAATAAGTAAATTTCAGAAATATCATTTTCCTGGTCACAAAAGCAAAGTTTGAAGGAAATATTAGGCATTTTTCATACTTTCTAGGCGTAAGCAAATAGAAAGTAACAGTTGCTATCCAAGGACAAAAGGTGTTACATAGTGTTATTCTTGTAAATAAACAATCTAATAAATAAATAGTATTTAATATTTTTATTGTAAATTCTCAACAACAAAAATAATGTATCATTTCGCTTTCATCATATGTTTAGGTTTTATTACAGTTCTAATCATCTCTTTTTAAAACAATAAACATTGCCAAAGAATGAAGATAGTTAAAATAATAGTGGTGTCAAGGGAAAAACCATCCTTTTGACACACCATTTTTTGTGAGCATGAAGGTTAAAGATTGCCAAATAGTTATATTTGTGGGTTGTTAAGTTAAAATAGATTTGCTGGCATCTGATATAATTTTTCAATTGAATAACTCAAAGTATGTAAAATGAACAAAATAAAAAATAAAAACATAGTGTAAATAGGGCAATTCCACAGACAGTGGCCATTTTTAATTTCTCACAGAAACTTTAAAACTTTTTAATTTATATATAATTAGCCAATTGTTTTTCCTTTGGAACTGAGGTCATCTGGCTTAATGGCCATTTTGAATTGGTCGGATTTGCTTGTATAAAGTGGTACAGAATATCAGCTCTGAAGCAAGTTATTCAGGAAGGTAAGTATTTTATTTTATGAGATATCAGAGCTATGTTTCAGACAAAAAGTTACTAAAATTCATGAAGTAGACTTCTAGGAAAATTTGATTCAGTTTGGTGTCATTGCTAATGTTGCATCAGTTAAAACTTTCATGCATAATTATCAGTTACAAAAATTAAATGAATAAAAGAAATTACTGGTTCCATCTATTGTGTGTTTTAAAGCAAAATAGATTTTTTTAACAATGATAGCTGAAGAGGTAACCTCATAACTTAGATATTAGATAGGAAAATAAAATTCTCAGTCTATCATTCATTTAGTTCTTTCCTATATATAGCTCCATGATAGCAAATGTATTTGAAAAGTAAGGTCATACATTGGTGAACATGATAAATATTTACCATATTCTAAATGGTTCTTTTGGAAGCAGCTTCATCTGACGGGATTATCATCAATGTTTGATTTATTTTTTTACTGATGGTGAAGGTAACTAATACAAAAATAGATTCACCTTCTTCATGGCTTGGTTATCACCAGAACCTGAAGCAAGACGATTAGAATTTCTTTGCAGCAGCACATAAATGTTGCATCAGTTGTCATGAAATTACCCAATTAATGACAAATTAAAAGTAGAAATACCAAAGTTTGTTTTATTCATTTTTAATTCTTCCTTTTCAGAGAAATTTTGTGATTTCATTTTAAATTTGGGAAAAGCAGACGTGTACAGATCCTTTGCTGTAACATAAAGGCTAATGTTGAAAAAAAGATTTTGAGAATTGTATCGAAGGAATTTCTAAATAAATTTCCAAATCTGCAATTAACAATAGATCAGATTTTTTAGCAGTGGAAGCAATGTCTTGAATCATTGTCTGAGAAACAAATTCCGTGCACACCAAAAATGTTTGATAGTGATTCTTCTAATGCATCACTAAAATATCTCAAGGATGAAATTGAAGATATTGATAATGACATTGCATCAACCTTATTGTAATACCATGATATATCTTTAGCTTAAATAGGAGAATGGAGAGTCATCTTTTTAAAATTCTTGTAGAGCAGTAGTCATGGCAATAAAAAAAAAAAAACAGATACAGTTAAGAATAATATGGAAATAGTTGCAAGGAAAGTCATTTCTGTAAGGCATCAACTTGGATAGATTTACATTGTTTTAGAAAATACCAATAAAATAACGCCAATTAAGAAAAATTATTATAGCAGTATGAATGATAAAAGAGGAAGGATACATTTAGAAAAGCATTTTTTTTTACTGAGAACTTAAAAAAACTTATCTTTTCAAAAAAAGAAATCCCTTAGTTAAGGTGGTCTTCACTAAATTTGTATCCAAAGGAGTGTGTTATTGTTAGAACAAAAGGAACTCAATGTGAGTGTTATTCGCCAAAATGATAAGCTGAAGCTTGTAGCAGTTAAACGAGTAAAACTAACTGTAAATGATGAAACGCCTATTAAGAATATACAGCATGATATTAATTTAATGTAATGCAATCCTATGTTATAGAAATGCTGCCTCAGGCAATGTGGAAATGCATCAAATTTAAGAGATTTCCAAATATATTTGCATACAACTGTAATAATTTTTTAATAGATTTAGTCCTGAAAGGAAACCATGTAAAGGTGTTAAAAGTACATTTTTTTTTAAAAATCAGTATCACCCCATGTAAGGCAGTAAAGCCACTAAGACACAAGGGGTTACAGTGTGTGGAAGAATTAGGAACAGAAACATTAATAATGAGTGGGAAGATGAAAGAGAATCAGGAGGACAATAGATAGCAATTGACACTGCATTTAAATTTTTGCAGATTAAAGTTGTCTGGAAAGCATGGAGCCAGAAGGGAGTTCCAAAAGTGAGAAGTGCAAGAAAAGAAACTGTTAGCATAGAATTTACAGTTAAATCTAGCCAGCTGAAATGTAAATTGATGAGATCTCAACACCAGTCTAGTACTACGCTTAAATTCTAGAAGTTTAGGTACCATAGAGCTCATCCCAACAATTACCATGAAATTGTTTATAGAAAAGGCACAGAGAGGTAACCTTACAGTGGTGGGAAAGTAACTGAAGCTGATCCATCAGATCAGGACCAATGATATTGCTGATTCTTTGGATTTTATCAAGGAACTCAAAGTAACTAAGAGATTGTCTGCAAAGTTTGCCTCCATTGACTTTATGATGATGTCTAGATTCTTAATGTAGAAATGAGAATATGAGAAGGAAAACCAATTTCTTCAGCAAAGACACTCAAATTCAAGGACTATTACTGGTGCACAAAAATTAGACCATTTCAAGCTAACTTCATTCTTTTGAGGTTAAATGTTTTTGTTTTTTTTAATCAGATAGTCATATATAGGGAAAGTTACTGAAGAAGTAATCTTAGTTGAAGAGAAAATACTTTTGTAATTGTTGTATATGGTAGGTGGCATATGTCATGGAGAAGATATCAGTGAATAAAGTAAATATAATATTCTTTCATCCTGAGTCCAAACACATCAGTTCTGCATCCTCATCAACCAATCCCACAATATTCTGATATAACACAAGTTGAGGTATCTACTACTAATTTATGACCTTACAGTATTTGCAAAGATACTTTGAATGCATCTAAAGCATTGGAAGATCTACAACAGAGAAAAGTAAGAATAATTCAAATATGTTACTTCTTCTATATGCTGTGCCTCTTCAGGACATGGGTGATCATGGCCCTCTTGAACTTCTTCTTCCTTACATTCCTTAGCAGTGTTTGTTTTTTAACTATTTTTCTTGTTGCAGGTTCTGTCATCCTATTAGGTTATCTCAGTTTTCCCCTTATCCCTTCGATATATTCTGCAAGTATCAAATTTTCTAAGCCTTCTTTTCCCATTATCTGTCCCAGAAAGTTCAAAAGTTTCTTTCTGATTTAAGAAAGAAACTAAGATTTAAGTATAAGTGTTTTTTGGTTCTCATTTTCCTTAAAATTTCCGTTTTTTCCTTAAAATGCTTACATAATCTGTCCATGGTATTCTCAGCATCTTTCTGTAGAACCACATTTCTGTAATGTCAAGTCTTCTTTTCATCTGTTTGGAAATTGTCCAACATTCACTGCCATATTAGAGACTGATATCATATAGCAGTTCAGCACTCATTTCTTTGTTTATAATGAAATTTTCCTGTTTTGTAATACTTTTCTATAAATCTATAACATTGACCAATGACTAAGCAATCTGAAACAAATCACAATTGCAAACTGAAGTTAACTATGTTCTGTGATTGTTTTCAACTACACCATTAGCTAATGTACTACACAGGTTCTTATGCATGAAAAATAAAATTTAAATTTAGGAAATCTGGTTGTTAAAACAATAAATCCGAAAAATATGTTATGATAAAAATGTAATAATGATTTTTGATAGCTTCCACTGATGATGGCTTTTCTTTGGCTACATTTTTTTGGTTTATTTTAAGATGGAAAATATTAGAAAAAATCTGTCATTGTTTTGAGTGAATATGAAGGTGAAAGCAGCAGTGATCTTTCAAAACTCTGAGCTACTGAAAGACATTAATTTGAAAATGCTATCAGATGAGCTATTCTTGCCTTAGGTAACCCATATTACAACTGGTTTAATGTCTTTGAGACATGTTCTCAATATCTTTTTCATTGTTATTACAATGTATTTATTGAGTTAACAATCAATGCATGTGAAGAATAATCAATACTTTTCAACTTTGTTTCATTCTATCAGCTTATTGTTTGCAATGTCAATAAATTTTTATGCTTTCATATTGAGTAAATCTGCCTTTTTTTCTGACAATCCAATTGAGCTGGATATTATTCGCATTTTTGTTACCACATCATTTAATCAATACTTCTGATCATCTTCAAGTGAGATGTTATGGATCAGTAGCTATCAAAATATGCCACATTATAATATTGGTGGCAGATGAGACAGTGTCTTGTCGTATAGAAAGTACATTTTTCATTATAATAATTGTATATTTCTTTAAGTAATTTTTTTAAGTTAATGAGAAATTCTCACTAAAAACTTATATGGAATTATCTTCTATTAAAGTATATTAAAATATAATTGATCAATTATTAACATGATTGTCAGAATAAATATCAGCATATTTCATGCACAAAATATGTACAAATAAAGTATTTAAATAGATTACTGTGGATCTCTTTATTCCAAGAAGGCAATCTTTAATACTACAAAGAGAGAAATTTTATGAATCCCACTGTCTATAAAATCAAATTGGGTCATTTTTAACAATTTACTCTAGCTGATAGATCTGCGTGTGTTTGTAACAGATTTCTTCCAAACCTGCACGAAACAAATGTCAGTTGTGTAATGAAATTAAAATTTAATGCAGTTAATTCATAATACTATTATTCAGTGTGAGTATTGAATTGAATTTCTGCTGGGGATTTCAAGATGTGCAGTTTAGCATAAAATCTATTGGCAAAGGATATGTTATAACTTGTTTATAATGAGTGTGTATAAAACTGCCCAATAAGGATTTCATCATAATGCATTCACTGTGGATGATGGGAATTTCTGTCAATTTGGTTCTATGGATCAATTACAAGTGACAAATTCCTGCTGCAATTAATAGGTTATTGCAATGTCTTCAATGTGCTCTTGGAGCTTTTCAAGCACTTTTCTTCACAGGAACCTTGCATTCAATACTGGTTTTACAAATTTAATCTGATTGCACTATAAGATAGCCTATTTCTTGCCTGTTAGTCAACAATGGGTTATAATGATAAAGGTTAAGTATTAGGTCTCTTTCCTTTTAGCTTTTGAAAACTACCTGTAATGACTTAGTGTGACTATTTCAATTTCTTTTCACTTATGGCTTTAGGCTTTGTTTTCATTGACAGCTATTTCTGTTATTCAGAATTAACTTTCCCTTCAGCTTTCTCATAATAGATGGCTGGAAATTTAAAGTTGATATTGTATTTCCTCTCAATTGATAGAAGGAAGTAAATGAAACCTTTATTTCTGTTCCTTCTGTAGTTCTCTTTTGGCTACTCTTATCTATCTCCTTGAGTCTACGATAATTTACATGAATACAGTTGTCCCTCAGTATTCACAAGGTCGGGGGGGAGGGTTCCAGGATTCCCCCACCTGCAGATACCAAACATCATGGATGTTCAGATGTCTGATATAAATAATGATGTATTGGCATATAACATGAACACATTCTCCTTTATACTTTAACTTGTCTTTAGATTTCTTATAAATAATCTAATGCAGTATAAATAGTTGTCTTGCTGGAGGTATCTACAAAAGATTTGGGCAGGAAATCAACACTTGAGGAATAAAATCCAAACTTATATCAAAGTCAATTTTACCATTAAATTCTTTGTGCCATTAGTATTTAAAAGGAGATTGTTGAAAACTTTGATATAAAATTGTGTACATTTATAGAACCAGAAATATTTTTGTCAAATTATCACAATTTGTATTAGTGTTTAGGTGAAAAACCTCTCAATTTTAAAAATTTAGCAAAATCAGGTAATTATTGGATTTTTTTTTTTCCAATAAGGTTCACCCTGTACAAGGCCTGGGAGCCACTCAAGGTAGAGGGTTACGTTAAGGAGTAGTTTATATGAATAGGAGGGGAAGGTATCAGTTGACTCTAGACTTGAACAGGTTAAGATTGTAGTGATTGGGGAAACATTCTTTTAGGAGTTTGTTCCACAGAGCAGTGGTTTGCAGGAAGAATCTGTTTGAATGGAACTTACTTCTTGCCAATGGAATACAAAGGGAATATGGGTGGTTTGCTACTATGTAAGTATCATGGCAGGTCCTGGCCATGAAGGTTAGACCAGGTGGATCCAAGAAATGTAGTTTATCTGAGTACTTTCTATGGTATTAGTGATAGAGCAGTGAGAGACTCTCCATATCCCACCAATGAGGGAGAGGTTGGAGGGTGTAAAATAATTCTTCTGTAACAAGGACTCAGAGATGCTTTTGAACTCTGTCAAGACTGGAAAGTGAGGACTGGGCAGCTCCTGCCCAAATATGGCAACAGTACTCCATTTTTAGCCTGATCTGGCTCTTCTAAAGGTAGAGGATAGCATGAGGAATCAGGTACTTACTGGGGTAGTACAGGGAGCTGATAATTTTACCTGCATCTTTAGTGATGGATTGCATATAGGAGTTCTACTTGAGGGAGGTTGATGTCAATAACGTTCTTGTTAATTATTTAATAATGGATTTTTTTTTTTTTTTTAAGAAAAAATTTAAAAATTAAAGTGTACATGTGTCCAATAGAAGTACTGAATGAATGAATGAATGAGATGCAAATTGAACAATTGACTTCTGAAAAGAGAGGGAGACTGCAGTTCTCCAGCCAGATAAGCCTAGACATCATTCCTGTCAATTCTGAAGAGTGCTTGATATAATGGAAATTCAAGTTTTGCTTTTTAGAACCAGAATTTAAAAAAATATTTTCAATCTGTGATTGCTTGAATCGAATCAGTGGATGTGAAATTTATGGATGCAAAAAGCCAACTGTATATATGAATCCTGTCCAGCAATATGAAGCTTCCACAAGTCAAGATAAATAAAAGTTTACTGAAGCATTCTCAAAGTGTTATCTGAATGCTCACTTAAGTATAAGGATTGCTGCCATACATATTGCTAGGTGAGGAAGCCTGTACTACCACTAGGTGCTGATGGTGATTGCAAAAAGATTTTTGATGATTTCACAATGAAAGGTTTGTTAAATCATTGTTAAAGTTTTACTTAGTCATACTCATGACTTTAAACTCAACTGTTGAATCATTACTCATAATAGTTATACATAAAAAGTTTTTCTCTATTCTTCGTAGTCTGATCTCATTTCTAACATCCCATACAAGGTCTTTCATCATCAAAGCAAACATTTTTTTAAAATTTTTATACATGTTTGTATATCTGAAGATGTCCTTAAACTTTGTTAATAGACATGATAAAATGGTGCTTGAAAATTCTGCTTAGAATTCTGTTTTTTTTCCTTTGTGTTTCCTTTATTGCAAAAGCAATCTTAGAAATATCCAAAGTAGTCTTTTTAATCAATTTTTTTATTTTTATTTCAGTTGAATTTCAGCACTGCATATAAAAAGTTCTGCATATCAACCCCATTGTCTAAATGACACTCATTTTCTTCAGAACTTTATTCAGGATGTTTGATTGAATTTTTGCAAAAATATTGTTACTTTCATTTAGAATAAAGGAAACATATTTCCTTAGTTAACTAATTTATTATATACCCTTCGCAAGGAGAAATAAAGTTTATGTAATGCCAAAGTGATTAGTTCCCCTGTGAGGAAC
>OZ038487.1:63922185-63957185 GCA_964036315.1 Acanthosepion esculentum
TTTATAGGGTTTGAAAGAAGGTAATATGTATGAAATTGGTTTTCATGGTTTTTTATCAATTTTTACCCTATCTTGTTTCCCTGTGACTTCAGATCAACTATTTTAGCATTTATGAAGTGGTCTGTATCAATTTACATTGGGAACAAATAAGTAAATAGACATGCATTCACATATATATAATAGATCTATTCAATTTGTATTCTGATATTTAAATGTGTACATGTATAGAAATTTTTACATGTAATCATGTAACATCAGAAGATAAGATATTTATGAATGCATATGCAAATGCATACACATTTATGCCGGATTAATAGGTTGTATTAATCCCCAAATTTTAATTCTTCAAATGCTTAGAACTAATATTATCAATTTTATCTATTATTGTTTCTTTAAAAATATTTGTCTCCATTCTAGGCTTAGTAGTTTAAGTGCTAAACTTTTTTTCTAGTTGGGTAGGTAGTTAAACAGACTGAAGCAAAAGTAGATAAATGATGGATAAAAATTACAAAGTGATGGCTATAATTTTGGGGACACAGAATGAGGAAAGAAGAGTTGGAGAATTTAACAAATGCAAGATATATCAAAGGCAAAACAAACCAAGGAAAACAGAAAAAACTTACTTAACAAGTTTGTACAAATGGCTAGAAGAACAAGTACCACAAAAAGAAAATGGGGTCATAAAAGAGTAAGTATTGCTGAGAGCAATAAAAGGTAGAAAGCTGTGGAGAGCTATGATCATTCACACCCTGAAAGGATATGGTACATCAAGAGAACTAAGCATATGCTCCAAGTTCCATGGTCAGAATCACACCCTCATAAACCATTCATAATTTAATTACCATTGGCTGCACAGACAGGTTGACTCCTTTTTTATGTATTGAATTAGAACAAAAGTGTGTAGCATTTTTCAATAGATGGCATTGGAACGTGATTTTCTTTCACATGTTACTGGTACTCTCAAATGTGATATTTCAGTGCAGCATTTTATATAATTTGTGTGTTGATAGTGGATTTTAAATGGTTTTATGTTAAGTGAAAATAGAAGAAAATGAGATACATTTTCATCATTTGATGCTCTTTTATTTCTAGAAAGGAAAAAAACTGTACAAATAGCAAAAAAGATGTGTGCTATTTATGAAGATGGTTCCATAGCTGAGGGATTCATTAGTTTCATAGGTGGAAAGTTTGATCTGGAGTTCTGAGAATATTCAGTCATTTATGATGATCAAATGGAAAAGCTGATCAAAAAATAATAGTAGTGACACAAAACAGGACATTGCAGTGATACACCACATCTCTCATATGAGTATAGTAAGCGCTTTTGAAAACACTTAGATACTTGACTCACTACGATGTTTGGATACTGCACAATTTAATGGGAAAAAACTTAATAGACTGCATTTCCATTTGCAATTCTCTGTTCAAATTCAACAAAACCACATTTTTGGAAAGAATGCTGACAGGCAATGAAAAATTGATTTTTACAACTATGGGGAATGAAAAAGGTCCCAGGGAAAATGAAATGAGCCACTGTCAGCCACTCAAAAAGCTGGTGTGCATCTGAAAAAGCTGATGCTGTGTATCTGATGGGATCAGAAGAACATTGTATACTACAATTTCTTTTCACAAAATTAGGCATTAAATTCAGACAAGTAGGGTTCTCAGTTGGATCTATTAAAGACAGCAATCAATGAAAAGTGTCTCGAATTGACCACACATTACTTTGCAGACCCAGCAGAAATTGGCACATTTTGGCTGAATGTCCTGCTACGCCCACCATAGTTACCTGACCTTGTACCTTTGGATTACCACTTATTTCGACCCCTACTATATTCTCAAAATAAGAAGAAATTCAATTCTCTAGAAGCCTGTAAAAACCACTTAAACCATTTCACCATCCAGAAAGATGCAAAGTTCTGGGAAGATAGAATCCTGAAGCTTCTTTAAAGACAGTGAAAGGTAGTGAAACAAAATGAGACATATTTAGTTGAATAAATCTCTGTGTAAATATGTAAATGTTGTCTTTGAAATTCATTTAAAAAACTATGAACATTTGTTCCAACCCAATATTTGTAATGAGTTCTGTATTGGCAGTGGCTAGAGTTAAAAGCAGAAAATAGAAAATCATAAACTGTAATTTTATTAAGTTTCTACTGGTATACATATATCACAGATGAGAAATTGTATGTGTGTCAAAAGTTAAATTGCTATGAGGGTTATAGAAACTATTCTCTTGACCTTTTCAGTGAATTAATATAAGAAGTAAACTTTAAATAGCTTTGGTTTTCAGATTAAAGAACAGTTTAATATGAAGAAAAAAATCCTAGCAGATAAGTGTCATGACAACTTTTAAAATCTTTATTTTGAACCCTGTCTTTAATCCTTGATTGTTCACAATATTGACAAACAGCTTTTACAAAGTAACTTACTGTAGAATTGTTGGGGATTTTAGATGAGTACTTAAGAAAAATGCATACCTCTTAACCCTTTAAAGGCATCTACAAGTTTCATACACTTACAGTTCTGGAGTGCCTGAACTTGTCGGCAATTGGGTGGCTTTTTATTTCAATAGATAGCTTTAATACTCATCACATGATCAACTAGAAGGGAAATCTACAACTTTGTAAAAGTTGTAGATTTTGAAAACCTTATCTCATAACCAGTAATACCAAGGGAGTTAAGGAATGCCAGAATAAGAACACAGTACTGATGCCATTCAAGAATTAAGGGTGGAGGGAAAAAGGATGGAGGGAAAAATGTACTGAAAGATGGAGTTACTCTGAGAGAAAGCAATAAAACTACTGTGTTTACTTTAGATGACTCTGACTGCACTGATATAATAAAACTATTATGTCTCAAGAGCTGGGTTGAATGAATGACATAGTAATGATTGAATGTTAAGTGGCTTGTGGGAGGAATATGTCAATTATACCAATCCTTTCATTCATAATTTTTACATCCTCCTTTTACTTGCATAATAAGAATTTATTATCGGCTTCAAACATGAAGTGTTTGGGGAGTTTTTATTTGCATTTCTTGTAGAAATTCTCAGCAATGTTTAACCTTCATTCCATCCTCCCCAGAAAACAGTGTGTCAAAAAGATGTTTCTTTCCCTTGAACCCACTATTATTTTAACTACTTTCACACTTCAGTAATGTTTGTTTTAAAAGCAATGACGAGAATTTTAATAAAATCTAAACATATGATGAAAGTGAATTTATGCATTTTTATTGTTTTTGAGAATTTACAACAAAAATAATAAGCATAATTTACAAGAATAATTCAACATTCTAAAAATTAATACAATTGTATTAAAATTAATGAAATGCAATATTTATCCAATTCACAAACAAATAAATATGAAAACAATTTTTATTCATAAATTTATGATCATTTCCTAAATTATTAAAATATGTGAACCAACTATAAGGAAATCCTTATTTACCATTTTATAAAGTTTGAATCGATTGGCAATTAGCTGATGTTTTTTTTTATCAACCAATGAACCAGGTAATAAATAGTGTAAACAAACAATTTAATAGTGTTTATTATTTTTGTTGTAAATTCTCAAGAATAGAGAAAATGTATAAATTCACTTACATATGTTTAGGTTTTATTACAATTCTAATCATTGCTTTTTAAAACAAACGTTAGCAGGGGGTGAAGGTAGTTAAAACAATAACAGTGCCAAGGGAAAAGCCGTCCTTTTGACACACCATATTTTGCAGGCACCATTTTGCCAAATTCTACTATAATTACACAAGAATAATTAAATCATATACAATGTCTCTCTTATTATGTATTCATAATAGCATTTTTCAATATTATATCTCCTCTTTATTTATTTTATACATTGTATCTACTGAAATAAAGAAATTCTTTCTGTGTGTAGACTGTATGCACAGTAAAATAACTGAATAAAGTGAACTGAAAAGAGACACACACATACTTTTGGATTCCTGGTGTGAAATAATCATTGTATTTGCACTAAATTGATACTGAAATAGAAACATGCTTTCATATTTATCTGATAAATAAATGCATATCACTACCCTAACAGTCAGTTACTTGCCCTTCTTTTTAATTTGTTACCATTTATTCATTTAAGAAACTGTACTTTCTGACCCAACAAGAGAGGATAGTTGTATGAAAATCAGGTTAAATCTTGAAGCTAATCAAGAATATATTTCCAGTCATATATAAAACAGGAAATGGTTTAAAGTATAAATAGCTAATCTAATTTTAAATTCATTTAAAATTAATCTTGATATAGATAATTTAAATAAAACATTATTAATGAACTAAGTTCCTATTTACTTTTTTTTTTTCTTTTGAGACTTTCTAAGAGTCCCTTCCACTCATTTCACATGATATTCCATCTATTTTTAAATATATTCATTTTTCAATAAAATTAAGGAGATAAGAGAAAATAACGGTAGAGTATTTTTTCTTTTATATTTTGTTTGTGTTTTTAATCTCTGCAGAAGTATTTTAAATACTTTAGAAGTTGGTATTATTTATGCTAGTTGGAAATATACATTAGTAAAGACTGAAAATGAGTAACATTTTCTTTTTTTTAATCATTTCACCCCAAGCAAGGCAATAATGCCACTAAGACACAAAAAGTTACTGGAAATGAAAGAGAATGATGAGAAAGGACAAAAGAACAGGATTCAGGAAGTCAGAAGATTGCAATTGATGTTGCATTTAGGTTTTTGAAGAATGTAGGTAGCAGGGAAGCAAGAAACCGGAAGACAATTACACAGTTGAGAAGTGTGAGAAAAGAAACTATTAGAATAGAACATATAGTTACATTTAGCTAATTTAATAGTAAAACAATGAGACATTGTTTCATATTATAACCTATATATTTACAAATAGTTAAAATGATCTGTGTAAAAATACAATTTTTTTTAATAATTTTCTATAAAATCATTTTCATCATTGTAGTCAAGGTTCAAGAATGAACAAATCAAACTCACTCTTGGTGCCTTTATCCTTGTCCAAAACAAAGAATTAACATACCTTTGTCCAGTCCTTTTGCTAAATTTGTCAACTTGTCTGACTAGTCATTGTAAGTTTCTCCTCTTCTCTCACTTGTCTCTGGTCTGTTTCAGAATCTGTCTAAAGGATGTCTACTCAACAGAACAGAACATCCAAAAAAAAAGGTGCCTCTCTCCTTGTTTCCAGCTTTTTATGCTACCTGCTTACCCACAATTCATAATGCCTTTCATTAGTGAAAAGTATTTAATCTAACATTATTCAGTTAACACTTTTCTATTTCCTTTCTCCAGTTAAGTAAGAAAAGATTCTTTCTCTCCTCCTCTTCTTTTCTTCTTCTTCAACTACAATCACAATGACAAATAATTTTGAAATGGCTTCTATGTAATTATATCAAAGTGATAGAAGTAAAACTTCTCCAAAATGTTAGTTCATTTCAAAAGTACATTTATCATCTTCTTTATTTTGTTATATAACATGGACAACTCCTGCTTTCAAATAAAATGATATATACTTTTAAAATATCTATTTCTTATTTTTTCCATAAATGTAGTTCATACACTTTTCCCTCTGTTTCTCTGTCTCAGTCTATATTCTGTTCTCTACCAATCTAAGTATAAAAATAAATCTCTAAATACCAATAAACATTACATCTGTTTTATTTCAGTAATAACATACTTTCACATCTTTTCTCAACATATAAATTGTTATAGCCAAATCTAAATCTTCCATCCTCAATTTTATCACTTTCAGTTGTAACACCGCCATGATTCTTGATTATCCACTATTATATGCAGCAAATGTAATGAGTCTGCATATGCTCACCTAGTAAAAATAATGATAATCATTTGATATCAATTTATGCATATCATTGTGGTTTTATGAATTTAGCTTAGTTTGGAACAAAACTACAAGTATGGAACACCCAGTGAGGATTGAACTCACTAAGTGGCAATAGTCAACCAGAGTAGCTCACTAAGCATTCCCCACACCAAAGTGACCAAAAACTATCCTTGTTGTTGCTTTCTCAAATCAAACCATCTGTAATTTTCTCATGCTTTCTAAGGCTGATTCACTTGATATGAACCTGTTTACTTAATTGTCAGATCAAAGCCAAACTTGATCCTGCTGTTTATAATATTTCAAGTTCTTGATCAGTAATTTAGCCTTATATAAAATCATCTATGCTCATTAATCCCTGTAGATACATGCACTCTGTCTGTCCCTCTTTGATCTAAGATCAAAATGTTTTTTTAAGCTTGATTCATATTTGGGATGTCATTGGTGCTGATTTTGAATCAAACTCTTTTAACTTTTAGTTTGGGAAGTGTGCTGACTTGCATTAATTATACAGTCTATTCCTTTTGAAGCTCACCAGGAATCAGCAATCAGCACAAATATTTGCTTGTTGTTTTATGCTCCACTGGGTGATGAGGTGGTCACAGATCTGTGAGGTTTTTCTCTTTGATTATATGAATTGGTTTGAAACATTTAGTTTTGAACATGGCCATTATTGTTGTTATTTAAAAGATTCAGGCAAATACATTAGCTGCAACTTGTGGACATTCATTGCAGCATTAATATTTAAATCAAAGGAATGTTTGTACAGATTTCCATAAAATTTTGAAACCAGGAAAAATTTAAGAAGCTGACTTACACAATATATATTTTTGAGATCACCTTTTTTGTTGTTGTTTTATCTTTTCTCAATATCTGTTTTATTTATTGAAATGCTTGAATTAGAATATTCATAGAGCTTCTCCAAGTGACAGCTACTTAAAATAGAAATAGTCTTGGATCTTTTTTGAATGACATGTTAACCTGGATGCATCAGAATGTCATTGGATGCTTTTCAAATATCATCTTGGTTTGTTTTCACAAGAAATTTAACTGAGAAAATATTAAATAAAATTTACACAAGCTTTATATTAGGTGGAAACATCTTTTTATAAATTTTGCAGGATTGAGTGAAGGTTATCAAAATCAATAAATTTGAAAATTCTGGCATTCTGGAGTTATTATGTTTATTAAATGTTAATTTAAGGTGCGGCCATTTATTTAAATTTTAGTCAGTATTGGAGTATTGACAGTAAAATAACATTTCACATAAGATGAATTGTCATACTTCACTAGAAAGATTTTTTACACTTTTTAAAAAAAATTATCCAGGGTTATGATGGAGTATCTTGAATCTTGAATAACTATTGATTACAAAAGGGCCCCCTAGATATTTACATGCTACCCCATTGTATTTAATATCCATAACATGTGGGGAAATTGTGTGTGGTGAGTTTACATTTTTTTTTGTCTTGCATAAGTAAGTACCATACTTACACAAAATAAGTCGGAGGTAAGAGATAATAACAGAAAACCAAGAAAATAAAGAAATAATTTCAAGTTGTTATTGAAAAAGTTCTTAGATGAAAAAAGTTATGTCTTCATGGATGCTGTTATTAGTTAAGCATTATTTTTAGTGGCTACCCATATTTGAGTAGATGCTCCATTTATTTATTAAACATTATATTTTATTTATTTTCCTCTACTGGCCTGAATATTCATGAAATGATATATGGGTATCCACTAAAAATAACACATAAGTAATAAAATGTGTGAGACTAACAAATAAAAAAAAAATGAAAATCCGTCACTCCTTTAGAAATTGCTTTCTTTGCATTAGGATATGAAACAGCAGATATGAAGGTTTCGTATCTAATGACAGTTTTCTCCTGCTAAGGGGGACACAGGATCATAACCTACCAGAGAGCACATTTTGCTTTAATAAGATTTTTTGAATATTCAGGCTGGTAGACAAAAATGAATGCTCTGAATTTTAGCACTGAGGTCTTAAGAATACAAGAATGAGCTTTTTTTTTTTAACTTGTAAAATAATGCATTTAAGAAAATTTTTAACTATTTTTTTAAAGTTTAAAAATAACTAAAGTAGCAATTTTCTCAAAGTCTTATTTTTAATGAAACATATTTTAACTATGATGACCAAGAATAACTTCATTATATACATCGTGTGTGCATGCATATATATTACGTTTAATCCGATATTTTTATTGCTCCAAACATTATTTTTATTGGATACCATTATTTGAAATAGATGCTCTGTTATTATTTTAAACATTATTTACATCTATCAACCTGTACACACACAAGAAATCTTAATAAATAAAATGTGCTATTCAGCCAGGTTTGAACCTGTGTCTCATAATTTCAGAAGAAACCACCATTTGATCTGGCATGCCTTAGACTGCTCCAGCAAATCCATCAATTGTTTTTAGAAATTGCTATGTTTATGGTTCGGATATGAAACTAAGCAGATATAGGCTTTTGATAAAAATTTGAACAAGATGTGCTTTCCTTAAAAGGCAAATAGAACCTTGTTGGGCTGTTTACTCTCTGTGGCTATGCAGTCTAAAGCACACCAGATCAAATGGTGGTTTCTGCTACAAAGGGGAACATAGGTTCAAACCCTATCAGAATGCATATTTTCTTTAAGATTTCTCTTGTTCAATGGTTGTAGGCCAGTAGATGTAATACACAGTGTTTAAAACAAAAACAGGGTGTCTATTTCAAATACTGGTATCCACTAAAAATAACATTTTGAAATAATAAAAATGTATATTATCTTTATTTTTGTTAAATTTTGCCATCTTTTAAACATTGAGGCTATTCTATATGAATTTGTTTATTCCTATTGATGAATTACACTTAAAATTCTTATTTATACAAGTTTCTTCTTTCAGACTGCTTAGATTTATAAATTTTCATTTTGGAAACAAACATTTCACTTACCTGGTCTGTCAACATCCCAGATAGAAATATTGTATTTGATAGTAGATAAAACTACTTTTCTTTTAAAAAACCTTGAAAAAAATCTTTTGAGTCATATATGTGAAGTTGAGATATTTGGTAGGCTAATTGCTTATGTAGATGCTATAGACTATCACTACATGTGCCTAGCCTAATTCCATAATACTGTAATATTAAATGCAAATTAGTGTCTATATGACATCAAATTGGCTAACAACATTCAAGATGTTTTCTTATGACTGTTTTAGTTGTAAATTGGTTGGTAGGTTAATTCCTTCATATATGATATAATTGAAAATATAGTAGAATAAACAAGCAAAAATAATTTTTTTCTGTTAATTTAACACTGGTTTAAACTGTTTATGATGCAAAACTATTAATATAATCTTTTAATTTTTAGAATTCTTAATATTAAAACTTTAGCATAAATTTTACAAAAGTCCAAAATAATTTTGGCAATAATTACTCATCTTTTAAAATTTTATCATCATGGACAATCCACTCAGATGATCACACTAATGCTGTATTTGTTGGGGTAAGAAGTGGAGATGAAGAGATGTATGGAGTAGAGAAGCCATTAGTAAAATTGTCATTTACTGATAAGAGAAAGAAAATGTTTCTCTTTGCTTTTCATTTTCTAGGTTTCTCTTATGTCTTTGAAAGAATTTCATTTTGCCATCTCAACTGGAAGCAATCAGTGTTTGAGAAGTGGTTAGACATATTAAGTTGACTGCATTAGTCAAGGCAATCTAGATAACTGTGTCACTCTGTACTCTGTAACATAAGACACAAACAGAAGCCAGAAACAGCCTGCTTTCCTTACTTTGATTACCATCCTCATGAAAGATGAAAGAATAGATGCTTAGCTGAAGAGGCCCATGATATGCGGTGTCACATTTAAAATAATGATTCTTGTCTGATCAGAAAAAAGTTCAGCAATCTTACTAAAGTCAAATAGCATTTATCCAAGTCCATGCTTGAACAGATTACTTGGACATACCAATGCAGGCTTTTTTTTTGTATTTATATTAAAATAAGTCAACTGTAGAAGTAACTTGGTTGACCTGTTTGTCTACAAATAAAGTCTTTAATTTTTAATATGCCCTAAAAAAACCTTGGCTAATCTGGAAAGGAGACTGATATATTAATAGATATATCATGATGGACTGCCAACATTGTCAAATCATTATGTTTGACCCAATAATGTCTGATTAATTGTTTGTGTATATAAGTTTGCATAAACTGAAGAGTGTCATTGTAACTAAAATTATTCACATGGGTTTTTTTTGTGAGTCACTTGATAAAATAACAAATTTAGAACCATAATGCTGTCTGAATGAATTCTTGTTTCCCATTCTTTATAATCCTTACCATTTATCAAATGTTACTGTATGTCTTGTACATGCATGTCTTTATTTTGAAAATATCAGATTCATACCTGATGAAAAATTCAATATAATTAATTTTAGACAAAATTTTTCTCTCCTATTTCCTATAGGACATTCTTTAAAAATTTGTTTTAATTAAAATCATGAAATAATTTCATATGAAATCTTGGTTAAGGGAGTTTCTTATTTCTTTTCCAAATCATTACAGTAACTCAATTTCTCTGTCTACCATTTCAAAAATTCTTGAATCTACCAATTTTTTCTTTTTTTTTTTTTAAGCAGTTTTCATTGTTACTTTGATATTGTCCTGATTGATAAGTGTGTGCTTTATTCATTATGTTTTTGATGGTTCTTTTTGCTTTTATTTTAGAATGAAATAAACTAATAAATTATTTTAGAAAATTATTCATAGTGTAAAAATTAAATTAAAAATAACACATTAATTGGATGCATCAGAATAAAAATAAGAAGCTCAATTTACATTCACAAAACATTTAGCCTCAATTATCTTTTAGTAGGTTTTGTATTTTATCACCAAATATTAATCTAAGAATTAGACTTCAAAGTATCCTGAATCAACTAAGAAAAGTACTTTTTCCAAATTCATCTTTCCATTATACATAATATTCTTAAAAATATTCTTGGCTCACTTAGAAACAATTGAAGTCTAATAAACTTACACACCATTATTAGTACATGAAAATGTGATTCAGTTCAGATAAGTAAAAAAAACAAATAAATCCAAAACCTTTGATAATCAGTTTGAAAGTGTGGTTCACATTTTAAAAGCTACTGGCTTCTTAAATAATCATTTTGATAAGGTCAGTTTATGGCCAGTAAAGTCATTTAGTCCTTTGATTATTATATCACCCCCCCCCCCCATTGTATTCAGCCTATAGATCTTAAAAGGTTGCGTATTGGTTATATTTTAGGTGGGGGTACATGTTCATATGTTAGCAATTAAAGAAGTGTACAAAGCTTGGATTCCTACCATGCATCATTTATTCTCTTTGTAAGAATAATAAGCATCATTATGATGATCAAACTCCAGTCATCCTTTCATTGAGTTGGAACAACCAATGAAAAAGCTTGGCTGGCTTCATAGGTGGAGGTTTTTGGAAGCCACATGTGAACACCATGCATTGGAATGTGGAAAGAGAGTCAGTCATCAATGGACCTGGAAACCTAACATGCCTCAACAGGACTGTCCATTTTCAACATACTGCTATGTCTTGGAGCATAGGAGAGAAAAAGAGTGAGGCAGGAAAATATTTGTCTTTTTATAGACTTAACCAGTGCTGCCTAAAAGCGTTTGACAAAACCCAAGTTGGGTATTTCTGGTTCCTTTACTATTAGCATCATGGAAATATATATCTCTTTTTGTTTTATTCTTTATTATTATATTATTTATCAATTTTATTTCATTTTCCCACAAGCCTATTTGTTTGTATAAATAACCATGCTCATTGTCAGATGGATATCTTTGTGATACTATTTGTTGTTACTGTAGTAAAATAAAACCTAAGAAAAGTTTTCTTATCAATAGATAGTGTTATGCGCTGAGAGACATTGAAATGAGAAGGGTTAATACCAAAAACTCATAGGAAGAATTGAGAATTTAATTCACACATAAATGACTTGAATTGTAATTTGAGCAGTTGGAACAATGGAAAAATGACCCAGACTTAGGAGACAATGTTGACTGACACACAGCTGCAAATGCAAGCTGTAAAGCAAAAATCTCATTTTTTGCAAACAATGAATTTGGAGTTGATTCCCCTGGTCGAAAGTTGGGTTGAAATACCAAGAGGGGTTGGATAAGCCACCCACACTCACTGAGGAGATTTAGTGAGAGGTAATAATACGAGAGAGTGGGAGGAGGGAATTCTTGGGAATTATCAAATTCTCTTACTTTGCCAGTTTGGGCAAATGTCAATAAATATGAATGCATGAAGCAATTCAGCTGAAGAGACGGAGACAAGACCAGAGACAGGAGAGAGGCTCACATGATTATCTGCCGACAAAAGCCTCTGACTTCAGCCTTGTGCCAAACCTTACCAAAGCAGCAAACCAGATTTTACCAGGTCAACAATTATATCACTTCTGATTTAGATGCATGTTGGGCTGATAATTAATTGCATGCAAACTCTGATATAAACCAATCATTGTACAGAGGACTGATATAAAAATTGTATTTATTTTTGTTCAGTTTATTCGAGTGTTATTTTTTTTTCCCTGTATGTCTTCACCCTACTTGGACCAGCCCAACATGAAGATACACGTGACAATACGATCTTGGCCTCCTTATGATCAAACTTAAATCACAACTTGAGATAGAGCCGGTCTGCGATCGAAGCACTCTTCATCAATCAGCTGTGGTGTTGGAAGTTTTGGATGACCAGGGAGGGTGTTGTACAATTATATCTTTATTAATTCATTAATAGAATATATATTAGAAACCGTCTTAACTTCGGTGTTTATGGAAAACAAATTTAACCAAAAATGTTTCTGAATTTTCGAAATGATGAACAACATGAAAGCTTGATATTTTACTTCCACTTGATCCTCTTTTAATCTGCTGGTATTGTCACTTTCTCCATTCAGTTCTTCAAAGAATGGCTCTTCTTTCTCTAAAATATGACACAGTGTGCACCCATCTAATATATTCACCAATTTATAGAATAAAATGATTTGAGAGATAACTCCAGCCTGGCTGCACAGTTGATGCCTTTGCTCTCCTGAAATAAATTTTCTTGTCTTTGCAATTGGCTAATAATTTAAATTATAGCACCCGGTTTATATTGATTGTCTTGTTTTAAAAGCAAGTTATAAAGTTTGCATCAGGATGCTCAGTTTTCATCAATCATGTGACACTTACAAATGCAGAATCCTTTATGTAGTCTTAACAAGATTCCTATATTTTATAACATTTTCTTGCTTTCTCATCTGTCTTAACTCAAATTAATTCCCTTGCAAACTGGTTTAACAGTAATTCTTCTTAGTGAGTGCATAAGACAACAAGGAATAGTAATATATGATTGTCCTTGTAAACTTGATGGCTTATGAATTAGTATAATGATGGTCAGCATATATGAGACTATATTGGTCGTCTGAGATAAGCACAAGGCAGGCAAGATTTGTATAAGGTTTTTACATTTGATTGTTGATCAATGACCATAAATATGGGACTGTTTTTTTTTCCTTTATTATTTAAACTTGTGTAGGGAAAGGTGGTTGTATGTATGTGTGAATGCACACACACACACATATATATAAATTCTATAATTTAAGAAATTTCATTTTATATATTTTTTATGTTTGAAAATTAACAATAAAATATAGGAAAAAATGAAGTTTTTAAAAAAAAAAAAATTTTTCACAATAATTTTATAACAGGAGTTTGCTATGGAAGAATGATTTTGTCTCCCATTTGAATTTCCCCCATTATGGGCATTATAATATCTGTGTTATAATAACACCGTACTTCACAGGCATAACAGAATAGCTGAATGGAAAAAAAAAAATTACAAACATGCTTAGTTCTCAGAGAGAGTTTTATAATGCTACATCATATACAAAGTTAGATATATACACATGTTCCATGCAGAGAAATTTTAACATATATGCAATAACAATGATGTGTAAAACAAAACAAAAAAAAATGGAGGGACCTTGTAATATTTCCAGAATGGAAACCTGGAGTTATGGTGGTTTCTCCGTGAACCTGGTTAGGCTATGTGTTTTTTTTTGTTGTGTTTTTTCTGTAAGACCTACCACTGTGGGCTAGAGATATCCTTCTTCTCTGGGTTCTACAACTAGCCTTTGTCACTATCTCCTGATGTCATTTACCAGCTGTCACATGATCCTCATGACTATCTCAATGAAAGAGACAATCACTGTTTGTATCCCTAAAATGTTAATCAGAAAAGATAGAAATTTAAGTCTCCCCCAAACTTATGTTTGACAATTTTTTTCTATTTCCTGTTTAAAGGTAAAGAATGAAAAACATACCACAAGCCCAACTCAGTTGAATAATTTAAATGATTGTCCTCGGTTGATTTGCTTGTTGGTTTTTAAGTTTCTTCACTTGGTTTATTTTGGGACTTGTTTAATGTGCTACAATGTTAAGAGGTATAGTAATCTGTTCACACTCTAAGAATCACTCATGTCTTGAAGTTTTTCATATATCATTTTTTGACTTGAATTTTGCATAGTAGGAAATGTAGTTGTGTATTTTGCTATCATATATAAAGTTAGAAATATTAGTTACTGATTTTATCCATGCACCTACATCACGCCACACAGAATGTGACACAATGTCAAGTTTAATGCTGAATTTCAAACCGCCTTATAAAAATTTCTCAAGCCTTCTCAACACTTACCTTTTTAGGGATGCCTGAACCCTAATCCACCCAAAGGAAAAGTAAGTTACTGACTAATATTTCTAACTTCATATATGAAAACAAAATATACAACTATATGCAATATAATTCAAATCTATTCAAGAGGAACATCTGTTATGTCTGCAATTATTTTTTTGGCTGAGTTTTAACAAAGCAAAATACAAATTCATTTACAATTCAAACTTTCTTAAAATTCATAATGTTTATTATAAATGCAGTATGATTTGAATAGTTAATTGATATTTTAAAGATGTTGTATGCAAAGGATTCAGAAAAGGCTTTCATTTTTTTTATTAGCACATCTTGGTCGTAATATCCAGATATTTGAAATGAGTTCTCTCTTTGTAATATTACAGTTTCTCAGTTACACTAAACTAAACAGTAACATTTTTAGCAGCCCCAGACAAATGTTGAAAGTATAAATTCTTAATATCACATTCAGTGTATTCCTAAGAAGAATTAATAAACTGACTCTAGTTGTAAAAGAGGGCTATTACCTGATGCATTTATATAACATAAAATATAATATTTAATTAGAAGGTAATATATTGATGCCAGGACAAAAAAATATTTCATTTTGCCAATATTTTTAATTCCCTGAAATGATTGCTTAGCAGTGAGCTTCATGGGTGATCATCTCTAATAAACTCCATCTTTTATTTGCATGCTGCATCCATTTTTGTCAGGTAATCCAGGAAATTGATGATTATAAATAGACTGCATCCAATAGTCAAGATTTCTCCAAGAGAAGAATGAGGAAAAAAATATTGGATGAAGGTAAAAAAAGAAATGTTGGAAAGAGCCTTTTTTGCCTAATCTAAAACAGAATGAACAATAAAAAAGCATGCACTTTATGCCATTCTGTTCTCAGAAGAGAATAATTGTGATTAAGAAGACACTTCAGAGGTACACATCAGCAGGCAACTTGTTAATTTTGGTCATCCTGACTATCAAAATTCACTATGTCTTCATAGAATGCCAAACACAATACAGAATGCTAAAAATTCTTCATTTACAGATTAAACAACCACAAAATCAAATCATTGTTTTCTGTTTTTCTTTTTCAAACTCCTACAAGAGATTAAACGATCTTCCAGTGAAGTAAGCCAGTGTTTATGTTAAATTACTAAGGCAAACATATCCAGTAAATAATTCCAGGATGTTTTCTGTTTTTAATGAACTTCAAAGCAAGAAATTTTGCAGCAACAAATTAAGGGCTGTCTCATAATGTAGGATAAATTTGTTTTGTCTCTTTCGTACAGGGATAGACCAGAAAAGACGTAACTATACCATCATTGGTTGTTTGGCTCTTTTATTGATATATTTATATAATTGTAATGGGGGAAAGCTATGTCAGAAAGATTTATTCTCCCATTTTTATTTCCCCCATTATGAGCATTATTATATCTGTGATATAAAAACACTAGTTGACAAATGGAACAGAATGACTGAAAATAAAAGGAATGACAAACATGCTTTGTTCTCAGATAGACTCTTATACTAATAAGACATACACAAATCTATATATATATATACAAGTGTCCCATGCAAAGAATAATGTATCATGTATATATCTACACAGCAAGCAGAGTGTAAGGAGAAACAAAAAGGAAGGTTCTTACATATGATATGGAGATACTCCTGTGTCTGGAGAAGCCATTTTAGGAGATTCAAATGAGCCAGATTTATCTATGCAGGAGAGCAAGGACATTTTCCATGAAAAGCAAACAGTCTTGAGTTGTCCCAAATAGAGGGCTACGAGCTGGCATTTCTTTCTATATCTGGGAAAATATATTTCCAAAGGGAAATGGCACCATGGACTTGTAAGTTGCTGGGGAAGCAAATTTAGCCTCTAACTGGGCCATGGGAAGCCTAGGATAAAGAAAGCAACCTTTTGGTTTGGCTGCTATAAACTAACTGAAATTGACTGCTACTTTCATCACTGTATGGGGTGATGTTTCTAAGCAGCCATCACATGACTTATCTCAATGAAAGGGAGATAACTGCCTTCTGTATCACTACATAATATTTCCCTTTCTCTAATATTTTTTTTGTCTGTTAGTAAGCAGAAAGTCTTGCTTTTGACAGCATTAAGATCTATTGTCTTCAAGCTAGTTCAAGAGTAATATGGTGAGACCTAGTTGACAGTAGTAGCATGCTTAAATCCCTTCAGTTGAGGTCAGTATGTTATGTGTCATACGTGATACATGCTTAGGCGATCATGTATCTTTCAATACATGACTGACGAGGCAGATTTTTTTCCACAGTAGGTTGCCATTTCTTTCTGTGGTAGACCAGTTACCATCCAAGGCTATAGAACCCAGTCTGTCCTGCTATTTAACCATAGCTGGGGGTAGAAGAAAAGGATTCATACTTTTTTCCGAGGGTATTAGCACATAAGTGAATGTACTGGAATTCAAATTCGGCTCTCTGATTCCTCAAACTGAGCCGCTATCCATTATTCGACCATGCTTCCACTTGAGGTAGTAAAGATAAAAGCTCATCAGAACAGTTACCATGAAAATATTTATAGAAAAACAGGGAAGACATGTTACATCAGTAGGAAAGTGACTGAAGTCAAGATACCAGGTCAGGGTAATTACATGACACAACCTTCTTTTGTCAAGAATCTCAAGACATATAGCAGAAGTATTCAATGCATAAACAAATGGTAGATTTATAAATGGATTCTGGCAAGAAAAATTGTCTGGCACAACACATTGAACCAACTTTCCTAGCAGTAGATGAAGCAATTGATTCAATATAATCATTCTACTTCATGTCAGTAGAAAAGATGAGCCCAAGAAGGCACAAAGTGTTGCTCTCCTGTAATTTAGCACCAACTATGCTGATGACAGGCAAAAAAGACTTTCTGCAGTGATTAAATGAAAGCAGTTTTATTTTGGAAGTATGTAAATATGAGTTTAACAACAAAGATAAGCATCCTGGTCTGAATAGTAAGACATATGATACTCAGTTGATTTATGTATTTACATGAGAGCATTCAATATCCCTTAAAAAGAATAAATTCTAAGTATTACTAAAACTTCCGTATTACATTTATATTTCCTGTATTACATTTATATTTTTAATGGTAGAAGAGTAAATTCTTTAAAATTTTGACAGATGATGTAAAAAAAGTTTCAAGACAATTTTACAGTAAAATTGTTTTTGAACTTGCTTCACAGCAATGATTTATAATTGCCTAGTTTTTTCATAACTATTAAATAGGCAAACTAGAATTCAAGTTCTGATATGTAAAAACTAAAATCTTCTAAAGTCTATTTAACAATATATTTTCCCAAGAAAGATACTGTAAGCTGATTGATATTTTCAAAAATGATTATTTAATTTTTGTAAAAATTTCAGTATGAAATTCACTTTTCATTTCTAAATTTTATTTTTTGTAAATGAATTTACACAAGGTATTCAGTTAATTTTCAAAGATTAATTAAAGAATCTCATAACATTGAATTTCTGTTATATTCTTACCATTTTGTATGTGGAGACCTTTTTGCTAAACATTTCTCTTTTTCTTGTAAAATAAAATTTGAGTATGTGAATGGTTGTAATCAATGGAGTTGACTTATTTGCTATATGTATTTTTTAATCAATTTACCCCACTCAAGGTGATAGTGTGACTAAGATGCAAAGGGCTACTGGGAGTGAATGAGAAGACTTTAAAAGGAACAGGAAACCCAATCCTAAACAGGAAACAAATGATAAACCTCTACTCCTGTTCAAAAGACCAGGGTGGTGTGTGAACTAGACAATAGGTGAACCTATTTACACCTCTCTCTCTCTCTCTCTCTCTATATATATATATATATATATATATATATATATATATATAATCAGAAGTAATTAAATTTCACAATACTTATCAGTCTTGTAATTTCTCACAAATCAGGACCCAGACAAGAATTATTGTATTAATTATTACAAAAAAAATATTATTTTATAAGGCTATATGTTGAATTATACAATTTTACATATATTAATAGATGGCATTACTATTATTTTAATATTATATATATATATATATATATATATATATATATATATATATATATGGGAAGCTCAGATAGCAGTGATAGTTGACAGAATGTTTATTAACTAAATCTTTGTCTCTCTTTCAATGAAAAAAGAAATAGAAAAATCAACCTTGCACCAATGAAAAGTGCATAAATTATTTTTCAATACAATATAAAAATGAGAAAAGTAAAAGTAAATGGCTTATATCCCCTGATGAATGAACAGGGTGATTACTGGAGATAATGGTGTTTTGGGATGAACAGCATAAACAAATCTGAAGCTTTAAAATTAAACAAAATTCAGATGATTTCTTTGTCTAAAAGAATTTATGTCATTCTTTTCTGTAAGAACACACACATTTTGAACAGATAATATAAATGCAAACAAATGGCCAAATTTAATTTCTCAGGACAAAAAAATTTGGACAACACATTAATCATGACTTCCTTTTATCAGCAGGAAGTGATTAGGGTGAGAAACCTTAGTTTTTCTCAATTTTACTGAATCTTGGCTAGTTTATCCTGGGTCCGATTCTCCTTGGAACCATTCTTAAATTAATTTTATGGTTCTAAAACAATTTTAACTCATTTCTTTTTTCAACCATTCAACCTACTCTCCTGAGAATTTGAATAATTATGCAATTAAATGTTTAAGCAGAATTAATGCTCTGTTATACAATAACAAAAAATGATTCTCATATATATTTGATAATAATTTCATACTTTTCTTACTTATTGATGGCTTTCTATTACTTATCTTTTAAACAGAAATTATAAAAGCAATAATAATAAGTTGTACATTTGACAACAAACTGTTTACTCTGAAGTCCAGTGTAAAATATACATGTATGTTTCTATGTGTGTACAGAGTGGAGGCACATTATAAAGGAGGGATGCAATGCCTTTCAGGATGAATGTCATATATATATATATATGTATATATATATATATATATATGGTGTTGAGGATTATATTTCCTCTACGAGCAAAGGCCAGAACAAAAGTAACTCCTGAGTAATAGTTACTCCTGAGTTACCAACTGTCATGAGAAGGACTACTTTAAACCCATCACATGTTTTAGGTGATCTGCCTCAATGTGTGTTACTGTCAGAAATGGATGTTTCACTGACTGGAGAGGTTAAACTCCATGACAACAACATACAATTCCCATAAGGTTTTTAATTTGTATTTGTAAAAACAGCATTTCAAGTCATAATGTTTATTTTTTGTTTATTTTCGACTAATAGTTTTTGCATAGGTAATTTATTTATCATTCAAGCAGTTTTAACAACAATAATAAAAATAGTTTTTTTTTGTTTTTTTTAAGCGTATCACCCCAAGCAAGGCTGGTGGCCACTATCACGCATGGGGTTACAGAAAAGTTGGAGGAAGAGCAGATAGGAGTGGTAAAGGAGAGGATGTGGAGATAGAGAAGGACGGAGATTCGATCAAGGCAAGGGGGTTACAGAAGATTTGGAGCGAGAGCAGATAGGAATGAAAGATGAAAGGAAGTGGAGAAGGGAAGTGGATAGATCAAGGCAACTGGAGATGACGATTGACACTACACTTAAACCGTTGGAGATTGTATTTGTCAGGGAAACAGTAATAGGGAAGGGAGTTCCATAGGCGAGATGTGCGAGACATGAAGCTATTGGAGTAGAAGAGACGTCTACATCTAACAGTTTCAACGGTGAAGGGGTGGGAACGGGATGCCAGCCTCGTTATATATATATATAAAGTGCTCAATGCACAATTCTAAAAATTGAACATGTAGAGTGGATAATAATATTAAAAGGTTGAAAAATTCACTGTTAGCATGACCCAGGTTTCAACCTTATGGTCTCATCAGGTGGTTTTTGGTAAATAATTATTTTGTAACACTATACTTTAATATAATTTAACCTAATGCCATAAAGTAAAATCACCACGAGGGAACGGGTAAGGCAAGAGTTGAAATATAATTGCATGGGCTGATGTTGGTGCTGTTACTATGTACATCTGTCTTGAAAATCCTCATATTGTGTTTCTTTATCATATTATCCAGATTGCTAGAGCAACAATAACTATATTTTTGTTGAAAATTCTATGTAAACAGTTTTTTTACTATATTTTTGTTAAAAATTCTATGTAAGCAGTTTAAAATATATTTTCCCTCTATTAGTTCTCACTACTAAATTGAAATGGGGTTAAACCAGATAATATCTCTTTTCCTATTTTTATTCCTCAGTTGCTGGTTTGGCTGAGGATTAAAATTCAATTTATTTTTGTGCCCCTCCTTTTTCAATACTATTTCATACACTTTTTTTTCTTGGATTCAAAGATTTCTTTAGACAAGGAATTTCTTGAAAGTCTACACTCGATACCTTTTGAGATATGTTTAATAATACTTGAAGGATGGTTCAATTTGGAATATATATATATTTCACCATTGTATTTGGCTTCATATATGGAGAGACAGTGCTGGCTGAGAGGTTGAATTCTACATCTAAATATTGTACAATCTTTTTGTTCCTTTTGGCCATGATTTGAAATTTAAGGTCATGGAAAAGCTTGTAAAGCATTTTTTAATTTTGTTGTTTGCCTTTCTGTTGTCAGGTACAATAATTAAAATATTGTCTCTGTAGAGGCTGTGATTGTCATTATAGACAATTTTGTTGATCTTATTTAATATGAAAAAACCCATAAGCTCTGAAACCTCTGCTCCATCAAAAGATCCCTGTGGAACATCAAAGCACTCCATGCTGGTCTTCTTCACCCATGCTCTGCCATTGTGGTAGAAAATGGATTTGTGACAATGCAAAATTATTTCAGTATGCTCATGTAGGATGTTGACAAAGTTTTTAGTATAATCCAGTCCTTCAAGCAGGCCTTTCTTGGATATGGCTGGTAGAAATCTTTAATGTCATTCTTGATAAAAACATGCTTACTTTTATTATCAGTGCCATGAAACCAGGAGATGCATTCATTAGTACCTTTCCATTGGTCTTCTTCACCTATACTTCACCGCAGGCTTTCTTAATAGTAAAGGATCATAAAAATGACGTCTTCAAAAACCCTTGTTTTGTCTAATAAATCCCACCAAAAGCTGAATTTAGTATCATTAGTCAGAAAATTTTACAAAATGTAATGAGTAGCTGCACAATCAACCAATGACTTTCTTCAAGATTCCCCTTTCGATTGATATTCTTAACCTTCCTATTGAGAATTGTGCCAAAGAGGTTTTTTGGGTTAAAGCCAGAATCAATGCTTTTGTTCCGTCTCAGAAATACCAGGTGAAACCACAATCTTCTTGGTTCACACTGGCCTGTTCAGCCACTATAGCCCACTGAAATCACTTTTTTTGGCTATACCGGCATGAGTGTTCTGATTACAACAAGCACCTATTTGTGTCTTCTCACAATAATTGTTAACATGTCCTGAAAGAGGTTAAGTCTTTAGTGAGAGAATGAGGCACCATATAACCTCTTTTATGTTTGGTTCTTGTGACTACTGGCAGCTTTGTAATAGTGTATTAAATAAGTGTAGTTTTCTATCTCTCCTCTCTTCATTCAGTTTAAGGTGTTAACATCTGCTGATAAATCAGCATGTTTTGTTCATAAATTCTCTTCAAATTCTACACTTGCTTCATCGGGCGTACTTTTGTCTGACTTTCCACTTAGAACTGAATCACTCTTGAGTGATATACATATAACTTTGTCTATCATTTCTAAACTGGATGCCCACAAAGCATGTGAATGATGGTATCCCTGTAATGGTCCTTAAAAAATATGCTCCTGAACTGGCTTTTGCTTTCTCTAAACTCTAAAAGAAATTCCTTACTGCTTCTTATTTTTCTGCTTGTTGGAAATCATCTTCTGTAACTCCAGTCTTTAAGAACACAAGCAAACCATCTAATCTTCTAACTAGAAGCTCTAACCAACTCTGAATTGGTTAAGCATCTCACCTCACAAGGTCTACTTTCAGGGTTTCACTTCTCTAGGTGAACTGCTGATGTATTAATGATTATTGCTGAAAGATTCTTTCATGCTTTAGATGAAAATAGTGAAGGCATTTGACAGGGTTTGGCATACTGGTCTACTTCACAAGTTAAAAAGTTATGGTATTTCTGGATGAATTTTTGAACTGATTCAATCTTTCTCATGAAATCATGAAATGAATGATGTCTTGAATGGCCACTCTTCTAGATCTTTTTGCATTAAAGTAGGTTTCTCCCAGGGCACTAACCTTGGGCCTACATTGTTCTTAATTTTCATCAATGAACTTCCTGATAGCATCAATTCTCAACTTGGTATCTATGCTGATGATGCAACTATTTACTCCTGTCTTAATAGTAAGTCTGATTGATTTGATCAGGTTAAATTAGCAGCTGATCTCAAAAATGATCTACAATCTGCTGTTAACCGGGGCAAGGAATGACTTGTTAATTTTAATGCCCCTATAATTAAACTGCTCCCTTTTAATCATCTGAGCGAACCCTTTTTTGCCTTCCATCAGCATGGCTGATGCTAACTTCCAGGAAAGTGACACATTGCAACTTCTCAGACTAATATTTTCCACTGACACAAAGTGAAAAGATTATATTGAATGGCTAGGTCTACTGCAAGAAAAGTTGGTTCATTAATTCATGCTAGACAATTTTTCTCTTCAGATCTATCTTATAAGTCTACCATTTATCCATGCTTTGAATGTTGCTGCCACATATAGTCTGGTGCTCCTGCTTTATATTTAGAGAGTCTTGCTAAAATCTGAAGAAGAATCTGTAATGTTACTGGTCCTGACCTGGCATCATGGTTTCAGTCACTTTTCCATCCCTATAATATACCTTCCCTGTGACTTTTCTATAAATACTTTCATAGTAATTTTTCTTATTAACTTTCCTCTATGGTACCTAGACTTTATGAATTTAAGTGTAGTACTAGATTGGCAGTAAGGTCTCATCATTTTACAATTAAATGGCAAGGTGTAACATTAAGTTCAGTGCTAACAATTTCTTTTCTTGCACTCACTTGTTGAACTTTCTTCTACCTTGCTTTCCAATCAACCTTGACATTGTATTTAAATTTTTAAAGATCAGTCATTCTCTTCTGTCTTCTTAATTCTTGTTCTTTTATCGTTCTCACTCCTTAATGTTTTCTTTTTCTCATATTCTTTCACTCCCACTTCATCTTAGTGGCTTTATTGCTTTGATTGGGGTGAAATAATTCAAAAAAATGAATCCAAGCTTAGTGATTTTCTTCCCAATTATAAAGAATAGCAATAGAGTATTATTACCACAGTATTAATATATATCAGTTTCATGCGAAATTCTATATATCTGTATGAAGTGTAAACATGATATGACTATACTTAATCCTGATAAGTAGGTTTAGAAATAAACCGGCCTATTTCAAGTAGGTAAATATATGTCTGAGTAGCTATAAGAGTCATCTACTATACTGTTCTTATACTAGCAGGATATTATCAAATATGTTATGCATCAAAGACTTGAGCCATACACATAAAACACTTGTCTGGACCATTTTAATAGCATATTGGTTTGTCAGAGTTTTGTATCACATGCAAAATTAAGTTTTAAAAGTTTTATTAAAAATATATCAGTTCCATGTTTGAAAATTATTATTGTAATGGTGAAATGGACTTTAACACAATTTGAAAATATTTTCAGCATCAGAAATATTAAATATAAACTAAATACAGTAGACGTCCTCATCCAAACTTCAGAGTAGTTTGGATATGAAAATGGGTTTGGATGGAATGTGGCATGTGTAATATTACTTGACAAAACACCAAAACTTATCACAATATATGAAAAATTAATTGTCTCATAAAAGTAAATATTAATTTGCAACGTTTAATGCTTAATAAGTTTTATTTTCAGTTGTCTTTCTTATTTCTTTTCTCATTTTACTTACTTTTTGCTGTTCTAGTTTTTTTAAAGGCAATTTCTACAAATTACATGCACTTGTACTTTCTTTACTACTGAACAAAGATGTTTTTTTTCTCCATGAATTTGATGACCTCATCAATAGCTTTCTCTTCTTCATCATCCTTCATATTTTCACCATTATCAGAAGAATTTGATTATTCCTCTATTTCTTGGCAATCCAAATCATTTTGAAGTGATTCTACCATTGAATTCTTTTGTAATTCATTAGCATCTTCATTTAACCATTATTTTAAGTCATCTAAAGTGAGAGTATTCAGTGGATCATTCTTCAAGTCCAAGTTTTAGTTTTTTGTTCAGATTCTGCAATATGTCAGATGAGCTTGTGCCATTGTCCGGTTTTTCAGTAATCTCTAATTTCTGATGTTACATGAAAGAATTTCTTTTCCTTTTTCTTCCAGCTGAAGTTTATTCTGTGTGAAACATTATGGGTTGATAAATTTCAAGTTACTGACAATTATCTGCAAAGAAAATAAAAATATTAGAATGTAGCATATTCCTACCACATCTAAATGGCAATACTAAGAAGTTTGTATATGAGGACTTCTATTGTACACAGAGACATTTCCAAACTCCAAAAGCAACTCTGAGATTGTAAAATGCCATCAACCAATATGTTTACATGATCTGTTTTCATTTCCTGATTGTCTACATCTTATTTCTTGTTCAATTACAAAGATTTTATCTATATTTAGACATTTATCTTTACACTCTACAAATATATATATCTCTTCTCTTTTATGAAAATTAGTTGCTTGGCTGACAAATTATATCAAAAGAAATTTCTTTGTCAAGGAACAGCTGACAACATAGTTTGCTAATATGATATCAGGCTTATTTATAATACATAGGGTGTTCACATCATCAAATATAACACTTGAGGGATTTTGGTCACTGGTTACCATATGTTTAATATAAACTTTAGATGGTAATCACAGCCCATGGTGTTACAGTTCAGTGAAGGATGCATGAATTAGGCATGGCTATTTTCATCATTTGTCTCCCTCACCAAATGTGTTTAGTGGAAAGCTTACTTTACGTTGCGTATCAGTCAGGATGAACTATGCAATGTGTCTTCTTCATTCTAACAGGTTGTGGGTTTTGGTTTGTGGTTCAGGTGAGGTTTTGATCCTAATAAATTTCTTAATTCAGTTGACCTTTTTGAAAGGTTGGAAATTCCAGCAGAAAGAACAAACTCTGTTGATCAAACTATCAACAATTAATTAATGATGAGAATATATAAAGTTGCAGCCATCACATTCATGTGGTTCGACTTCAGTAAATTCATTTCTTCCCTTGAGGCACTGGAGATTTCTAATGGGTGAAATGTGTATGTTGCCAAATTTTCTACTGCTAGAATTTCAATGAAAATTGGTGGCAATGTTTTTCCTGGCTATCATGTGTGCTTATATGGATAACGGTCCCAACTGGGACTTTGATTAATTATGTATCTGCACAAAGACCCAATTTGTTAAAGGAAGAACTTCCTATTTGCATTGCATGTAACTCATGCTTCTAAAATACTCAAGATCAAACATTTCAGTAAACAGTCTACATATATTTGCTGTTTGTTATATTCCGTACTAATAGGAATATGGAATGGACAAACACGGTGGATAAATAGTACCAGGTTTATTGTAGAAACCAATACAACAAGCAAAGAAGTAATAGTTATGCGGATGGTCGTCACAAGTCAGTACAGTTGTGTGTGTGCTGTTATCAGAAGGCCACTAGTCTCGCAGATCCCAGTTCGACTCTCTTGTCTGCTGTCCTCACGGATACTTATAGGTGGTTACCACCTATAGTACCGCCACTCATGGGGGTGGCAGGTTATTCCATCACTGTTTTAAAAAAATATTTCCCAATTCCATTTGGGTTTTGCAGAATTTTGGCAAAGACATTAATGACATCATCCCAACTTTCTCAGGGCTGTGGGTCTAGGCCAAGAATTTCAGTTATTCTGGACTTACTAAATCTTACTTGGTTTATTTTAAGTTCAGGTCTTCCTGATATCTTCCTCACAAGTATTTTAGATGTTCAAATTAATATTTTTAAACCAAACATTTTTTTTTCATCAGCTTCCAACCCAGTTAACCACTCACCCATATTTTTTCCATCTAATATCTCTTCATTTTTTTAAAATCTGTATGAACCAAAGCAAGGCAGAAAATCCACTAAGACACAAAGGGTTACATGGTGTAGAAGAATTGGGAGCAGAATTATTAATAATGAGCGGATAGAGTAAAGAGTAATCAGGAGGATGGTAGATTGTGATTGACATTGCATTTAAATTTTGGGAGATTAAAGTTGGCTGGAAAGCATGGAGCTGGAAGGGAGTTTCACAAGCAAGAAATATGAGAAAAGAAACTGTCAGCGTAAAGTTTACAGTTACATCTAGCTAAGTCAACTGTAAATTGATGAGATCTCAGTGCCAGTCTAGTACTGTGCTAAAATTCAAAAAAGTCTACATACCATAGCAAAGAGCTCATCCGAACAATTACCATAAAAGTATTTATAGAAAAGGCACAGTGAGGCAACGTTACAGCAGTAGTAAAGTGACTGAAGTGACTCTATTCCTTTGCTTAGGATTATTAAGTCTCTCAATACCTCAAGTCACCAAGCAATAGTGTATGCACTAATATGACTCAGTCAGGACCACTGCCCTGTTACACATTGACAAGTTCTGCAACTAATTCAATTCCACTATTTGGTGTATTTGGTGATATTTATGACTACAGTTGATAAATGTAATTACACAGCATTGAATAAAAAATATCTTGGTATTTCCAAATAAGGATGTTCTTAAAAAACATTGTGAGTATTCTTTGTTTCACAGTTTATAAGTAATATCTTTTCTTTGGATTTATTTTAATAATAACATCTTATTCTATCATTCTTATTTTATGCCAAACCAAAACTAAATAATCTGTTATAGATTTCTGTTTAGGAAATAAAAGAAAATAGTATCCAGTTGCTACGTGTGCATTTAATCTATTCTTCTGCAAAATTCAGAACATTTAAAATAGTTTAACATTTATTTCGTACAGTTTTATTATTAAAACAAAATGTTTGCTCATTTCTAATTATGATCCAAAGATCAACTGTAATACATATATATCATTCTTACAAGGAAGAAATAAAAGCTGGTACTCATTCTGAAAACCAACTCATTCCATTTTTCTATATTTCTGAGATGGGGTATTGTAACTATTTATACTATTTACATTGTTCGGACTGCTGTCCTCATCTTTATTGTTATATTTACAACGTTTTGTGACACATGGATAAAAGCATTGGTTGAAGTAATCTGGTGACTTGACCCAAAAGAACTGTGAGTTCAATACCTGGCCACAGCAGAGGTGAACAAAAACTTGGAGAGTTGAGTTACTAAAGGGAAATAACTGAAACTGAGATATCCAGAAATGGCATGACACATGTGACTAGAACAATCTACTGCATGAATGAAATAAAGGGTTTAGTTTGAAATTCCAACATATATTACCTGAAGGAGGCCAGAGCATACAATGACCAAAACATTGTGAATATGACAATAAAGATGAGGACAACAGTCTGAACGATGTAAATAGTAACTCCTTCCATGTTTGGATATTAGAACACAAGTCTTTCACTTACTGTCCATTTCCATGCATATATGTTTCTTGATAGATGAAATATTTGCTCATATGTCTTTTTAAAAAGTTTTAACAAAAAATAACCTAATAATTTGCCAATGTTTGAAGATAATTTGCTGATAATTTCTGTCTAAATTTCTGAGATTAGGAATTATCCTTATTGTCTACATTGATGACAGATACATGGAAAACTTTAAAGAAATATTATTCAGAATGGCACCATTGAAGCCATCCATCTGGTTGAGATACATGGATGACACTTTCATTCCCTGTCTTCATCAGCAAGATGTTCAAGTATTGCTGGACTATGTGAACAAAATAAAACCTTTAGTACAGTTCACAATTGAAAATGAAACCTGATAAACGAGCCTTCCTGCATGAACTGATAACCACAGAGAGCAGGAGTTCCTGACATCAATATTCACAAGTCAATATCTGACTTTCAATTCACACCATCAATGCAGTGTGGAGAAATGGATCATTCATTGTCAACAACATCAAAGCCAAACCTTAAGTAATGCAGACACAAATGATCAATATTCTTTGGAGCAACAACTACAATGCAAAAAGAAAAAAAAAATGGTTTCTGTCAGCAAAGGTTCAAGGGTGGATGACAATAGTTAGATTGTGGCATTTTTATATCTACTTTACGTTAGAGACCCATTAGAAAATATTCGGAGGATCTGTGGTCTATACAATATCAGTTCAGTATGTAAAAGCAGTTTTGCTCTTTGACGGTACCTAACCACACTTAAGTTTCTAGTAGATGAGAACATGACCAAGAACCGTCCATGTAAAGGCCATCCAAGAGGCAAGATTGGAAGGACACTGAGAAACTGTAGTCTGTGAAGAGATTATGAAGTTAAGTATGATTGGTCATGTGTAGGGGTAAAAGGAGATTAAATAGCCCCTTTATAACAGTGCAAAATAGCAAAATTGAAAGATTCAGCACATATGCAAGGCTGATAACCTTTTCAGCAGGCCTATCATGAGAGCTTTTAATTAGGAAACAATAGATATTAGGTTCATGGCTCTAAAATTACATGGCTTGATTATCTTTTAGGCTAATTGTCTAGTGGATATAAATGTTGCAGTAGTCTTTGTGATTTCAATCTCTGAGTCAGGCGGTGGAATTTATACAGTTTGTTTCTGGACCAAAACCAGTATCACAATGACAAATTAACAAACAGGGTTAAATGATAAAAATTAAGGTGTACAAGATACTTTTTAGCATGGGTAGTGGAATGAAGACACTTTATCTCTGTGGATTGAAGAAGAGTTCAGTTTAAAATTCTAAGAACATGTAGCAAAGAAATAGCGACTTACCTCATCAAACCAAATGACAGCATGTCGGATGTATTCTACATGGGAAAAGAAATAAGGAGTACATGTGACCTCTTGTTTATATTATACATGAGAATATCATTACACTGTGTGAAGAAGGGTTTCTTATCAAGTAAAGTTTTATACTAAATATCGAAATAATCACATTACTAATACTTTGTACTTCTGTAGCATTATCATTTTTTTTGAATACAAAGAAAAAATATCTACACTATTTATATTATTCAGACTATTACCCCCATCTTTGTTGCTATATTTATCACAATGTTTCGGACATTTTACGCTCTGGCCTTCTTCAGGTAGTTGGAATGTCAAACTGAACTCTTTTTTTTCACTTGCTGGGGTAGACTGTTCTAGTTCCATGTGCCATGTCTAATGGATGTCAGGACCCAAAGAGTTGTGAGTTCAATATCTGGTTAAGGCAGTGGAGAACTTGGAGAGGTGAATTAACAGGAGATAACTGATAACTGACATCCATTAGACATAGAATGTAGAACTAGAACAGTCTACCCCAGCAAGTGAAATAAAGGGTTCAGTTCGACATTCCAACCACCTGAAGAAGGCCGGAGTGTAAATGGCTGAAACATTGTGATAAATATGGCAACAAAGATGAGGACAATAGTCTGAATAATATAAATAGTGTACATAATACCTCATCTCAGAAATATAGACAAAAATATCTAATAGAAAGAACAAGAACGTCATGCATCAAAAAAATTCAGCTGTGACTTTTTCATTTTTTCACTAAATAAAAAAAATGTTAAGTTATCAAAAACAGTTTTAAAATTCTCTACCCATAAAAAAGAAGCTTGAAACAATTTGATAAGTTTCACTACATTTATCCTTTTGTTTAGATATTCAGATAACTGAGGAATCATAGTGCCAAATGGCATTTCAATATAAAGAGACAGTTGTGTCAAAATGAAGCAATACTAAGCCAAATTTATTGTCTTGAATCTTCTGGGTTTTTTTTTATTTGATTTAATTTTTGAAATTAATTTCTAGGATGTTCTGAATATTTATCAAATTAAGAGAGGCCATATACTTAAGTGGATTGAAAGTAGAGGCTTAAGACAAAAATAGCTATGTACAAAATAGATTATGCTTAGAAGAAACATAGTCTTGACAAAATTCTCAGCAAAATAGTTCATGTAATTGTATAATATTAGTGAATTAACAATACTCAAAACTGTTAAAAATAGATATATAACTGCATTATAAATTACATAATTGTTTTTGTAATCTTGCACATAGTGTTATCAATAATATTTGTGGTTTTGACAGTGAACCTCACCCAAGTAAAATAAATATTTGGAGCATTTTTATCATGCAGCACAGTCAAACATTCCATTATATGGTTATACAGAATATGGCTATAGTAAGAAATACTGGTATTAGAAGGGTGCCATATAAATTATAATAATAAAAATGGTAGTACTAATAATTATAGATAATGGCTTGTAGGAGATCAAAGAGGAAGAAAGATATTTAGGGAATAGTTTATAAAGATTATTTTATAAATGAAAGTATAAATATGCATAAAAGTATAAGAATAAAATAATCAACAGATTAATTATAAAAATGCATAATAAAATGATAATGAAAAAACATTAATGGTAACAATGATAGCAATATTAATCTCAATATAAAATTTGCACAATAGTTTTTCAGATTAGATATTGTATGCCTTGTCACATGATGAATAATGGAACATTGTTGAATATTCATTCTAGTGGAATTCTCTTTCATATTAAGCATTATTTTCTATATTATTTTCTGGACAGCTGTAGACTTGATTATATATATATATGATATATATATATATATATATATACAAGGTAACCAAAAAAGTTATGTCCGTTTTTAAAGGAAAAAAAGAAACCGCTTCATAGTATGTGTAACTTATATTTAGTCTTCGAAGTAATCGCCATTGGCATCCAGCACCTTCTGCCAATGTGTCTCCAGCTGTTCAATGCCCTTGCGGTAGAACTCGGGAGGGGGGGGTTGACGCAAAGAAGTCTGTGAGGACTTTGCACAAGTCTGCTTCATTGGTGAAGGATTTCCCATGAAGATGATTATCCAGGGAGTGGAAGAAGTGGTAATCGGATGGTGCAAGGTCAGGTGAATAAGATGGATGACACAAAGTCTCCCACCCAAGTTGCTGTATGGTATTCCTGACCACTTGTGTGACATGCGGCCTGGCGTTGTCATGGAGGAAAAGCACACCTTTGCGATTCACCAGTGCTGGCTCCTTTTGGCACAATGCCTGTTGCACACATTTCAATTGCTGAGAGTATAGGTCTCCAGTGACCGTTTGGCCCGTTGGTAGCAGTTCATAATGAACCACTTGACGACCTGTCCACCAGACACAAAGCATAATCTTGCATGGGTGCATAAGCGGTCTTGCGGTGTGAGGGACAGCATCCTGAGGAGATAACCAATGTCTGGAATGCTTTGGAGTTTCGTACAGAACCCACTTTTCATCACTGGTAAGCACTTGATTGAATAAGGATGTGGTACGGTGGCGAGAAAGCAGCGACACACAGGCTGCCACTCATTGTCCCTTGTGGACCTCCAACAGCGTTTGCGGAACCCATTTGCTCAGTTTGTACATCTTACCTAGGCAGTGCAGGTGAAGTCTCACTGTTTCATCAGAAACGTTGAACTGTCTTGCTAGTTCACCACACGTTAGACTACTGTCCTCTTCAATGGCCGCCTTCAGGACTCCATCATTTAAGACCTGTGGTCGTCCACTGCAAGGCTCATCAGGGAGAGACAAATCTCCCGACTTGAATTTTCGAAACCAACGCCTTGCAGTATGTTCATCCACAGCACTATCCCCAAATGCTTGACATATGCGGCGACTTGATGCAGCTGCTGATAAGCCCACTTTGAAGTCGTAGAGCAAACAGCCCCGAACGAGATCTCTAGACACTTCCATCCTTCTCACAGCTGTTCCGCTTATAACTGATGGCCAGGCACGGTGCGCATGTTTTTTATAACGTCTGATGTTCCTACTTCCGGCTGTCCGAATTTGAAAACAATTGCTACACGCATTTTGTATATATTTCAACTTCATTCAATGACTAATCAAAAAGCGGACAGAACTTTTTTGGTTACCTTGTATATATATGTATATATATATATTTACTTAAATGGTTAATTGTAGTCATCATCTTCTAAACATGTCACTTAGTGAATTTGAATAATTCAATTTTTTTTTCTTTCTTTCTTCAGTGATAGGAGCGGGTATGTGGGTGGTGTAATGAATAGCAACTCAGAATAAGAAATCAGAGAGCTGAGTTCAAATTCCAGCTGAGTGCATTACATTCAGTTATGTGCAAATATCTTGGAAAAGGCATGAACCCATCTCTTCTCCACCTCCAGCTATAAGCTAAATAGTAGGACATTTATCTGGGAAAAAGTTTGTTATTCTCAAAGAGATTGTTCAATATTCACACACACACACAAAAAAATTATTATTCTTATAATCCAAAATATGTTTCAGCATTAAATAACTCACAAAGGGTTGATAAGACATAAAAAATCAATCAATCAGTCAGTGATACTAGTCAAGTGAGAATATGAGGCAAACCTTAGGAAAAATTGTCTTTATTCAGTCAGTGATGAAGATACCTTAACATGAACACAATCTACCTATCTTGTGCTTCCCTGAAGCTAGATCAGTTTTATATGAATATAAAACCATGTTGAATATCTAAAATTAGCAGGAATAAGAAATATCCTGGGAAAAAGTATAACATCCAGGCTAATAGACTTGTTTCACCTTTATAATATCTAGTAAATTCAGATATTCAAAATGGATGAAAACAGGAAGATTTCTGAACAAGAAAATTTTATGTTGTGTCTGGAGATTTGATTGTAACAATTAGTAGTGGAAGGTAACTAGAAATTAGATAATACGTGATGCATTTACAAAACAAGAGTTTAAACATTCCAATGATGAGTTGTAGCAGATTGCTTCAGTATAGGAAGATACCTTAGGTAAATACATTTATGTGAGTTAATGCTTTGTAATCATTTAATTGAAAGGCTGAACAAATGTACTTAAAACATGAAGAAATTTGTGTAATTTAAAATCGTATATGAAAACGGTCAGATTTTTAATAGTGAAAGAAGAGGTGAATACAATGATTTTACTATCATTTATTGCTTTTATTTTTGAGCTGAATTTTGACATGGAATTTTCACTGTTAAATATTCAAGCAATCTGTTTAATCTTCACTGTTGAATAAAGTCCAACAGTATTTTAAACAATAAGTATTTGTTGTTCAAAATGAATGCTTTTTCATCATTAGGCTGTGGTTTTATTGATTTATCTTCCTATTGCTAGACATTTAAGAAACATATGAAAAATTATACAGAAACAAATTTGAACAGTGCTTGGAGATGTCATCATGGTATGGTAAGGGGCTAAATCACTTCACATGGTACTTAATAACTTGATCTCCATAATATTCTTGACTACTTAAACATTTTACAAGTATAAAATTGTTCAGCTATAGACTTAAGAGAATATTAAATTATTCACTGCATGAAATATTCTGAATCTTGAATGTTGGTGTTTGAATAATGCATGGTTTCCTTGTTTTTCGTATGAAAACTTCAAAATAGTAAAGATTTGCCAGTAAAAAGAGGAAATGGTGCAATCACAAAGCTCACTTATTAAAAAAACACTACATTTGCAATATCCCGGCTATTAGTAAACAATTTCTTTTGCATTTTAGTACACAGGGAGAATCTACTACTAAATGGTTTTACATATGTTTTGGATACAAGGATCAGTCTTAGGTTAATGATCAGCATTCTTTTCTTCTTCTATGTATCATATCCCTTCAGGACATCGTCAATCATGGCTCTCTGCGATTTCCTGTCCTTTATGGCTCTTAATAATTTTTGTCGCTTTGTCATCTCTCCTAAACTCTGTTCTGCCATCCATTTACATAAGCTTGTTAAATAGGTTATGCATTGTTTTCCTCTGTCCCTCTTGCTTTTAATCTGTCCCATGAGTATAAAATTTTCCAAACTCTTTTTCCTCATTGTGTCCCCCTCATTGCTCACATGTTTGGTTCATGGTATTCTCAGCATCTTTCTGTAGAACCACATTTCTGTTGCTACAAGTATCTTTTTCATCTGTGAGAACAATGTCCCACATTCACTGTCATATAGGAGGACTGATATTACATAACGGTTCAGTACTCTTTCTTTTTTTGTAACAAAATTGTCCTATTAATACTTTAACTTTTGGAAGGCATTTTTCACTACCCAGATATTTAAATTGTTTTACTTGTTTGATTTTGGTACCATGCTGTTTTAGAAGTGTTCCTTGTTTAGAATTTTACAATTTTATATTCTAGATAATCATTGATCAATTTTTCCAGGTAATTGGAATACCCATTTTTCAATCTCT
>OZ038487.1:63963241-63995741 GCA_964036315.1 Acanthosepion esculentum
TATGTATATGTATATATATGTATGTATATGTATATATATATGTATGTATATGTATATATATATGTATGTATATGTATATATATATGTATGTATATGTATATATATATGTATGTATATGTATATATATATATATATATATATATATAGGCAGCAATCCTTCTTTTATGCAAGTTTAATTAAAAACGACAGACAAGGTACTACGGTTAAGATTTTTATTTAATTTTTCTTGTGTTCGAACAAGAGCTTTCTTTACAGGACAAAGGGTTTATTTATGTGTCTATATATGTCTGTCTATATTTCTGAGATGAGGTATTATGTACAGTATTTACATTAGTCGGACTATTGTCCTCATCTTTGTCGCCATATTTGTCACAACGTTTCGGCCGTTGTACGCTCCGGCCTTCTTCAGGTGGTTAGAATTTCGAATTTTTTCAAAAAAAAATTGCAATATGAGTACTGGTAAAAATGGTTGCTGAAAAATTAGGTTTATAATACTCAGAAATTCATACCCAGATGTCCTCAAGGACACATGGTACAGTGGATAAAGGCGTTGGTTAGATCCAGTGACAGACCCAAAGAGTGTGAGTTCAATACCCGGTTCAGGCAGTGGAGAACTTTCAGAGGGAAAATTACCAGGAGATAACTGATAACTGACATCCATCAAACATGGCTCGTGGAACTACAGTCTACCCCAGTGATCAAAATAAAGGGTTCGGTTCGAAATTCCAACCACCTGACGAAGGCCGGAGCGTACAACGGCCGAAACGTTGTGACAAATATGGCGACAAAGATGAGAACAATAGTCCGACTAATGTAAATACTGTCTATATATGTATATACATATATGTATATACATATATGTGTATGTATATATATATATATATATATATATATATATAAATATGTATGTATGTATATGTATGTATGTATATATATGTATATTAATCAAATCGATGCATATCTATATATATATATATATATATATTAATATTGGTTAATAAAACAAGGACAAACGAAAGGGTATGAATGTGATCAGTATGAAAAATATTTATTAACTACTAATTATTAACCACAAGACAAAAATGAAACATGAAAATTAAGTTTTTTAGATCTGGAATTTTCAGGCACACCTGTGTTCTTCATCAGCAGTGTGAGAATTAAACAGAGAAACAGGGAAGATTCACCAACTGTTGTCCTTGTAGCTGGTGTGACTGCTTGTGTACATGGTATTAATAGTAAAAATCCAATTCCTTGTTGTGCGAAACTTCTTTCCAAAATTAACTTAGCATAATTACTTTCCTATCTATGCATACATAAACTCATATACATATATATATATGCACACACAATCCTATTTACCTTTACCAAATTTTATATTACTTTAAAATTTTGATTACAGAAGCATTCTAGAGTTAAAAGTTTGGGCTAATATATGTTGAATTCCAGCTTTATTTTATAGAAAAGATGTAATATTATATAGAGATATTGACATGGAGGTTTGTAACCATGTAATAGGCCCTGCTATTGTTTATCTTCTCTAAAATCTTTAGTTAAATATAACATGCCTATAAATTCCATTGTTCTGCATAAATATGTGTTTACGTATATGAGCTTGTATTTACTGATATAGATATATATATTTCTGTGTTCATCATTGCATACAAGATAATAGTAGTGCGGTATAATCATTTGACTTCTACATAATAAATATTTGTAGACCAAAATGTGGATATGCACACCTATATTGTGTACAGTAGAAGCAATCTACCTCTCAGCAGGTTTTATCCTAATTGTATATTCTGAATTCTTTCACTGTTTGTTGAAGGGTTTGATCTGAAGTGCAGCGACAATAAGAAAAGCAAAACCATTCATTTAAATGAAATGGAAAAGACTTTATATTCAAACTTTGTAAATAATAGGAAATGTAATTCCCGAGAGGATTAAATGTTCTTGTTTTGTAAAGATATGATATCAATTGTTTTTAGTTGTTCTACTTGCAATGCAAACATAAGTAGAAATCTATCATGCATGTGATGTAAATTATTGTTTAATTCATTTTATGCATTCCTCTTCAATCTGATTTCCAAACAATATTTGGATCAGGAATCCTCCAAGCATCAACAGGTGGGGCCTGTTTACTAAACATGATTTGCAGTTTATGCATCTCATACAATATACAGTTTTGTGCTCAGTTTATAATGCTATTAAATTACAAATAAATTCCCAGTGCTCTCTCTTGTGTATAATAGAGAAGATTTTTTTTAGTTTTGAAACTATATGAAGAGATCATTCTCATTTTCTGATCATATCTGCTTCCTTAGTAATAAAACCTGATAACATTTTAATGATCTTTCTTCAGTCTTGATCTGGTTGCATTTTCTCAGTCAGTTCTTTTTGACCACACCAAGGTCATGGAAGTAGTCATGTTTACCTCAATTCTCAATTTTGTCCACTTCAAATAATGAGATATTCTATAGTTTCTTTAGAGCACATTTCTCTTCTTCCCTGGCTTTATGAATTTATTTCTTCATAAGAAGATAATTTTATTATGCAGAATATATTACTTACTTTATTTGATACCTATGAAATACCTCAAGTTTGTTATGGGAGATTAGCAAAGTACAGTTTTTAACAATACAAACAGTTTCATTATCTACAAAATATTGTTCTTTTTATACGGCATAATATAAGGATGTGTTTATCACAATTATAGCAAAAACAATTTGGATAATTGTAAGTTGTGATTAACTCCAGAAAAGTTGCCTCTCAAAATATTAAAGAGGAATATAATAATGTATAAAATAAGAAATAATAAAGAAATCTTTTACAAGAAAATATAACACTGAAATTCACCATCTTGTAATTAGAATATATTTCTTTCTTTTGTAAACTCAATTATGTACAAACAGGGTGTGGCAGACATACCTCCCACATAATGGTAAAACATGAGTGCCAATGGTGTCTTCATCTAGCTCATCTTACTATTATGTGGGAGGTATTTATGCTACACACACACACACTCTCTCTCTCTCTCTCTCTCTCTCTATCGACACACACACACACACACACATATATATATATGTATATATATATATATATGTGTGTGTGTGTGTGTGTGTTTTAAAGGAATTTGTCTTGTCACTTTTTTACTTAGACAAATATAAAGGTTTTTTTTTCTTCAGGTAATGTGAGAAATTATGAATATTCGATTTTTTACAATATTAGACTTGATTTTCATTCTACTTTTTTATTCACTTTTTGAATTTACTTTATACAAACATTGTTTTTAACAAAAAATTAATCAAATAAATGCACTTAATAAAGTAACTGTTAATATCTTTCTAAAGGCATTTAGCTAAACCATCAGCCCCCCCACCACCAAATGGACATAAATTGCCTGGCCAATTATTTCAATTTCATCTTCCTCCAAATGCTAAGAAATTATTTCCCCACTGAGTTTATTTGAATATGTATAATTCCTTGCCATCTGGCAGAAATTAACACATCTCAGAATCTTACTGATTCCAAATGTTTATTGATATATACAATGTAGGCATTATTAATGCAGCCAAGTGTTGTGTGGCAGTGTCTCTTGATTTCTGTTGTGCCATATTAGTGAGCTCCTTTTGAGTTATTTCAATATTGTTTTGCATGATTTATGATCACAGTTTAATTTTCATCGTCCATGGAAGACTGAGGCAATGCGAAGAGGACTAGAAGTTCTACCGGGATTTATTGTTGTTGGGCACAATCTTAACAACGTAAGATATGCAGATGGCACTGTATCAATAGCAGGCACAGAAAGGAAACTGCAGCAAAGGATTAACCATCAATTTTAAGAAAACAGAATGCATGGTTGATAACAAGAGGGACAGTCCAAGATGCGAGTGTGAATTGGAGATGTTCAAAATCTAGCAAGTACATGAATTTAACTATTTTGAAAGTGTTACAACAGATGATGGAAAATATGACACAATATTGCAAAGCCACATTGTAATAGTTAATGATTCCTTCCTAAAACTGAACAACGTATTAAGAAAGAAGAAAATTTTGTTATGAACAAACAAAAGTGTGTTGAACTATTCTGCAGTGAATGCTGGACAATTCCCTCAGTGAGTTGAAGAGGAAACTCAAAGCAATATGGTTCTACAGAAGGATGCTGAAAATACCATGGATAGAACATATGAACAATAAGGAAGTTTTAAGGAAAATAGGAATGAAAGGATGCTTATACTTAGAATCAGAAAGAGAGATAATTGAAATTTCTGGTACACATAATGAGGAAACAGAACTTATGAGAATTTGACACCCTCAGGACATTAAAAGCAAGAGGCACAGAGTGAGTAACCTACCTAGATAGAAGACAAACTGGGAGGGATAGTAAAAGTATAAACCTTGTTTAGAGCTACAAAGGATAGGAAGTTGTGGACAGTTGTGATTGCGCACATCCTGAAGGTATATGTCACATAGTAGAGAGAGAACTGTTATATATATATTTTTTTCTTTTCTTAAGTGAAGCAGAGTATAATGTCAAGGTAAAGTCAATTCATATTTAAGAGTAAAATTCTCCAGTGAATTAATAAACTGTTGGGGCGCACCCACCTTCACAACCATAATAGACTGATCCTATTATTATAAATAGAACAGTAGTTCTCGAGACTGAGGAGTGTAGCAGTGTAGTGCAGTGCAGAGTGAGACTTCTGTAGTGATCAGTTACACTTCCGTTTCTCGACCGGAAGATACCGTTGGACTTTATTACTATTACTTATTGTTACTACTAACCTACGTTCGTTCTACTACTAATCTCTCTGATGTAAATACCTCTCTGAATATACCAGTATTTTTCCCTACAACTGTGTTTGTTCATTATTACCATATACTCATGTGGAAACACTCAACATCTCAACATAAACCAAACCAAAGATAAATTATGAACATTACTCTTTTCAAATCCCATTCATACATGCATATATGCTTATTTTTCATGAAATTATGAGGTCCTGTTTATACTACATGCCACTTTGTGGAAAATAACAAAATTCTCGTATATTTGTAACTAGCAATTTATCATATAACAAAATATTTTTTATTCTCACATAAAAAAATGAAAGTTTTCCAGAACATTTAAATTTTGAAAACAACAAAATTAAAAAAAATACTAATTTAGGAACTTATACATACCTCTTAATTGTAAATGTTCACTGGTAATGTTTTTTGGAAAGTAACATAGTTTAATGAATGTTAGAATTAATGGCATGCAATCATCTCCTGTATATTAGAGAAATAATTGTAGAAATAGACATTAATTAATATGAAGACATTGATGCCTAGTAAATTCAAATGCCTATTAATGTAAACCAAAACAATTATCCCGCTTGAAAGTTGTCTATACAGAACAAAATAACTATGTAACAAGAAGGAAGACCAAGATTGGTCTTTACGGGAAGTTACTTTTGAAAAATAAGAAAGCAAATTCTCAATTATACATTGTTGGAAATTTATCTGAGCATTCTTCAATTTTTAACAGATAAAAATGGACCTATTAAAACAAGAAGAAAAAATTTAAAAAAAGAAAAAAGATAACAAAATATATTACCATAGTGGGACTTCCAAAATATTCAGTGTTTGGGGAATATGCAACAATTTGGTAAGCCTTAGGCAATTGGCCTTCATAAATGTCCCATTTATTTGTATATACCATGGATTAGTGATGTGAATACAAAGTTTGATAGATAAATTTCTCTGCATGTGAAAAACTGTTATCTACCTACCAATCCATATATCTTTGTTGCCTTACCAATGTTGAGACTGATCTGGAAGGATGTCCTATTTCTCCATCATATCAGTTTGGTAATTTATCAATTCAAATAGTGTGGCATTATGTAGGTAAAATAGGTCAAAGGTTGAAAGAACAGATCAATCAATACATACCTACCAACGTTCACAATTTGCATCAGTGTGTGAATACACCTGATTCTGCAATAGCTGGACATTTGTTAAAAAAAAAAACAGCAAATGTGCCCAATCTTACAACCAAGACAGACATATTATCAATACTGAAGAAGGTTAATTCTGAATTTAATTTGCAGTTGACAGAATTTGTTTACATCAAGTCTGACCAATTTGGTAAAATATAATACTTACAGGCTAATTACCTAAAGATAATTAGCCTGTAAGTATTATATTTTTTATATATATTTGGTACTGGGTGTTCATTTTTAGTCATCATGCACTTTTTTTGGCTTTGATTTAACTCTGATGAGAGAAGATACTTAAATGAGTTTAGTAGTTCTTTTTGTTAATTGTGTGGAATTTTGATATTACCACTTTATGGTAATATTATTTTTTGTTATCCCTCTTTTCTGTTAAAAATGTTTTTGGTTTTAACATGGCCATTTTTATTGCTTTAATCAAATTTTGTACCCCTTCATTCATTCATTTATTCAGTTAGTGCATTTTTCACTGTTGTGGTCACCACTCTCCCCTACTTCTGTTGTAATTGGGGTTCATGGTGACATTCAAGACAAAATAGTGTCGTGACTTGCTGGTTCCTTTTGCACCAGGGGTGTTCAGAAGTTCCTCTGCCCACTGATAAAGCTGTTGACCTCTAAGGTACAGCATCTACACCCAGGCTGGCAACTGACTGATAGCTGCTTAACACAGGTGGATTGAGAAGAATTATTCTCCTCCACTAGTTGGGTCAGGAAACCCTTCCAACTACCTTCACACAGTTTAGCTGGCAGGTCAATGCCCTTGACCAGGGTGTGGCTGTTGCAGTGTGTATGCAACTTCTTAGAGCCATGCATGAAAGTTGGATGTAGGCCATGAACCAGTGCAGTTCTTCATCCCAGTTCAATGTAAAGCAGGGTCAGCCACTTTGATGATAAACCCATAATTATTCAGTTTAATAAGATGAATCAAAGATAATTTTTAAAATCCCCAATTTCATAAACTGAAATTGTTTAAATAAAAAGTGGGGGAAGACTACACACATGCTCTCTAAAATCTCTAAGCTCAGCAGCAATATGTACTGATGTTGATCGCACATTAAAAGAAAGAAAGAGAAAATAAATATTGTATTTATTTTCTCTCTCTTTCTTTCTTTCTTTCTTTCTAGATTTGTCTACAACGTAGCACAGTGGGGCATTTGGACAAATAAGTGTTTCAAATCCACTTTTCCTATCATCAATTTCTCATGATGAGTAACCCTAAAGTAGTCTAAGAGTAAAATCTAAAGATAAAGGATAAGAAGAAAAATGTCTTCCACTCAGCAATTGTATCAATTCTGAGAAAGAAAATAGGAACTTGTAAAATGGATAATTTTTTACCCTCTTAATGGGGATGAAACAATAGACTGCCATGATTAATTTACTGATAAAAAGCATAAAAAGTTATGAAAAAATATGCAGGGGAATTTTATTTTATTAGTTATCTTAATGTAAACCAATTTTTCTTTGCAACTGTCTTCTTTATGTGCTGTATCCCTTCAGAACATAGGTGAACATGGTTCTCCAGAATTTCCTGTCCTTTGTAGCTCTTAATAAATTTTGTCTTTTTATTTCTCCTAAACCTTGTTCCACCATCCATTTATTCAAGCTCACTAAGTATGTTATGCTTTGTTTCCTCTGTCCCTCTTGCTTTCAATCTATCCTGTGATTATCAGATTTTCCAAGCTTTCTTTCCTCATTATGTGGCCTAGAAATTTCAACTGTCTCTTCCTGATAGTAAGTATAAATTTCCTCATCTCAGAAATATAGACATATATTGAAGGATCAGTATGAACCTGATATATAAAAAATAATATGACAATTAGAAAAGTCCCATCAGAAGCTGGTTGTGAGTTCAATACCTGGCTACAGCAGAGATGAACAAAACATTTGGTGAGTTGAGTTAAAAGGAGATAACTGATACTGAGACATCTGGAAGAGGCATAGCATGTGGAACTAGAACACTGTATCCCCATGGGCAAAATAAAGGGTTCAGTTCTAAATTCCAATCACCTTAAGAAGTCTGGAGCATACAATGTCATGAATATGGCAATGAAGATGAGGACAACAGTTTGAACAACGTAAATAGTGTAAATAGTTTTTCTTTTTATCTCTGTTTTTTTCTAAAGCTTTTTCTTTGCTCTTTGGTATCCATGGTATCCTCAGCATCCTGCTGTAGAATCACATTTCTATTGTTTCAAATTCTTTTCTTCATCTTTGAGGAAATTGTCCAGCATTCAGTGCTATATCAGAAGTCAAGTATCATGTAAGAGTTCAGTACTCTTTCCTTTGTTTCTAAGGATGTTTTTCTGTTTCTTAATATCTGTTTAACGTTTTGGATGCATCTTTGGCTATCCCAGTATGCCTTTGGATTTCAGTGTCACTCTTTTCATCCTCTGTTAAAACAATTCCCAGATATTTAAATTTTTGGTATCTCCAATTTGTCATTTACATTTTGGGCTCATGAATTCTGTTTTCTTGCAGTTGATGTTTAATCTTTTTTCTCACTTTCCTTCACAACTCTCAGAGGAGTTTTTATAGTTTTCTTTCTTTCATCTTCATATCTTATGTTGTTAAGATTGTGGTCATCAATAATGAATCCTGGTAGCATTTATAATTCTCTCAGAATCGCCTCACTGTGTATAGGTTGGATAAGTCCAGTAAGAAGACACATTCTTGTCTTACAACCCTTTCTATTTTTGTATATCTGCTGAAATCATTTTCTATCCATATGCAGCTGGTTTGCTGCCAGTTTAGGTTCTTCATTAGTCATCCTTTCCAAATATATCAAGGTTGCTGAGCTGTCCCGACAGGTTTTTGTGGCGTACTTTATTGAATGCCTTTGTGTAATTTATAAAACATAGGTGACCGTCCTTCTGCATTTGTAGTACTCTTTCTCATATCATTCTGAGCATAAATATTGCATTCCTTTGTCCAGAGTCTTAAACAAATCCACACTATTCTTATTCTATTTCTAGTTTGATTCAGCTGCTCTTTCTGTTCATCAAAATTTGGATAAATTTTGTTATATTGCTCATTAGGCTGATTGTCAAGTGGAGTTCACATGCATTTCCACCTGGCTTCTTAGGCATTGTTATGAAAATAGATCTACTTAGGCCTTCCAGTATATCACTAGTGTTACATATTTTTATATTGCTATACAGTTAATTACTAACATAAACTTAGTGTTTTGCTATGAGGGATGCTTGAAGATAGTTTTATGTTTCAGAAAACTATATTAAAAAACAAAACTGCATCACAAAGGATGCAGTGCAAGACACTATCAGACAAAAAGCAGATCTATTGGAAGACCTCATAACCATTGTCAAGAAATGATATGACCACATGATAAGAACCAACACTCTTTCCACTGGCATCCTACACAGTATCCTCATAGGTAATAAAAGATGAGGCAGACAGAAAAAAACATGCTGATGTCAATGAGCAGACTGGAAGATTCTTCTGAGATTCAGGTATTGGAATGCAACTGAGGGGGGGGGGCTGTTTGGATGCTCAGCTACCAAGAAATCCAGTGATTACACCAAAGCAGGGGATTGATGACAATGAAAAGTAATAAGAAAGCATATAAATTCTAATTTTTGTGAACTGCTTTCCCAGTTTGAAAATTTCCTTTGCACAACACAGTTCTTTATTGAATTAGAAATATTTAATTTCACTCATACTTCAACACATCCCAATACACCTGTATCTTTTATGTAGGTCTATATATCTTGGATTATATATGATAACAATTGTCTGTATCCAGTTGCTCAATTTTTTATAATTTCCTACCTACTTCAGCTTTTCATCCCTTACTTGAAGATCTGTGTTGAGGAGAAAGAGGTTATGAAATAATTTGGCAAATTTCACAGCTGTTAAACTGTAGTAATTAATTTCTAAGAGCAACATCTGTGTGGAGACATCAATAAGTACATTCCTGTCTGCTAATTAGTATTTTGTGATCAGTGTTACAAAAAGCCAAGCTTCTTTTCTCAGAAATCATTTTCTTTTTCTGTTCTACTCTTGTTCCTCTTCATGCATTGATTTGATAACATTCTGACAGCAAACTTTCTTGATAATTGCTCTTGGTTATTGATAGCAGTCAAAAGAGATAGATCAATACATTTTTTTTTTGTTTTTTCTTTCCATCCTTGTTATGATGTTATTTCTTCATTGACTGAATATGAAATCATTTATTTCATTCTTTCTATTAGAATTGAAAAGGAAACTTGTTAATAATGCAGCTTCATTGTTACTTTAAGTTGAATGAATATCCTCATCTTTATTACTTTCTACATTCGCCTTCATTTTCATTTCCAAGCACAGTTCAAGACTGAGCATACAATTTCAATCTGCAAGGCAAGGTGTCTGATTAAATAAGAAAAAAGCAAAACTATCAGAAATATTATCACTGAATTTGTATTTTCTTATGAAACTAATTATGATTTCTCTTCTCTCAACATTATCTTGTAATTATTATATTTAAACTTGATAGCTAATATTTGTAGGCATGTGGTTCTAGAAGAAACATATGTTCTGTGTTTATTTGATATGATATGAATGGTAGTATGGTGAGACGGAAAACATTTATTCTCTTTCTGATCTACTCATTTTTCTTTAAGCATCAGCTTAAGGTTCAGTGTAGGGTTGGAAGAAAGACTTTCTTTGGTGAAGTTTTAGTGAAAGTTGGTTTAATATTGTATGACTGTCATGTGAGATGGGCTAACTTGGAATGGCATCTTGAGGTAAGTGTTCAGGAAAAGATTTTGTGCTGCTGAGAATGACTTGTCAACCTAGCCCAAGTTCAGATAGAATAGTGTTTTATTTCTTTCTTTAAGGTAATTTAACTTCTTTTATGTGCTGTGTTTCTTCAGGATGTAGGCGATCATTTCTCCCAAATCCTGTTCTACCAACTATTTCCTCAAGCTCATCAAGTATGTTACATGCTGCTTTCCTCTGTCATCTTTCCTTCAATTTGTTCTGTCAGTATCAGATTTTCCAAGCCTTCATTCCTCATTATGTGCTCCAGAAATTTCAACTGCCACTTCCTGATGTTAAGTATGTTTCTTTTTTGTTTCCATTTTCTCCAAAATCATGTTTCTGCTCACAAGTAAATATGGGTTTAGTTAGAATTTCCATGCGAAGAACATGATCTTTAAATGATTGAATGATCTCAGTATAAATGTAACAATATGGTGAAAGATACAATGAAGATTGTTTGCGTAAGTAAATGTGAAAAGCAAAGTTAAGGATATGACAATGAAAACTAAATCATCCCCTTTTCCACAATTTTTCACTTTTGGTCATATTTTATTTTTATTTTTATTCTATACAAAAGAAAATACCCTGAATTCGAGCTTTCCTTTTTCACATGAATTTCACCTGAAGAAGTTTGAAGAATAAATTGGCCAAAATGTTGTGATAACAACACAAAAATGCAAAAATATTTAATGATCTAAATAATGTTAGATATGGTATTGACATTTCTCAAAGTTATAGATAAATTAATAGATTATGATTCATATATTTTTACTTGAACTGCTTTGCAAGCATATAATAATGAAAATAATAATAATAAATTTGAATCTTATGTGACATAAAATGGCAGACTAGTCAAGTGTCCTTGTTTCTTTTCATATGACAGAGAAATCAAGTTGAAAATCTATGCAACTTAACAAAAACAAAGTGAACTTAATTACTGCCCAAAATATAGATTAATATCAGTAAGTGAAACTTGGATAGTTAATAGAAAATAATAGGAAAAAATACATGAAAATATTAAAAAAATTAGCTCAACTGATGTTCATACATAGTCAGGTGGGGATTTGGGCACTTTGACATGGTGTAATGTTTAGCACGCTTGAGTAGTGAGTTTGATCTTCACTGGGTGCCCCATATTTTCAACCTTGTGCCACATCTAAACTCTGCTTAGAAAATCACCACAGGGCACCATAACATGGTGTAATGGTTAGCAAGCTTGTCTCGCTAAATCAATTATGACTGAGTAGTGAGTTCAATCCTCATTGGGTTCCCCATACATTCAGCCTTGTGCCACGTCTAAGCTATGCTTAGAAAATCACCATTAAGGTACCTTGACATGGGGCAATGGTTAGCAAGCTTATCTTGCTAGATCAGTTACAATTGAGTAGTGAGTTCAATTCTTACTAGGTGCCGCATACTTTCAACCTTAAAAATTATTGGGCACTTCAACATGGTATAATGGTTAGTAAGCTTGTCTTGCTAGATCAATTATGACTGAGTAGTGAGTTTGATCCTAATTGGGTGCCTCATACTTTTGGCCTTGTGCCATATTTAAGCTATGCTTAGAAAATCACCATAGTCAGGTGAAGGTTTTGTTTTTAATATTGTTTCAATATTCAATCAAGATTTTGGGAGCCCTAACCTACAATGAGGAGCAGTTTGTTTTTTTGTTTTTTTTTTAACAAGAATCACTTTTACTGATGGCTATTATTTAATATGCAATATTCAAAGATTCAGTGCAACTAAAACCTAAATGTCTGTAGGTATAGATTCATTGCATTTTGTCATGAATAAGATTTTTTTGCTGCCTAAAAAGATATTCAAATTTTTAATCACTTACCAATCACCTGTAGTTGTTTACTGTACTTGAAGAAGGAAATTATTGATCAAACATTTTCTGAGTAATAACTTACAGATGTTTTTGTCTTTAATAAATAATGGACAATAGCTTAAGTAACAAGTCTTATTTGTTGACTTGAGTAGCAATAGAGAAAAAAAGTTTCACTGAAAGGAACAGTGTGAAATGAGTAGCCATGGTCAGATGCAAAATAAGTAACAGAATCATCCAACAACCAGAAATGACAAAGTTTGCATTCAGCAATAACAAGAAAAAGAAAAGAGCAAACATAACATAAAGCAAGCAAACAATATATTCAAGGCAAATTAACAGTAATAAGGCAAAGCAGCAGTAATATGGCAACAAGTTCACAACTAAGAATTGGATTTGACAGCAACTTTGAATAAGTGAACTGATGTAATGGAATAACCTGTTACCCCCATGAATGACTACACTATAGGTAGTAACTACCTATAAGTATATGTAAGTCAACGGACTACAGAGACTAGCTGGGATCTGTTGAGTATGACTCAGATTATGCAAGAACTACCAACCTTCCAATAGTAGCACTCACTACTGGATTGACTTGTGATGACCTTGTGCATAACTGTCACCTTTATTCTTATTGTACTGGTTTTTTACAATAAACCTTTACTTATTTTATCCAACTTGTTTTCAAGTATATATTCCTATTAGCACAGAATATAACATGAATGTAGCATTCTGACTCCAGGACAAGACAGATCAGGACTAAGTTAGATGAAACTAAGAACCGTCCTATTTTATTGGCTAAAAAAAACTCCCAGCATACATTTGTGTGCTTTTCTGCCTTTAAAATGGGGAGGGGTAAGTGTTTTGCAATCACTGCCATGTAGATTGAAATCAACAAACAGATTTTCTGGATATCAATCATTAAGGGACATTGTACTTATTCTGGTGCAGTAGTTAATGTCCTGTTTCTAATTATTTGCTGATAGTGTTTCTTACTAGGTATTCAATCAATATAACTTTGTCTCAGATTTGTTTCAACAGAATCAAGATAACCAATAGATAGTAACAAAGATTTATGATAAGATGTTACTTGTAAAGTAATAGCTAAAGACATATATAACACTCTTGTTCTTCCTTACAATAATGATGATTGTATGAGATGTGTAGTGGGATTGGCAAATGGATTTTACCTATTTGCATCTCTTGGTTATAGGATGAATAAAGTGTAGAGTAAAGAGTCAGATTGGAGCAAGTTGACTAGTGACCATGTGTTGTAACACTATACAACAAGATGTAAACCTATTTCATATTATTTAATCTCTGCAATATATCAGAATATTTGTGGAGTGAAGATGGAAACACACCAAGACAGTCAATCATCAAATGACAAAAAATTGTTTCTGAGTTGATGGATCAGCACATCCGTCCAGTTAATAAATTAATCCTTTGGAAATAAATATTTAACATTTTTCAACCAATGGGCTGTGCTCCCACCAACAATAAAAGACGTTCTTTGAAGAGAGTATTTAAGTAAAGTCTCTAGATGGACAAAACTAGTAAGAAGAAAGAGACGGCAACAGGTGACACATCAGTTCACAGCAGCCAGCACGGCTTAAAAACGATTCCCTTACTCATTCTCTCATCTTCCTCACCAAGCTAACTGACACTTACACTTTCCTCCTCACTTTCACCCTTGCCTCTTTTTTTACATGTACACATGAAGAAATCATTTCTTTTCGTTTTAAAAATAATTACAAATAAGGAACTTTAACACAAATATACGCTGATAAAAATTTAGTTGTAAAAACAAAAATTAAAATATTTTATATTTAAAAAACTTTCACACCTTTTTTTAAAAAATTTTTTTGTGAATTGATTCAAATCTGCAACATATATACAAATGCAAGATTGCAAAACTTTCTTCTGGCCTCTTGCTTTCCAGTCAACTTTGATCTTCAAAAATTTAAATGCAATGTCAATCATCTTCTGTCTTTTATTGTTTTTTATCCTTAATAATGCTTTTCTTATTCTCATATTTTTTTAGACTCAGTAACTCCTTGCATATTAGTGGCTTTATTGCCTTGCTTTGTGTGAAAAGATTAACAAAACAAAACATAAAAATGATGTATATGTACACTTTCCATATAATAATTCTTTTTAAAGATTTCTGCAAATAAGATATTCAGTGAACTAAGTTCTGGTATTAGTCACATTTATAGAAATCGCACTGAGGAACAAATTCACTACCCATTAAAACAGCTTTAAAATGAATTGTTATATTAAAGGTGCCTTCATACATCTATAATTCATTATATTTACACATTTTTGCACAAGCATAGATATATGTAGATGCATTTACATAGATATGTTGATAAATTAATGTATACATATCTATATCCAGTTTAAATAAGGTGTATTCAAGTCACAAGTATTTATTTAAACAAGATTTGTTGAATAGAATAGACAAATTATGTTTATTATATTTTAAAATAGATTTTTCTAATTGATGTATTGATTTCCATATATTAGAATTGAAAGCATCAGGAAACTGTTCACAGTTCGTGTCACTTTATTTCATATTTTATAGAGAGATATTTAATATTTCTTCATTCATATGCCAGAGAAGGAGAAGAGATATAAATCCTTCTTCAATTGCTATAACAGTGCATTGAATTTTGTGGAAATAAATTGTGATAAGGATTCACAGCTTTTTAGCCCACCTGTTGCCAAACCAAGGTGAGGTAACATACACTAATTAGGAAATATTGTTTCTGTACACTTTCCATGACCTTTCTCTTGCTCTGTTAACACGACATTAGATCAACAAATAAAAATATGACTAAATAAATATGAAACTTAAAACATAAAAAATAAGAGCTTAAGCTAAATCCAGGGGAATGTATAGATGTATATATTGAAAGATTGTGAATGATTCTTGAGAATAGATTTTTTTTTTTACTTAGAATGGTAGAGTTTATGACTTTAGCAATTGTAACTTACTAAATTCATTTTCAGTTTAGAGAAGAAATAAATTAAAAGTGCATTTATGATAAACACATGTCAAATGCAAAAGAATTTTGAATACACAAGTACAAACATATGCAGGCAATTTTTGTCACAAATCAGTTCAGTAATCTCTTGTTTAGTGCAGCTAATTTGTACATTGGTAACTATAAAAAAATCAATTTTCAATTACTATGATTAAACTGAAGAATGTTTTACCGCACTAATTGAGTATTATGTATACACTAATCAAATTTTGGTATATAAAAAATTTAAGTGCTCTAATCAAAAACATGGTGGAGTAATGGATAATGGCTCGGATTGCGGAATCAGAGCGCCGAGTTTGAATTCCAGTCGCCTCCATTACATTCACTTACATGCTAATACCCTTGGGAAAGGTATGAATCCTCCTCTTCTACCCCCAGCTATGGGTAAATAGCCTTGGATGGCAACTGGTATACCACAGAAAGACATGGCAACCTACTGCAGGAAAAAATCTGCCTCGTCAGTCATGTATTAAAGGATACATGATCGCCTAACCGTGTATCATGCATGGCACATAACTGAATCGAAAACACATTAATCAAGGAATGCCCGTATTCAGGCGCGATATATAAAGTGACAGTGGCGGCTCACGTATAGGCACTGTGGAACTGCAGCACCCACTAATTTTACTCAATATTATTGATAACATTCAATATAATGAGTCTTTCTTTTTCTTTAATTCTTTTTTATACTTGTACATTATATAATACTTCAACTTAATAAGAGTAGCCATTCCCTTGTTCATGAAAAATCACAAAAATACTTGTATGGAACTGCGTGCTTCACAGTTCCAGTAATGCAGTGTTTGCTGTTGTGCGCATGCACACATGTCTGAAGAAAGAAGCTGAACCCTGGCTAGAGAGAAAGCAATGTCACTTACATGGTGCCAACTCTGTTGTCCAAATGTAAGGTAGTCTTTATTTTTGACTCAGTGTGTGTTGTGCTTAAAAACCATGTACTATTTTCTTGAATGTCTTAAACTGTAGGTAGATGACTATCATGCTTCCAGCTATTCTATTTAATTCATTGTTTTTATTCGGTTGTTTTATTATATAGAAAATTTTAATAATTTACTCATGCCCTCCTTGAATCCCCAAGAAATATGTTCTGTGACAGTGAACTTCACCAGCTTAAGTTTTCACAGTTGTCTCTCCATGGGGAAGTTACAGTTAAGAAAAGAGACTCTGTTCAACACCTGATATTCAAATATCTCAGTCAGAAATAAGCAACAAGAGGTAGAGATTTGGCGCTTTAATTCTGAACAAATTACTAATGAAAAAGTTAGCTCTGTGGCTGTAAAGTGAAAAATGCATTGTTTGCTGTTTGGAGGTAATGTAACTTGGACAAAAGACAGTTTTAGAAATATAAACAAGACTACAGAAAAAACATGAAGTCAAAGGAGCATATTGAAAATGTGGTTTCACTGTCACTTTTAGGAAACATGAATATTAAGGAGAAACTTAGTGAGGCATACAAACTTTCAATCAATGAGCATAACATGAAGGTTAGAACTGTGAAATTTTATCCAAAATAACAGATTGTATTTTATTTTGTGGAAACTTTGAAACTTCCTTATGTGGACATGATGAAAAAGATGATTCAGTAAATCCAGGCGTATTTAGAGGATTAATAAATCTTGTATCTAAATTAGATCCGGATTTGAAGAATCACTTAGAGAACAGTGCAGTTTTCAAAGGTGTTTCTAAAACCATTCAAAATGAGATACTTGACTGCCTGCTACAAATATACCATGAGGAGATGAGGACTGAAATTAGGGAATCTTCATTTGTAGCTGTCATGGCTGATGGCACACTGAAATGGTCATTGTCCTACAGTATGTGTTGAATGAAGAAATATTTGAGTGCTTGTGGGGATTCTTTATTCCAGATGGCATATCAAAATGTATTCTAGAACAATTAGACATAATCATCAAGGAGACAGACAAAAACTCAGACACTTAATGTTGGAAATATCATGAAAGGCAAAAAAGGAGGAGTTAAAGTAAAAAAAAAGTAGTTTATAGTAGAACACATTTCATTCACTGTTATGCACATTAAACTTAATTTAATAATGGGAAATGTAGCAAGTATGACATGGAATGCAAGAATATTTTTCTCTAACCAATTGGCTATACCAACATTTTCTCAAGGTCACCACAACATGTATCCATTATCAAGAAGCAAATGGACATCAGCATTCCATTTACATCCTCTACAAGGTGGAACTTTAACATACAGATTGTGAACAGAGTTCATGAAAATTTACAACCTTTACAAAGGTGCCCTACTGAAATTCAGTCCACATCAAATGCAGAGCAGACCATTGCAGAAGCAACAGGAATTTTACAATACCTGAATGATGATAATTTCATTATTTTGGTTAGAGCTTTTCCATCAGATTATGCTTCATGTTGAAGTACTTTACAGCCAAATGCAATCTCGAGAAATTAGCGTGTTTAAAGTCAATGAATATATAGTAGATTTCAAAACTGCTATTTTAGAAATAAGAAACTTGAAGTACTGTGAGAATCCTTCAAAACATTCATGACAGAAGCAAAGGAAGTGTGTGACTGCATAGGTGTTGATATCATGGGCAAATATTCTGCCACTAAATGCTTCGTAGCTGCTAAATTTTTCAACAAGAAAAGCTTCACTAGTTTTAAGAATGAACTGCCTACAGAAGAGATAATACTGACCACTGAATTATATCCCATGATTGACAAAGAAAAACTTGAAATGATGGAGAAAAATTTCCTTAACAGTTATCTAAGGACTAAGAAGAAACTTATTAACCTTTTTGCCCAAAGTAAAACAAGAATGGATTTCATTTTTAAATGAATAGATCAAACTTGAAATGTAACAACTTATAAGTAAGTAAAAAAAGAATTTTTTTCATTTAGGATTTTATCAAGTTTATGTATATTTTTTTTTATGTGTTTGTTTTGTTTTACACAATATTAAATGAATAGATAAAAATTTTCTGAAGCAGTGCCTGACACTAATTTTAGCCATGAGTTACCACTGCAAATTGGCTTAATATTTTATAAGTATATTTATTTTAGGATATTAAAATGTTAAAAATTGCTACATAATGGCATTTATGTTTCAACACTACAAATGTATCACCCAAAGAGACACATTTGTAGTATTGAAACATGATTGCCATTATGTAGCGATTTTTAACATGTTTTAATATCCTAAAATAAATAATATTTAGCTGTACTCTGTATTAATCCCTCTTTTAAATCAAATGTTACGTACAGTGGCATTATACTCCATTTGTTCGCATTTTACCTGGATATATGTATATATATATAGAGAGAGAGAGAGAGAAAGAGGGGGGAGAGAGAAGCTAACCTGTTTCACCCATCTAATATCAAATGAATTGATACACCAAATAGATGAATTATTACGTTTTACAGGTAAATGCTATGTAAGGTTATTGATAGGTAAACATGGTAGAATAATGCAGTTAATCATTTTACTATGACTAAATAAAAGCAATATTTTACAGTAAAATCATCATCAACCTATGCTATTTTAATATTTTGTAGTATGATTTAAGTTATTGTATCAATTTCTGTAAAAGTTTTGTCTCATATTAATCAGAATATAGAAGAGTAACGTAAAGGACATGCAAACATAAACCAGAGAAGGATCCAAAATGACCTGGATGAATCCTTCAGGCATGAATTTGATGTAGTCAAGGCTCGCCAAGTACAAAAATTAAATAGATTGAAAGATCAGAAGGTGACGCACAAGGTCCATCACCCACCAGCCAGTGAAAGCAGTAGTCAACATCAGCCAATATCAGCTGAGTGCCTCTGAGGAGTCAGTATTGAATAAGAGTCTCAACTTCACCACAACCATCAGGCGAGTGCCATACTTGGACATCATTGCCAGAGTCGAGGAGGTGGCCTTGAACATCCCTCAGGCTCAGGCGGATGAACTGAGATGGAAGGTGAGACGGACCTTGGAGAGTGCCAAGCCGCGCAGGTCTAACATAACAAAACTGGAGAGGCTGTCGATTGGATCCCTACAGAAGAACGAAAACATCATCATACTGGCTGACAAAGGCAATGCGACTGTAGTGATGGACAAATCAGATTATACAAGAAAGCTGGAAGACCTCATTAGCAATGGTAGCTACAGCAAGGTAAAAAAGCATCCTACTATGAAAATGGAACACAAACTGTCATAAATACGAATCAAGAACAAGGATCACTTCGCACCTAGGACGTATAGGCAGTTATCGCAGCGTTACACCAAGTTGCCTCACATATACAGTCTCCCTAAGATTCACAAATATGGTATTTCACTCAGGCCAATTGTTAGTTGCCAAGGCTCTGTGTACCACCCTCTGAGTCACTTCCTTGTAGATATAATTGACCCATTGATCGGAAAGTCTCCTTCATATGTCCGAAACTCAGCCCACTTCGTGGAAATAATCAAAGATGCTCTCATCCTATCCAACCAGATGGTGAGCTTGGACATGGTGAGTTTGTTCACCAAGGTACCCACGTAGGAGGCACTCTCAGTAGTCAGACAGATTGGCCTCTGACTCATCCCTAGAAGAATGGACCAATATTTCAATAGATAATCTGATGGAGATGTTGCCTTTCTGTACACAAACAACACACTTCGGAATGGGATCACACATATATCAACAGGATGAGGGCTTAGCAATGGGCTCACCATTATCACCAGAAATAGCAAATATATACATGGAATACTTTGAGGAAATGTCATTAGAATCTATATCTCTAAAGCCAACTCTATGGTTAAGGTACGTAGATGACACCTTCATACTCTGGCCACACCAGGAAGATGTTCAGGTTCTACTGGACCATGTGAACTCAATAAGACCTTTGATACAGTTCACAATGGAGAAAGAGAGTAACAACACACTCCCATTCTTGCATTTTCTAATATTTTGAACAGAGCATGGGTTCAAGACATCCGTATACCATAAGCCGAGATTCACCGGACAGTACCTCAATTTCAACTCCCACCATCCATACAGCGTAAAGAAAGGGATTGTCCGCTGCTTACAACAGCGATAAAAAGTCATAAGTGGTGACCCAGAGACATTAGATAAAGAATTGGTCAGTATAAGTAGTACCCTACAACGTAACAACTACCCTGGGTACATGGCGCAGATATTTCTCCTGAGTAAGACCTACCATAGAGGAGAACATGACTAAAGACTGTGTGTACACTATCCCATGCAGCTGCAGAAAGAAATATAAAGGAGAGACAGGCCGCCCTCTTAAGGTGAGGCTAACACCACCAGAAAGCTGTAACCCGAGGGGAAGTGGAAAAATCAGGTGTGGCTGACCACATATAGAGAGAGAAGGGAGATCACTGCCCTCTGTGGGATCAGGTTGTGATCATAGACAAGGAACACCATTGGAAAATTTGTAAACTTAAGGAATCAGCACATATGCTAGGCAACAAAAATCTCCTGAGCCGACCAAGCATATACAATATGGGAACCAGTAATAAGGAGTGCCAGAGAAAAGTAATAATAACAACGAAAATTGCAATATACGCTCTGGTAAAAACATGCAATGAAACAGCAAAAATTACAATATGAGCACTGGTAAAAATGGTTGCTGAAGACATTAGGTTTATAATACCCAGAAATTCATACACAGATGTCCTCAAGGACACATGGCACAGTGACAGGACCCAAAGAGTGTGTGAATTTAATACCCGGTTAAGGCGGTGGAGAACTTTCAGAGGGAAAAATTAACAGGAGATAACTGTTAACTGACATCCATTAAACATGGCACGTGGAACTAGAACAGTCTACCCCAGTGAGCAAAATAAAGGGTTCAGTTCGAAATTCCAACCACCTGAAGAAGGCCAGAGTGTACAACGGCCGAAACGTTGTAATAAATATGGCGACAAAGATGAGGACAATAGTCTGAATAATGCAAATAATGTACATAATACCTCATCTCAGAAATATAGACAGATACTAAAGTCTTTTATGTTCTACATTTGAGTGTATGCCAATGAATGCTTTTATAGTCACTTAAAAGTCCGATAGATTTAAGAGAAGAAATATACCCAAGTAAGAGTGCATGTACAGTATTTTTCTCTTAGTGATGCCAATGTCTTCCTTATAGTCTGCCCAAAGATTAATGATTGCTTAATGACAATGTTGCTTATCTATCAGATTACCCATCCTTAACAGCTGCTGCTCTAAGATTCTACCACCAAAGGAGATGCCTTATTAGAAGGAGACTGAGAGAAGTACTTATTGCTTAAATCACATCAATGTTTACAAGTACTTTGTTTAGGCAAATGTTGTTTATTAAGACTTTTGAAAGATGATACAGATGTATAAACATTTTTGGACATATATTATTTTTGCATCTGGAGTTTTCAAAGGGGAGTGGAAATATAAAATTGAGGTGGAATTAGCAAAAAGAAGAATAAATCAATAAATAAGACTTTATTTTCACTAAGAGAAATCTGTCAGTAAGCGGTGAGGGACAACTGGCAACTGACTCATTAAAACAAATCCAATGCTCTTTTCTTGAGATTTTTCTACTCTTTTTTTCTGTTCGGCAGTTCATCATGAATTGCAAGTTCAGCTTAATGGTCAATTGCTAACAAGAAAGCTCATGCTCGACTTCTTACTTGATATGGTAGTTAACTTCCAGTAGCCCATGGCTGCTAGCATTTCTTTTACACAGAAAATGATCAATAGATGAAACAGTTTATCAATCTTCTTCTTTTATGTATCATGTCCCTTCGGGCCATGGGTGGTCATGGCTCTCAACAACTACCTATCTCTTTGGAGCACTAAACATTGTTTGTTCCCATACTATCACTCTCATATCATTTTCTGCCATCCATTTAACACAAGCTCATTAAGTAAATTACTCACATGCTCCATCCATGGTATTCTTCTATAGAACTCCATCTTTGTTGCCTCAAGTCTCCTCTTCATCTATGAAGAAATCATTTAACATTTACTATCATATAGGAGGATTGATATTACATTACAGTTTAGCACTTTTATCTTTATTTCTAATGAAAATTTCCTGTTTCTTAATATTGTGCTTAGTTTCTGGAAGTCATCTTTCACTTTCGAATTTCTCTTTTGCATTTCTGTATCACATTTCCCATCATTTGTTATAGCACTCCTTTTTTGTCCAATGCACCCTTCCACCTTATGTTAGAATGTCAATCCCCCTTTTTCCAAGATTATCCAACTCAAAAGGTACAGTCCAAATAATATTCATATATTTTTTTTCCATATTAGTACATATACATTTACTTTTATAAGAGAGTTTCTTTTTCATTCATGATAGACTCCCTTACAAATTCTGTAAATAAAATCAAGAAATAGTAAAAGATTTTTCCTTCCCCCTGAAACACTGAAATCCCTCTCCCTGAGTTGAGAACCTTTGTCCTAGTGAGTTAAATTTCTATACTTACTCCATTTTTCTTTAATTTGTGGCTTATATCTTACCCTACCTCTATTGCTAATGATTATAGATTCTGTCTTGATGAGTCCTTTCTTTTCACTTTCCCTTACTATCTCAAAGTAGCTGCCATTTTCTTTCTGTGTCTGACATCAATACACAGTGTCATCAGCATATCTTCTGCTATTGAGGTTGTGCCCACCAATAATAAATCACAGCTTTTCAAAAATAAATGAAATTCAATCTTTTTCTTAACAGCTATATGATACCAAAGTTTGTGAACTCTGTAACATATTTCTTTTAATCATTTCATCCCAAGAAAGGTAATAAAGACACTAGGACACAAGAAGTTACTGAGTGTTAGAGAATGTGAGAAGAAAATACTATTAAGGAGAGTGGACAATAAGAGAACAAGAATTAAAAAAAAGAGAAGATAACAATTGACATTGCATTTAAATTTTTGAAGTTCAAAGTTGACTGGGAAGCAATAAGCTAGAAGAGAAGTGCAATAAAAGAAACTGTTAGCATAGAACTTATGGTTACATCTAGCCATTTCAACTATGAAATTGATGAGACCTTACTTCTAACCTAGTACCGCACTTAAATTCATAAAGTCTAGGTACCCTAAAGGAGAGTTCATCAGAACAATTACCATGAAAGTATTTATAGAAAAGGCACAGTGAAGTTATGTTACAGTGATGGAAAAAGGACTGAAGATGAGATGCCAGGTCAGGACCAGTAACATTGCTGATTCTTATTTAGATTTTATCAAGAATCTATAAATACATAGCAGGAGCACCAGACCAGATGTGGCAAGAATATTCAAAGCATGGATGAATGGTAGACTTATAAATATATAAGATAGATCTGGAGAGAAAAATTGTCTAGCACGAAATAGTGAATCAGCTTTCTTAGCTGCGGACTTAGCAATTGATTCAATATACTCTTTCCACTTCATGCCAGCAGAAAACGTTAGTCCGAGAAGGTGCAATGAGTGATTTTCCTGGAGGTTAACATCAGTCACGCTGATGGAAGTTAAATGGGTTCTCTCAGATGATTAAAAGAGAGGTGTTAAAATTAACAATTCATTCCTTGCTTCAGTTAATAGTAGATTGTAGATCTTTTTTTTAGATCAGCTGCTAATTTATTGAACCACTCAGTCTTACTATTAAGACAGGCGGAAATAGTTGTTTCATTAGCATAGATACCAAGTTGAGAACTAGTGACATCAGGAAGGCCATTTATGAAAAGTAGAAACAATGTAGGTTCAAAGATAGAGCCGTGGGGAACACCTGCATTTATGCAAAAAGATCTGGAAGAATGGCCATTCAAGACCACTTTCATTTTATGATTTGATAAAAAAGATTTAATCCGTTCAAAATTCATCTAGAAATACCATAACCTTTGTTTTTAATATAGTAACTAAGAAACTGAGGCACCTTGAAGTACCTGAGTGGTGGCTAATACCTCTACCAGATCTATGAGTTGACAATTGGATTTGTTTCAAGCTCAGAAGGGCATAAAAAAATCAAGATCAACATATAAACACGTTTGTAGCTGGTTTTTAAACACTGTTTTGGACATGTTTATTCGTCCATATATGAAAAAGACATCTTCGGTAAAAATGTATATACACATGTATTTTGGGGAAGGGGTTAATATTATTATTTTATTATGACTATATTAAAAACACACATTTAAAATGTGATGTTGTAATGTAAGATGGTAAATGATAGAGCATTTTCGACTTGTGAACTAATCACATTTAGTGCTAATGCTTTTTAGAAGATGTCAATCAAATCACATAAACATACATTTACATATGAGTCCATACTAAAAGGGCAAACACTTGATTCAAAACTAGCTGAAGGAACAGTCAAGAAGAATTGTTTACTTCAGAAAATGTCTAATAAGAATTTGCAAGAGACAAGCTTCTGTGAGGTTGTAATTATAAGCTATGTTGAAAAGAATCTTGGTATAATATCAATCTATAATCATAATGATATCAATAAATTTATGCATGACTAATGATCTATGGGGTAATTATTTTACATGTACTTGGCTGACCTCCTACCAAAGAAAAATTTTTGTTTTTTCTTCTTTTAAATTGATCATCCCGTAAAAAAAATAAAAATAAATAACTATCATGGTATCAAGGGCAGAACTTCAAGATACTCAAGCAGTTTTAATATACTCTTACCAATGAGCTGTAACAGCAAGTGCTTGCTTTCTACTTCAGCAGAGAAGAAATATCAGAGCCAATTGTTTCGTTGAGCTTAAGAACTGTTCAGATTCACGAACCTATGATACTCCAAATATGTAGGTTAAGTAGTTTTTTGTAAAATAATTGTTTCATCTTCATCTTTTCTTACAGTTTAAAAAAATCTAAACCTGGAAGCAAAAACGCAAAAGCTAGTATAGCTTGTTAAGTTGACAGTAATAAAGTAGTTGAATAGAAACACAGACAAAACTACTATGATAACTTTTGGGTTGTGTATGCATTTCTCTTTTTTGTAAGTTTAACAATATATGGGTATGTGTGTCTGGATGGAAAAAATATGTCTTCCAACTGCCACATATCAATTGGTTTGCTTTTGAAATTCACTTCTTCATTGAAAAGAATATAATTATTGGTTTTTCTTCCACTTGCATTCTGATTCTTTATTTCTAAAGGCTGTGAATCTAAACTCCTTAAATTTTGCATAAGAATTCTGGAAGGATTCTGATTTGCTTATATGCTATATTGAAAGATGCATTTCATTTTGTCTATGGCTTTTCTATCAATTTATTCATATAGCTGTGTGATAAAGATTGTGGTATCTGTTTGTTTTTTTAAATGTAGATAATTAGCAAATCTTGTATTAATAGCAGGCATTAGGAAAGCCATGATTCTTTATATATATATATATATATATATATATATATATAGAGAGAGAGAGAGAGAGAGAGAGTTCATGGCTGTTTCTGATGCTATAGTTTTATCATACACATATATATATATATAGTTGTAGAGTGGATAAATGAAACAACCAAATATAAGCAGGCATATGTGCATACGCAGGCAAGTAAATAAATAATCGTTAAATTTATGCATGAGGTGTAAACGTAATAATGCTCAATGCGGTTATACAGAGCAAGATATGTATTAATTAGTACATTTATGTGTACCTATATTTTTGGCATGCAACTGTAGTTTTGCTGGGTGGTGTTTCCAGTTTGTCAGGCTCATATATATATATATATATATATATATATATATATATATATATATATATATGTCAAAAACAAAATGTACAATTTTGTAGTAGTAACTTACATGTTCTAATGTAACAGTGTATAATATATATACATATATATATATATATCAGTTTTAAAATGACGGATTTTTACATGATTCTTTTAATAACTATTTTTTAATAATTTTTTTTTGATATTTTATTAACAATTCAATTTCTTTAATTTTACTAAGATTTTTATGCAAATATTAAAAGCTATTTACATTTGATACTTGTATGAGTTCAAGTGAGGCCATAATGAAGCTGAACTAGTGAGAAATATAAATTCTGCATTTGAACACAATGTTGTTAGAGAAGAAACTATAAGGATTTGGTTTCCAAACTTTGCAAGTTTCAAAAACCAAGGTAGAGATCATAATCATTGATCATTGAAGATCTTCAGGCTGTGGTAGAAAAATCATCCAAATTACTCAGACAACGTATTTACTGTATCATTTAAAAAAATAGACTTTGTATAATAACTGTAGAAGATTTGCATCATGTTTTTTTTAATGTGGATGAAAAGCTGAAATTGTGTAAAAAAAAGAATGTATGGTTGTTTGGCAGAGGGATAGCACAACGTGTGAGCTGTGGATTGGAAACATCAGAATCAAATGGGTATAGAAGCTTAACTATTAAATAATGTAACAAACAATGGAAAATATGATACAAAAACCTGAGTGGGTATTAGAAGAGTAAAGAATGCCTTCCTGAGGCTTTAAGAGATAAAAGCATTACATTAGAAACAAACATAAGAGTAGTTAACTGCTATGTAATGTCAATCCTCTTCTATGGCAGTGAATGCTGGACAATTTCTTTACAGATAATGAGAGTCAAGGCATTAAAGATGTGGTTCTCAGAAGGATACTAAATACCATGTATGGAGCATGTGAGTAATGAGGAAGCTTTAAAGAAAACTGGAGCAAAAAGGACACTTTTGCTTAGGATCAAAAATTGAGAGTTAACACAATGAGGAAAGAGGGCTTGAGGAATTTAACACTCACAGGGCATATTGAAAACAAGTGGGGCAGAGAGAAACAATTAATAACTTACCTATTGAGTTTATGCAAATGGTAGTGAGAGGGACTGAGGTAGGATGGCAAAGGGACAAATGTTGCTTAGAATTATAAAGAACAGGAATCTGTGGAGAACAATGACTATCTACATTCTGAAAGAACTCTGCACATAAAAGAAGGCATGATTTGGTACAGAATAAATTCTTTAAAGAGATCACAGAATTAATGCAGATAGATATGTTGACCAACTTGAAATAGTATATTTAATACTCAAATAGCATCCAGCTTGGTGAATCGAATGTCATGTTTTATGTGATAACTTTTGCTTTCATCTTGCAAAAATGACATTGAATCATTTAATAGTAATCTTTCTTACACACTGCTTTTCAGCTGACAACACTCTGCCATAATTTTCCAAAACCTCTCAATTTATTTCTTACATCAAGAATTTCTCAAGAATTTAGGATCAACTTGAAACCTCCAATGACTTTATTACTTCTTTAAATAAAGATTTATTTAAGTAGTGTGTTGTTAACTTAGCAAGTTGGAATAAATAAATAGAGCTTGGCAATTTTTATTGGATAAATATTTTTTCAATAAATTATCTTTTTTTTCATATCTGCCTATATTTCTAAGATGAGGTATTGTAACTATTTACATTGTTCAGACTATTATCCTCATCTTTATTGTCATATTTGCAACGTTTTGGCTATTGTACGCTTCAGTTGATATATGTTGGAATTTTGAGGGGTAGATTGTTTTAGTTCCACGTGCCATGCCATTTCTGGATATCTCAGTTTCAGTTATTTCCCTTTAGTAACTCAACTCTCCAAAGTTTTGTTCACCTTTGCTATGGCCAGGTACTGAACTCACAACTCTTTTGGGTCAAGTCACTGGATTACTTTGACCAATGCTTTTAGCCATGTTTTAGCCATGTATTCAGTGTATGAATTTTTGGGACTTATAAACCTAATGTCTTAGTAACCAGTAACCAGCCAAAATAAAGGGTTTGGTTTGAATTTCCAACATATATCACCTGAAGAATGTCAGAGTGTACAACGTGAAACGTGAATATGGCAATAAAGATGAGGACAATAGTCTGAACAATGTAAATAGTGCAAATAACTTTTTTCAGTTTAAATATATTGCCAATTTTTCATTAAACAATTGGATGAATTTATTTTAAAACTATAAAAATGTTTGAGAATCAAGAACTGGAAATGGTTGCACACTTATCTGAATAAGACAACATTTTGTTCAAAAGCCAATTAAACCTTCCTTTAGCAAAAAAAAAAAAAAATATATATTTTTTTGTTGGCATTCTTTCACCAAACTCTGTCTGTACTCTATATTTGTTCTGAAGATCAATGGGGTCATTTCTTTCATAGCAAAAATATTAAATTTTGTCAAAACTTCTTGGCAGAGTTTACCAAGAGGATCCACCTGAGGTCTGCCTGGCCAGTATCCAGAGCAAGATGACCATAAAGATACAAAGCAGAATAAAATGACCTAGAAGGATCTGGTTGGTTGAGAGTAAACTTGACTATTGCCCAAATCAAACACAAGACTGGTTATTAATCCCTGGAGCGGTCACTGAAACTCTGTGCCTAGAAAGCAGGGCATTGCATAAATAAGTTGCCAGGTTTGTGAGGAAAAGACTTACAATGTTGATTATGATTTGTAGAAAGGAAATTCACTTCCTGGCCTTTGAGGCTTGCAAATCAAATATAGAAGTTTACTTATGCCTGTTTACCTAGCTGAAAATATTAATGTGATGAAATGTTACCCATTTGTAAAGTACCACCTGAAAATGTGTTTTGCCCTACAGCAGTACATCAGTATTCGATGACTAGCTTAGCATTTTTTTTATTAAAAATATGTTTTCTACTTGGTTATAAATTTTGATCTGATAAATACGTAATATAAGGATGATGGTTCAATTCCTAATGAAGTAATTGTTTGATCATTATACTTTTATCAGAAAAGGAAAAATTATTTTTTTTAATGTGGCAGTTACTTTTAAATTAATTTGAATTTGTTCATGGAGAGAGACAACAAAACAGTACTATATATGTGCAAATTTTGTTGAAAACGACTGACAAGGTGTGGTGGTTGAGTTTTTTATATAATTTCTCATGTGTTTGTGTAATTTTTTATAATTGTCTGAATGTTTTCCAAGTGCTTTCAGCTATACTTTTAGCCATTATCAAAGATGAATTTTATTTTACTTTTAACTGAATATATGCATTGTTTTATGTAGGTATCTAGAGTTATAGGAATGTTTTATTTTCCAAACATGGTCATCACATTGTGGCCATGTTCATAGTTGATATTATTGAGTGTTAGCTTTTACTTTTTTATTAATAATGCTTCTATTATTTTTAACTTTTTTTACATGTAGATGATGCTGTTTTTATTATCAACAAGTATGTTACAGATAGAGTTTGGTAGGTCTCAATGTATATTTAAATGAGACCGAATTGAGCTATGGTCAGAGAGGTGTAATGTGAGTCATCTTCTTAAATATAATTTTTACAAATTTGGATTGGTCAGTTAAAAGACATGTAAATTTGTAAATAATATTGGTTCTCTGTAATGTAGATCTTGCAGGTGAATTCTTTTTGATGATGAGTTTAGAAGTTTTAAATTATTTGTAATAATTAATTTAATTTTCTTGCTTTTGTCGACTGGAGTTGTGTATTTCTTTATGATGTTTCTAAATGAAGATTCATCTGGCTTATAGTTACTATGCATTTGATTTTTGAATGGAATTTTTGGTGAAATATTGTAAGAGCTAGGGCACAAATTTACCTGACTCTTACAACCTGTCATCATTCCTGGCAGAACTTCTATTATCCCAGCGTGGGATATCTACTAACAAAAGTGATGAAATGAAAAAGAATCTAAATGAAATTGGCTAGATTAAAAAAAAAAAAAAAAAATTCCCAGCATCCCTCATTCATGTGTATGTGTAGTCACACCAACATAACAAAGTTAGTCCTAAAGGATCACAAGAAAACTTTTTCCATTTTACCATACATTTTTCCCAATATTGTTCTTGAGTATATAAAAATATATATCATTATCTCATTCACACGCACACACACACACACACACATATATATATCTATATATATATATATATATGAATAAGATAGTAACCACATTTCAGTTGACAAGGTAATCCCTAATAAACCAAAACAAAAAATAATAGGATTTTCCCAACCATGTAACAACAAAAGGAGCTTATACTGTAACCACATTAGACACACAAATTCATTCACCACTTCAGTCACTAAATCTACTTTCAAAATCTGCCATGACTCTAACTGTAGAAGTCATAACATAATTTACCTCCTAGAATGCACACTATGCCAGAAACAATATGTAGAAAAATCTGAATGGCCCTTTCACTACAGAATTAAGTCGACTCTCCATGAAATATTATTACCTGTAGAATAACATTTCCACCTACAAAAACACGATTTTAAAACCCATGCCAAATTCACTATAACTGTGAAAATAGAAAAGTTCAGAGCAGATAACATTAGAAAGATTTTAGAAGGACAGGAAAATAAGTGGATTCAGTGCCTAAAAATGCTCCACCCAGACAGGCTTAATCACAAATTTAATAACATAGATAGAATTAATATATAACCCCACAAATCAGGACCTACCCACATTTCTCACTCACACAAGACAGACATGCTTGTGGAGGTGTTGAGGCCTCACACTTATATACATACCCATACTAATATACACACTTAAACACATCATACTCACTCACTCCCTAATGAGCCAAATAACACACACACTTAACAGAGACACACCCCCTTTCCAGGAACCAATAAAACTGTCAAAATGAGCAAGGGTATTCAGAGCAACATGAATCCATCCAGCTCTTATCTTAAATAACAACTTAAAAGAGACTGTTTGACTAACATTGGACTGACCAAAATTCATGTTAAAAAAATAAAAAATAAAAAAACAAATGAAAACTACAGATAAAGTTCATTTTCTCCATCAAGTTATTCATTTCTGTAGTTCACTGCTACTAACAAGCATTAATTTTTTTTCTCCTGATGATGGCCATGTTGGCTGAAACTAGTCGAGAAATCTAACTGAAATAATAAAAATGAAAGAATATTAATATACATACCGGTGTATCTGAAGATTTTAATTTTTTAATATTTTTTATTGTTCAAAACACACACACACACACACATATATATATATATAATATATATATGAGTAATTTTTACTTTGAATGATTACAAGATTGGAATCTTCAGATCTTTTGGATATTATATATCAACTCATTTTGAAAAAAAAAAAAAGATTTTGCAAAATACAAACATTTTCTTATACTACACACCATAAACTGTTTTTTTTTAAAATGATATAAAGAAATTAGGCATCTGCATGCTTTTGTTGATCTTTTTATGTAATATAAAAATTACAGTTTAATAATTTATGGTCGACATCCTGCTCATTCATCACATTATCAGGCAAGTTTATCTATACCGTTGTTGGTCAATGATTATTCAATTTTCTCTTTATGTAATCAGTGATACCACTGGGAGGATTTATTGAACAAAGGCTTAAAGACTTCCATCTCTGTTAATTCTTACGTATAATTGCAAAGCAAATTATGATGGTAGAAGAAAAAATTGAAATTGGTTATATTTTAGTGCTAAGCACATTTGAATTTGGATTACATTGGCAAAGTTTCAGCATTTCTCATAACTTCCCACCAACTTTATTGCTATTCTATCATTAACCTGCTTCACTTTACATATTTTCTGTACAACCAAAATTTCTGGAAGTAGAGAAAGAAATATTTAAATTTTACAAGTTTTACCTAAAGTTTATTTTAGCAGGTTTGTATGCAGTGTATTAAAAATCAGAAAGAAAGTGATTATCAGTGGTCAGGAATTAATCCAAGTATTACTAGAATAGAGCTATCATAGATATAATACAAATTTATTACAAATGATTTTAGACTAGAAATACATAGAAAATCAGGGAAAAGGTGATTGATCAGAAATCAATATACATATTCCTGATGAAATAGGGCCACAATATAATAAGTATTAATATGTAAACTGAATCAGTCCTTCTTCATATTAATAAAAATGCCAAGC
>OZ038487.1:64000741-64090741 GCA_964036315.1 Acanthosepion esculentum
AAAACCAGATCTTCTGAGTCACTGGCTGGATGTGAATGCTCCAAAACCCAAGACTGAACTAAAAATCCCATCATCTGCGCATTGGCTCAGCACATAGTTTCTGTTTTACTAACACGCTTAAAGAAAAATACAATCCAGAATTTTCACCCAATAGTATCCCCTCCTGCCTAAAGAAACAAAATAAAAATTGGAGCCGATCTGAGCCTAAGAAAAGGATATAAAAGCCCATGAAAGGGACATCTTCGGCAGCAACAGCCAGGATTCACAATGCTCATCAGAATGTGGCCTCCCACTTCCAAAGACAACTCGCCAAAGGCCATCACTGCAGTAAGTCACAACTCACCATCCCTCTCCTACCATACGCTTCTGCAGATGACTACTTATCTCTTTCTTTCAATGAGAGACATTTACACCAAATTACCATTTGTTGTATTTTTTTCATAATACAATTGTTTATTTCTTAAACCTCTGTCATTTCTTCTTTGTTCTGTCACCAAAGGATTATTATAACATTGACAACTATTTTTATCAATAATTTGATCAAGGTATATAATTTTCAGCACAATTTGCATTTTTCTCCACTTAGTTTGAATCTGTACTCTCATAGTTTTTCCAAAATTCTTTTCACATGCCGAACATGTTGTTCTTTAGATACACATTTGATTAAAATGTTGTCCAGATGCGCCACTGCAAAATCACAATCTGCAAGCATGGTATCCATAGCTTGTTAAAAAATAGCTGGTGCCACTTTTATGCCAAAAGAAAGTTGGCTAAACTAATGTAATTCTCTGTGCATATTTTTTAGTCATTAATTCTGAGCATTCATTTTCAATCTGAATTTGTAAATACACTTCAGAGTGATCCAGTCTTGAAAATATTTATGTGTTTCTAAACAGTTGTTTAATCATGTTGAAAAATCAGCACAAACACAAATTTTATTATTTTTTCTTTATGTACACTGCTGGTGCAGCCCATTTTGAATGGTTAATTTTTTCTATTACACCAGTTCTTTCAAGTCTGTTCTCTGTTGTCTTGTTCCAATACTGTAAATGGTATGCTCCATTCTGAATTAAATACTGGCAATGAACCCTTTTTTACTTGAAAATCTGCCTTGAATTTTGAACACTGACCCAATTCATTTGAGGGAACATTTAGAAAAACATTTTTTTAATTCTTTTTTTTTTGTGCTCTGACTTTTTAAATTGGTTACTTGTCCACTTACATTTTTAGAATAAACATTTGTCAGCAAATACTAAAGATCAAATAGTTCTATCCAGTCAGTACCAAATAAATTTGTAGTATATTTTAATACATAAGCTTTAGCTTTTATATGCTTATTATGTAATGAAACATTACAAGTCATTTCTCAAAAATAATAATTTCACACCAGAAACTGAAATTGTGATTAAGGAAGTCTTTTTTAATAAAGTCTTTCCAATTTCCTTTCACATGGATTCACTGATTATTGAAATATCGCTACCAGTGTCTAGTGGCATTTTCAGACCCACATTATTTATTTTCTCATTCACAAATTTCCTTTTGTTTTCTGTGACCATTTTTTTCTGTCAGAATGCTATGTGCAAATTTCTTCCTGTGGGAATTTTTCCTTGGTTTGCTTTTGCAGTGTGACTTTATATGTCCTCATTTACTACACCTGTAACATTCTGCCTCTTTAAATGGACAGTCATTTCCATGATGTAATTTATCACATCTGAAAAAAAGATTTATTCTGCTTTTTGTGCATTTTTCCTTTGCTTGTAACAATGCACATTCTTTTTTCTGAATTTTTTCAGCATTATGTTTCAGATTTAGAATTGTCTGGCAGTCGTCTACTATTACTTGCAGTTTAATATTACTGTTTTGTTCAATTTTCATTAAAATCTTTGCTCATATTTCAGCATCTATTTTAGCTGTTAAACCTTGAACAAAAATGAACCCTTTGAACATATCTGGAGTCATTTCCTTTAATCGAAACTTTTCACATTCTTTGTTGATGATACCATCATACGTGACAAAATCTTTGTCCTCTTTTTGGTTAGATTCATGCACCTCCAACGAGCATTAAACAGAGAGCTCTTGTCATTAAAGATTTTTGCCAGAATGTGTACTGTGTCTTCAAACATAATTTCACCTGTTTTTTTGGTAATATGTATTTGCAGTATTTTTCATACTCTATCAGAGTTATTTTCCTCAACAACAATCTTGTTTTTCTCTCATCTTCCCAGCTGCTGCATTCTTGACTGAATATTTGTTCATATCTATGAAAATACACAGATAAAGCCAGTCCCTCATCAGGATTGTATACAAATTCTGCTATGGGGTTTTGGACATAAGAGGCATTGAAGAATTTTTTGTTTTCTTCAGAATTATATCCAACAATTCCTGTTGCTGTTTTGGTAGCTCTAGCAACTTTTGTTGCTGCTGCTGTTTCTAAATTCACAATGTTTTTTTCTCCTACACTCAAGAGAAAATTTCTTTTTCCTTCTAAACAAGAAAAAAAATTATTTTTAAACCAACGTGGTTAAAATTCTTGTTGTCACCCATATCCTTGTCCCTGACACAACAAGTATATTTTTTCCCGTACTTGTTCACTCAGTATACATTTCCAAAATCCTCCAGTTACAACTCATATGAATTCTTGCATCCTCATTACTATTATAAATTGTAAGAGTTCCAAATCCTCATCACAATGGTTATTAATTTCCTGAGTTTCTAATCTCTTGTTGTCACTGTTATAACACACTTTGTAGCGCTTATAAGTAATGCTTCAACAAATTGCTGTGATGCTTGTATTACTTAGTCTGAAGATTGACTTCAAATAACTTCTTATCTCTGACGTGGAGCTATTTCTTTATAGTAATGGACTAGTTATTATAGTCACCGGGGGTGTACTATTTACTCCACAACAGTAACCAGCATGAATCTCTTTCTTCTCCCTTTGGCTATGGGTTAAATAGAAGGGTACACTGGACTGTAAAGTTCTCAGCCTAACCAAAATGCCCTTTAAAAATGTTGATATTTGGTCATTTGTCCATATTGGGTAAGTGGATTGGGCTGAGCAGTTTTCAGCACCCCCATCATACATGTATCTTGATCACATATATGTACATACATATCTTAATGTATATCTTAGTACACACACACACATTTTAAAGTAATGACTTATAGCAAATCTGTTGACAAATATCTTGTATAGAAATTGCTCAAAATATAGTTTTGTTAGGTTCAGTTAGATATCATGGCAATTAACCTTCAAGAATAGAAATTCACTGGAGGCATTTGAATGTGAATGTGGATAAGGAACCAAGAAAATTGGCTGGGATAAGCGCTTCGTTATCTGATCTCCTGGGACTGAACAGGTGTACTTCAATTTAACACAATACTCACACTCCTTGCCTGTTCTCAATTTGAATTACTCAAAAATATATTTTTCTATTTTTTATTTTTGGAAAAAAATCTGATGAAAATGGTGATGCCCATCATTTATTTTAGATTTTTCTTTTTTTTTTATGAAAATGACAAAAGAGAGATTATCAGCAGAATGGTATAATCAGATTTTGGGTGTTGATTCTTTATTTTGGTTCCGGAAGAATTACCTGGTTGAAAAATAGGTGAATGATAAGCTGTATCATTTAGGTAATAAATATTAAAAGAATAGTAATGACAGGAATTAAGTATGCTACTTGATTGGCAACTAGGTCTCACCATCTTACTGTTAAAATAGCTAGATATAACCATAAGTTCTATTCTAATAATTTCTTTTCTTGTGCTTGTACTCCCTTCTGATCTCTTGCTTTCCTGCCATCTACAATGCTCAAAAAATTAAATGCAACACCAATTGCCATCTTTTGCTTTCCTGAAACCTGTTCTTTTATTGTCCTTTCTCTTCACTAAAGTCTTTTCATTCTCTTCCCCTCCCAGTAACCATTTGTGTCCTAGTAGCTTTATTGCCTTACTTGGAAGGAAATGATAAAAAATGGAATTTTTTTTACTACTAATAACTGTTTTATTTTTATGCCAATTGATGATAAATGACTAATTTATCCAATATGTTTTGATATCAAGTCTTAGTTTTTATTTTTTGAAAAACATCTATTTGAAATTATCATTTTTCAAGAGTCTACATATATGAAGAGAATAAAATTTGAAATATTTCTGAAATAATTTATGGTATAGTTATTTGGAATTATTCTGTACTTAGTATTCTGAATTATCGAAAGAATAACAATAAAATATAAATGAAATTCTATGAGACTTCATAGATAGAAAGTAATAAACTTCTCTTCCATGATAGAAGAGAACAATTGGCAATATACGGATATATCAATGGAATGGAAATATTAAAATCTGAAGTGGAATACACACTGGCCAATTTGAACAGAAACAAAGCAGCAGTGCCAGACAGAATTGTAACAGAAATGCTGGAGGACTTACACAATTTCGGCATCGACAAGATCCTGTAATAATACATGAAATCTGCAACTGTTGTGATATACCGAAAAACTCAAGTAGACCTATTTTCATAGCACCGCCTAAGAAGTCAGGAGCAAATGAATGTGAACTCCATTGGACAACCACCCTAATAAGCCATATAACAAAACTTATCTGAATTCTGATGAATAGAGCATGCATCAGAATGAGGGTAGAGATAGGACAAGAACAGTGGAGGTTTGTCAAAGACACTGGAACAAGGAATGTGATATTTATACTCAGAATATTATCAGAAAGAGCAATACAAATGCAGATGGACATGCACCTGTGTTTTATAGATTATAAAAAGGTGTTTGATAAAGTACACCACAAAGATCTGTTGGAATTCTCGGCATCCTGGACATATTTGGGAAGGATATTAGAATAATCAAAGACCTAAGCTCACAGCAAACTGCCTGCATACAGATAGAAAATGAGTTCAGCACATATACAAAAATAGAAAGGGCTGTAAGACAAGGATGTGTCTTCTCACCAGACTTATTCGATGTATACAGTGAGGTGATTCTGAGAGAACTAGAAGTCCTAATTGTCAGCTACAATATTAACAACATAAGGCATGCAGATGACACACTGTTGATAACAAACATGGAAAGAAAACTACAAAAACTCCTACAGAAGGTAGAGAAGGAGAAGGAAAGTGAGAAGAAAGGATTAAATATCAACTGCAGGTAAACAAAATGAATGGTTGTTAGCAAGTGGATGAGCCTAAAGTGTGAATTTCAAATTGGAGATAACAAAATCAAACAAGTGCAGAAATTTAAATAACTGGGAAGTGTTTTAACCGAGGACAGAAAGTGAGATGCTGAAATCTGAAGGCGTATTGGAATAGCCAATGATGCCTTCCAAAAGCTAAGCAGAGTACTAAGACATAGAAAATCTTCTTTAGAAACAGGGAAAAGACTACCAGACTGCTACGTCATATCTGTCCTCCTTTATGGTAGTGAGCGTCCTCAAAGACGAAGAGGAGACTTGAAGCAACAGAAAGATGCTGAGGATATCATGGACCGAACATGTAACGACGAAGAACATAGAATCAACTTTCCTTGCATTGTAAAAGGATGAGCCTAAAGTGTGAATTTCAAATTGGAGATAGCAAAATCAAACAAGTGCGGAAATTTAAATATCTGGGAAGTGTTTTAACCGAGGACAGAAAGTGTGACACTGAAATCTGAAGGCGTATTGGAATAGCCAATGATGCCTTCCAAAAGCTAAGCAGAGTACTAAGACATAGAAAATCTTCTTTAGAAACAGGGTAAAGACTACTAGACTGTTATGTCATATCTGCCCTCCTTTATGGTAGTGAGCGTCCTCAAAGACGAAGAGGAGACTTGAAGCAACAGAAAGATGCTGAGGATATCATGGACCGAACATGTAACGACAAAGAACATAGAATCAACTTTCCTTGCATTGTAAAAGGATGAGCCTAAAGTGTGAATTACAAATTGGAGATAGCAAAATCAAACAAGTGCAGAAATTTAAATAACTGGGAAGTGTTTTAACCGAGGACAGAAAGTGTGACACTGAAATCTGAAGGCGTATTGGAATAGCCAATGATGCCTTCCAAAAGCTAAGCAGAGTACTAAGACATAGAAAATCTTCTTTAGAAACAGGGTAAAGACTACTAGACTGTTATGTCATATCTGCCCTCCTTTATGGTAGTGAGCGTCCTCAAAGACGAAGAGGAGACTTGAAGCAACAGAAAGATGCTGAGGATATCATGGACCGAACATGTAACGACAAAGAACATAGAATCAACTTTCCTTGCATTGTAAAAGGATGAGCCTAAAGTGTGAATTTCAAATTGGAGATAGCAAAATCAAACAAGTGCGGAAATTTAAATATCTGGGAAGTGTTTTAACCGAGGACAGAAAGTGTGACACTGAAATCTGAAGGCGTATTGGAATAGCCAATGATGCCTTCCAAAAGCTAAGCAGAGTACTAAGACATAGAAAATCTTCTTTAGAAACAGGGTAAAGACTACTAGACTGTTATGTCATATCTGCCCTCCTTTATGGTAGTGAGCGTCCTCAAAGACGAAGAGGAGACTTGAAGCAACAGAAAGATGCTGAGGATATCATGGACCGAACATGTAACGACAAAGAACATAGAATCAACTTTCCTTGCATTGTAAAAGGATGAGCCTAAAGTGTGAATTTCAAATTGGAGATAGCAAAATCAAACAAGTGCGGAAATTTAAATATCTGGGAAGTGTTTTAACCGAGGACAGAAAGTGTGACACTGAAATCTGAAGGCGTATTGGAATAGCCAATGATGCCTTCCAAAAGCTAAGCAGAGTACTAAGACATAGAAAATCTTCTTTAGAAACAGGGTAAAGACTACTAGACTGTTATGTCATATCTGCCCTCCTTTATGGTAGTGAGCGTCCTCAAAGACGAAGAGGAGACTTGAAGCAACAGAAAGATGCTGAGGATATCATGGACCGAACATGTAACGACAAAGAACATAGAATCAACTTTCCTTGCATTGTAAAAGGATGAGCCTAAAGTGTGAATTTCAAATTGGAGATAGCAAAATCAAACAAGTGCGGAAATTTAAATATCTGGGAAGTGTTTTAACCGAGGACAGAAAGTGTGACACTGAAATCTGAAGGCGTATTGGAATAGCCAATGATGCCTTCCAAAAGCTAAGCAGAGTACTAAGACATAGAAAATCTTCTTTAGAAACAGGGTAAAGACTACTAGACTGTTATGTCATATCTGCCCTCCTTTATGGTAGTGAGCGTCCTCAAAGACGAAGAGGAGACTTGAAGCAACAGAAAGATGCTGAGGATATCATGGACCGAACATGTAACGACAAAGAACATAGAATCAACTTTCCTTGCATTGTAAAAGGATGAGCCTAAAGTGTGAATTTCAAATTGGAGATAGCAAAATCAAACAAGTGCGGAAATTTAAATATCTGGGAAGTGTTTTAACCGAGGACAGAAAGTGTGACACTGAAATCTGAAGGCGTATTGGAATAGCCAATGATGCCTTCCAAAAGCTAAGCAGAGTACTAAGACATAGAAAATCTTCTTTAGAAACAGGGTAAAGACTACTAGACTGTTATGTCATATCTGCCCTCCTTTATGGTAGTGAGCGTCCTCAAAGACGAAGAGGAGACTTGAAGCAACAGAAAGATGCTGAGGATATCATGGACCGAACATGTAACGACAAAGAACATAGAATCAACTTTCCTTGCATTGTAAAAGGATGAGCCTAAAGTGTGAATTTCAAATTGGAGATAGCAAAATCAAACAAGTGCGGAAATTTAAATAACTGGGAAGTGTTTTAACCGAGGACAGAAAGTGTGACACTGAAATCTGAAGGCGTATTGGAATAGCCAATGATGCCTTCCAAAAGCTAAGCAGAGTACTAAGACATAGAAAATCTTCTTTAGAAACAGGGTAAAGACTACTAGACTGTTATGTCATATCTGCCCTCCTTTATGGTAGTGAGCGTCCTCAAAGACGAAGAGGAGACTTGAAGCAACAGAAAGATGCTGAGGATATCATGGACCGAACATGTAACGACAAAGAACATAGAATCAACTTTCCTTGCATTGTAAAAGGATGAGCCTAAAGTGTGAATTTCAAATTGGAGATAGCAAAATCAAACAAGTGCAGAAATTTAAATAACTGGGAAGTGTTTTAACCGAGGACAGAAAGTGTGACACTGAAATCTGAAGGCGTATTGGAATAGCCAATGATGCCTTCCAAAAGCTAAGCAGAGTACTAAGACATAGAAAATCTTCTTTAGAAACAGGGTAAAGACTACTAGACTGTTATGTCATATCTGCCCTCCTTTATGGTAGTGAGCGTCCTCAAAGACGAAGAGGAGACTTGAAGCAACAGAAAGATGCTGAGGATATCATGGACCGAACATGTAACGACAAAGAACATAGAATCAACTTTCCTTGCATTGTAAAAGGATGAGCCTAAAGTGTGAATTTCAAATTGGAGATAACAAAATCAAACACGTGCAGAAATTTAAATAACTGGGAAGTGTTTTAACCGAGGACAGAAAGTGTGACACTGAAATCTGAAGGCGTATTGGAATAGCCAATGATGCCTTCCAAAAGCTAAGCAGAGTACTAAGACATAGAAAATCTTCTTTAGAAACAGGGTAAAGACTACTAGACTGTTATGTCATATCTGCCCTCCTTTATGGTAGTGAGCGTCCTCAAAGACGAAGAGGAGACTTGAAGCAACAGAAAGATGCTGAGGATATCATGGACCGAACATGTAACGACAAAGAACATAGAATCAACTTTCCTTGCATTGTAAAAGGATGAGCCTAAAGTGTGAATTTCAAATTGGAGATAACAAAATCAAACAAGTGCAGAAATTTAAATAACTGGGAAGTGTTTTAACCGAGGACAGAAAGTGTGACACTGAAATCTGAAGGCATATTGGAATAGCCAATGATGCCTTCCAAAAGCTAAGCAGAGTACTAAGACATAGAAAATCTTCTTTAGAAACAGGGTAAAGACTACTAGACTGTTATGTCATATCTGCCCTCCTTTATGGTAGTGAGCGTCCTCAAAGACGAAGAGGAGACTTGAAGCAACAGAAAGATGCTGAGGATATCATGGACCGAAACTTGTAACGACGAATAACATAGAATCAACTTTCCTTGCATTGTAAAAGGATGAGCCTAAAGTGTGAATTTCAAATTGGAGATAACAAAATCAAACAAGTGCAGAAATTTAAATAACTGGGAAGTGTTTTAACCGAGGACAGAAAGTGTGACACTGAAATCTGAAGGCGTATTGGAATAGCCAATGATGCCTTCCAAAAGCTAAGCAGAGTACTAAGACATAGAAAATCTTCTTTAGAAACAGGGTAAAGACTACTAGACTGTTATGTCATATCTGCCCTCCTTTATGGTAGTGAGTGTCCTCAAAGACGAAGAGGACACTTGAAGCAACAGAAAGATGCTGAGGATATCATGGACCGAAACTTGTAACGACGAATAACATAGAATCAACTTTCCTTGCATTGTAAAAGGATGAGCCTAAAGTGTGAATTTCAAATTGGAGATAACAAAATCAAACAAGTGCAGAAATTTAAATAACTGGGAAGTGTTTTAACCGAGGACAGAAAGTGTGACACTGAAATCTGAAGGCGTATTGGAATAGCCAATGATGCCTTCCAAAAGCTAAGCAGAGTACTAAGACATAGAAAATCTTCTTTAGAAACAGGGTAAAGACTACTAGACTGTTATGTCATATCTGCCCTCCTTTATGGTAGTGAGCGTCCTCAAAGACGAAGAGGAGACTTGAAGCAACAGAAAGATGCTGAGGATATCATGGACCGAAACTTGTAACGACGAATAACATAGAATCAACTTTCCTTGCATTGTAAAAGGATGAGCCTAAAGTGTGAATTTCAAATTGGAGATAACAAAATCAAACAAGTGCAGAAATTTAAATAACTGGGAAGTGTTTTAACCGAGGACAGAAAGTGTGACACTGAAATCTGAAGGCGTATTGGAATAGCCAATGATGCCTTCCAAAAGCTAAGCAGAGTACTAAGACATAGAAAATCTTCTTTAGAAACAGGGTAAAGACTACTAGACTGTTATGTCATATCTGCCCTCCTTTATGGTAGTGAGCGTCCTCAAAGACGAAGAGGACACTTGAAGCAACAGAAAGATGCTGAGGATATCATGGACCGAAACTTGTAACGACGAATAACATAGAATCAACTTTCCTTGCATTGTAAAAGGATGAGCCTAAAGTGTGAATTTCAAATTGGAGATAACAAAATCAAACAAGTGCAGAAATTTAAATAACTGGGAAGTGTTTTAACCGAGGACAGAAAGTGTGACACTGAAATCTGAAGGCGTATTGGAATAGCCAATGATGCCTTCCAAAAGCTAAGCAGAGTACTAAGACATAGAAAATCTTCTTTAGAAACAGGGTAAAGACTACTAGACTGTTATGTCATATCTGCCCTCCTTTATGGTAGTGAGCGTCCTCAAAGACGAAGAGGAGACTTGAAGCAACAGAAAGATGCTGAGGATATCATGGACCGAACATGTAACGACGAAGAACATAGAATCAACTTTCCTTGCATTGTAAAAGGATGAGCCTAAAGTGTGAATTTCAAATTGGAGATAACAAAATCAAACAAGTGCAGAAATTTAAATAACTGGGAAGTGTTTTAACCGAGGACAGAAAGTGTGACACTGAAATCTGAAGGCGTATTGGAATAGCCAATGATGCCTTCCAAAAGCTAAGCAGAGTACTAAGACATAGAAAATCTTCTTTAGAAACAGGGTAAAGACTACTAGACTGTTATGTCATATCTGCCCTCCTTTATGGTAGTGAGCGTCCTCAAAGACGAAGAGGAGACTTGAAGCAACAGAAAGATGCTGAGGATATCATGGACCGAACATGTAACGACAAAGAACATAGAATCAACTTTCCTTGCATTGTAAAAGGATGAGCCTAAAGTGTGAATTTCAAATTGGAGATAACAAAATCAAACAAGTGCAGAAATTTAAATAACTGGGAAGTGTTTTAACCGAGGACAGAAAGTGTGACACTGAAATCTGAAGGCGTATTGGAATAGCCAATGATGCCTTCCAAAAGCTAAGCAGAGTACTAAGACATAGAAAATCTTCTTTAGAAACAGGGTAAAGACTACTAGACTGTTATGTCATATCTGCCCTCCTTTATGGTAGTGAGCGTCCTCAAAGACGAAGAGGAGACTTGAAGCAACAGAAAGATGCTGAGGATATCATGGACCGAAACTTGTAACGACGAATAACATAGAATCAACTTTCCTTGCATTGTAAAAGGATGAGCCTAAAGTGTGAATTTCAAATTGGAGATAACAAAATCAAACAAGTGCATAAATTTAAATAACTGGGAAGTGTTTTAACCGAGGACAGAAAGTGTGACACTGAAATCTGAAGGCGTATTGGAATAGCCAATGATGCCTTCCAAAAGCTAAGCAGAGTACTAAGACATAGAAAATCTTCTTTAGAAACAGGGTAAAGACTACTAGACTGTTATGTCATATCTGCCCTCCTTTATGGTAGTGAGCGTCCTCAAAGACGAAGAGGAGACTTGAAGCAACAGAAAGATGCTGAGGATATCATGGACCGAAACTTGTAACGACAAAGAACATAGAATCAACTTTCCTTGCATTGTAAAAGGATGAGCCTAAAGTGTGAATTTCAAATTGGAGATAACAAAATCAAACAAGTGCAGAAATTTAAATAACTGGGAAGTGTTTTAACCGAGGACAGAAAGTGTGACACTGAAATCTGAAGGCGTATTGGAATAGCCAATGATGCCTTCCAAAAGCTAAGCAGAGTACTAAGACATAGAAAATCTTCTTTAGAAACAGGGTAAAGACTACTAGACTGTTATGTCATATCTGCCCTCCTTTATGGTAGTGAGCGTCCTCAAAGACGAAGAGGAGACTTGAAGCAACAGAAAGATGCTGAGGATATCATGGACCGAAACTTGTAACGACGAATAACATAGAATCAACTTTCCTTGCATTGTAAAAGGATGAGCCTAAAGTGTGAATTTCAAATTGGAGATAACAAAATCAAACAAGTGCAGAAATTTAAATAACTGGGAAGTGTTTTAACCGAGGACAGAAAGTGTGACACTGAAATCTGAAGGCGTATTGGAATAGCCAATGATGCCTTCCAAAAGCTAAGCAGAGTACTAAGACATAGAAAATCTTCTTTAGAAACAGGGTAAAGACTACTAGACTGTTATGTCATATCTGCCCTCCTTTATGGTAGTGAGCGTCCTCAAAGACGAAGAGGAGACTTGAAGCAACAGAAAGATGCTGAGGATATCATGGACCGAACATGTAACGACGAAGAACATAGAATCAACTTTCCTTGCATTGTAAAAGGATGAGCCTAAAGTGTGAATTTCAAATTGGAGATAACAAAATCAAACAAGTGCAGAAATTTAAATATCTGGGAAGTGTTTTAACCGAGGACAGAAAGTGTGACACTGAAATCTGAAGGCGTATTGGAATAGCCAATGATGCCTTCCAAAAGCTAAGCAGAGTACTAAGACATAGAAAATCTTCTTTAGAAACAGGGTAAAGACTACTAGACTGTTATGTCATATCTGCCCTCCTTTATGGTAGTGAGCGTCCTCAAAGACGAAGAGGAGACTTGAAGCAACAGAAAGATGCTGAGGATATCATGGACCGAACATGTAACGACGAAGAACATAGAATCAACTTTCCTTGCATTGTAAAAGGATGAGCCTAAAGTGTGAATTTCAAATTGGAGATAGCAAAATCAAACAAGTGCGGAAATTTAAATATCTGGGAAGTATTTTAACAGATGAAGGAAATTGTGACACTGAAATCAGAAGGCGTGTTGGCATAGTCAAGGAAGCCTTCCAAAAGCTGAATCGAGTATTAAGAAATAGAAAAACTTATTTAGAAATCAGAGAAAAGTCTACTAGACTGTCACGTCATATCTGGCCTCTGTATGGTAGTGAGTGTCCTCAGAGACGAAGAGGAGACTTGAAGCAACAGAAAGATGCTGAGGATATCATGGACCAAACATGTGAGTAATGATGAAGTTTTGAAGAAAATGGAAACAAAAAGGAAACTTATACTTAACATTAGGAAGTGAGAGTTGAGGATTCTGGGGCGCATAATAAGGAAGGAGGGCTTGGAAAATCAGATACTCACAGTTCAGACAGAGGCAAGAGGGACAGAGGAAAACAACATGTAACATACTTAGTGAGCTTGAGTAAATGGATGGTGGAACAGGGCTTATGAGAATTAACAAAAAGACGAAATTTATTAAGAGCTACAAGAGAAGGAAGTTATAGAGATCCATGATTGCCTACATCCTGAGGGGACATGGCACATAATGAATAATGCTTCATATATAGAAAGTAATAAACTTCATATACTAGAACCAAGTCTTTATGCAAATATTTTTCCAGTACTTGATTCCATGGCCGGACTATTGGCCAACAGACATTTGTCCAATGGACATTTCACCGAAAAAGTACAAGTAAATACGTAAGTAAGTATTTTAATTAACAGTATTATAAGGTAGAATAGGACTAATAATTACTAATAATTTCAAGTGATTACATGATTAAATCTAAATTTAAATTTAAAAGTTTTCTTATTTCATTATTTTTTTTATTGAAATTAGTATTTTTAAAAATATTTGAGTGTATTTGGGTAAAAAGTAGCACCTAATTATTCAAATTTGTATTTAACAGTAAGATAAAAGTTAGTTCATCCCTTTAAGATAATGATCATTAAAAGCGAAATTGAAAGATCTTTCATTTCGTAAAAGATTAAGATTTTTGCTGTAGTAAAATGTGCTTTTTCTTATCATCTTGCAGTAATATTTGAAGTAAAATATAATATATGCAGAATAGATTTTTAAAAAAAACTGTAAAAAAAAACAAAAAATTATAAATTGATACAGTAAATAAATATAAATATATGTAGCACATTACGATAAAGAATGTGACATACATGTAAGTACGCCACTACATTTTCGGTTAAATGTCCGTTAGCCAAATGTCCGTTCAGCGAAATGTCCCTTGGTGAAATGTCAGAGTATCATTTGATTCATCATCTGGATTTATCACAAGTAGAATCATTTTCATCAATATCTGCATTGCTTATATCAATTGATAAGTCAAATGTATAAAATATTAGAAAAAGATTTTGTTGAATATCATATAACAGTTTTATCAATTGCAAAAGTATAAGCACAGTTTTTCCTGATCATTGGTATTATTTTTCTCTATTAAATCTGTGAATCTATATGAATTAATTTACATTATTTATACATAAATTATTCTCATCATTTTTGTTATTATCACAATGTTTCAGCCATTGTGCCCTCTGCCTTCATCAAGTGCATGTCAATCCAGGTAACTTTCAAGGAATTTTAAACTGAACCCATTATTTAATCTGTGAGAGTTGACTGTTCATGTTTTACTGACTATATCTAGAGAGATCATGTCTAGTTCTTATTTAGTTATTGCTTGCCCTGCATCTAAGTGTGCACTACTTGGCACAATGATTGAGCACACAGTTGCTATGTGACCAACTTCATAAATCAATGCTTTAATCCACTAGGTGGGACAATCCTGAGTGGATAACTTGGAGCATTAAAACTGAGACTGCTGCTGATTGTCATATTTGACTGCATTCACCAATGCTTCTCTTTTCTTACTACTTCTGCTATTGAAGTCCTGCTGTCATTCTCTTCTCTTTTTTTTATTAATGACTTCCATATCATATTTATTTCTATGCTAGGCCTACTAAGGAGGTTCTCATAGCATATTTGCTGATTCTTTCAGGCATCTTATTCTCCTGTATTCTTCTCTGTCTGGTATTTTTACTTCATTCTACAGATGTTGATGATTATCCTTTTCCCTCCACACTGGGTCAGCCAAGCCTGATTTCATTGTTGCACCCTTAATTATGCCTTTTTGGTGTTCCTCCAGTGTTACTTTTAAGGAGCAGCTGGTTTCACTTTTATATTCTTTGTCACAAATGCAAGGGATAGAATACATACAGTTCTTGGTCATGTTCTCTTTAAGTTTGACTTGGCAGATATTTCCCCCACTGTCAAGTTGCTTCTGAATATGGTCCTGATTTATTAGGCACTGATCTTCTGAATCCTTTTCAATAAGCCCTTGACAGAGCATAGCAGTTTCCAGTTTTTCTCCTCCTTGACCATTCTCTTTCTGACTGCAGAAGCTGGTGTTATGTTTGCAGGATAATTGCTATTTTGTAGGGTAAATTTGATGCTGATCACTTCCTGTTGGTATGTGTCTGGTTCACAACTGATTATTTTATATGGTGTTGTAAGCATCAGATGATCCCTTTCTTCACATTGTATGGATGTGGGAATTGAACTATTGTCCAGTGAAGTTTGGCTTGTGAGATTCTTGAGCATTCATTCCTTGTGGGAGTTATTAGTATATCCATGAAAGGTAGATGATTATTGTTTTCTTCATCCATTGTGAACTGGATTAAAGTTCACAGAGTTCATATAGTCTAGTAGCTTCTGGTGAGGCCAGATTATGAAGGTGTCATCTAAGTATCTCAATCATACAGTTGGCTTCAGTGATGTTATTCCTAAAGTCATGTCTTGAAGTATTCCATGTACTCCATCCCTGGTGAAAATGGTGGACCCATAGCTAAGCTTTCCTCCTGTTGCTATATGTTAGACCTTAGTTAGAAGAATGTTGTCTGTACACAGAATATCAATATTTTCATAAGGTTATCTATTAGGATGCTCGTACATTCTCCAAGGGAGGAGTCTGATTGCAATCAGTTTTGAACCACCAATATTGCCTCATCTGTAAAAACCTTGGTGCATAGGCTTCCCCATCCAAATTTACCATCCAGTTGTTAGGGATGGGCTTCCCCTCAGATCAATTCCACAAAGTGTTCTGAGTTCTTATGATGACTTCCCTTTTAGTGTATTGACTATAACCACCAGAAATCTGCTCAACAGAGAGGGCCATTGGTGTAATGTTGAGTCAGCTGTCTATACTTATTCAGTGTGAAGTAGTCCTTGTTCTTATTTAGGATCTGTGACAGCTTCTTTGTTTTTAGGGTCAGATCCTTTTTCACCTTGCCATAATTACAATCTGCAATTAGACTTGCCAATTTCTTAGAGTATTCCAATTTGTCCACTACTATAGCATTTCCTTTGTTAGCTGGCATTATGATGATATTAGTGTCAATATATATATATATATATATATATATATATATATATAAATAAATATGATAAACTGGAAAACTTCTTGTGTCACATTTCATCAATTAGTATTTCATTGGACTGGGCTTTGTTAATGTTGCCATGTCTACACATGTGCATGAAACAAGAGATGCAGGTAGTTTCAAAATTTTTTTGAAAGAATATTTTTTGTTTCAATCTAGCCAAATTCATCTTTATGTATGGAGAGAAAAAGAAAAAGAATACAGATGAATTTGGCTAGATTGAAACAAAAAATATTCTTTCAAAAAAATTTTGAAACTACCTGCATCTCTTGTTTCATGCACATGTGTAGACATGGCAACATTAACAAAGCCCAGTCCAATGAAATACTAATTGATGAAATGTGACACAAGAAGTTTTCCAGTTTATCATATTTTTCTAAATACTGTTTGTTGATATATAAAATTATACAAAATTATATATCGTTATATCATATATATGTGTGTGTGTCTTTATGGTACAAAAGAAGAGAACAATCTTTTTTTTCTGGAGACTGTTTACATCTATTCATTTTTCAATCAGTTTGTTGCAGACTGGCAAATGTATTTTAAGTTATCAGAAGGGTTAGTGATGTTGGTGTTCTTAGACATTCATCTACAACAAATTAAGAAACAGGAATATTGAAGGCAAATCATTCAAGAGAAATCAAAGTGAAAACAACATAATTAAAAGTTTAACAATAACATTGATTTATATAAAATCAACATACACAATTAAGTCAGATATTGTTGGACAAGTGTGAATGGTTGAATTGATTTATGTAGTGTATTTATGCCAAGTTTCAGTGTGTGTGAAACTGTTACTAAGGTTTGTGTGTGAAATTAAACAAAGTGTTTGGTCGTGTACAAAAATGTCTTTTGTGAGAGTTCAGTCAATAGTGTGTATGCATATGTTTGTTTAAATTAATGTCCAAAGTTGGTAAGAGTTGTGTACCTTTAGTTTTTTTGGTGTTTGATTGAATGTTTACGAATACTTATTTAGTAGTGTGTTATTTCACTTTCTTTAGTATTGCAAGCAATTGTTCCTGGGAGAGCAAAATGCTGTTTGTTGAGTCAGAGAAGTTTGCGTGCAAAAAGTGTAGTTGGTCAAAGTTTTGACTAGCGTGGATTAGTTTGGCATCTCTCCAGGGTGAATTTCTGACTGGTGTGAATCAATTTGGACGTTTTTATTTATTGAGTTTTGGATCTAAAAATTGGCTCAAAAATGTTAGGCGTGAAAAGATATTTTCACTTAAACTTGCTATAGTTTTAGAGGTCTGACCCAATGAAAAGTCTAGTTTGCTGAAACTAAGATGCTGATTGGTTAATAGGTGATTATTGGTGTAAAGTGCATTATCCCGGAAGGGTGAAAGGTAGATATGCACTATTCCATCAAGTTGATATTCTTACCGTTTATTTATTTATCTGTTTATCTCAATAGCTGGAAGTATGTTTTCTTTTTTTTTGTTTTTTTACTTGTATCCCTTTTTTCTTGCTGTTTATATGATCCTGTTTTACATATTCCTATCTCAGATTTATATTTAAAATATTTCTAAAAATTATAACCTACTTATTCTTATCAAACTGTTTGAATTCAGTTATTTTGCCCAATATATCTCAAAGTAATTCAAATCAAATCTTATTTTCCTTTTATCCTGACATGAATAATGTTATCTCATTATATATGTAACTCTGTGTGAATAATTTTTTTTCCATATTTTTTTCTATCTACTAATTTGCCTTGAGTACATATCTGTTCGTGTGCATTCTCAGTGATCTATATGTTAAGTTTGTCTATGTCTTTGTTATTGTAGTATATACAAGAAGAATATGGCATATGTCAGGTAGGGTCATCATCTTTCAGTTGCGTCTCTGTCTTTGAGCAGAGTGCAGCTCAGTTGTGTCCCTGTCTGTGGATGGAGATGCAGCGGAGAAAGAAAAATACTGAGAGGTGCCTGGTCTCAGGGAACAGCTGCTCATGGCTGTACCCACCTCATTGCACTAGTCATTGCACATTTGTGGGGACTGGGCAATTTTTGGCCCTGGCCCAGGTGTACACGCTCAGGTTCTCCACATCAAACTTGACCTTGTGTCACATCATATCTCAATGGGGAGACTGGTTAAATATCATATGAAAGAAGAGTAAATTTTAGAAACTTTTGTTTATGTTAGGTGTTTAGGCTTATCTTACTCTGTTTCCAGTTTTATTTAAATCTAATTCTCTCTGTTGTTGCACTTGAAAAAGTCCAGATTATATCTCCATAAGTGTTGTAGTTAATTCTTCAATTAAACAACTACTAAAATGCTACCTTAAGAAAAGCTTTTGTTAGAGCTTTTCCTGATGTCAAATATTTTGTTACTTTGCCTAATTTGAGAATCGACTCATAACAATTTATGTTTTCTCTCTTTATCAATATATAGCTTCATATCTTTGCAGTATTCCAAGTAAATTCTTAGTTTGCTTCTGCAAGCTACACATCTTTGAGGGTGTGATGAAAAATTTTCAGCCCACCTCCAGTTTCCAAAATCTGACCACATGAACAAAAACCACAGTTCGATTCTGACTACATTCTTAATCTGGCTTTGTAACCCTCCTTCATATAATTTCTTTGATTTCACTTTTGCATTTATTACATTTATGTGATAATCACAACCTAGTGTCTTGAAGAACATTTCATTGTTCTTGTAAAAGAAAAAATATCTCAAATTCTTTATGAATGCTAATGTCTACTATAATTGATCAGTTTACTGTATATATTTTGAATTATCCTTCTCAGGAAAAACATATGTTTGTTAAATTAACAGTTAAAATAATTTTTGTTATCAACAGTAGCACTGCTAGCTAATTATATTTTGTCTGATCCACATTAAAGATTTACATTTTCATTTTTAATTAATTGTTATGAAATTTAATAATGAACAAAAGAAAGGAAATGTTGTTCTGTAAAAAGTTAATTGTAGTAACTATGAAGGAAAAAAAAATTTGTTAAATTCAAGATTTTATTGTCTCAATGCAATGTAAAAATCTTTCTTTGTATGTGTTTCAATTATTTAAAATCAAGATATCATATATTTGAATATCCAGTAGAGAAGCAGGACATTAATCTGAATATCCTATTACTATTTTTGTTTATACAAATCTAAATTTATCTTTTTTTAGATCCAAATTTAATTTTTTTCAGATTCAAATTTAAATCCTTAAAATGTTTAAGTAAATTCGCTTATTACTAAGAAAATGTTTTTACCACAAAAATGTTTATACTGTATATGCTATGATGGACCTTGTTTGACTCCTGTTTCTGGTTAGTAAAATATAACATATATACATCATAACAACAAAGTGAGACATTTATACATATATATATATATATATATATATAGGAGGATTTATTATAAGAAGAATTTGTTTGTACTAATTCGGTGGTTGTTAGTAAATGTTTCTGTTTTGTGTTTGTCATGGTGAATAAGTAAATTATTTGCAAGTGATAAGTCTATCATTAAAAGGTAATATTAAACATGAGAATGTGATATTTGTGTAAAACTTATCTGTGGTCTTCTTGGAGTAGCTCAAATCCACATGCTCTCTTTGTGAGAGGCCAATGAAAAAAGAGGGTCTCTAAATTTCCTGCCAGTAGGGCGGTTTCCTTTTTTCTATGGAATCAAATGGGTTATTTTATTTCTTGTGATTGCGAGATCACTACATATACACACAGAGCCATTTCAGAACTCAGTATATAATATATATGTAAATAAATTATTATTATAATTTCAACCATTTTTTACATGTTATGTATATGTTTTTTTTAAATTTGGAACATCAGAATTATGTATTCATAAGATTTAAAACATAACAGCAAGGAACTAAATTACAATAAATTATTATTGAAAAATATAAAATTATTGATTTTAGTTTTAGTTATTTCAGTTCTGACTTTTTTCTTAAAAAATAATTCCAAATATGAAGATTTCATAACCTGTTGATCTTTAATTAATGCATCATACATGAAGACAGAAAGCATTATTTTTTAATCATGAGGTTGATTTAAAAACTATTTTTTTATTTGTTCCATAAAAAATTAGTACTAAAGATATTTATTAGCTAAACTGCTATTTTTTTCTTTTTTTTTCTTCTATAAATTTATTCCAAGTTTGTTCAGGTGGCTGAAACTTTGTTTTGTTTTTTTTGATGATCTATCTTGTAGCTTTCTTTACATGCATAATCCATAAGGTAAGAGAAATGTTCTAATAAAATGGTAATGATAAAAAAGGTGCTTAAACAAAGCTAGGAAGATTCATGGTATTTCTCAAAGTTATAGACAAAATAAAGGGTGTTCCAATAACTTGGACCGATTTTAAATGTGAATTAAATTTAAGTGTCTAATGATTTTTTTCTTTTTCTTTCAGACATAACAACTCTTTTGCATTTCTGTTTGAACATCCATTTCCGTAATAGGCTTTGATAACTTTAACGTTGTTTGATTGTTAATCTTTCCATGGCTGAAATTGCCAAAGACTTGATTTGTTAAATCTGAAAGAAAAAGAAAAAAATCATCAGACACTTAAATTAAATTTAATTCACATTTAAAATCGGTCCAAGTTATTGGAACATCCTTTATAAATCTTACATTTTTTTGTTTGATTGAGATTATTTTGTAAATTCTTCAAATAATCTCTTATATCTGTCTAAATTGTAAAAGGGAATTCAACTTTTTCTTAGTTTTCTTCAATATGAAGCATCCAATTCTACAAAGGAGAATTTACAAGAATTTAATTTTTATTATACTGATATTTTTATTTTCGTAGCTTGTTCATTTTCCCTTTTTTTTAAAATTTAATTTAATTATATATTTAATTACAAATAGGATCCAAACTTTTTTGATAGAAATTTTAAATATAACAGATATAATTTTTCAAAATATTTGGAATTTATTTTTGTAAATTTAAAGAAATATGTACAACAGTAAAGAAATAATTTCTTTTGAATGTAAAGAAAACATAACTTTAAAAAAAAATAAATGAACTTTGTGGCCTTCTTTTCTTTCTTGAAAATTCACCCAGATTAAAATATAGTGTACATTTTTCTAAGACTTTCCTTGGAATTACCACCTGAAAATACAGTAAAAATAAATTTTTGAGTTTACCCTTACCGAGAGAAAAACTATTTTTGAAGAGCTTCCTTATACGAAAAATTAGCCATTTTTATCAGTTTTTCTTGATGTCCTCACTCATTATCTCCCCTTGTCTTCTAATTCATTTCCATTGTCTAGAGCTTATGCAAAATGTGAAATATTAAGACAATTTGTCAACTGCAAGTTGATTATGTTAAGAAATACATTGGCAAGTATTTTTGTTTTCTTTTTTTCTTTCTTCATTTTTTTTTTCTCATGAAATTATAACCTAAGTTCAACAAAATCAATAATAAATCTAAATGACTTGCAGTATTTTGATAAAATAATTTTTATTGATGTTTCCAAATGAATATTTGATATATTTGGGATTTTTTGGTATACTGTGACTGCACTAATCTTAATTTATTATTTCTGAGCTCATTACAATATGATGTATGATTCCATTAGATGGATTCAATCTTAGTCTAAAAAGCTATAATTTGATTTTGGAATTGGGTATTTTCTTTGAATGGGAATCAAGTTTTACTGAAGATATGAAACCAGATGATAACTTTGAGTTCCATACCTGGTCTATAGCTCAGAGGATACTACTTATCAGTTTTACTTGATCTAAACAGATGTCTGAATTTTGGATTGAATAAGTAACTTGTATGAATGCAATGAAAGAATTAACTCTGATTTGGAGAGGCATTGGTAAAAGGACAGATCAACATCACTTGCTTTGATCTTATTTATTTATTATATTCTTTGTTGAAAGGGTTGGCAAAACAATGGCTAATTGCCATTCGATTCAAACTTTATAAAATGTTAAATAATAAGGACTTTATACCCTACATGCAAGCCGCCAATCTGCCACTGGGTGGCATGCCACTTGCGTTTACCACTGGTAGCTTGCTGTCGGACCGCCTGCATGTTTGTATCAGCAATATTATCACTGGCGGACCCCTAGTGGACCACCGGTGGCTGCCACCAGTGGTCTGCCAGTGGTAGGTGGTTCACATATTTTAATAATTTAGTAAATGTTTATAAATTTATGAATAAAAAAATTTTCATATTTATTTCTTTATAAATTGCTAAATGATAAATATTGCATTGCCTTAGTTTTAATAAAATTGTATTAGTTTTTGGAATGTTGTAAATATAAAATTATTCTTGTAAATAAACAATCTAATAAATAGTGTTTAATATTTTTGTAAATTCTCAAGAACAAAAAATATGTATAAATTCACTTTCATCATAAATTTAGGTTTTATTACAATTCTAATCATTACTTTTTAAAACAATAAACATTGCCGAAGAGTGAAGGTAATTAAAATAATAGCGGTGTTATGAGAAAATCCATGTTTTTAATGCACTGTATTTTTGCAGGCATAAAGGTTAAAGATTGCCCACTTTTTTTTAATCATTTCATCCCGATCAGCACAATAAAGAGGCCAATAGGATGCAGGTGGGTGGGTACTGAGGGTGCACTGGTTAGTTTTGTTTCAGATTTTTTAAAATTAATATTCAAATCATCAGTCATTGATATCATCTGATTCACTCCTGTTTTTTAATCTACTTTATCTTTGGTAAAAAATGTTATGATATAATCATAAATAATTTACACTTGTTTTCCGCTTGTAAAGTAAAAGAAAACTGATTATATATGTAATCATCATCATCATCATCATCATCAACCATGAATTGTATTATTTCCCAATGCCCAAATTATTGAGGACAATCTTTTCCAACAATCAGTGTCCTAGTTTGTAATTAGTCATAGTTAATTTGGTTATTTTTAATAAACTTTGTAACAGGAAAGCAAAAATATTTTAACATGATATTGTTAAAATAACTGGAAGCAACTGTAAGTTCTATTAGCTTCTTGTGGAACTTTCTTCCTGCTTCTTGTTTCCTTGTCACCTACAATCTTCAAAAATTTAAATGCAACATCAATTGCTATCGTCTGTTTTCTCATATCCTGTTCTTTTAGTGTCCTTTCTAATGTTTTCTTTCACTCTCAGTAACCCCTACTGTTTTTGTTTTGGAGTAAATAAGACACCCCCCAGTAACACAAAGGAACTAGGCAAGACACTTTAATATCTGTCTATATTTCTGAGATGAGGTATTATGTACATTATTTACATTATTCGGACTATTGTCCTCATCTTTGTCGCCATATTTATTACAACATTTCGGCTGTTGTACGCTCCGGCCTTCTTCAGGTGGTTGGAACGTCGCACTGAACACTCTATTTTGTTCACTGGGGTAGACTGTTCTAGTTCCATGTGCCATGTTTAATGGATGTCAGTTATCAGTTATCTCCTGTTAATTTCCCTCTGAAAGTTCTCCACTGCCTTAACCGGGTATTGAACTCACACTCTTTGGGTCCTGTCACTGGATCTAACCAACACCTTTATCCACTGTGCCATGTGTCCTTGAGGAGGTAACTGATAACTGACATCCATTAAACATGGCACGTGGAACCAGAACAGTCTACCCCAGTAAGCGAAATAAAGGGTCCAGTTCGACATTCCAGCCACCTAAAGAAGGCCAGAGCATACAACAGCCGAAACGTTGTAATAAACATGGTGACAAAGATGAGGACAATCGTCCGAATAATGTAAATAATGTAAGACACTTTAAATAAAGAACTTAATGTGAGTCAGGAGAGGTCTGTTGGAGTCAGTTGAGATATAATATTACAAGTGTTAGGAGTGAATTATAACAGTGGCAACAAGGGAAAAAGTACTTTTTACTTTGGCACACATGATAACAGTGATGGTGAGAAATTAGAACCATGTTGGTTTAATTTTTTTTCTTTGGTGTATGTAAAAAAGAAAAAAAAAAGAGAAATCAGGGAAAACCCAGATATTCTTTAATTATGAAATAATTATTAGCTCAACTGGTAAAAATAAAACAGCAAAACAGAAGTTGTTGGAACTCCAGAAACAACAACAAAATTTAATTGAAATAATATAGTAGAAAATGGAAAATTCTTTCACTCCCAACATTGTGGCAAAACCATAGCTGAATTCACATACATTTCAGGTGATGGAATTTTTTTTCCTGCTTATTTTAGAAGATATGAGCAAATTATCAGTGTCTGAGAAATGAGAGAAAAAAAAACAAGACTTTTGTTGAGAAAGTTAACACTGGTAGAACAGGAAAAATACTGTAATTTTGTACTACTGAAAAAAAAAAAACAGGAGACATTTGCTTTGAAGAAACAGTAAATATTCTAACTAAAATTTTTAGTGAGAAAAGTTTGTTATTCAATACTTGTTGGAAGTGTATTAATCCGATGAAAAAAGAAGACAATGATTTTGTCATATCTGTTGGAATCATTAACAAGGTGAAAGATTCAAAATAAATGAACTGACTTTGGATATGTTTAAGGGGTAATTTTTGTTCAAGGGTTAATGACAAAAAAAAGACACAGAATTGTGTGCTAGAATTCTAACGAAACTTGAACAGAATTAAAAACTAATACTACAAGAAATACTGAATGCATGTCAGAGAAACCTAAATCTGAGACACAATATGGAAGAAAATGAAGAAAATAATGTGCATACATACAAGCTAAAGTAAATGTGGAAAAAGAAAAATTAATCCATGTTTCAGATGTGGAAGTTTACATCTCAGAGATGACTGTTCCTTTAAGAGGTGTGGAAAAGTAGAACATAAAAGTCACATTGTAAAACTAAAGCAAGGAAAAGTTCTCAGAGAAAAACTTTTGTACACAGCATTGCAACAGAAAAATAATTATAGAAAACCAAAGAAAATTTGTGTATGTGAAAATGAATTATGTGGATGTAAAAATCCAAATAGTGGTAGTGATATCACAATAATCAACAAGGTGACATGGAAAGCACACAGAAAACACACATTCGAAAAAAAACTTTAAAAATCGCATGTGGTGTGTCAGGTAAGTAATCATTTTTTATTGGAAAAATGATATATATGGTAAAAGGAAAAAAAAATGGGAATACAACAGGCATTGGAATCAGTTAAAGAAAAGGTTTACTGCAAGAAAGGAAGAACCTATGCAAGTACTGTATGATATTTTTCACATACCAACACCTCAAAAATTCATCGAACATACAAGTAGGATTACTAAAAAAAGAAAAAGGAAATGTACAGAAAAACTAAAGGTTGACCCAAAATGAAAGAAATACAAAGTTCAAACTCACCAGAAAGAAGAGGGGGTGAATACTAAGAAATAAAATAAAATATTTACTAGTGAAAAAAATTTCAAAAGTGGGGATGTTGTAGAGTAAATGAGACACCCCTCGGTAATACAAACAAACTAGGCAAGACACCCTAAATAAAGAACTAAAAGTGACTCAGAAGTCCATTGGAATCAGTCAAGACATAATAACTGCTAGGAGTGAGTTATAACAGTTTTAGTATCACTATCATCTTTCTTAAAAAAAAAAAATTGATAATAGTGATTCATTTATCTTCATGGAAAAAACCCAAATTGAAAGTCAAGTAATGAACATCATAAGCAGGAATAATACCAGAGGAAAACTTTAATTTAGTATGACCAAGACTTGTATCATCTTGCCATATTATGTAAAAACACAAATGCCTGTAGGAAAAGTTGATGTAAGCTAAGAGGGAATTATTGCTATATAACTTTTTAGATTGAACAATCTACTTTAGGAATTTTGAAATTGTTTCTGACTTACTTTGTTTTCACTATTTACATGCATTCTATTATCCTTATCTTTGTTGTTGTTATCACAATAGTCCACATGTAAATTATGTAAATAACAACTCATCCCAGACATTCAGAGAGAAATGACCTTGTTTCCTTTAATATAGGTTTTAATCAAACTTGTTATTTCATATATTTCTAATTCTGTTTTTCCGAGACATTCAAGTATTGATTTTCAAAAGAATAATTTAAATTTACACTTAGTGAATTTTTTAATTTTAGACCATTTTCTTTGTTGATGTCCTATTGACCTACCAACTGACAGGATCTTTTATCATCATTGTCATTTTTATACTTTTGGAGTAGAGTTCCAGCACTGGACAGATGAGTGGATGGAAGGATAAAGGCAAGATGAATGTCTGTGACATTTGCCTCTTGAAATACCCAGTGAATGCGTCAATAGGCAAGCATTGATCAAATATAGGCTGGCTGCATTCTTTTGTTCAAAAATATTTTTCCTGTCTTTTTATTTTTTTATTTTTCTTTATTGATAAGCAATATCATTGTTAGAATAGCTTTGTTTCTTCCCTCCCCAAATTGAATTTTATTCATTCTATAATTGCAAAAATGACTAAAACCCTCAAGAATGACAACAAGACCCACAATAATCTGAATATTCTAAAGAGAAAGTCATCATTTCATTGCTCAACACTAAAAACATAAAATTACTGAATAACAACAAAGTGCAACTCTAATATCAGTCTACCCATTTACATCAAAGACTGTGAAAAGAAATAAAAGAATCTCATTTCAGTAATAAGTATAATGTAATGAAAACATTTTAAATTATGTTATCTATAAAAAAAATTGCTAAATTGACCATAGATTCTTTTAAAATGTTTTTTTATTAGTCAATAATTGCAACAATGAATCTCATTCTTGCTTGTAAAATTTGGATAACTCATAATTTATTGTTTTATTGTTGAAAAGTTAAAAGAAAAAATTCAATATTTTTATAGAATAAGCATATTGACCATCCAGCAAAATGAAAGTGAAATGTTTTATTTGATTTAATTATTACAGTTAATGAAATGTTTTCCGTTTATAGCCAGATGAGGTCATAATAGAGATGTTCACATCCTTGCATGATTTCAGCATTGGAAACATGCCAGAGGACCTGAGCAGCCCCATCTTTGTAGCATTACCTAAGAAACCAGGTGCAAATGAATTCGAGACAATCAGCTTAATGAGCCATATGACCAAACTAATGATCCAATTCCTGATGAATAGTGTTTGAAGCAAGATAAGACTGAAAATAGGACAAGAAAAGCATGGCTTTTTGTCAAAAGGAGACAGGAACAAGAAATATGCTATGTTGATGATTAGAATATGATATCGGAGAGAGCAATACAAATGCTGAAGGATGCACACTGATGTTTTATAGATTATGCAAAAGCATTTGACAAGGATGTATTTGAAGTAAATCTACTTGGTAAGGATGTTAAAATAATCCAGAACTTATACTGGGAGTAAACCACCTGTATATGGATAGAAAACAAATTGAGTAGCTACACATAAATAGAAAGGGGCATAAGACAAGGATGTGTCTTCTCCCCAGATCTGTTCAACCTCCACAGTGAGGCTATCCTAAGGAAGCTGGTGACCCTACCATGACTTATTATCAGGGGACAGAATCTTAACAATATAAGATACACAGATGACACTGTGTTGATGGTCAAAACCACAGGACTTCTTAGACAGAGTAGTAAAAGAAAGCAAGACAAAAGGATTAGCCAATAATTTTAAGAAGATAAAATATATGGTTGCCAGCAAGAAAAAAAATCCAAGATGCAATCTATGAATTGGAGATGTCGACATCAAACAAGTACAGAAGTTTAAATATCTGTGAAGAGTTTTAATAAAGGAAGGAAAATATGACACTGAAGTTCAAATGTACATCAGATTAACAAAAAATGCATTCCAAAAGCTAAACAAAGTATAAAGAAACAGGAAAATTTCATTAGAAACGAAGAAAAGAATGCTGAATTGCTATGTAATATCAAAATCCACTTGTATGGCAGTAAAATCTGATGAAGAAGGGAAAATAGAAGCAACAGAAGGATACTCAGAATTCCATAGATGGAGCAAAAGTAAGCAACAAGGAAATCTTAAAGAAAATGGCAACAAAATGGATACTTAAACTCAGAATCAGAAAGAGACAAATTTTTTGGGCACATAATGAGAATTAGCACCGGAAAACTTAATCCTCACAGGGAATATTGAGGATGAGAGAGATAGAGGAAGGCAGTAAGCCACCGACCTGATGAGCTTGTATGTATAGAGGGTGGGAGTTTTGGTAAAGTGAGAAAAGCTGCTAACGGCTACAAAGGATAAGAGGTTGTGGAGAGCCATAATCACCTACATCCTGAAGGGACACAACACAGAGAAGCAGAAGAAGTAAACAAAAGTTCACTTAATGTTGTAATCTTTCAAATTTTATGAAATGTTACTTCTAAGCAAAGTTGTATGAACATTTTTATCAGAGGACACATTTTTCTTTCATAAGATTTTGCGAATATTCAGGCTGGTAGATGAAAATAAATATATTGTTTATGGAGCATCTACTCAAATCTGGGTATTTACTAAAAATAACATTTAAAGTGATAAAAATCTGTTGGATTAATAAATAAAAAAAATTCCTTTTTTAAAAATTGCTTTTATTTTAATGTGCATCAATGTCGATAAAATCTGTTTTTACTATTTTACATACATTATTAGAATTTTTATTTTCAGAAAGTAGTTTGTAGAATTTTATTTTCTCCACTAAAAACCTCTACAGAGATATGTTAATTTCCTCTCTTATAACTCAGATTTGGTAGAGTAAACATCCATATACCTACTCTTAGATGCATTATAGAAGGCATGGGACACTTACTTTTTTGAGTAAATCTTCTGATATCTCCAAGCTTCTTAAGACTACCCTGTTTATTAATTTTGCACTTTTTGACCCTTTAAATAATTTTCTGAACACTCTGTTATTAAGAACCTCACTCGTTGATTGCATATTGATAAAAATGCTGATTTCCACCCATTCATTATTAAGATCCCTTTCTGCAGAGTACAATGAAATGGTTCACAACATGAATATTTTTCTATAAATATGATTCAAAATACTTCTATTAATTAAAATATATATTTTGTGCCATTTATAATTGTATAATTTTCAACTTCATATCAACATTTTCATTTTAACACATTTACATATATTCACTCTTCAAAAACTATGCTTTAATGTTAGATAAGCAAAAACTATCCTTGTAAAGTTGTTAACACCTGGCTATTATTGGTTTAAACAAAGGTATGTTGAGTTAATTCATCTATTGTTGTCAAAAACACTCCAAATGCTTACATACAAAAAAATCTGTAACTTTTAAAAAATCAAATCTTGTGAAGTTTGTTACATGCATCCCATGCAAGAGCTTTGCAGATGTTAGTCTTTTGGGGAATCTATTATGTGAGATCCAAGATATTTAAAGTCCTCACCTCTTTTGATGGATGTATTTTTTTCAACTTGGATGGTTCAGGGGAGGTTGTGATATATTTAGTTTTAATGCTTAACACAATTTACAGAGAACTGAGACCAATCTCTCTTAAGCTCAAACAAAAACAATTACAGTTTACTGGCCACTGCCATCGAGTGGGCAGGGAAATCGCCTCATCCTTACACCTATGGCATCTTTCTGGAAGTGTCTTATCATGAAAATTAACTTTACCAGACACCATAGCTTGGGACTCAGGGTTTGACATTTGGGGATCTGGGGACAGCAATACAGGACTGAACAGTGTGGAAAGGGATTGTTACTGGAGTTCCGACCAACTACAGGGAGGTCGAAGGATGATGATGATTATGATATTTAAAAAAAAAATAAGACACTTCTAAGTTTCAAATAAGGAATTAAATTTTCTTCTTCATAACGATGATCCTGATGTTCAAGGTTTGCAGATATAAGTAACATATATGAGTTTAGATATCCTATTTGAGAACAAACACTTGTATAACTATATTAAAGTCACTAACAATGGGATTCAAATTGATTAATGGACAAATAGACAAAATGGATCTTAATCTACAGAATTGTTTAAGTCATTGTGGTAATAAGCACATCCCATCTCCCCTCTCACTATAATAAAATAAACGTTTTCAGCACTAAGGCTAAATTAGTCAAATAAAGCTTCATAAGCTTCTACTTAGAGTTGTTGCTATATTACAATCATTATGAAAAGTACATATTATTATACGCTATCTTCATATTGCAAGCAATCATAGTATACTCTTATGAATTTAGTATGCAATATATTCAATCCAGTAAATATACAAAGCAGCCACAATGTTGTGTTTAGGAGGCAATATATTCAATCTCGTTGATATAACATGCAGCCAGCATGTTCAATGATTGTTTGGATATCCATTGGTTTGAACCATCCTGTAGATTTGTTTCATGAGTTTAACAGGTATTAAACTATCTATGATGAAAGCTAATATATTTTCTATCTGTCTATATCTCTGAGATGAGGTATTATGATTACTTACCTTATTTACATTATTCAGACTGTTATCCTCATCTTCATTGCCATATTCATAATGTTTCAGCTGTTGTACGCTCTGGCCTTCTTCAGTTTGATTGGAATTTTGAACTGAACCTTTTATTTCATCCATTGGAGTAGATTGTTCTAGTTCCACATGCCATGCCTCTTCCATATGTCGCAGGTATTTCCCTTTAACTGAACACTCCAAATTTTGATTCACCACTGCTGTAGCCTGATATTGAACTCACAACTCTTTTGGTCTAGTCACTGGATCTAACCAATACCTTTATCTATTCAATGTCAGCCTACAGCAGTGGTGAACCAAAACTTGAGTTGAGTTAAAGGGAAATAACTGAGACATCTGGAAGAGGTATGGCATGTGGAACTAGAACAATCTACCCCAGTGGATGAAATAAAGAGCTTGGGTTGAAATTGCAATCACCTGAACAAGGCTGGAGTGTACAATGGCTGAAATGTTATGAATATGGCAATGAAGATGAGGATAACAGTCTGAATAATGTAAATAATATAAGTAATATATTTTCTATGTAAAACATTTGGAAACATGTGATTCTTTTGATAAAAATTTACTCAATTTGGGTATCATTACTGGAAATTTTGGTTTATTAAAATTCCACTATGATTGACAATTACCTTGATTCAGAAATAGTTTTAATGTTACAATTTTTTTGTTTCAAGTTAGAGAAAGACTAAAATAATATGTTTGGTTACATAACCCTTGCTAGCAATAACTTCATCAATAATATTGGTAAAAAGGTATCTACATTTAACTATTTTATTTTTCTATATGTCCATATCTCTTCCCACTTTGCCATAGTTTTTTCCTGAAGTTCTTTCAGAAATATATTAAGTGGAAGATGTTCTTTATAAAAAAATTTGGCATTATTTAATAATGCTGTGTAAGCTAAAGTATGTTCTTAGAAACTGACTTGGTTTACACTCTTCAACTGAACAGTTCTTTTTTGTTCTCCAGTGCTTAATCCTCTGTCTCAACAATGTTGACAAAGCAACTTTAAGATATCAAAATGATGTACTTTTTTAGTGCTTGTAAAAAGAAAAAAAAAACAGATGAATTTGTTAGAAGTCTATAATCTCAGAAAAAAAAATGTTTGAAATGTTGGGTGTATTAGCTGAGATGGCCAGCTAGAAATACTTAGAAAAGTTATGTAACTTTTTATGTCTACAATATTTTCTAGTCAATATCACGTCTACAAGAAAGCAAAATGCTTGTAAAAAAATGAATGAATTCTCTTTAACTAATTTTGTGGTTGTTGATTTAAAGAACCCATAATAAGAATTTCCAGAATATTATGTGTATTTGTAAATTTCAGAAATATTCATAATTTTATTTGTCTGTAAGTAGAGTGGTGATATAACCGGTGACCTAAGTAGATCTAATTTTCATAGCACTGCCTAAAGAGCCAGGTGCAAGCAAATGGGAACTACATCAAACAATCAGCTTAATGATCCATATAAGAACATTTATTATTATTTATTATCCAAATTCTGATGAATAGAGTGTGCAGCAGAATTAAACCAGAAACAGGCTGAGAACACTACCTGGGTTCGTTAAAGACCCTAGAACAAGGAATGCAATATTTATGCACAGAATGATATCAGAAAGAGCAAAAACAAATGCATTTTCTTATACTTTATAGATTATGCAAAAGCTTTTGATAAAATGCATCACAAAGAACTGTTGGAACTGCTAGGTAAACTTGACGTATTTGGGAAGGATATTAGAATAATCCAGACTCTATACTGGCAACAAACTTCCTGCATATGGATAGAAAATGAATTCAGTAAATATACAAAAATAGAAAGGGGTGTAAGGCAAAGATGTGTCTTCTTACCAGACTTATTAAATTTATACTGTGAGGCGATTCTGAGAGAAATTAGAAGTCCTACCCAGATTCATTATTGATGGCCACAATCTTAACAACATGAGATATGCAGATGCTACAGTAATGACATAGAAAGGAAACTACAGGAACACCTAGAGAATGTAGTGAAGGAAAGCAAGAAGAAAGGATTAAACATCAGTTGCAAGAATATAAAACACATAGTTGTTAGCAAAAGGATGAGCCAAACATGCAAATTACAAATTGGAAATCTAAAGTTAAACAAGTATAACAATTTAAATATCTCAGAATATTTTCAGCAAATGATGGAAAGTGCTACACTGAAATCCAATAGTTCATTGAGATAGCTAGTAGATGCCTTCCAAAATCTAAGCAAAGTATTAAGTAACTGGAAAATTCATTAGAAACAAAGAAATGAGTATGGAACTGTGATGTAATATCACTCCTCCTGTATGACTGTGAATGCTGGACAATCTTAAGAAAAGACTTGAAGCAATAGAAATGTAGTCCTACAGAAGGATGCTGAGAATACTATGGACTGAACATGTGAGCAACGACAAAGTTTTAAAGAAAATGGAAAAAAAATGACACTTGTACTTAACACCAGAAAAGGACACTTGAAATTTCTAGGGCACAAAATAAGGAAAGAGAGCTTGGAAAAATTGATACTCACAGGGCAGATTGAAGGCAAAAAGGATAGAGGAAAACAATATGTAACCTAATTTGTGAAATTGTGTAAATCATTGGCAGAGTAGGATTTTGGAGAGATAACAAAGAGACAAAATTTATTAAGAGATACAAAGGGTAGGAAATTGTGAAGAGCCATGATTGGCAATGTACTGAAAGAACATGGCATATAGAACAAGAACATACTTAGTACAACTGATGGTAATACATCATCAACATCATGTTGAAGCTTTTATTGTGTGTGTGTATATATATATATATATATATATATATATATATATATATATCTCCATTAAAAATATCATGTTCATTTAATAATTATTCAAACGACTTTGTGCAGCCTTGTAATAATTAGCATTCCTTTTTAAGGTGGAATTTCAATAGATTCAGTTTTCATTAAAACTGTTACCAGTAGTTAATAATTTCATTGTAAGAAGCCCAACTTCTTTAAAATTGTAAAAGATGGAATAGTAACTCAGAATTATACAAAACCATAAATAGTTTTTACATATGCTTCCTAATAGAAAGTAAATATATATATAAGTGTTAGTATAAATAATTTGTCTTCATTGTATATCAGTGATTTTGTGAATTCCAAATAATATTGATTCCTACACTTTACTGCTCAGGTTTTGTCAGAGTTGGTAATTTCGTTTTTGTAGAAGAATTTGATCTTTGTCAAATATCTTATCAAAGAAATCCAAAGTAGAACTAACACACATTCAAAATTTAGTTGAAATCATGTCCAGGTTTCTGTAAGAATAAGTGTAGATCTCTATAAGCAAAGTAATGTTTATACTTTGGATTCTGTAATAAATCTGTATTATAATCAAATGTACCACCTACCAATTTTTGTTTCCATGGTACCCAATTTTTCCCTGTCAAAGCTAAAATAACTTGGAATTAAAATGTCTTACTGGGAGTTGGTTTGAGATAAAAAGTAGCATCTTGATTATGCAAATTAGTTTCATTTAAATATTTTATTTGTCTTTCATAAAAATCCCTTTCTTCTTTGAAATCTTTAAAAAGCTAAAGGTTATGGAATTTTACAAGTTTTACAAAATCTTTTTGTTGGCGGAAAATACAAACACTTGTAATTAACACACAAGTATGTAAAAATAAATAAATAACCAAGTTTGTTGAATAATGGTGTCACACAGACCCCTCCATAAGTATTAGAACAGCAAGGTAAATTCCTTTGTTTTTGTTGTTCACTGAAGACATCTGGATTTAAGATCAAAAGATGAATATGAGACAAGAGTTTAGAATTTCAGCTTTTATTTCCTGGTATTTACATTTAAGTGTGGTAAGCAGCTTAGGGCATTCCACCTTTTGTGTCAGATCACCCCATTTTTAGGTGAGCAAAAGTAAACGAACAGATGTTCTTAAAGTAAATAACATTTAATATTTGGTTGCATAACCCCTGCTAGCAATAACTTCATCAAGCCTGTGATCTGTAACAGTGTAGGTAATGTTGGGTGTTGATGTATTATTTTCCCCATTTTTATTATTTGTTGCATATGTTTGGTTGCATAACCCTTGCTAGCAATAACTTCATCAAGCCTGTGATCTGTAATGGTGTAGGTAATGTTGGATGTTGATGCATTATTTTCCCCATTGTTATTATTTGTTGACTGTAATAATGACAGAAATTAAAATGCATAATTGTACAATAGCAACAATAAAACCTTGAGAAACGTGGTGACATAAATAGCAAAAATTTGTATTTTCTTTTTGTGATGTGAATTACAGAATATTGGTATGGTGTGTGTAAAAATGTTCTCTGTGTCTCTTTTGTTTAAAAGTCAGTGCTTACTTAGTTTGGTTCTGAGAATTTCATTTGTGAGGATGGTGTTTGACATTGTCAGTGCTCTGGAAAGATCAAAAACAAGCATGTTTTTCTGTACTGCTACTTGTCTCTCATCTACTCTACTACTGACTACTGCTAAGGGTACCCAAGTCTACACTACTGATTTTATTGTGGTAGAAGGGTCATTTTATTAATGATGAGGCTAGGATGATGAAATATCCTTCTTTTCTATCATCACTGATGGCAAGGTTATTTTTAGAATGATGAAATATCATCTTCATTCTGGACCATAACAGACCCATTGACATCACCAAACTGTTGCATTCTTCATTTGTAATGCTTTTCCAGACTTTTAATTCAGCCTCTTTCAGTTCTTGTTTGTTTTGGTGGGGGTTTCTTCCCCTAGTCTCCTCTTCAGGTGATGAAATGTATGCTCTGTTGGGTTATGGTCTGGTGACTGACTTGGCCAGTCTAAACTGTCCTCATTTTTCCCCTGATGAAGTCCTTTGTTGAGTTGGTAGTATGTTTTGGGTCATTGTCTTGAGGCATGATAAACTTCCACCCAATTAGTTCGGACACATTTCTCTGTAAATTGGCAGACAAAATGTTTCTGCAGACTTCTGAATCCATTTTGCTGCTAGCATCATGAGTTACATTATCAATAAATATGAATGAGCCTGTTTCAGAAGCAGCCATTCGAGCCCAAGCCAAGACACTTTCTCCACCGTGCTTCACAGATGAGCTGGCTTTGGATCATAAGCAGATACTTTCTTTCTTTACACTTTGGCATTTCCATCACTTTAGTATAGATTAATCTTTGTCTTATCAGTCCATAAAATTTTCTTACAGAACTTTTGTCACTCATTTCTGTACTTCCTTAGAAAATTCAAATCTGGCTTCTTCCGATTCTTACTGCTTATAAGTGGTTTGCATCTTAGGGCATGGCCACTATATTTCTTCTTTCAAAGTCTTCTTCAAATGGTGGATTGTGAAACCATCATCTCTGCATTGTGGAGTTTGTTTGTGATGCCATTGACTGTTGTTTTGGGGTTTTTCTTCACAACTCAAACAATGTTTCTGTCATTAACTGCTGTTTTTTTCCTTGGGCAACCTTTTCTGTTACTCAGTACACCAGTAATTTCTTTCTTTTCCAGGACATTCCAAATTGTTGTGTTGGCTATGCCCAATGTTTGTCCAATGTCTCTGATCAATTTTCCTTCTTTTCTCATTTTCAAAATGGCTTGTTTTTCTCTCATAAACAGCTCTCTCATCTTCATGTTGGTTTATCCTTTTTTGACAAGAAATGAAGTCTTTACAGGCTAAACCCAAGAGTAGTCATTCAGAGCTATTTAATGTTTAAACAATCAATCTAAAAGGCAACGCCTGGGCAACAAGAAACACCTGTTAGTCACATGTTCCAATAGTTTTGCTCATTTGAAAAATAGGTGGGTTCAAACAAAAGGTAGTATGTCCTAATTTGTTTAACACACCTAAATGTAAATACCAGGAAATAAAAGCTGAAATTCTACACTCTTGTCTCATATTCATTTTTTGATCTTAAACCCAGATGTCTTCAGTGAAGAACAGAAACAAAGGAATTGGTCTTGCTGTTCCAATGCTTTGGGAGGGATCTGTATATTTTAATTTTTTCTTGGCATGTTTTGATACTGTTTTATCTAGTGATGTCATCACTCTTCTTTTTTTAGAATCATTATTACAAATTGCTTTAGTTACTGACAATTGAATAAAACTTTCTTGTTAAAAGTACCTAAATGTTTACTTAGTAAGTCATCAAAAATTAATTTCATCAGATTAATAATAACTTCAAGACAGCTGGACATCCTGAGCTTGAATAAAGATTACTTCACAATGAATTTATACAAACAGCTAATCTAACATTACTGTAATCTACTGCACTGAACATGTGAGCAGCAATGTAGGGAAAATGGAAATAAAAAGACACTTATTAATAGAATCAGAAAGAGTTGAAGTTTCTAGGGCACAAAATAAAGAAAGAGGGCTTTGAGAATTTGACACTCACAGGGCATATTTTAAGGCAAGAGAGATAGAAGAAAGCAGCAAATAACCTACCTAACAAGTTTGACAGAACAGGGATTAGGGAAGATAGCAAATAGACAAACTTTACTAAGAGCTACAAAGTACAGGAAGTTGTGGAAAGCCATGTCCTGAAGAAGAAACCCCCACACAGCTAGGAAAGCACAAAAGGATCCTGATGAATAACCCGATGGAAATGTCGACATTCTATGTATAAACAATAGACTTCCAATTGGTTGCTAACATATACTGGCAGGAAAAATGCTTCACCATTGGATTGCTATTATCTACAGTAATGGTAAATATATGCAGGAAATTCTTTCAGGGAATTGCTTTAGAAATGTTACCATTGAAACCAACCAGGTGGCTTAGATATGTAGATGACACCTTCATACTCTGGTCCATATGAACTCAATAAGCTTTTCAATTCAGTTTACAATGGAAAAAGAAATTTCTTGGATGTACTAATAACTCACACAGTGTATGGCTTCCAGATATTCAAATATTGTTTGCAAACTTTCACCAAACAATATCTGAACTTAAATACACACAATGCAACAGTGTCAAGAAAGGGATGATCTCCTGCCAAAATATCAGGTAAAACTTGTATGTGGTGACTTAAGCACATGCTACTAAGAGATGATCAGCATTAGAAAGAAAAATTCAGCGTAACAACTTCCTTGAAAGTATAACATCTGTTTCCACAAGAATGGATGGAAGAATCAAAGACAAGAATTAAAAATGTGCCAGGGTCTGTCCATATAAGAGGTACATTTGAAAAAAAGTCTAGGTACCATAGTGAAGAGTTTGTCCAAATAATTACCATAAGAGTATTTATAGAAAAGGCACAGAAGTAAAATTATGGTGGTGGGAAAGTGACTGAAGCTGAGAGTTTAATCATCATAGCTCGCAAAGATGTAATTATATTGCTTAAATATTAAAACTCAAAACTTTCCATGAAATCTTATTAGATTTAACAAACTTCATTTCATCTCTCCTTGGATAGGTGTTATGCTGGATTGCAATGGAACTGCTGATTTTCTATGAAAATTCAACTTTTCTTACAAAATATATGAATATATGAGAAAAAGAAATAAATGGTTAAATGTTTGTCCTTAGCTACCTCTTCCAAATTGAGTTATTATGCAATAATAAAACTTGAGTAATCTGGCGTGAAATTTATTCATATCTTTGCTTAGTTGGTAAATGGAATTTTGTTGTTTTTAAAAGATACTGAATGGAAAAACAAAAATAACATGCATTCTTTTTGCTATTCTTTTTTAACTTAAAAAAAATTGATCTCATTTTGTGTTCAATGCATTGTACTTAAAGTTAGACATATTAGAAGATATTTAATTTTGGACAGTAGGGCATTATCCCAAACCAAACTTAATTTCTATTTTAGTCACTGACCCATTGTGTATAGTTCTTATTTTTTTTATTGACAGATACCTGCTTCATTAGAACATATCTAACAGTCTTGAATTAAAAGACAAAACATGGTTACACAATTCAATTTTCCTTTGTCATATTTCTTTTATTCTTTCCAAGTTTCTTTTATTTTATTGGCAATATTTCAATTCATTGTACTTTTATTTGTTATTTCTTTAAAAAGAAAAAGGGGAGTAAAAAAAATCAATTTTTCATAATTTTGTGTCCTCTGTGAATTTCCTCTTTTTCTACTAATTACTCCATTCAACTTTGTTGTCATCGTTTTTTTTTGTAGTCTCTCATTTTTCTTTCTTTCTTCTTATTTATATTCTTTCCCATCCCCATTACCCCAGGCATGTCTTTTATCTCTCTCCAAATTCCACCCTTGTTTCATCTTTCTCATTTTCCACTCTGAGAATGTCTTCTGCTGTGGAGCATTCCATGTGAAATAACCAAACTCTTGGCAGCTGTTGGAGATTCCTTTATCCGAACTGCTTTTCATCCCCCTGTCCAAATAACATCAAAATTCAATCGTAATAAACCCTGCATTTACTCCATTGCATTACACTTTGATCTGTTGTTTATGCCCTCAGCTACTTTCGGCTGCAATCTGTAAACTCAACATTTCTCAGGAACATCTTCATTCAAAACCATCTCTCATTTCATTAGCGTTTCTTTTTTTTCCCTTCTGACTGCATTTATTATTTATATCGCACTTTGTTGATACACATTTTATTAGTTTATGTTTAAAGTTTAGTGAGCATTTGGTCATTTTCTGGCACCCACAGTTTTTGTTCCACTTTTTAGTGAGTGGTATAAACTAATTTACACATGGAAAATGAAACCTCAGACATTTTTAGCTATCAATCAGTATTTACCTGATACACAGGTAAAATTTTATAATTTCTTTTCTAGATTAATTTCTAACACAAAGAAATTAATGATTATCATAAAACCTTTTGATTCGCAAACTATTGCTCTACCATAGATACCTATATGTAACTATTTAGTGTGTCATATGATTACAGTGTTATAGGTGTATTTATTAACCTTTGCTTAGTCTAACACAAGGCCAAGGGTAGAAAATAATGAGAAGAAAAATTATATTACATGACTTTTCAAAGGAAAATGGGTTGCCTGTCATGAAATCAGCAATGTTGTTTAGTTAGAAGCTAAGTGTGTTGAATTTGTGATATGCTGTTAAAATTTATAATTGCTTCAACTTGTTCTATACAAACAATGGAGACAGAGCAATAGAGCTGTTCTTTGTTTGTTTGTTTGTTTGTTTGTTTGTTTAGTTGCATATCAACTCCTTGTAAGTCATTTAATGCTGAAATTTAATTTTCTTGTGAGCATTCGTAATTTCTTTGATAAAAAATGTATTGTTACAATTTTTTTTTCTTTGTACTATGAAAATGTATTGCTGGTATTTTTACTATAAATTTTTTTATACTTTCATAGTGTTTTGACCCTAGTTTGGGGTTAACTATTTGCCCATAAGTAGTAACCTAACAGGTGCTACCACTCCAAGCCTGAGTGGACCTGAAAACAACAGCAATTAAGATGTGGTACCATGCTCCTCAAAACCTCCTAATCAGAGGCCATGCTGCTGGATGTAGTTTATCATCATACCCAGAACAATGTTCTTTGCTATGTTATTGATTCTCTTGTCATGCTTTCAGTTATCCACCATAATCTTATGTTGTATTTTTGTATATTTGTAAATTCCTATCCTAACTTTGCATGTAAGAGATGCCACAATTGGGTGTTATTAAAGAAAAGAAAAAGCTTCAATTGAGTCAATTTTTGTATCCATGTATTTTTCTTCCTAATTATTAGAAGTGAAATAAATGTCAGTGTAGTGAGTTCAACTATGCAAGTAAAATGTTTGGCTCCCTGTACTGCTCCAGTAAGTACCTGACTCCTCCTGCTATCCACTACTTTAAGAGGGGATCAGACCAAAAATGGAGTGATGGCTGTTGACATATTTGGGCAGGAGCTGCCCAGTTCTCACTTTCCAGTCTTGTTAGAGTTAAAAAACGTCACCGAGTCCTTGTTGGAGAAGAATCATCTTCCACCCTTCAAATTCTATCTCACAGGTGGGATGTGGTTAGTCTCTCACTGCTACTACCATGGAAAGTGCTCGGATGAACTACATTTCTTGCTTCGGTCAGGTCTAACCTTCACAGCTAGGACCCACCATGCCACTTACATAGTAGTAAACCACCCACATTCCTTCAGTAATCCATCAGTGAGAAGTAAGTTCCACTCAAACAGCTTTTCCCATGAACCACTGCCCTGTGAAACAGACTCGCAAGAGAATGTTTCCCTGATCACTACAATCTTAACTTGCTCAAGCTAAGATTTAACTGTTATCACCCCCCCCTATCTATATAAACTACCTCTTATCATAACTCTCTACCTTGAGTGGACCCCGGGCCTTGTACAGGGTGAACCTTACTGTAAAAAAAAAACATTGAAAAAGTGTATACAAAAATCAATAAGTAGCTGATGTTTAAAAGCATGTGGCAAATTCTGCTGCTACTTGACTCTATACTGTGTTCAAACTTCTTTTACTGTCTATTTGGTAAACCAAGACAATCTTCTGCATACCATTAACTTTCATTCTATGTCAATAATGATTATACTGAATATCAGTGTCAAAGTCGAAGAAAGTTAGGATGAGAATACAGCAATCTCCACCAGTGTCGTGAACAATTTAAGCAACCTTGTCTCTTTATCTGTTAATTTTTAACATGCAGATGTGCATGTGTGAAGAGATCCTTTTTGGTCTAAGTTTTCTTCTATATCTTCATTCAAACGAATAGAGTAAAATAGCAATTTGAACCGAAAAGGCTTTAATAACATTTGATTTTAATCAATTTTATGGAATACAGTTTTTTTTTTACTTTCACTCTTCTAATCATTTGGTTTGTATTTTATAAATTATGGTTTAACCATATTTTAAATAGAGGTAAGCAATAAGTTTTGTTATTTGCAAGATTAAATATGATTTGACTGTCAGATATTTTTTCAATCTTCGTCCAATGCTATTTTTTTCACAGCATTCTCATCAAAGGATATTTTTAATGAATATTGAGGATTTTCATTTTCATTTAACTTTTTAGATGAGTTTCAGAATTTCATAAATGCTATTTGGTAAATGAAAGTAAAATTTTCAACTTAATTTCATGTAGAAAATTTTCCTTTATATTTTACACATTTTGTTTTAAAAAATTACAATACTACCACTTCTCAGAATAGTTTTAGAAAATATACCTGAAACTATGTTAGTGAATTTTCTCATTAAGAGCATAGCTTGGCCAAACAACTCTTAGTTCATTTGAAAAGAGTTATCACTACATATGTGAGATTGACTCATAAACCAAATGGATAAATATAGGTAAATGTACAAGTGTTTGTATACAAATATATATATATATATATATATATGGTGTCTATAAAGTTTGTGTGCACTTTAAAAAATTTATAACTTTATTTGTATTTGTGATAGAAATAATCTGTAAAAAATGTTATAAAGTTTAATGTACCTAGTTTTAAGTATAGCTAAAATAACTAATGTGATTTCAGGCATGACTGTAAATAAGTTGGCAAATGTTTTCCATGAACTGCAAAATCGTATTACCCTTTGTATTCCTAATGATGGAGGACATGTGGAAACTTAAATAAAATTTCAATAGAACCTTAAAAAAATAGATTTACTTCTTTCTAATGCTTTTTACAAATTATTTCTATTGCAAATACAAATAAAGTTATAAATTTTTTAAAGTGCACACAAACTTTATGGACACCCAGTATATATATATATATATATATATATATATATATATATATATATACTCTATAGTGTAAGAAAAAATATGCTGTGATAAAATAAAATTATAATTAATGTACTAATAAATATAATGCATATCAATGAAAATAAATTAATATAAAATAAAATAGAAACATAAAAATATGTAAATAAATAGAGCAAATAAATAAAAATAATAAATGCAAAAAATAAATAAGTAAATAAACACATTACTAATAGCAAGACTAAAGGTTGGAGAAAAAAACAAAAAGACATATTTTATTATTATTAATATTATTATTGATTTTCATGGAAAAAATAGAGTTGCCTCCCTTGATTTCTAAACGTTTTTTTCATATTTATACCTTTTGATAACAACAGCATCTCTTCAAATTAGAATTTATAATTCTTATTTCCAACCTTAAATGCTAATCTGGGCCTAAATTCAAATCTAAAATTAAACTACAATTCATTTAAATATTTTAATAAGAATAATAATAATCCACCCCTATAATAAACAGAAATATTAAAGAAGCAATGTTAATCCAAATTTGCACCTGACAAATGCAGAATATATGAAACTATGAGTTGTGCAATCAATGTAAGATATTATGCATATTTCTTAATATACATATATATTTATATTTGTAAAAGACAATAGGAAAACTTTAATATTAGCCGACATGTTTCGTCCAATGTGGACTTTTTCAAGGCAAATATGAAATGAATTGTCTTTTTCTACGGGTTAACTCTGAAAATTTTTTCATATATGTATTATGTATTTGGGCAGCAATCCTTCTTTTATACAAGTTTCATTAAAGACAACTGACAAGGTACTGGGATTAAGTTTTTTATTAAATTTTTCTTGTGTTCATATAAATGTTTTATTTTCTGGGCAGAAAGTGTGTAAATATTTTCCAAATGTTTTGCATATCTGAGTGCTTTTGGCTATTCTTTTAGACATTGTCAAGGATGATTTTAATTTTAATTTTTAACTGAATGTATGGATTTTTTATGTATGTATCTAGAGTTAGAAATGTTATTTTTTTTCAAACACAGCACATTGTGGCCATGTTCATAGTGTTGACGTTTTTATTTTTTTATTATTAGTGCTTTCATTATTTTATTCTTTTGTACTATTATATTTACATTTTCTACAAGTATATTGCTGGTGGAGTTTGGTAGATATCTGTGTGCATTTAAATGAATCCTAATTGAACTATGGTCAGAGAGGTGTGACAAGAGTTTTCTTGGTATGTCCAATATAATTATTCATGGATTTGATTTGATCAAGAACACATTTCCTTAAGGGACATGTGAATTCATAAATAATATTGGTTCTCTGTAACTTAGATCTTGCAGGTATGTTGTTATTGTTGATAATAAGGTTAGATGTTTTAAATTTTTTTAGAATTTCATTTAAAAAAGCTTAATTACAGTAGCTCGTCAGTCATCTTTAATTAAACTTATATATATATATATATATATATATATATATATATATATCCTGATACTGTAATGCATGCTATGAAAGTTATTTTGTAATCCATTTAAAATTTATTTTTATGTTGAAAATATTAAATTTAGCTGTATTAAATGTGTGATTAAAAAAATAGTTAAAAGACTGAATTCTGTCAGTAGTTTATAAAAATACATTGTAATGAATCAAGGATTAATGCCATGTCTGTATTTATTTATGAATTTTCATCACTTTTCATGTTTTTCTGACATTATTTTGTTTTTTTAAATCTCTTAATTAAGAAAAAAAAATAACCCTAAAAGCTGAGTTTGTTTGTACCTGACAAATTTGTTTATCATTTTTTATAGTTTTCATCATGATTATTTTCTTCCTTCTTAACCATTAGCAGCTAAAAGTCAAATTTCCTCATCTAATGTTCATATTACTCTTTCAATACTATTACACTTCTCTCCCAACTAGAAGAAAAATCTATGTCCATCTTTTGAACTTCATCTCCAGCCCACTGCCATTTTTAACTATTCATAATTGTATGCTTTGGCTTGTATGATGTATTTCCTGAAAGTGCCATTGGAAGTGTTAATTTAGATTTTGCCATGCAAGTGATCAGTCCTTTAACTTTTTCCAATCACTCATTCTTTTGCAAATTACCAAAGCCTCAGTGAAATACTTTGCCATAATTTTTTTTTAAATTTTTTAGATGGCCTTTTTGTACTTTCTTCTCTTCTAAACATGCTTCATTTGCCTTCTTTAAGTTCTTTCTATTTTGAGCCTACCGTTAGGCTTGCTAATTTTTCTTCTCCTTTTTGTCTCTGTGGCCTGTGTACCAATTTGGTCAATCATTGAACAAATTTATTTGATTTGACGTGAATTCAGACTTTTATTACCTTGACTTTTTTATAATCTCATCTCAAAAAAGCTATTTTCACTGAAAGTATTTTTTTTCTTTCTCACGAAAACATCTTTTTCTAATCATTTTGTTGTCATTCTTCAGTCCAACCTATTTTTGGTCCGGGTGAGTCTATAATATCCATATTTGGCATTTGCCTTTACAGAATAGACACATAATTCGTATCTTCATTTTCAAAGTTCTTCGCTCCTTGGTTTGGGGAACTTTGAGACAATATTGTATTTGAATTTTTACTTTTATAAAAGCATTTGTTTCTCAGTCAATAATAAGAATTACTATTTCTATGAAATTCTTACTTTTTTCTTTTATATATTTCACTGATTGACAAATTAGATAGTCGATAAAAATAGTCATGGTACACTTTTGTAATCTTTATTGGTTCTTGGAATAAAAACATTATTTTAGCAATTCATCAATATGTGATATTTAATTTTGGCTTAAAGTGAAATGATCTGTATTTGATTTGAATGGTGTAGTACAAACTTCTGTTTCTTAGTCTTCTAGCTTTGGTAAACAAATTGTAGTATTTGTAAATTTGTTTTAAAATGTATATAAAATATGCTAAGTGTTAGTGGATTAGTAAAAATCAATAAAATAATGTAAAAAAGTTGATTCAATTAGTAATACTTAAATATGTAAAAATATAATTGAGTATAGTTGCTCTTGAATGACTTATAACATTTATCCCCATTTTTGTTATTTTAACACTAGTTTAAAAAAGATAAAGACTGATTAGAAGAATTTTCTGATTATTTGTTATTTAATGAAGAAATTACATAAGAGAATGATTTGATTCACAATGATTAATAAGAACTATTCCCTCTAAAGTATAAAACATTTTAACAATTTATATTTTGTGGTGATGTTCGAAGCAAATTTTGTTTCTTCCTCTTTATCACTTTGAAAAATTATCCTTTTTTTTTCTTTTAAATTGGTATCACCCCATGCAAGGCAGTAAAGCCACTAAGACACAAGGAGGGTGACAGGGTGTGGAAGAATTAGGAACAGAAACATTAATGAGTACGAATAGAAAAGAGTAATCAGGAGGGCAGCAGATAGCGATTGACTTTGAATTTAGCTTTTTGCAGATTAAAGTTAGCCGGAATGGAGTTCCACAAGCAAGAAGTGTGAGAAAAGAAACTGTTATCATAGAACTTATGGCTACATCTAGCCAACTCAATTGTAAATTGATGAGTAATATTGTGCTTAAATTCAAAAAGCCTACATACCATAGCAAAGAGCTTGTCCAAACAATTACCATGAAAGTATTTAGGGAAAAGACACAGAAATGCAACCTTATGGTGGTGGGAAAGGGACTGAAACTGAGGCGCCAGATCAGGACCAGTAATATTGCTGATTCTTCTTTGGATTTTATCAAGGAGCTCAAGATAAATAGCAGGGGTATTGAACCATGTGACAACAATATTCTAAGCATGGGTGAATAGTAGACTTATAGATATGTAAGCTGGATTCTGGAGAGAAAAATTGTCTAGCACAACACAGTAAAACCAACTTTCTTAGCAGCTGACCTGGCAATGGATTCATCATACTCTTTCCACTTCATGATTACACATTTTATTTGATTGCATTGGTAGAAATATTTATAAACGTACACACATATACTACTGTATATACATGTATGTTTTACACACTAATGATATAATGTTACTTTATATTATTATAATTAGCAAAGAAATATTTTATGTTTTGTATTGTATGTATTCTTATTTAGTGAATGAAAAAGATTAAGATGTTGGCTTATGATTTGGCTTGGAATAAATTCTTGAAGAATAACTGCTGTTTGCAAATCTTAAATATAATTGCACTTTTGATTCTTCAGAATATTTATTATAATTCTAAGCTTTATCATTTGCATATAATATTACAACCTAACATTCCAGAAAATAATAATAACAATTGTATTTATATATGCTGACTAAATATTAAAAAAATGAAACTTTAGTAGATAATCCCAAGATTTGAAAATATTTACTGCTAGAAATTTACCAGTAATTAAAGAAAAAGTCTTACTGAGTAATTAAAATTTCAGCTTTATTAAAATGAAGCGGTCAGGGAATTTCCATGTTTCTTAAAAGGAAAGAGTATTTTTATCTTTCCTGGTTCTAATTAAACAAGTGAACAAGAAATGGCAATGTTTGCAAATTGCTACTTGGGTGCTTGATTTTATTTGGACTACAGAGACTGATGGCAATTTTTCTAGGGATTCATCTTTAGGGATATTAACTGGATATTAACTGATAATAAAAAAATCTTAATTACTTCAGTGATTTTATTTTTATGCATGCTAGAATACCGAGGAAATAATTAAAAGTTTAATTAAATGCAAATTGAGTAATGAGACAAGAATTATTTCTTTACAAGGTTAGAAATTAGAATAAAAAAAGTCAGTGATAAAGAAAAACAGGATACATTAGGGGAGCCACCAGTTTTCTCTCTTTTATAATATGCACTGGTAATAAGAGAATCATCCTTTTTCAAATATTTCCTCAGACTTTTAAATAAAACTAAATCTGAGTACATACTACAGTCTAATAGTTAACAATTTCATCTCACTAGCAAATTCATTAGTGTAATGCATTTAATTCTCTTTGAGTATTCTGTTATTTTGACCATGTGCCAGACCAAGTTTAGGAAATCAATCAAAGAATCTATTGTTGCATGATAATTCCAGAAGATGGCTTTTTAAACATTGTAAAAATTAATTACCATAATTCCCCATGTATGCCTTCATCCATAATATGCACCCCTAAAATTGTGCTGAAAGTGTGGGGAAAATGCTTCTACTCATGTATAATATGCACCCTTTGTTTGGTAATCAAACTCTGTAAATTGTACTTCTCCAATTTCATTACGGCCAGCATTTCCTACACTTATTTAAAAAAATGGTTTTAAACATAGAATAATATTATTCTAATTTAGTTTTATGCTAATTCTTATTTTATTTTACGGCAACTTTTGAAAGATCTTTTGTAGCTGTGCATAATACACACTCAATTTTGCTTATTATTTTTTAGAAAAAAATGCATATTATATATGGGGAATGATGGCAGTATGGTATGTAAGTAGACAATTTTCTTCTATTTCCTATGTCTCTTCATGATATGGGCAGTCATGTTTTTCTACAACTTCCTATACTTTGTAGGTCTTTTACACCATCCATCCCAGTCCCTGTTCTACCCTCCATTTACACAAGCTTGTTAGGTAGGTTACTCCCTGTTTCACTCTGTTCCTCTAGATTTCAATATGTCCTTTGAGCGTCAAATTCTCCAAGCCTCCATTCTTCATTATGTGCCCCAGAAATTTCAGTTATCTCTTTCTGCTTCTAAGTATAAGCATCCATTTTGTTTATATTTTCCTTAAAACTTCTTTGTTGCTCACATGTTCAGTCCATGGTATTCTCAGCACCCTTCTGTAGAAAAACTTTTTCTCTTCTTTGTCTGTGTCCAGTATTCTGCTATATAGGGGATTGATATTACATAGCAGTTGTGAACTTTTATTTGTATTTCTTAATACTTTGCTTAATTTTTGTAAGGTAACATTTGCTAATTCAGAATACCTACTGAAAAGAAAATCTTGAAAGAAAATTAAAAAAAAACCATATAAATGATTTAAGGCAGTAAAACTTGCTGAAAGCTAAAACCTGTAAAATAATAAATAAAGCTTTTGTTTCTAGTGGATTGATCTTGGTTCAGCTATCTCATAAACTGAAGTATTTTGGTCTAAAAACTACATTTCTAATCAGTTAACTAATAACAGTTTTCAAGAACCAAGAATGAAATATGTAAATTATACTCTCAAATGCTAATGATGTATCGACAAGTATTCTGATCTCTATGTAATTTTGATGGTACATCCATTTTAAGCAGAAACAGATCTTGCCAAAAGTGAAGAATGAGACATTGTCTGTTGTCCTGTACCTGGCAGCAGCCAATATTTGACAAGCAAATAAGGACTTAAAGTGGAACTTCGTGTAGTCAGAAACCTATCAGAATCTCTGGATTACATACACTTAATCCTTTTTCATTTTTCTTGGTGTAGAATTATTCGAATAAAAATTTGAATGTTTTTCTTAGAAACAAAATTCCTTTGTACTGTGTGATCATTGCATTCATTTAGATTTCTGATTTTTAGATTGAGACAAATTCCTCTCAGTTTCACAATTTCAGCATTATTACTTCATACTTGATAGTTTTGTCAATACATGATGACTTTTATCTTTATTGAATCTGACAAATTCTTGACACAGCTTTGCTTATGTGTTCTGTACAAGAAAAGAGCTTTATTCTTTTCTGGAGTTTTCCTTGACATTATTGATTTTTTTCTCTTTGTTAGTTTATGGTTTGTTTTTCATTATTATTTTACATCATATTTAAATTCTGATAGCGAATACGACCAAGTTGGTGATGACTTTGTTTTGATGTACAGTTTTGCTAGCCTGATTAATGTTACGACTGATATGACTGCATTAAAATTTTTCACAGTAATCAGAAAAAAAAAACAATTGTATGCCTGGGAAGCAGGTGCATTGGTGTATATAACTAATCATGTCTAGCAGCTATCATTTATGTTAAAGAAAATGGTGACAACCAGTGCATGTGTATGAAGTTGTCAGTGTGTGTAGGTCAGTTATTCCTTCTGAATTTTTAGGTAAAGGTGTATTTGTTCAAAGGCAAATCAAATACAAAAAAATTCTTTCTTCTGCTTTAAAGAGAAATAATGAGAAAATGTATATGTTTTTGTTATTTAGGCTTTTCAATTTGTCTCTAGACAGGTTTATCAGAAAAGAGCTTTCCTCTTTTGGTACCTTGACTTTATGAATTTAAACACAGTACTAGATTGGAAGCTAGGTCTCATCCTTTACAGTTGAAATTGCTTTCCAGTCAACTTTGATCTTCAAATATTTAAATGCAATGTCAGTCATTATCTTATGTCTTAGTTTCTGTTCTTTTATTGTTTTCTCTCCTTAATAAGGTTTTTTTTTTTCTCATATTCTTTCACACTCGGTAACTCTTTGCATCCTAGTGGCTTTATTGCCTTGCTTGGAGTGAAATGATTTAAAAATATTGATATGAGTTTTCTCCTCAACACAAAATGTTAGTTAATATTCATGCCATCTGAATGTTATGAATTTTTATTAGAAATAGCTCTTTCATTCAAAGATAAAAATATTTAAGAAGAAACAGAATTTATTTGAAATTATTTTTGTTTTATCTAATTGGAGTAACACCCCAAACAAATTCCTGTGAATTTGTCCATAAAACATTCCTTTAATCTTCAGAAGTACAAAATACTGCACTGAAAGTTTGCATGAACATTAAGAATATTTTTTAAAAAATATTCATTTTATTTTTTAAAATTCATTGAAAGCTTTTAAATTTTCATCTTCAGTCATAACCATGACAAGAGACACAACAATATCCCATAGTTAATAAGTTGCATTTTTTTCTCATATTTCTTTTGACCTGTTGTCATTGGAAATTTTTAGAATTGATTGAATAATAAAGAAATGTTCCTGATTTGTTTCTCAGCTACAAAAACTTGGCAAATTTGTTTTCATTGTTAAAGAAAAAATAATGCAAACAATAATAACTATGAAGCAAATATAAAGCAACAATGATTTTAATGAGATAAAAAAGTAAACAACCTGTCTTTGTTGAAAAGGAATTTGTCTCTCATTTGTGGCCTAATGTGCAAAAGTAATTAGAGGATTACTTTATACCAGTTTGTTTCAACCCAAACCCTGTCCCCATCTTGGTTGTTATATTCAGAATTTTGGCTGTTCTCTCCTTTCGACTTCTTCAGGTGTCTATTTACTTGCTAACCTAAAAGGAATTTTCAATTTCTTTGGGAAAATGCATCTCTGTCAATAAAAAATAAAATCAACCTATGTCATACCATTACATTTTTCTCGAGTAATGTGAGCTGTCATCTCTCTGAACAAAGTATCTATATACAAACATCTAACACAAATCCACAAAACTTCTGTTAATTACCATCAGATTATGGTAAAAAATAAAACTGTACTTTGTCAATCCAACTGCAAAAAACTTTTAAAAAGTTTGGAGACACTTCACATCAATATATGACAAAAGTAAAATTTGTTCCAATTGTGCTTGTACACGTTAAAATGCCTTTGAACTGTAATGTCATGTTTCTACATGGCATGAAAATCTATTCTACCATGATAACATGTGACCCTTCATTCATTTCAAACCCACTATTATTAACCACATAAAGTTCATACTGGCTTTTTCTTGACTTCCCTTCCTTGAAAATGACGAATGATGGTTGAAAGTACTCAAAACATTACATATACTTTGGGCTTATTCTTTTACAAGTTTCCACTTGACAAAACTTATTCAGAACCAGGAGAAGCTTACTAAATGTGTTTGTAGATGTTGGTTTTTATATTCAAAATGAATGGATACTGATTGAACGTTGTTTTAGAAGGTTTATTTTCTTTTTTAAGAATATAAATTGTATCCTTCTTGTGTGGTAGATTTTGTAGCTTATGGTACATTGGAATAGAGGGAAAGAGAGAGAGAGAGACTCCTCCTTCTTTGTTGTAGGCAGTCATCTTGATTAGTTCTTTGGTGGTTAGAAGAGTAGACCAGCCTGTCCCAATTTCTGGCAAAACTATAGAGAGAACCGATTTGAAAACTTCTTTTCCTTGATTTATATCGAGGACGGTAAAGGTTGGTGAATGTGGGTTGAATTGTCCTTCTCTTTGGTACAGGGTTGTTGATCTTTTCTTTTGTTTATTCAGGTATCTGGCTTCAGAAACAAAGTTAGGTGATTGACTTGTCTTTAAGAATGCTCCTGTTAATGTTATGATAAATAGGTGAAACTTTTCAAGAATTCAAGAAATATTTTTATTTATTTATTAAGCTTTGCCTTCTACTACAGCTTAAAAGACATCACTTGTCCATTCTATTAAATAAAATATGTATAAACAAAACATTGTTGCCTAAATCTACTATGTTTAAAATATATATATATCTAAACATAAAATAGCAAAAATATTAAGCTTTTAACTAGACCAAGGATTAATTGAACAGAGATAAATCAGTAGTATGTAGTGTTATGAGTCCCATAGTAAAGAAAAATATCATGGAGGAGTTATTGTCATTAACCACATAGTTTGTCTTTGTCAAACCAGGTATAGCTATTCTGAAATTTGCAAAACCCTAAAGGTAGAGGAAATCTATTTCTCTATCACCTATTAATAAATCCTTTGAAACAACAGTTAATGTTATCCGAAAGAAAGGATTTGAAAGGTGCCAAACCTCATCATTCAGAAATGACCACTTGCTGAAATTTACACTTCTCAAGGACATGAATAAAACCTACAAAAGCTGCCAGCAAAATTCAAAATTCATGAAAACAGCATTCTTTCATAGAGATCAATAACCACAATGTTATCTAATGTAGATTTTGTATCTAGAAGGGCTGTTAAAAATTCATTGCTCTCTCAGATAAGCATGAATGACAAAAGGAAGTTCTTGGCATAATATGGAAAATTTGATTCCTTATGTTTCCATGGAGTTGTATTAAGTAAGGAATCTAGATTTCAGAGACAGGTCTTCAAAGGTCTGGTAATAGTGAATGCATCTTTACTCCAATACAGTGTGCAGGAACTGGTTAGTTGTTATCAATACTATGGCATACATGTAAATATTGTAGAAAGGATTGCCTCTTATAATTGAAAAAAATGTTTTCTAAAGAGAATCAACCAGATATTGTTTTTCAACAAGACAATACTCCTACCCACATTGCAAAACCATCAAAATGTGGCTTGAGTTCAAATCCATCTGGCTTAGGTTTTGATCTGGTCAGCGTATATGTTCAAACTGTTAGTTTCACATTAAATACAAGTCAACCAATGGACATTTTTCAGGTGCTCATTAAATGTTTGAAGTCATCAACATTGATGGTTCTTTCTCTTAAAAGCTGCCTGCAAGTTTACCCACAGGCCTTACACCTTTACAGAAAAAAGCTTATTGTATCTGTTTCTTTAATTCTTGATTATTTTCTGACCAATGTTTAGGTATTAACACCAATAGAAGCTTGTCATTTTAAGCTTGATCCATTATTTTAGACATAAGTTGTACATTAATGGTTTCCAGAATTTGAAGAAGACTTCATTGTGTTACTTTGGCTGCCAAACTCCCCAGATCCCATTGAGCACTTACAAAATGTCATGGAATAACAAGTTCACTTTTGCTGTATCTCTACTACATAATTTGCAGCAGATAAAGGACAGGCTGTTAACATCCTAGTTCTCTAGATTCCAGAAAAAAACCTTTAGATGTCTTGTCAAGGCCATGGCTTATTGATTAACAGCTAATTTGAGGGTACATGGAGGACCAACAACTTATTAGCCAGATGGTCAATGTTTTGGCTCTTCATCACAATATATATATATATATATATATATTACTTCAAACATTATTATAGCAGACACTTCATATTTGAAATAAACACTCCATTTTTATTTATTAAACAGTGTGTATTATGTCTGTTGCTCTGTCTGTGTACATGAGAAATCTTAGTAAAATGAAGAGATTTTCTTTTTATTGGTTGGGTATCAGCCAACAATGAGGGACAGAAAACTAAGCAGCACCAGAATCAAACATTGGAGCATGACAAGCAGGGCATAGTCAAGACTTTCACATGGGAACACCACACATATGAAATGAATGCAGCCAAGATACCAAGAGCATAACTAAAGACAAACTAATTTGAAACGACATTGGGCAGCACAAACAAAAATCCATTGTAATGAATGACAATCCCATTGTGTGGTCAATGTGGCATATTACCAAGCTGTCTGTCTTCCCAGAAAATGTGCCTGCTTTTATGGAACCTAAAACTTTAGTGGTTGGTTTGCATCGGAATCATTTGGATAGTTGACCACCCCAACTATCTCAACAGGAAGCTGGTAAACACTTTCTTTAATCAGATGTTCTGGAGTTCACACCGACTCTGTTCTGGCAGAGCAGCCATATGCTGTCTTTTTGCAGGGACAGCACACTAAATGTAGTCTCTTTGACTGATGGAGGTGGGTAGGTACTGCTATTAGTAGCAGTTGGCTGTTCTGTCTGCATTTTGTTTCTGCTACAAAAGAGAATGTGTTCACTTTCTGTGATGTTCTTTATGGTTGAGCAGTAAAGCATGCCTGATAAAACAGTGGTTTCTCCTATAAATTTGGTCCCTGCCAGAAAATGTATCATATTAAAAATGTTTGATTAAAATAAATCCATTCATTCTTTTTATATATATATATATATATATATATATATATATATATATATATATATATATACATGCCCAGTCACACATAAAAACACCATTTTATCTCAGTAAAATTTTTATTTCATTTTATACTGTAAGTAAATATCAGATTTTGAGGTTTAATCTGTCCTGAAAGAAGTTTTGTGATCTACATCTCTTGTTGACCATTCGTGTGTTACTATGGATCAACCACAAGCAGTTTAGTGTAAAAATTCTCTCATTTTTTTTTTTAAGAATAGGTATTCAGTATTTTTGTTTGCTATTGTCCATTAATATTATACCTACTGCAACAAGCATTGACAATGCCAGGAAAATGTAGAGACAAAATATGTCTATAACGACATGAACAGCATTTGAATTATGAGCTAACATGGTCACTTCCATTGATCAGATTACATTCTGGTTCACACCTGTACCAATCAAATCAGAGATTTAAAAGCCTATTGTTGCACCTGCCATTCATCAGTGTCCATTCCCAGGTGAATGTTTTGAAAAAGTCTCATTGCTTCAAGAGAAACTGGGGTTGAGATTCTCACTTCATGCCTAAAATGATAAAAGAAAGAATAAGAAAACACTCTTGTCTGTCTGAGCAAACAAACCAATTCCAATCTGCTCTTCTACTCAAAGTGACACATATCAGGATTGATGTTCAGTGCATCTCTTTGATCCTCACAATCCTCAAATCCAAGAGGATTTTTTTTCTTTTCTATTCTCTTCTTTGTTTCTTTGTTCATTCCCATCTTTACTCCTCCTCTGAAGCTTGATTCAGTGTAAATTTTATTTTGCATCTCAATCCTGTTTTTGCCTGGCAGATATATGTTGTTGTTGTTGTAGTTGCACAATGCATAAATTTGTTTACCAGTTTTCTCATATAGCTGGCAAGATTTACTCTTATTTAAAGTAAACACAATCCATAAGTACATGGACTCTAATGAGATTACAGGATCTGAGAACTAAGGGACACTGCCTTCTCTCAATTACTCACAACTGAGCTCAGGTTGATTTCAGATATTCTAATGCTTGAATACAATATAGGTAAAGCCATGTGCTAAAAATGTAAACTGCTTTAAATACTTCTGAGAGTTCTAAGAAAATAAAACACCTTAAATCATCTTTTGTTAATCTCCCATGCTGTCTTTAAAAAACTTATATGTATTAAACAAATCTTTCCTGTAAGTGTGGATAATAATGTAACTAGGCTTGTTGAAGGAAAGTACAGCTATATATGACATGTTGAAGAATAAAAGCATTTTCTTATTGATCACTACGTATGCAAATGGGTATTTGAAAAAAATGACCTTTGATAGGAAATATCAAAATAAAAATTATAACTGAAGATTTCACAGTGAAAATTCAAAATCATTTTTAATATTAACAATGGACACATGTGGTTGCCCACTGTAATGAGACTGACCACAATTTTAACATAAAAATGCTATTCTGATCAAAGGAGAAAACAATTCACAATGAAAATATCTAGAGAGTGCCTTGATTGCAAGGTCAGCTGACAGTAAATTTGCACATGGTCTTTTACAAAATTTCACCATTACTGGCAGAACTTCTATTATCACAGTGTGGGATATCTACTAACAAAAAATGGTGAAAAGGAAAAAGAATCTAAATGAAATTGGTTAGATAACAAAAGAAAATTTGTAAAATTCCCAGCATCCTTGATTTTTGCATATGTGTAGTTGCACCAACATAACAAATTTAGTCTGAAGAAGTCCTATAGGATGAAATGAGAAAACTTTTTCCATTTTGTCATACATTTTTCCCAAATATCATTCCTGATATATAAAAATATATATTGTTATCTCTATATTAACTTAAACAACTTTTATTTCAGTTTTAATATTTTCAGGACTGCTGATAAATGTAATAGAGATATAATTGATAAAACAAAACTTTACTATGAAGTGGTATCCAAAACTAGCCAGAATTATAATATTGTCATAACATTGGAAAGAAGCAGTTGGTCATTTCAGACTTGTTTACATAAGTTGTGGTACACATTCAAATGATTGTCTTTTGATCATTTTGGGAGCAAACAAAGCATGAATTTTTCAGGAACATGTTTCATTTTCAAATCTTCTTAATATCCACTGGCATAAAGTAAAAGATAAACAAGTCAAAACATCTCATCAGTGATCTGATAACAAATTTTATTAATTTTTTCTAATTAGTTTTTTCTCAGTATTTACATTAGTTGGACTATTGTCCTCATCTTTGTCGCCATATCTGTCACAACATTTCGGCCGTTGTACGCTCCGGCCTTCTTCAGGTGGTTGGAATTTCGAACTGAACCCTTTATTTCGATCACTGGGGTAGACTGTTCTAGTTCCATGAGCCATGTTTTGATGGATGTCAGTTATCAGTTATCTGCTGCTAATTTTCCCTCTGAAAGTTCTCCACTGCCTTAACCGAGTATTGAACTCACACTCTTTGGGTCTGTCACTGGATCTAACCAACGCCTTTATCCACTGTGAGATCAATACATTTAACAACATGTAAATCCATGGTCCACTACATATATTTGAACATTTGGTTTTACCTAAATTTCCTCAAACCATTAAAAGTTTCATTTGCAACTTTTACCAGAAGAAAGTAAAACTTTACACACACTCTCTATTGTATTTTTTAGATATTTATAAAAATTTTCAGATGAACTTGGGAGAACAAAAAAAAATGACCCCACAGAAAACAAATCTGTAATTTCAAAACAAGACTATATGAATGACAGACTGGCTCAATATAGTCTTGACTCATGCCAACTACTGGTACAATATGCAACTATGTCTACATGTTATATATCATTTCTATTTTTCATGGTTATCCCAGTGTAGATAGCAATATACAGTACAGGCTAAACTTACATTTTATAGTTTATGAGGCATACTCACTAACCTCTACACTCTGGCATGACTCTTGAGGAATTCAATCTTTGTATATTAAAACTGGGCTAAGTTTTTAAAATTGTATTTTAATTTTTGAAAATAATACTTCATTAAATAATGTTTCAAAGTGATGCAATTATTTCACCTGAAAGAATATTTTTACAAACTCAAAATGTAGCTGTTTCCATTCTGAAGTGCAACAGAAAAAGAAATTGAATTGCAGAAGCAGCTCAAAACATTTTCAAGGTTAACTAATTATTAAAACATGAATGTTTACTTGCATCTTGCAGACATAAGTCAAATATATTCATTGAAGAGATAGCTGATTGGAAATGTATTCTTTCAATTTCATTTAATTTCAAACTGTAAGTTGTAAATATTCTCATACTTACAGGCTGTTATCAGAATTTAAGGCTGTTTTTAGTTTTTATTGTTGTTTTTAAAATACTGCTATTTAAACAAAATCCTTATACTGCCATTTAAACAAAATCCTTATACTGCCATTTAAACAAAATGCTTATACTGCCATTTAAACAAAATCCTTATACTGCCATTTAAGCAAAATCCTTATACTGCTATTTAAGCAAAATCCTTATACTGCCATTTAAACAAAATCCTTATACTGCCATTTAAACAAAATCCTTATACTGCTATTTAAGCAAAATCCTTATACTGCCATTTAAACAAAATCCTTATACTGCCATTTAAACAAAATCCTTATACTGCCATTTAAGCAAAATCCTTATACTGCCATTTAAACAAAATCCTTATACTGCCATTTAAACAAAATCCTTATACTGCCATTTAAACAAAATCCTTATACTGCTATTTAAGCAAAATCCTTATACTGCCATTTAAACAAAATCCTTATACTGCCATTTAAACAAAATCCTTATACTGCTATTTAAGCAAAATCCTTATACTGCCATTTAAACAAAATCCTTATACTGCCATTTAAACAAAATCCTTATACTGCCATTTAAGCAAAATCCTTATACTGCCATTTAAACAAAATCCTTATACTGCCATTTAAACAAAATCCTTATACTGCCATTTAAACAAAATCCTGATACTGCTATTTAAACAAAATCCTTATACTGCCATTTAAACAAAATCCTTATACTGCTATTTAAGCAAAATCCTTATACTGCTATTTAAGCAAAATCCTTATACTGCTATTTAAGCAAAATCCTTATACTGCCATTTAAGCAAAATCCTTATACTGCTATTTAAGCAAAATCCTTATACTGCCATTTAAACAAAATCCTTATACTGCCATTTAAACAAAATCCTTATACTGCCATTTAAGCAAAATCCTTATACTGCTATTTAAGCAAAATCCTTATACTGCCATTTAAGCAAAATCCTTATACTGCCATTTAAACAAAATCCTTATACTGCCATTTAAACAAAATGATCATATCATTTATTTGTGTCCTTTATTTTATTTCTTTTACTTCTAAAATTGAATTGTTCTTTCACAACAAGCCTTTACTCCACACCACACGACGCCATGCCACGAGTTCATTTGTTTCTCTGATTCTGATAGAATGAGAAATGCAATGCAGCTGGCACTCTATTCTAACCGTTCAACTCCACCAACAATTCCCGTCCTGTCTTTTCTCTCTCTCATCCCCACTGAACCATTCCTAGAGACATGACATCATATTACACACACGTCACAGTCCATATTTTATGCATGTCTAGAGAAGAGTTGCCATTGCAATCAAAGACTGAACAAATTCTACTTTTCTGCCGTTTCACTTGGTTTATCATCAAGAACTCCTTCCAACCATGTTTCACTATTTTGCTGGAATCAGGAATCCAATTTACTTACTAACGTTCTCCCTCCCCACCATGAAGATAATGGGTACCTATATTAAAGTGAATGAACATATCTATTTATGTACATACATATATGTATTTATAGACAAATATGTGCAGAACTTATAGCCATTTTGTGTGTATATCCTTGCTTACCAAGACATTGGATTCAGCACAACAATAATGTTAATATATTTGTAGTTCTATAAATACAAGTATGTGTATGGTGATGTATGTGTTATTCATGAGTGTATGCTGAATAAATCCTCCATAAATGAATACTGGAGTTGTTCATATATGTGTGTGTGTGTGTGTGTGTGTGTGTTTGTCTTTGGGAGTATATTTGTATGTCAGTGAAGTGCTTATTATATATTCGTCTAGGTAGGTATTCTCCTTCTATGTGCCATGCCCCCTCAAGATGTTGCTGCTCATGGCTCTCTACAATTTCCTGTCCTTTGTAGCTTAGTAACTTGTCTTTTTGCTATCTCTTCTAATCCCTATTCTGCCAAGCTTGTTAGATAGGTTATGCACAGTTTTCCTCTGTCCCTCTTACATTCAATCTGTCCTGTGAGTGTCAAATTTCCAAGCACTCTTTCCTCATTATGCGTCCTAGAAATTTCAACTCTGATGTTATTTCGGTATAAGTAGATGCAAATCGATGAACTATAAATAAACCAAATACAGAAATTTAACAATCTAAGAAGTGTTATAACCGATGATGGAAAATGTGATAAAAATCCAAAGATGCATTGGAATAGTGAATAATGCCTTCCAGAAACTAAGTAAAATATGGAGAAACAGGAAAATTTTGTTGAAAAAAAAGTAAGAGTGCTCAATATTACTCCTCTTATATGACAATGCTGGACAATTTCCTCACAGATGAAGACGAGTCTTGAGGCAGTGGAGATATGGTTCTACAGAGAAAGAGTGAGAATGCCATGAACTGAATGTATAAGTAACAGGGAAGTTTTAAGGTAAATGTGAACAAAGAGAACACTTTTGCTTAACATGAGAAAGAGAAAGTTGAAATTTGTGGTATATAATGAAGAAAGAAAGCTTTGGAGAATCTGACTCACACAAGATATATTGAAGACAAAAGGGTCAGAGGGAATGAACTTGTGTAAATGGATGGCAGAACACGAGCAAGGAGGAATAGTAAGGAGTGAAATATTGCTTAGTGTTACAATGGATTGGAATTCATGGAGAGCCATGATTGCCCCCATGCTAAAGTGACATGCTATATAAAAGTAGAAACAGTATATGTGATAAAAAGTGTTTCTGTAAATGTCTCTCTGCACATATGAGTGGCAACAATAAGAAAAACGAATGGAGAGATAAAAATTGTAAAAAAAAATGTTGTAGTCTGCCTTATGGCTTAAAATTTTACTTATTTCATACCAATAACTTAGGTTGGTGTTTGAGACGAGGTCACTTGGAAGTTTAGTGTGACACAATCTTTCTCTGTCCACTTGAGCTTGTGTTGCACTTTGTTAAGCATAATCTGAACTATCCTCTGTTTTTGCCAAACTTTACAACAAATACCTCACTGCTTCTGGCTTCCCAGCTTGTTGGAAGTCCTCTTTTGTAGTTCTTATTTTTAAGAACTCTGAGGAACCCTCTGACCCCTCAAATTATTGCCATATTAGTCTCTTACCTCTTTTTTTGCAAAGAACTTGAGGTTCTAATCAACACCAAATTGGTTAACTATCTTTCTTGGCATGGCCCCTTTTTGGACAAACAATATGACTTCTATTTCACCAGAAAGTTGGTTCACTGTATCATGCCAGAAAATATTTCTCATCAGAGTCCATCTTGCACATTTATGAATCTACCATTTGTCTTTGCATTGAATACTGTTGCCATATCTGTTCTGGTGCTCCTGCTATTCATCTTGAGATTCTTGACAATATTCAATGCAATGAAGGGGGTCTGTAATGTGAAGGGGGTCTGTAATCTTGACCGGACATCTCGACTTTTGTGATGTAACTTCGCAGTGTCATTTCTACAAATATTTTCATGGAAACTGTTCTGATGAGCTTTTATTCCTAGTGCCTCGACTATATGAATTTCAGAGGAGACTTTAATGAGAATAAAGTACAATAAAAGAACAGGATTCAAAAAGGCAGTGATTCTGATTAATTTTGCATTTAATTTTTTGAAGATTGTAGGTGGCATGGAAGAAAGAAACTGGAAGAGAGTTCCACAAGTGAGAAGTGGGAGAAAAGAAATTATTAGAATAGAACTAGCTATTTCAGCAGTAAAATGATGAGAACCTAGTTTCCAATCTAGTAGTACACTTAAATTCATGCAGTACAATGGTTATGTTAGCTGTTTCCTTACAAGGAAACATTTATCATTCATTGACCAAACAGCATGATGTGGCTTCCCTGACTCTTTTTTACAAATATTTTCATGAAAACTGTTCTGATGAGCTTTTTTCCCTAGTGCCTCAACTACACGAATTTAAGTGTGCTACTAGATTGGCAACTAGGTCTCACTGTTTTACTATTGAACTAGCTAGATGCAACCATTGCTTCTATTCTATTATTTTTTTTCTTGCACTTCCCACCTGTGGAACTCCTTTCCAATTTCTTGCTTCCCTACCATCTAAAATTGTCAAAAGTTTAATTGCAGCATCAATTTCTATCTTATGTTTTCCTGAACCCTGTTCCTTTATTGTCCTTTCCTCACGTCTCATCACTAAAATCTTATTATTCTCTTTTACTCCCTGTAACCTCACTGCATCATTATGGCATTATCACCTTGCATTAAAATATATACCAAAACAGATAGCTACACACCTGCAGTGAATTTGGAATTGGTTGCTAAAATCAGTCCATTCCCAGGCAGGTGGGGGACAGGTGCAATCTATATTTACACAAAAAATTATTCATCCTAAAAAATATTAATAACCCAAAACTACTAAATAAATGGGATGAACTTATGTCTAGTTGTATAGACAGGAGATTGTTTCTCTTACAATATTGTAATCCTGGATAATCCACTTTCCGGCTAAATTTAATTTCAAATTTTAATTCTCCGCCCATTTTTACTTCAGGTCACACAACGATTATCTCCCTCTAACCAGTCAAACATATTTTACAATCAGTGTCCAAATTTTAAATTTTAAGCATACTTCAATTTCCCTTCTTTTTTTTTGTTGCCTTTTTTCTATTACTCATGCATGCCTACACCTCATTTCCTGCAACCCTGGTATTGCTTTAGTACTATTTTTGTGCTATTTTAATTTTGAACTATGAATCAGTGTCCATCCCATGAGCATCTGTATACTTTTTTAAAAATAAACAATAAACTATATCTTGTGCCTGATGACTTGTGTAACCAACAAAACTCGAGTCACACATCAAACGTAGGTATATGTGTATTTATTAACATATATATATGAAGAATATAAAAAAGCCTGGAATTAGAATAGTAACAGAAATTGTTATTTTTTTTCAAGTTTATTCAATGAAAAAGGTAAAAATGGGGTAGATTAATAATTTCAATATCAAATATCTTTTCTGTATTTGTGTATGTTCCTTCCTTCCTGCTTCATGTTTTTATCTATATGTGTCTATGCAGATATGAAATTGTGTAGACATTTATTTAATATGAAAAAGCATGTGTATATATTTTTAATGCACATCTGTAATTTTTGTTAATCATTTTCCCCCCAAGCAAGGTGATAATGCCACTAAGATGCAAGGAGTTATTAGGAATGGAAGAGAATGAGAAAACTCTAGTGAGGAGAAAGGACAATAATAGCACAGGATTGAGGAAAACAGAAGATTGTGAATGATGTTGTATTTAATCTTTTGAAGATTGTAGTTGGCAGTTAAGCAAGAAATTGGAATCGTTTCACAGGTGAGAAGTGCAAGAAAAGAAATTATTAGAATAAAATTCATGGTTAGATCTAGCTAGTTCAACAGTAAAATGATGAGACCTAATAGCCAATCTAGTAATATGTTTAAATTTATGTGGTACAATTAGCTGTTTCCTTTCAAGGGAACATTTATCATTCATTGACCAAACATCATTACTGTTAGTTGAAATCTATAAAATCTTTCTCTTAAAATATTTTTACCAGAATATAAGGTTCTCAGGTCAACTGTTATCACACTTTCATGGAGGTTTCTTTTCTAATCTTTTCTTTAAGGTAGTGTGGAGAGTAAAAATTATTATTTTCCCTTATAGTTACATGTGCTATCTCTTAATTGCTGCTGCTGCAAGCCTTCAAGTGATGTGGTTTTTGTCATTTGATAAAGTTCTTTATTTCTGATTCTATAGTACCAGTCTATGAGATCTGAGGAAGGATAGTCATCTTTTAGACTTAAAGGGTTCATTTGCTTGAAGCCATATTTAATCATAGGTCTGAGAAAATGGTTGTGTATAGATGGTAGTTTAGACATTTCCAAATGAGGTGAGCACCATGCATGACATGCAGATGGGAGTCTAGGTCTGACAAGAATATTTAAGCACATGACTTGATTGCCTCTCTCTTACTTTACATATTAACAAAGAGGAAAGCTGTTTCTGTTAAATCACCTATGTTCACCTATTCATATTTTATACTTTGGAATATAACCAATCATGTTAATATTGTCCCTTCTCGTCGTCTTATTCTATTTTTATAACATGAAAACTATTCTCATTATATCACTCATAATATTATTCACTCGTTCACTTCTTAAGATAACCAATAAAGGAATCATACAGTTAATACTTTTTGTTTTGATTTTTTTAGAGGCAGCTTAAAGCATTTTATTATATTTCTAAGATGGAGGTGAAGATTTTAACACTTGAGTTCTTTGAATTTTGAGATTTTACTTATGATAATTTTCCTTGCTAATATGATTAGGATGTTTTTATATAAAGAGCCATGCCCTTTTACCAAATTAAAATTGGTTTTACTTGTAAGTTAATTGCAAGATGAAAAGAAATATGCAGGTATTAGTTCAGTTTCTACTCTCTTTTTTCTCTAACCTTTTCAAATCTTTCTAATCTTCTTTTATCTATGCACTTTACTGTCAAGAATTTGTAGTTCTTCACAGTCAGTCTAAGATCTATATATAAAATTCTCTGACTTCTGTTAGTCTGTCCATCACACCTCTAACATAGATTGAATCCAAATTCTGGGGAAAAGTGCAAACAAATTAGGGGGTACAAAGTACAGTTTGTTTTACAAGTGTACATAGCTTAGTACAATAAATTTTCATTCATTTTTTTTAAAGTTTTATGACTTAACATAGAAAATACTTTATTTCTTTAAAAACTTTTAATAATTAAAATAACAAATACTTATTTAATAAAAATGCAATATTTTTTTGCATATATTTTCGTGAAGTTTTTATATATACAAGAATCCAATTTTCAGTCTTCCCTTCATTTACAAGAACTATAAACAAATCACAAGGCCAAATTTGGCTCCAGAAAGAAATATTTATGCATGTTGCAAGCTCAAGAGTAAGAAATACTAAGAATTTATTCTTCACAGTTAAAAATGAAAAAAAGAAATTAAAAAAAATTGTTTACCATGAAGTTCATGGTACATTAAAGAAATAATTAAACAATGAAGTAGGGTTTTTGTCAAAATATTTTCCCAAACAAATCAGCTTATTCAATTTTTCACTGATTGGTTTGTGAAATTGAACAAAATGAAGAGTTTGTAAATCTCAACAAAAAATGTTAGTGATAACAGTACTAAATAATGTGAGGATTTCAACACACATCAGCAGCTTGCAAAAAAATTCTAATACTTAAAAATTTTCAATGTATCATAGTTGGCATAATATTTTGATAATCAACTCATTATCTAGAAACTTAGTTAATGGTAATACAATTTTACCTCCAGAGAAATACTTATGGGAGAAAATTAGAATTTTAAATGATGGAAATTAAATGTAAAGCACGTATTTCAACTTTATTAATTCCTTTTTTTTAGACATGCATTCAGATAGGATCTTGTACATGCAAAATCTGTGACATATAGAAAAGATTAAAAAATTAAATGTAAATTATATGAGACATAAAGAAACTTTTCCACGATAATTATTACTGTTTCTACATGTAGACTGATACAGGTAATGACAGAGAGTTTTTGAAACTTATATTACTTTGAGTTATATTTGCATTAAAAAAGTGTGTGTGTGTGTGTGTGTGTGTGTGTGTGTGTGAGGAGGTGCTGAAAATCTTTCAATTTGACCCACTCCCCAAAACCTGACTAAATATTAGATATTCTTTTTTGGTCGCGAGGACATCTTGGTCAGATCAAGAACTTTTCAGTATGCCTTCAAAATGGGTATACTTAATTTATGTTCAATTTCTCCCTATCATTTTTTAATGAAGCCAGTCAAAGAAATCTTAGAATCCTCATCCATCTATCCTCTATTCATGCCTGAACCAGCTAATGTTCTATAAATCAACTAAATATTTTCAATCTGTTTAAAGGATTAAAGAAATAAAAAAAAATGATCATATTCCATAGACTAATAATAAACTCCAGTCGCCATCATTTTTGTCTATTTAGTGAGGACTGATGCTAGAAAAGCAATTCTTGGTTTATGTGATTATCTTTTACTAGAGCATCACAAGGCAAGTCTTGCGATGTCATTGGACAACTAAAACAACCCATGAAAGGAGCCGGAGAGGTTGGCCAGCATCCAGTGACAGTGACAAATAATGAGCAAGTGTTTGTTCAGTGACACACACAATACACAAAGGTGCCAGACTTTGGACAGTGCCAATGAAAAATGTGAAAAAGAATAACAACAATAACAAACCACTCGTTCCAAATTTGCTTCACTATTGTTGTGTGTATCTATCTCTGTTAACTTTTAATTTTCTTTCTTCCATTCCTTTCTCCTGTCTTTACAAAGTACCAATCAGATTTGCCAAATAAAGATACTCATATTAGATTTTATGATTTTGGCTTAGCTTGAAAAAACTCAATAATTCATCAATACAAAATGGTTATTACAGATTTTACATAAGCAAGGCTGATACTATGGAAATGGGACATCTTGATAATTATAATTTCCATTGTATGAATAAAAGTTATATTTTGCAAATGTGTAAATATCAAAAGAGCAAGTAGTACTTTTTGTGCAGAATATTTTAAAATTTCCTTTTCTTAGATTTTCTTTTTTCATTTTATTTTGGTGTTAAACTGAAAATTTCAATTCCACAGAACTGTTCTTAACCTCTTTTATGTGGTGGGGCATGAAGATATTGGGTTAATCTGAAATTTAATTATGATTTTATCCTTAGAGACCATTATAAATATTTAGTTTTAACTAACTCCTGTGAAAATAATCCCTTTTGATTGCATTGTGACAGCTGTCATATATTTGTGTATTGTTTTTTAAATTGTCAAAATTGGTGGATTTTTGTTTATTGATTCTAACATTGAAGATAAATTAATAAAATTAGGGTCTGCTCTGTGGTGCAGCTTTGTTTGAAGGTATTGAATGAAACAAGCCAGTATTTATCCCATTGAACTGTGATTGCTTGATCAACTGAGAGATCAAATGCCAGACACTGGTCATATAAACTTTTGTAGGTGTGCACCTATAAATTGTGATATCAGCTGCATACATATTTATTAATGATCTAAAAATTAGAAATTTGCCATAGGACAGTGCATGTTTTGTTTTTTCAGTTATCAAAACTGGAATATTTTGTTTATTGATTCTAACAGATAAAAGAAAATAAGCCATATTTTTAGCACATTATACTTTTTTATTTTAAGCTAAGTAAAAATGCACCTCAAACTCAGAGATCTATCAGTTTATGGAGAAGGTACTGTAAAAACTCAAATGTGTCAAAAGTGATTTGCAGAGTTGTATGCTGGAGATTTTACCAGGTATAGTATAAATATTTACCCATTATTTAAAGATAAATTGAAATATGCCTTTTTGTAAAAATAGTTTCAGATTTTTCATAAGCCTTCCTAAAATTATTTTGTTTTATTATTTACAATTCAATTACATATATCAGCTCAAACAAAATGTGATCAGTTTGTCACATTGAAAATGGCTGGTATGTAGAATTGTAAATTGATAAAAAAGTTGAATGCTTGCAGGAAAATTGTTTTTAATGTGTGCAAAAAGGTTTCAAGAGGAACAAACACTCTCACCAAATCCAATTCCTGAAAGAAACCATTCAGTTCATACCAGGAGAGTCACTGATGTGGTCAAGAAGAGGGTGAAGAGTAATCCATGATGAAGCATGTGGAAGATGGCAAGTTGCATATTTAGTGATAATACCTGACAAAATTCAATGACAAAAGCTGCTCTCAAGTGCCCCCATACAAAAACAGCTTTGGTATATGGAAGAAAATGTTGGGAAAGATGCAGCATGTTACAAAGTCATTGTGTGGTCAAGACAATAAGTTTTTCACTGTGGAGATCAACTTCCAAAATGATAGGGTTTATGCCACTTCACTAGGAAAGATTCCTGAAGGTGTCAGAATACATTTCAAGTGACAGAAACCAACTGGTGTCATGGTTTAGGCTGCTGTTGCTTTGGATGGTTTGAAATCATCTTCAGTGTTCATTGAAGAAGGAGTGAAAGGGAATAGCAAAGTTTACCAGAGATGTGTTACCCTGGTTGTCAGCCACATTTGGAAGTCACTATGTCTTCACTCAAGACAGAGTTCTTGCACAAACAGCCAATTTGACACAGAACTGGCACAAGAGACATTTCTGTGGATTTTTGACAAGTCAATTTGACCTCCATCAAGACCTGACATTAATCCTATGGACTTTGTGATATGGTTATTTTGGAGAGCAATGTGTCACATAACTCAGACTCAAGTGTCTCAGACATGAATGAAATTATTATGATATTGTGGTACAATCTAAGTAAAGAGATGGTGAAGAGGTCATTTACTTCAGTTGAGAAGAGAAAGAGATTAAAGGCTATGGTGAAAGTAAAGGCTGGCCATTTTGAATTGTGTATATATTAGAAATGGCATCAACATATATTACAACCAAACTGCAAATTTTCATTAACCAAAGACTAAAAGTTTTTTTTATTTTATGACAAAATGAATGATGGGTAAATATATATGCCACAACTGGTACACTGACCTATCAAATAGGCTCAGTGCAGATGATAGCATTTAAATTAAGACGTTACTTGAAAAAACTCAACAATGGGTGAAATATGAGGTAGTCATTTGCATCAGTTTGGATATATTAGATGCTTTAATATATGAATTTTTACATAAGATTAGGTGCCTCATGTCCAGTTTATAACAGTGAAAGTCCTGGGTATGATGATAAACTACATCCGGCAGCAGTGCCTCTGATTGGGAGGTTGTGATGAGTGTGGAACCACCTCATAATTGCTTTTGTTCATAGGTCCACCCTGAACTGCGGTGGTGGCATCTGTTAGGGTCCCAGCAATGGGTAAATAGTTAACCCCCAAACTGGGGTGAAAACACTATGAAAGTGTAGAAATACATTTTTATAGTGAAGGTGCCAGCAATACATTTTCATAGTAAAAAATCCCAGGCAATACATTTTTGTAAGGAAAAAAGATAATACTAGCAATACACTTTTTAAAAAGAAATTACTCATGCTCCCAAGAAAATTAAATTTTGGTGTTAAATGACCCATAGGGATGCTGTTGAACAAGCAAAACAAACAAACATAACAATGAATAAGATTTGTCCAAAAAAAAGCTTCACTGAAAATGCTAAATCAAACCTCCATTTCATTGAATTGTTCATTTCACAAAAAAATCTAAATATGGAAAAATTAAAGGGAGATAACTTTTATATCTGAATGGTACTTTTCTTCAAAATGATACCCGTTAATTTGATTGTTGCTTATTTACGATAATGCTTGACAACAAGTCAGTTCGTTTAAGAGGATTATTTAATGTTGAACTCAGTTATGGTCAGCAAACTGATTCTCTTTTTTTGTCAGGCAATCTAAATAAAATATAGATAAAAAATGATTAAGATAGAAATATTAAAATAAATAAAAAGAGTAATATGAATTAATACAGATTTTTTTTTTAAAATATTTATTTTAATTTATGCATATATTTTGGATAAGACATGGGTTTGTTGTTTGTCATTTTTTACTTGGTTTTAAATAGTCCTGGAATAAAACCCAAATATTAAACAAAATTATTAAATGAATGAAGATTCCAGTGATAAAATTAGGGAGAGATAGAGAAAACTATCATAAATAAACATCAATCAAATTAACAGTTGTCATTTTTAAATGATAATTTTAAAAAGCACTATAGTTAGCTCCCTTTAATTTTCTAACTTTTGATTTTTCAGTGAATTGAACCATTTAGTGAAGTGAAAACATGATTTAATACTGTCAGTCAAGACAATTTCAGGAAAATGACATTTCCCCAGGTGCCTCGGCATGTGTGTATGTGTGTGTGGGGGGGGGTGTAACGGTGAGGGTAATCTGGTTGACCATTACTACTGAGTTCAAACCTCATATCATGTACGGCAAAAATAATGTCCACCAATAATAAATCCTGGTAGGTCTTCTAGTTCTCTTAGGATAATCTGTGTATAGGTGAGAAAATGCATTTTTGTTTTACTCTTCTTTTTATTTTTGCATATTCATTGAACTTTTGAATGTGGGATATTTGTTCTGAGTAAAGGTCATGGATTACTTTAATATTTTCCTCATAGAAATCAAGCTTTTCTTGTATATAAAGTAGCTCTACATATCATACACTATTAAATGACTTTATGTACTCCATGAAACATAGATATATGTCTGTGTGCATTACTCACTCTAATAGTATTCTTATCATTAAAATACCATTTCTTGTTTCTGTTTCTTGAATACAGTTCTTGTCTTATATTCTGTTAAAGATAATTTTAATTATATAACTCATCAAGCTGATTGTTCAATGAAAGTTTGCATTCATCAGTACCTGACTTCTCTGGCACTGCTATGAAAATAGATCTACTGAGATCTAATATTTCACCACTGTTATATATTTCATTTGTCCTTTTGGCAACTCTATTGATCCGGAAATCATTTAAGGCTGACAGTTTCAATCCCATCTAGATCGGCTACCTTGTTTCTGCTCATATTTGGCCAATCTTGCCTAAGATTTTAATTCTATAAGTCCTTCCATATTTCACTCTTTTGCTACCATGAAAGAACCCTATGTATTTATTCCATCTTTGTAGTATTTTTTTTATTATGAGTGTTCCATGTTTAGACTTTATGTATCCTGTTGAAGATCATATTTTCTGTTTTGCTATTTCTCTTGTCATATCCTGTCAACCCTTTTTTTTTAAAAACAACCGGAAGAAAATGCTTAACTGACAATTATTGTAAAACTGATTCAGGATATAAAAAGGCCTCAAAGCATTGAAAAAAAAAAAAAACATCTTTCTGTGACCAAGATGACTAGGATCAAGATGTAGTAGCCATCAGCAGAAGGCCTCCAGCTCCAGTCAGCAGCAGTGACTAAAAACTGTCCTTTTCAGGATAACACTTTTCAATGACTACCAAAACTGTCCTTTTCAGGACAACACTTTTCAATGACTACCAAAACTGTCCTTTTCAGGACAACACTTTTCAATGACTACCAAAACTGTCCTTTTCAGGACAACACTTTTCAATGACTACCAAAACTGTCCTTTTCAGGACAACACTTTTCAATGACTACCAAAACTGTCCTTTTCAGGACAACACTTTTCAATGACTACCAAAACTGTCCTTTTCAGGACAATGCTCTTCTCACCTTCTACTTGAATATGCAAAGATATTTTTTGCCTAGTGCACTGTAACCTTATTTTTGTTGATGTATTTTCTTTAACAAAAATAAGTTTGGCAATATATTTTTTACTTAAGTCTTTGTTTTGCTTGTTGTTGTCTCCTGTCATTCAATATCTGTTTGTGGGCCAATATATGCCACCTGCAGCACTTATTTTCATATGACTGGGAGATGATCATGCTGTCACAGTCTTCACTTGGATATATTTTAGAGGGTTGTATTGCATTTCTAAATCTTTTACTGCTGAGGTACTCTATTTGGTTCATTATGTTTTGGGTTGCCTCCAAACCAGGTCTTGGTTATTACTTGGTTGCTTGCTGAGTATTTCATTGTCTCATTCATTTTCTACTTTTGCATTTAGGTCCCTTAGGATGATGATAATAATATCTTGCAATTTGTACTGACTTTTGGTGACTGTATGTTTATTTTACTACTACTTCTATTTTACTTTCCTCCAATTGATGGAAACTTTTTTCTTTTTAGCTTGTCTACAAAACTAGAACAGGTACAATTAATGAATTTAGTGAAATAAAGACATTAAAAATCATAGGATATTTTTACCTTAAATTTAACATTATCACCATCAAAAGTATCTCCTCTCATGAGATCAAAAAGGTATATTTCGAAGAAGTTTATTTAAGTAAAGCCAAACTCTAAGTGATGATTCTCAATGTCATAGATCTTTCTGATAGAACAAAATCATACAATCATAACACAAAATTTGCTTCCATCTAGGAATCAAACTAGCTTTAAATTTAAAAAATTCAAAAATAAAACCATTCTTTCTCCAATATGTGCATTAAAATCTCTGGCTGAAGAAAAGTCTTGGAAAATATTAATACAGAAGAAAAAATAAAATTAATTATTGCAATGTCATCAATAAAAAGATACTATTGATTTCCTGGCTATAGAAAAGATAATTATGCATTTTGGTATTGGCAGAGTTGTTTTCCAAGTTGATATAAATATAATTGGCTTGGGGCTTTTCCAGAAACTGAGCATTTATACTTTTGAGGAAGCTTTTTACAATTCATGCCTATCATGTAATTGCATGATCTGTGCATTGTCTACTTTGGCTTGGGATTGCAATTTTCTGAGTTAGAGATGCAATTTGGCAAGAAGAGATAAGCAAAGGCCAAAGTCTGTGGTGAGCATTAAACAGATTAATTGAACTGGGTGAAATTAATGGGTTGAGAGAGAAGGCAAGACAAAAGAGAGAGAATGAAAAGCGGCTAATATTGACTTTGAACCACAGAAAGGCTAAGGGAACTTTATTGATAACAAGTATAAAGATATATTCTAAATGATGGTATCACTCTCTTATAAAGAGACATACTTAAAAAAAAACTAAATTAGTCTCAAAATGTATAAAAGATGTATAAAAATATGCTGTATCCAGAATTTCATTATTTCTATCGAAATTAAGTGAAACCTTTCTCCAAGTAAAGAGACATATGATTGTTGCTGTTGAATTGATGAGTATGTTCATGCAATGTTTTTTTTTTACTTTGATACAAACAAAATAAAATAAAAAAAAAATTAAATTATCTTATGCCTTTACATCCAAACTGTTGCACTTATCTTGGTTGTTATGCTTACAACATTTTGGCCATTGTACCTTCTGTCTTCAGATGTTTGTTGTTCTGGAAATTTTAAACTGAAACACTTTATTCAATCCACATAGATCATTTTTATTCTGCTTTCCATGCCCAGGAAATATGTTTTACCAGTTAATTCTCTCTTGTCTGTTCACTTACGAGGCTGGCATCCCATTTGCACCCCTTCACCGTTGAAACTGTTAGATGTAGACGTCTCTTCTACTCCAATAGCTTCATGTCTCGCACATCTCGCCTGTGGAACTCCCTTCCTTATTCCTATTTCCCTGACAAATATAATCTCCAACTATTTAAGTGTAATGTCAATTGACATCTCCAGTTGCCTTGATCTATCCACTTCCCTTCTCCACATCCTTTCACCTTTCATTCCTATCGGCTCTCACTCCAAATCTTCTGTAACCCCCTTGCCTTGATCGATCCACTATCCTCTCCTTTACCACTCCTATCTGCTCTTCCTCCAAACCTTCTGTAACCTCTTGCATGCTAGTGGCTTCCAGCCTTGCTTGGGGTGATAAGCTTAAAAAAAAAAAAAAAAAAATTTTGATCTGTTTGTCTGTTTCTTCCACTGAATCAGTGTATATGACATTTCTACACTCTACAAACCAGGGATTGAACTCACAACTATAATTTGATAGCATTGTTGGTGTTGGTGGCTACAACAAGGCATAAAATAATCTACCCCTGAAAACTGAGAGGAAGTTGTCATAACTTCTGAAGAAGTGCATAGATTAATTAATGGGAATGAATACAGACAGCGGACACAGCATTACAGTAAGCAGCTACACAATATAAAATTTACAAAGATGGCATTCCACTGAGGCCCATTGTCAGGATCAGTCTATCAGCTGCTGAGCAGATTCTTCATAGGTATACACAATCCAATGAAAGCTAAGTTGTCTCTGTCCTGTGGGAAGAACTCTACCCACTTTCTGCAGACCATCAGAGATACTCCCATTCTCAATAACCAGATGGTAAGCTTGGAAATTTTAAGCTTCTTTACCAAAGTCCCCACCAAAGAAATTCTATAGGTGATTTGAAACAAATTAGAATTGGAGACCTCTCTAAGAGAACATATAGAGGTTCCAATAGATGAACTGATGAAGATTTTAACATTCTCAGTGCAAACAGTGTACTAAAATATGTTGACAAGAAGAAAGCTATGGAATGATCATTAATTCCAGTAATGGCAAAACTGCACATGGAATACTCTGTGGTAATTGCTATAGAACTGTCACCACTAAAGCGCCATCAGACCACATTTGCCTTCGTATATGTACTAATAATTCACACAGTTTAATTAATAGATTTAAGACATCTTAAGTAAATATTTACTGTACAATACCAGAACTTCAATTCTATATGGATACTGTGGGTATCCATACCAACAGGACCTGATTAGTTGTCCAGAAATTGTTTTCGCTTTCTTTCAGCAATACGTCTAATCTCACCGAAGCCTAGAAGAGCTGTGTCCCGGCACGACCACTCGCCTCGTTTTTTAACAGGTAACGTTGTTCTCTTATGCAAATAAGCCTGCTGCATAATAATGGCAGTAGGCGTACGCACGCGCGACTGACTCTCAGAGAATGGTTCAACACGCGAGGCAGCGAATTCATTTTATTCCTGGTAAGTCACTGTCACATCTATTACATTAGTATTAAAAAGATGAGCAGTGACAGAAGATTTAAGGACAATAATAAAAATCTGTCATGGTCTATCTACCATACACAAGGAGTACATCTGGTAAAACTCAGAGAATCTGTAATTCCTATATCAAGATGGTATTCAAAAGCAGTCCAACCTTTCAGAGATATGTCCCAAACCAAGCCCTACCTCAGAAAAGAACATAACTAAGAATTGTGTGCATTCCATCTAATTGCAGCAGGGAATACAATGGAGAGATCAGATTCCCACTAAAAGTAAGGGTAGAGGAACTTTGAAAGTCTGTAGTCTGGGGAGAGACATTGAAACCATGTATGGCTGATTATGTAAGGAGTGAAAAGAGTGGACATCAATGCCTATTGAATGAAGTCAAGATAACAACAATTGTGGAAGGTAAGTTGACTAAAAAAATCAGTATTGACAGCCTCGACAGTAGACCTAGTATAAAGATGAATACCATGTGAGAGCCCCTGGAAAGGAACTCCAAAAATTGCATCATTTGAGGCAGGACACTCCAAAAATTCCACCACCCTAGCAGACCAATCATCCAATTCCAGCATCTGAGTACAGATATTATGTTTAAGATTCCAAAATTACACCACTGGATTATCCAAGAAACACATAGCCTGATTGATTGGATTAGAGTGGATTAGAGCAATGGGTACAGAATATCTGATTCCTTGCCAATTGCAAGGTCAATCTTATTCTCTCGTTCCCTGGAAGAAATGCACAAGTGACACAAAGACAAATAGATTAGAGAGGATTAACTGATACGAGATATAACTTAAGCTTGGAAAACAGAACAAGGACAATCTATCCCCATTGAATAAAGAGTTTGGTTCAAAATTCTGAGAAGATTATGTTGTGATAACAGACATCTGAAGAAGGCTATATGGTCATAATCATAACAGCCAAAATGTGTGTATAATAACCAAGCTGAGGATACTAGTCTGGATGTAAAAGCATATAATAATGATAGTTCCTTGGCATAAAAGAAAAGTCAATATTTTAAAATTTTCAATATACATTATGGAATATAAGGGAGATAGAAGGAATCAAGAACAAATAAAAGAAAAGCCGGTAAAAATGAGACAGGAAAGTAGATTTGAATTACTTTATAGTTATGCCAAGAATTGAATCCACAAACAAAAAATAACTTCCATTTCTTGGGCTGTATCCATAACAAACAATATATGATCCCTTGTTATCTGATGCCAGTAATGGTAAACCAATAGCAGTAGAAACAACTGTAGTAAATCATTGGAAGGTAAAGTTTATAACTGATGTATTAGAGGAAATGCAGTTATGTTTTAAGTCTTCCAAATTGTTAGTATCTTAATAGTTCTTCATATAAAAAATATAATAAATACTTTAAAGTATAAAAATATTAATGTTTGATTTTAAAAAAATGAAAACCTCTGAAGTATCTTCAATAAGTATAACCATTTTCAGGTGTTTAAAATAACTGGAAATTGGCTATACTTACTGAGCACAATACTTTGCAAGTTTTCATTTTTTAAAATATTTTTCACAGAAAATAATTTTACTTGGTAAGAAAAAGAATATGTATCTGAAATTAGTTAAGTGAAAGAATTTTTAAAACTCTAAAAATCATAAGTATTCATCTAATAATGAGCCAGGGGCCATATTTTTCTTCTTAAATTTAAAATCGATAATTCACATAAGTAATTAAAACTGAAAATAGTTTCCACTTGCTTTCTCAAATATTTTCAGACTATTTATTAAAATGTTTGATAAGCGAAGCAATGAATGGAAATGAATGGAAAGGAATTTGCACAAGAGTGAAATGTAGAAGAAATTTCCATTGAATTTAGTGATAGACTTATAAAATCAAGTGTATTCTAAATTAAGACTATTTATCAGTGTTAATCAATGTTTCTTGGTAGCCTTAGGCTGTGAAAAATTAAGCTATCGTTCCTTTTAAAAAATAAGAATATGGAGTGCAAATAAATTCTAAGAGGCCAATAATATTCCTTTATTCATAAATATAAGCTCAAGAGAGTTAATTGCCTGATTTTCATGCATGGTTTCATGTTTGGGAGAAAGAAAAAAAAACTATTTGGTTTTCAGTTGTTTGTTCCAATTAATTTCTTACTATTTATTACAATTAACACACACACACACATATATTATTTACAGAAATATATATATATATATATATATATATATATATATATATGTGTATTTAGGCAGCAATCCTTCTTTTAAGCACATTTCATTAAAAACGACTGACAAGGTGCTTTTATTTAGTTTTTTATATAATTTCTCGTGCGATCTAATAAAGGTTTTCTTTTCAGAGGATAAATTATACAAAAATTGTCCGAATGTTCTTTTCCGAGCGCTTTCGGCTATACTTTTAGCCATTATCAAGGATTATATTTCAACTGTTAGAATTAGAAATAGTTTGTGTGTGTTTTATAAAGTGATTCATTTTTTTGTTTCAAAACACGGTCAAGATATTATGTCCATGTTCAAAGTTAATATTATTAAGGGTTGGTTTGTTTAATTTTATAAGTAAGGCTTCCATTATTTTTAGCCTTTTTTTTGCAAGTGGATGATGCTATTATATTAGTGTTTTCGACAAGTATATTCCGAATAGTGTCCGGTAGGTCTCCATGAATATTTAAATGAGATCTAATTGAGCTATTGTCAGAAAGGTGTAGGGTTAATCTGCGTGTTAAACGATTTGTAGTGTGGCCTATATAATTATTTACGAAAGTTGATTCTTGAGGAATACAATTCCTTAATGGACATTTGAATTCGTAAATAATATTTGCTCTATTTAATTTTGTTGTAGGAGGTGAATTATTATTTTTAACTATAAGGTTACAAGTTTTAAATTTTTTATAATAAATAATTAATCTAATTTTTTTTTGCTATTATCAACTGGTGCTATGTATTTTTTTATAATGTTATTCATTCGGCATTCATATATATATATATATATATATATATATAATATATATAAATGCCATATTTACTTTTTTGCTGTATATCAGTTTCTATGCTTTTATATTAAGTTATTGATCTAATTTTTAAAAGGTAAATGAGGATTTAGCAAAGTTAATATTTCTTACAAACAATGATGATTTCTTCATCACTAACATGTTGCAATCTACCTTTGGTCTGCATGTGCTAATATCCCATTTCTATTTTTTTCAATTACCAGAGTGTTCTGTCCATTTTGCATTATGAATCTTGCCTCTTTTGGATTAGATTCACTATTCTTTTTATACCATAGTTTTTCATTGGTGGCATAAGACATGATCAGTGGGGCTCTAATTTGTCTACCCATGAGGGCGGACAAGCTTTTAGATCTACCAACATGCAGTATTGTCCTATAACTTAGCAACAGTCTAGGAAGAAATTTTTCTATCTTTTTTTTTCCATTGTATACATACTTTCAACCTGTTTTTATAGTTTGCACCATCCTTTCTGCTAATCCAGATAATCTGGGGATAATACAGAGTGGAGAGTATATGGTTTGCATCCAATTCTGTTCAACCATTGACATAGTTCCTCATCACAGAACTATGGGGATTTGTCAAATACTAGTGTTTTCAGAATTCCATTTCTTCAAAATATGATCTTTAATGCTTATTTCATGGTCGAACTTGTTTTGTTGAAGACTTGTATTACTTCTGGCCAGCCTGAATATGAATCTATCAGTATTAGTAATAAGCTCACTCCATTAACATAGGCATGATCCATGTGTACTCTATCCCAAGGCTGAGACTCTTAAGGCCATGCATGTGTTTTTACCTGCCTAAATTTTCTTCTGTCATTGCTCATTTTACATCTTTTTATGTATTCTTCTACATCTGTAGAATAGCCTGGCCACCATGCCTCTAATTTTAATTTCCTTTGCATAGATGTTTTTCTGCAATGAACATCGTCATGTATACTTTTTATAACTTTGCTCCTTTGCATTGCAGGCAGAACCACTATGTCTCCATTACAAATTACACCATTTTCTACAGTTAACTTGTGTCTAACCTTTTTAAAATGTTGTTCTGCCTATGAGCAATTATTCACTTATTATTTTTTATCCTGAACAATATACTGTTCAGTATGGGATCTTGCTTCATATCCTCAACTAATTTTCTATCGGCAAAATATCAGTTTTGATTCAGTGTAAGAAAGTATCTTCAAACTTCTATTTCTCACTTTCAGAAGTAATAAACCTCAATCTTGACAAAGTGTCTACATGTGGAATGGAATTTTCTTTCACATATTCACTACCAAAATCAAACACCATTTACATTCAGGCTCATCTTAGAATTGTAGAAGACATTACCTTAGAAAGTTCCTTCCTCGGATTAAATATGAATTCTAAAGTTCTATGGTCTGACCTTAGGAGGAATTTCTTTCCAATCAGAAACTGATGAGCTCTATTTGTCATCCATATTATGGCCAGTGCTTCTTTCTCAATATTTAGCAGTTCAATTTGGCTTTCTTGAAAGATACATAATAGGATGACCATAATGAGCTAATATTCCTGAAATTGAGTTGTTACTACTATTTCCTTTCTAGGGTTGAATATTTTTACTATGGGTTTCTTTGCCAGGATAGCTTTTAAATTTTCACTTGTCCTTTTGTCCAAATAAATCCCACATTCTTTTTTCTTAAACCAGCAAAAGGTTCTGTCAATTCAGAGTATTGCTCTACATATCATCTATAGAAATTTACAAGTCCTAAGAAAGACTCCAATTCTTTTTTGTTCTGAGGTACTTCAACTTTTAATATTTTGTCAATTAATGATTGGTCTGCTGATATTCCTTCGTTAGATATGGAATATTCCAAAAATGATAACTTTTTAGAGTTGTGCACACATTTTTTGTTGTTAATTGTTAATCCAGCATTTTTTAACTTGCTCAAAATCATACTGGTTTTCCATTTTAATTCTTTTTCGTTAATAGCACCAATACAAATGTCATCCTGGTATCATATTATATTTTTATATTGCTACCAATAACTTGCTCTATAGGCCTTTGAAAAACTGCACTTGCTATTTTAATTCCATACAGCGTTCTTTTCCATCTTAATAAGCCTATTGGTGTGTTTATTGTTGTGACTTCTTTAAAGTCTTCATCAGCAGGTATTTGATGGTATGCTGACATAAGATCAATTTTAGAGAATGTTTTCATCCCTGCAACGGTGTCCAAAGCCCATTCTACATTGGGGATAGGATATTAGTCTGCACATATTTTGGGGTCACCACAAATGCACAGATCCCCATCCTTCTTTTTAAAATTACTAATGGGGAGGCCCACTTGCTCCCTCTTGGCAGAATTTATTCAAGTAGATCTTGTTTCAGTAATTGGTTTAGTTTTCCCACAACTATTAGTAGTAAATGGACTGGCACTTTTCATGCTTCAAAATATGAGGAGGAGACATCTTCCTTTTGTCTTAACTTTGCTTTATAGTTTTTTAACATTCCATTTTCTTCTGCCTTGACTTTGTTCACTAATTTTGTTGAATTTATGTTCAATACATCATTTCTTATTAGACTGTGATTCTTTTCATAGCTTGCCACAATAATTGGTAATGCGCCAAATTTATTTTTTAGTTCCACGTAGAATTCAAAATAGCATAACATTGTTATCATGGATCCGTCAAACTGATTCAATTGGACAAGGCTTTTCTTTAATCTTGGTTTTCCTAATTTCTTCCAGAAATTTCTGGGTATCAACGTCACATCACTTCCCATATCTAGTTGCATCTCCAATAAAACATTATTGATTCAAGTTTTTAATAATCCTTTTTCATTTTTTTCAATGAAAAGATGTTCATACTTATTTCCTCTTCATTTTGCTGGACCATCTCTAAATTTTTCTTTTTGGATTTACACCTACATTTAAAATGGTTCATTTTGAAACACTTTTCACATTTTTTTTATATGCCAGACATTTTTGTTCTTTTTGATATTGATATCCACAAAACGTACACATTATTTTAATATGTGTCACTTTCTTCTAGCAGATCCATAAATTTTGTTGTATTAAATTTACCACTTAATTCTTGTTGCTGAACAAATTCAACACACTGTGCCAGTGATAAATTCTCCAGTAAATACATTAGCCATTTGCCAATACTCCTCATTTTGAAGGTCATTTACCAATTTCATTTGAATCAAATCTTCTTTGATTGACTGGTTTTCTGATCCCAGTTTCTCAAATTCACAATATTTAGCAACCTGTTTTAAGTGCAGAACATATTCAATAACTGGTTTGTTCATTTTTTGAGAAATATTCATAAACTTAGCTCTCTCTGCATTCACTATTTTTTCATTTATAAGTTGACTTTTATTGTCAAATTTCATTTCCTCCAACAGTCTTGGGTGTGCTATTGCTGATAATTTTATAATGGCCTTACAACCAACAGTTGTCAACAAGAGACCAGTTATTTGGTTTTCTCCTCCAACTGATTTTAAATGCTTTAGCTTTTTTGTTCTAACTTTAGCTGCTAGAATCCTAAGCTATACTTGTGTGTGCTCATAATTTTCCAATGATAATGGTTCAATATCTGTCTATATTTCTGAGATGAGGTATTATGTCCACTATTTACATTATTCGGACAATTGTCCTCATCCTTGTTGCCATATTTATCTCAATGTTCCAGCTGTTGTACATTCTGGCCTTCTTCAGGTGGTTGGAATGTTCAACATTCCAACCACCTGAAGAAGGCTGGAGCGTACAATGGCCAAAACGTTGTGATAAATATGGCAACAAAGATGAGGAAAATAGTCCGAATAATGTAAATAGTGTGATAATTGTTTGTATGATTTTTAAGTACCAGCAACTCCATTGTAGTGTAGTGTAGTGTTACTGACTCACAGGAAGTAGTATGCATTCAACTGCCTCATGGGTAATAGCTGTAGCTATTTAGTGTCTTTGTGATTTCGTATGTAAATGAGTCACCTCAATATACAAAAAATATAAAAGAAAGGTGCAGAAGAGCAAGGATAAGAAAAACAAAATTACGCATCATAAGAATGATGGATCAAAAAATATAACAACAACAACAAAGAAGTAATAAAAAGAAGAGCAGGGATCAAAATAATTGGTTAGCTCTTTATTGTTATTTCATTGTTGTTATATTTTTCATTCCAATTGGGGGTTTCGTTACTAAACTTTTATTTGAAGTAGGGTGGAATGTCAACATTTTGATTATGTTATTATTTCTCTTTAAGTTACATGTGATATCCATTTTAATTGTTGTTGCTGTTGAATGTCCTTAAGTTTTGTGGCTTATGTTATCTTACAGTTTTTGTTTGTGATTCTGTAGCATCAGTCCACTAGGTTCAAAGAAGAGTGGTCTTCTCCAAGATCTATCCGCTTAACTTGCTCAAAGCCATTTGTAAAAATTGATCTTAGATAGTGTTTGTATATGGCAGACAATTTAGATATTTCTTAACAGGTTCGGCACCATGCATGCTATTCATATGAAAGTATTGATCTGACAAGGCCATTTAAGAACATCACTCAAATTTTAATGTTTTGGGTTTTGTTGCAGTTTGCGGTATTGGATAAAACTATCTCTAGCTCAGCATATTCTGTGTTCAATTTCCTTTTAATCTATACTAAATTTGTTATAACTGATACATACACTAAGGTATTTGAAGTGATTAGTATTTACTAATTTCACATACGGAATTTTTATGATGGATTCAATTCCAGATCATAGTTCCTGTTTTGGAATGTTTTTTTTGAGTCTTATTTCTCGGAACACTTGATAGAGGATGTTGATTTCTTTTCAAGATCATTATTATTCTATATATGAATATCTATGTTGTTCACATGCCCCCCACCCCTCAATTAATAATATTAGTATTATTTTTTGCTAATTATCATAAAAGAATAGGTAAGAAAATGTTAAGTTATATATTTTGTGAAAAGGTAATTTTCTTTAATATACTTGTATGCACATATATTGAAGTAATGTTTGTATGAAAAATGTTTGACAATCTTTCTCTCAATAGCAAGAACTAAAATCCTTCTTTCTGAACACACAGCAGGTATTTCTTAAACATCTGTCTATATTTCTGAGATGAGGTATTGTAACTGTTTATACTATTTACATTGTTCGGACCATTGTTCTCATTTTTATTGTCATATTCACAATATTTCGGCTGTGAAAATTGAACTCACAGCTCTTTGGGCATGTGCATCCAAGGACACATGGCCCAGTGAATAAAAACATTGGTTGAAGTAATCCAGTGACATGACCCAAAGAGTTCTGAGTTCACTACCTAGTCACAGCAGAGGTGAACACAAACTTGGAGAGTTGAGTTACTAAAAGGAAATAACTGAAACTGAGATATCCAGAAAAGGCATGGCATGTGGAACTAGAATAATCTACTCCAGTGGATGAAATAAAGGATTATTTGATTTGAAATTCCAATGTATATCACCTGAAGAAGGCCGGAGCATACAACGGGCAAAACATCATGACAATAAAGATGAGGACAACAGTCCGAATAATGTAAATAGTGTAAATAGGTACTTCTTATTCTGTAAAATCCTGAGATCAGTTATTGATGTTGTGTAGTTTTCTTTTCTTTGAACTTAACGATGGATGAAAAGAGCATTACTTACATTATTTGGACTATAGTCCTCATCTTTGTCGCTATATTTATTACAACTTTTTTGCCGTTGTATGCCGTTTCAGCCGTTGTATGCTCCGGCCTTCTTCAGGTGGTTGGAATGTCAAACTGAACCCTTTATTTTGCTTGCTGGGGTAGACTGTTCTAGTTCCACATGCCATGTTTAATTATCAGTTATCTCCTGTTAATTTCCCTCTGAAAGTTCTCCACTGCCTTAGCCAGGTATTGAACTCACCGGATGTAACTAACGCCTTTATCCACTGTGCCATGTGTCCTTGAGGACATCTGTGTATGATTTTCTGGGTATTATAAACCTAATGTCATCAGCAACCATTTTTTACCAGACCTCATATTGCAATTTTTGTTGTTGTTATCGCTTTTCTCTGGCACTCCTTATTACTGGTTCCCATATTGTATTAATTTCTATGCTTGGTCGGCTCAGGAGATTTTGTGGCCTAGCATATGTGCTGATTCCTTAAGCTTACAAATTTTCCAATGGTGTTCTTTGTCTATGATCTCAACCTGATCCCACAGAGGGCGGTGATCTCCCTTCTCTCTCCATATGTGGTCAGCCACGCCTGATTTTTCCACTTCCCCTTGTGTTACAGCTTTTTGGTGTTCTTGAAGCCTTACCTTAAGGGGGCAGCCTGTCTCCCCTTTATATTTTTTCTGCAGCTGCACGGGATAGCATACACACAGTCTTTAGTCATGTTCTCCTCTATGGAGGGTTTTACTTGGGAGAGATATCTGCGAAGTGTCGTCAAGCTTTTGAAGGTTGTCCTGATGTTATATGGACCGCAAGATCCTTTGTATTTTCTCTGATAGCCCCTTCACATAAGGCAGGCAGACTGTTTTCTGAGTGTTGTTGTCCTCCTCTTGTACCCAGGGTAGTTGTTAAATTGTAGGGTACTACTTATACTGACCAATTCTTTATCTAATGTCTCTGGGTCACCATTTATAACTTTTGCTCAATGTTGTAAGCAGCGGACAATCCCTTTCTTTACGCTGTATGGATGGTGGGAGTTGAAATTGAGGTACTGTCCAGTGAATGTTGGTTTACAGTATACGGATGTCTTGAACCCATGCTCTGTTCGAGATATTAGAACATCTAGGAATGGGAGTGTGTTGTTACTCTCTTTCTCCATTGTGAACTGTATCGAAGGTCTTATTGAGTTCACATGGTCCAGTAGAACCTGAACATTTTCCTGGTGTGGCCAGAGTATGAATGTGAAAATTCATAAACTTAAGGAATCAGCACATATGCTAGGTCACAAAAATCTCCTGAGCCAACCAAGCATAGAAATGAATACAATATGAGAACCAGTAATAAGGAGTGCCAGAGAAAAGCAATAACAACAACAAAAATTGCAATATGAGCTCTGGTAAAAACATGTTAATAATAACAGCAAAAATTGCAATATGAGCACTGGTAAAAAATGGATGCTGATGACATTAAGGTTTATAATACCCAGAAAATCATACACAGATGTCCTCAAGGACACATGGCACATTGGATAAAGGCGTTAGTTAGATCCGGTGACAGGAAAAGAGTGTGAGTTCAATACCTGCTAAGGCAGTGGAGAACTTTCAGGAAGGGAAATTAACAGGAGATAACTATGGCACATGGTACCAGAACAGTCTACCCCAGTGAGCGAAATAAAGGGTTCAGTTTGACATTCCAACCACCTGAAGAAGGCTGGAGCGTGCAACGGCCAAAACGTTGTAATAAATATGGCGACAAAGATGAGGATAATAGTCTGAATAATGTACATAATACCTCATCTCAGAAATATAGACAGATACTGAAGAGCATTACTTTTAGAGTGGTCACCTGTTGTTCAGTTTGTAAATGAAATTTGATCATGAATATAAAACTGTTTCCTGCGACAAGGGAGACGGAATAATTAAAAACAAAAAAATATCCATTTACTAATTTTCTAGTTTGTATTCAAGGAAACAATAAAAATTATAATATTGTATTTTCTTTATTTTTGTATGCTTCTATATCAAAAAAGTGGATCAGGTGAACAGAAAATGAGTAATGTTATTAGAAGTTTGCCAGGAATTAATAGCAGGCACTGTATTTATTAAAGGCTGTGGAATAAAGGTTGACTTGTGATATTGATCAAAATATTAGTTGCTGACCTGATGCCATTCACTCATTCTTGTACTTAATTTTTCACCTCAAGATTTTTATTGTTTTTACCTACTTTTTTCTCTTCTTGCATCTCAATCAAAACTAATAACATTATCTCTGCTACTTCTCAGTTTTGCTTTCTTCTTTCATTTTGTGACTATTTTTCTTCTATTTTCTTCCAATACAGCTCCATCTTTTAAGTTCCTGTGCCTCTTTAAAATATAATTTTTCTTGATTTTATTTTTCTCTTTCCTTGTTTCTCTCTGTCCATCCAATTCTACTTTATTCTTCTATATTCTTTACTTCCTCCTCCTCCTTTCTTTTCTTTTCTTCCAAACTTGGCTTTTGATTTTTCTGTTTTTTTCACTCTTTTCATTCTATCCTTTTACTCTTCTTCATTCTCTCTTCTTTTGCACATTTCATTTGTTATTCTTTTATTTCTTTCCTCCCTTTCCTCAGATTAATAATTTCTTTGTGTGTAAAAGAGAGATAAAGCAAATCAGAAACACCTTTGGAATAATTAATTCAATTTTATCCCATCTCCCTCAGCGTAATTGGGACTTTGTTGCAGCTCAGCCCAAGTTATTCTACACACCAATACTCTTTACACCAAAATCTTGTGCAATACCAAAATTGCTTCTCAGTGAATTTTACTTGTATAAAGCACACAAGTTAATTATGAAAAAAAAAAATGCAATTAGAACCTTGTTAAGATATTTACTGAGGTACATCCAAACTGCACATTTTAAAATGCGAAAGGATGTATACCTATGTTTTATAGATTAAGCAAAATCATTTGATAAGGTACATCACAAAGAACTGCTGAGTAACCATGACATGTTTGAAAAAGATATTAACATGACAGCAGCTCCAACAGACTGGAACAGAAGAGTGCAAGAGGATAACAGCACTCAGAAAACAACCTCAGTCTGCCTATCCTATGTGAGAGGATTATAGCAAAAAATTCAAAAGATCTGTGGTCCATATGACATTAAGACATCAACACTTCACAGATACACCTCTTATGAGTAAAACTGCCCATGAAGTAGAACATGATGTGTACGCCACCCCATGCAGCTATGGTAAGAAATATAAAGGAGAAATATGCTGCCCCCGTAAGATAAGAATACAGGAACAATGTAAAGCTGTGGCATGATAGGAAACAGAAAAATCAGGCATAGCTGACTATATATAGAGGAGGAAAAATGGAGATCATTGCTCCCTATGGGATGATGCTGAAATAATAGACAGAGAACATTTCTGGAAAATGCAAAAAATTAAGGAATTGGTGCATATGCTGGCCACAAAAATCTCCTAAGCCAGCCAAGCATAGAAATGAATACAGTATGGGAACCAGTAATACAGAATGTAGAGAAAAACAATAACAAAAACAAAAATTGCAATATGAGCTCTGGTAAAAACATGTTTATTGAGACATTAGGCTTATAAGTTCCAAAAATCCATACATGGCCCAGTGGATAAAAGCATTTGTTGAATCCAGTAACTTAACCCAAAGAGTTGTGAGTTCAATACCTGGCTACAACTGAGGTGAACAAAACTTGGATAGCTGAGTTAAAGGGAGATAACTGATAATGTGACAACTGGAAGATGCATGGCACATAGAACTAGAACAATCTACCCGAGTGGACAAAATAAAGGGTTCAGTTTGAAATTCCAATCATCTGGAATCATGCTTGAGCATGCAATGGTCGAAATGTCGTGAATATGGAAACAAAGATGAGGATAACAGCCTGAACAATGTAAATAGTGTAAATAATTACAATACCTCATCTCAGAAATATAGATATAGTGTTGATAGCATGCATACAAAGGAAACTACAAGAACTTGTAGAAGGTATTGAAGGAAAGTGAGAAGAAAGGATTAAACATCAATTACAAAAAGATAGAATGCTTGGTTGTTTGAAAAAGGGTCAGCCCAACTGATTAGTGTTTTATCAGAGGATGGAAAGTACAACACTGGAATCTGAAGGTACATTAGGATAGCAAATGATGCTTTTCAAAAGCTAAGCAAAGTTAATACAGAAAAATTGCGTTAGAAATGAGGAAAAAGTTGCTGAACTATTATGCAATATCAGTTCTATATGGCAGTGAATGCTGGACAATCTCCTCACAGATGAAGAAAAAACATGAGGCAACAGAAATGTGGTTCTACAGAAGGATGCTGAGAATACTATGAACTGAACATGATAAAGTTTTCAAGAAAATAGAAACAAAAAGTAGGTTTATACTTAACATCAGAAAGAGTTGAAATTTCTTTGGTGTATAATGAGGAAAGAGGGCTTGGAATATTTGATTCTAACAGGACATATGGAAGGCAAGAGTGACAGAGGTAAGCAGCACATAATCTACCTAATGAGCTTGTGTAAATGGATGGCAGAACAGGGTTTAGGAAAGATAGCAAAAGGCAAAATTTACTAAGAGCTACAAAGGAAATTATGGAAAACCATGATTGCTAACATCCTGAGGAGACATGGCACATTGAAGAAGAATGTTAAGGCATACAGTTTTCTTGAAAAAATGAATGCATATTAACTGATTAAATGGTTTTTTTTTTACATACTATATATATAAACATCCCACAAGAGATGGAAGACGAGACTTATAAAGTATATTAATATACTTACTGTAATGAACATTTTTTTATTGTTATCTTCATCATATTTTTACTCATATATTCTTCAGGTTTCTTGATTGATTGATTAATTGATTTGTTTTCAATGGCTTATCAATTCTTTGCAGGTTATTTAAAACCAGAAAATATTTTTAGATTGTAAGAATTTTTTTCTCTTTTTGAGATAATGATGATTTAGTAATACAAGTCTTATTAATTAACCTATAGCTGGGGGAGAAAAGCTGGATTCATACTTTTCTCAAGTGTATTTGCACATAAGTGAAGATAATGAGCCCAATGGGAATTGAAACTCTTTCCTCCAATTAACAATTTCAAGCCATTATCCATTACACCAACTGCACATCCAAGCTTGCAGCACTTGGTATTCCTAAGCTGCTGCCCATCTAAGTACTGACTAGGCTTGATGTTACTTAACTTTGGTGATCATATGGGAACTGGTGTATGAGCATGATGTGGCCATATATATATATATATATTGCATCCATTGGTCTTTAGAAGTGACAGTACTTTTTCCTTTTCCTTTATCATCTCCTCAACAGGGAACAGCACAGTTTATCTGGGCTGCAGAATTGAGTGACAAGTCTTTGTCCGCCCAGAGGATAGTTAGGTTATATCGAAAAATAAAAAACAAGTCTCTTCTTATCAAAGTATTAGATATAAAGTGTTGTGGACATTACATACATTGTGTGTTTGAGTTGGGAATAAACACATGTATCCTGGAATACTCACAACAAAAATGGCAGACTCACTATGTGAGTCCACGTAAATAATTGAAAAGAAACAACAAGAACCAATAGAAGAAAGGTATACAAATGACAAAGACAATGATGTGTGTAACAAAAAAATGTGAAAACCTTTTTGGTTCAAAAGGATATTAAGTGAGTGAATGTATGCGTGTGTGTGGTTTGTTCATGTGTTTCACATTGGGGAATGTGTTTACCCATGAGAGACTTACATATTGACGTGTAAGTGAGAAAATTAAGAAGAGGCTACAAAAAATTATCGCAGAGTATTTATAGTGCCAGAAAATGTCCCCTAGTAGTAGTTTCAGGAAAGTAAGTGGAGTTAACCCTACAACAGTGACCAAAATCTGATTAAATTACCAAATGTCAGAAGTTTTAGAGGAAGGGCTTTCTGGTTAGAACAAGAACTTTTCAGCAACCTCTATTAATTTATGAATATACTCTAGCTTTAAAAGTGTTAAACTGTAAGTATTTTGTTAATGAAACTGCTGCCAACGGGGAAATGACATGCAAGAAACAATAAAGATAACGATGTTATTTGAATATTTACATACTCTTCAAGAAGAGAAAACTGAACATTTTCAATGTCAGGCTGTCTGAAATGATAAAGCCACTGTCTATATAAAAAAAACAAACTTGTCAGTATCAGAGTTGGTTCAAATCATACTGCTGGCTCATTTTGTGTACAAATTCTTTTTTATGCATATAAATCAAATATACCAATTTGTATTTACAAATTCTTTTTTATGCATATAAATCAAATATACCAATTTGTATTTACAAATTCTTTTTTATGCATATAAATCAAATATACCAATTTGTATTTACAAATTCTTTTTATGCATATAAATCAAATATACCAATTTGTATTTACAAATTCTTTTTTATGCATATAAATCAAATATACCAATTTGTATTTACAAATTCTTTTTATGCATATAAATCAAATATACCAATTTGTATTTACAAATTCTTTTTATGCATATAAATCAAATATACCAATTTGTATTTACAAATTCTTTTTATGCATATAAATCAAATATACCAATTTGTATTTACAAATTCTTTTTTATGCATATAAATCAAATATACCAATTTGTATTTACAAATTCTTTTTTATGCATATAAAGCAAATATACCAATTTGTATTTACAAATTCTTTTTATGCATATAAATCAAATATACCAATTTGTATTTACAAATTCTTTTTATGCATATAAATCAAATATACCAATTTGTATTTACAAATTCTTTTTATGCATATAAATCAAATATACCAATTTGTATTTACAAATTCTTTTTATGCATATAAATCAAATATACCAATTTGTATTTACAAATTCTTTTTATGCATATAAATCAAATATACCAATTTGTATTTACAAATTCTTTTTATGCATATAAATCAAATATACCAATTTGTATTTACAAATTCTTTTTATGCATATAAATCAAATATACCAATTTGTATTTACAAATTCTTTTTATGCATATAAATCAAATATACCAATTTGTATTTACAAATTCTTTTTTATGCATATAAATCAAATATACCAATTTGTATTTACAAATTCTTTTTTATGCATATAAAGCAAATATACCAATTTGTATTTACAAATTCTTTTTATGCATATAAATCAAATATACCAATTTGTATTTACAAATTCTTTTTATGCATATAAATCAAATATACCAATTTGTATTTACAAATTCTTTTTATGCATATAAATCAAATATACCAATTTGTATTTACAAATTCTTTTTATGCATATAAATCAAATATACCAATTTGTATTTACAAATTCTTTTTATGCATATAAATCAAATATACCAATTTGTATTTACAAATTCTTTTTATGCATATAAATCAAATATACCAATTTGTATTTACAAATTCTTTTTATGCATATAAATCAAATATACCAATTTGTATTTACAAATTCTTTTTATGCATATAAATCAAATATACCAATTTGTATTTACAAATTCTTTTTATGCATATAAATCAAATATACCAATTTGTATTTACAAATTCTTTTTATGCATATAAATCAAATATACCAATTTGTATTTACAAATTCTTTTTATGCATATAAATC
>OZ038487.1:64095741-64165741 GCA_964036315.1 Acanthosepion esculentum
AAAATGTTTTAGAATTTTACCACTGACCATTTCTTTCATTTATCATCAATTTCCTGTAATCTTCAATTACAATTCTGTTATACTAGGTGCAAATGGGAGGATAAAAAATGTTTGCATAGGTGGTATGGATTATCTCTCCTTATACATATTCTGTATTTAAGTCCAGCTCAGATACACTGCATTCTAAGTTGTATAAAGCTTCAGATAAATTATACCTGTGTTCATCTTCTTGCTACAATTTACTTAGAATTATCATGGAATGTTACCCTGACCATACCATGGTAAGCAATGGACTCATTTGATTTTAACATTCAAAAAATTTGTAGAAACCCTGTTCTGCACGGCAATGAATGCAATACCACATGAAAGGTTTCTACCATTCCAGCGTAGGACTTCATGAAGAACCCCACTTCCCTTATGGCTGTTGCAACTTGGTACAGTCCTTCTGAGATGCCACATTCAACAGTAAAATCAACCCAATTGAAAACAAAGTCAAATTATTCAGTTGTCCAGAACTCAGACAGGAGATGAGATACTGTGTATTGTTGAAGGATTTTTAGCCCCTGCGGGAGAAAACACCCGAGAGAAATCAGAAACACTACCAGAACAAATGGACCAACATGACTTTAGTTCTGATGAGGAATTAGCACCTAAAAAATGAGTCCGCTCAGAAATGGACACTGCTATTTCAAATCCAGACACAGAGTGGCTAACAGATTGAAGAATACATAAACACTTCAAGTCAAAGGTTTATACTTTAAAGGTAGGCAAGAGAGACCCAGGACAACGAGCACAGATGAGTCAATGTTAGAAGCAGCTGTCGACTGCAAACCACCACACTGTCCACAAAGGACCCACTGGTTGGTGGAATGACTTTGTCCCCGACAAATAACCAATGGTAGAAAATATGGTATTGATTATCTCCCCTTATATGTATTCTGTGTTTAAGTAAGCCCAGCTTAGACTCACTCCATTCTAAGCTGAATAAAGCTTCAGATAAGTTATACCTGCATTTGTTTTTTCCGAACACAGGGTAATGATTGGGCCAAACTGTAATTTTTGTTTTAAAACATACAAATCTGTACTCAATGAATATACAAAACGAAGTAAAATCTCAAGATTTCTACTTGTCCAGTAAAAGTTGAGTAGTTCTGATTTCTTCAAAAGAGTATAATAAAAAAAAAAGGCATAAAAGAAAATGCATGTAACATTAATAAATCAGTTTTGCTCACTGAAATCATTCTTGAAATAATTGCTTTGTAAAAGATATATAAAAGATATAAAAATAAGCATTTTATTGGCAGTTTTCATTATATAAAAACCCGATAAAGGATTGTTTTTAAATGAGAGTTCTACTACAACTTTAACATGTTAAGGAGTTTTATCAACCTAATATATAGAAACATAATTGACAACCTACACTCTTGTACTTAAACTAATATTTTTGAATTTAGTTAATATTTACAACATTTTAAATGTAAAATCCACCACACATATTTCACTGGATATTGTAGGTTGAAATGATAATGTAATTTCTGTTCTGCTTGTTATAAAAGAAACAAACAAGAGCTTAAATGAAACATTCATCGTCTCTTATTGTTATGACTTGTAAATTAAGCATATAAGGTTTGAATCTATAGGCAGGTATCTTTCTAAGCCTCTATCCAATGTCAGGAATCTTTTTCTATTTTTCAGTTCTATGCTAACCAATAATCCGAAACAAATAGATCTGTATAAGTAGACATAGAGATATTAAATATTTCTTGCTGGACAAGTCACTCGTATGCATAACTTTCCATTTCTCTTTTTTCAATGTCTGATAGCATTGTAGGTTTCTCATGTTCTTTTCTCTTTGGTTCACTTGTCATTTCTGATGACCACTCTTCTGCATTGGTTTGACTCACAGTGATGCTGCAAGGGATATTCCATTGATCATTTGGCTGCTTGTCAACCAAACTGGCCACATTCCACACAGAATCAAAGATTTTCCATTTGAAGTTTCACATCAAAGTACTTTTTTATTTTTTTTATTCATTTTTTGTGTTGAAATTCTTGAGTTGCCTCTGCAAGTGATTCTTACCACTTACATAACTATTATAGGCAGGATGTTGATGTTGTAAATTATCTCTGTGATTTCAGATAAGCTGCAACATATTTAAGAGGTCATCTGAATGTGATTCAAGTTTAGAACACTGGTTCACAGCCCATTAAGTCTACAGTTCACTTTTTGACTTGGGGCTTTCTTCATTCCTAATTTACATTGGAAAATGAAATATTTTACTTCTATTTAAAATGTAGTAATATATGTATATGATTTTTGGCAATAATTATAGAAACTGATGTCAAAAAATAAAATTCAGAAGCATTTTACTATTGGAAACAATTAATCAGGTGAGAGTTGAGGAAGATAAATTATGGAAAATATTTAAATTTTCATAATTTTCTAACTTTACAATCGGAATAAATAATTCAGCTTACTTTAAGCTCATAATCAGATGCAGAAATTTTGGCATAATTATTTAATAAGTAAAATGTGAGACTGATGCCAATTGGATGTATTAGTACTAAATAAAACTGATTTACAAAATGTACATTTGAACTAATATTCTCATCTTTGTTGTTGCTATTACATTTTGGCAACTGTGTTCTTCAGATGTCTGTTCATTCAGATAATCTTCAAGGAATTTCAAACCAAACTCTTTATTTAATCTACAGGGGTTTGAAGATTGAACTCCATTACTATACCACCAAATTCATAAACCAACACTTTTTGTCAAGAGGCTATTGGATTAAAGTGTTTGTTCAATAATCTGGTGTCATAGTATTTGTGAGTTCAATCCTTAGGCCAGGTAGTACAGACTTAGACTCAATGGAAACAAGACTAACAATAAATGAAGGATACTAAAGGGCAATTAACCAAGATGAGATATTCCTAGACATGGACAGTAGAATAAGAACAATCTACACTTGTAGATTAAATAAAGAGATCAATTTGAAATTCCCAGAAGGCTATCTGAATCAACAGAGCCCTGAAGAAGGTTGGATATCACAATAACCAAAATATTGTGATAATAACAATGAAGATGAGGATATTGGTCCAAATGTAACATAAATAATGCTGAGACAGAAATTTAATAAAACTTGTTGAATTGCTTTAAATCAAATCAAACAAAAAGTGTGAACTTTCCTAAGTTTTCAAAATCTCTTACACTCAAGTGGTGACAGCTAATTAAACTGGTATCTGTAAGGCCTGTGGTTAAATTCATAACGCTAATTAGAAAAGTGTTCTTAATCTTAATTCTATTAAAATAACAAAAGTCAATCCTTTCTTTCAAATCTCTTAATCTCTCTTTTTTGAAATGGTGACAGCATATTTCAATATGCATTTTACAAAATATCAGTTACTATCTCCCAAATTTATTGATAAATTTAGATTAGTATGGTACAAATTCAAATGTGGGGAAGCATGTTTAACTTGAAAATTAGTATTCAAAATTTTTTCCTTTTTTTTTTTCACCTGGGTTCAATCACTGATCACTGCCTGTAGCTGATATACAATTACCTCACCCATCAAGCAGATCCCAAATCTCATGATCTTTTTTTTTCTCCTTGAGAACAATATTGCCTTTCATACCAAACCCACGCCAGTCTCTAGTTGATATTTGTCATCTCAAAAGAGTGGTTGATGAAGAAGGAGGAACTGTTGTTTTGTCCTAGTGATGGTACAAATGGGAGATATAACTAAAGACATGAGATACAAATATCTTCTTTATGTATCGTGTCCCTTCAGGTGATTATGGCTCTCCACATTTTCCTGTCCTTTGTAGCTCAATAACTTTTGTCAGTTTGTCATCTCTAACAAACCTTGCTCTGCCATCCATTCACTCAAGCTCACCAGGTAGGTTGCATGATGCTTTCCTCTGGCTCACTTGCCTTCAATCTGTTCTGTGAGTATCAAAATTTCCAAACCCTCTTTCCTCATTATGTGTTTCAGAAATTTCAATTATCTCTTCCTGATGTTAAGCATAAGTGTCCTTTTTGTTGCCATTGTCCCTAGAACTTTGTTGTTGCTCACACGTTTGGTCATGGCTCTCCACAATTTCCAGTTTTTTGTTGCTTTTAAATGTTTTTTTGTTATCTATTGTAAACCCTATTCTGTCATATATTTATCTCAAGCCCATTAGGTAGGCTTTCCTCTGTGTCCCTTTTCTTCAATCTGTCCTGTAAGTATCAAATGTTACAACCCCTCTTACCTCATTACATGCCCTAGAAATTTCAACAGTCTCTTTTTGATATTATTTCAGTATAAAAAGCTCCTATCAATTACACCACCCACACATTCAGATCAGTGGCATATGATGCTTAGTGGATGAAGATTCAGTTCAGTTGAGGTTTTGTAATAAACCCTATTATGAGTTACTTTTTCTTTATAACTATGAACTCAGAGTTTAAATAATTGCCTTCTAATATATAACCTGGATGGCATATTATAGTGACCCTCACTTATGGCTTCTCATGATTGCAGAAGAAAAAAGATTTCTAATATGGATAGAAAGCCAAGCTTTAATTAAAGAAATGAATATTTGATTAACAGGGAGGGTTTCCAAATGTGGGCTGTAAGTAAATGTAATTCATAGTAGCAGCTGCTTGCTAGCAGAGAGAAACAGGGAAATTAAAAATAAAATTAAAATGTTGAAGCCATTTAATATGATCATTTTATTTTGGTTTTTCTTCTGATGATGCTTTGATAATATCAACTGTAGAATAATACAAAATTTCTTAAATTCTTTGGTCAATTTTTTTTCAGCTTTCTTTTAATTGAAGTTTAAGAATTTTCACTTTGGAAACGTCTACGAAGAAAATTTCTAATAAATATAAATCCTCTTAACTAAAAAAAAGTAAACAACAAAATGATACTTGTATTCAAGGGAAAATTCTCACAGTTAGAAATCAAGGTGAATGTTAAGCTTCTGGTACTTTGATTTTGTTTTTGAATTTAAAAAAAAAATTGTAGCCTCACTTCATACCAAGGTTTTTCTATTTTTCAATTTTTTCTTTTCCTTTTATTTTTTAACTGCACATCTTTCGCAAACTAGACTTTTAACAGTGATATTTTGCTGGTTCTTCTTGGCTACAATATTCTGAACTACTACTTTGTTTATTTTATATACTTTTTATTCTTAATTTTTCTTTTTTTCTATTAAATTATAACTTTATTGAGATGCTTAAAGTGATATTTTAAAACTCTTTGAACAATTTTTACTTTTTACCCTTGAGTTTTTGAGAACAGTTTCCAGATTTTTAAGATTTGAGATTGAACTATCGGCATAATTATAAGAAGGTAAAGATACGATCTTGACTCAAGAAGGAGACAACATTGTGGTCATATACGGTGGAGGATAAAACTTTACATGTTTAGTTTAGGTAACTTACTTTTTGTTTGTTTTATTTGTTTTGTACATTTTTCAGAGCTCGCTGAATAATCTATATGATTATTATGATGCAGAATAGTATTTGAAAATCTGTTCTTTCTCACTCTCTCTTTCACTCCCACCTGTTCTTTTTAATAGTCTACCTGTTCAGTGGAACAATTTGATCATTTAAAAGTGTCAGTATATTCTAAAATAATTTTGTTCATTTACAGTCAATTATCTCTACCAGTTGTAATTTAGAGTTCAACTTATAATTATCAACCATATAGATGTCCCTATTCACATAAGAATATATAGTTGAGACACACACACACGCAAATAAGAGAGGTGCATCTGTTTGCCTCAGGGTTCTTGATAAGATCCAGAGACGGATATGCAATGTAATTGGCCCTGATCTGTCATCTCGTCTGCAGTCGCTCTCTCACAGACGTGACGTTGCCTTGCTCTGTCTTTTTTACAAATACCTTCACGGTAATTGCTCCGAGGAGCTGCTTTCGCTGGTCCCTAGGCCTCATGAATTTAAACGTCCTACGAGGCTGGCATCCCGTTCCCACCCCTTCACCGTTGAAACTGTTAGATGTAGACGTATCTTCTACTCTAATAGCTTCATGTCTCGCACATCTCGCCTGTGGAACTCCCTTCCCTATTCCTGTTTCCCTGACAAATACAATCTCCAACTACTTAAGTGTAACGTCAATCGACATCTCCAGTTGCCTTGATCTATCCACTTCCCTTCTCCACATCCTTTCACCTTTCATTCCTATCGGCTCTCGCTCCAAATCTTCTGTAACCCCCTTGCCTTGATCGATCCACTATCTTTCTCCACATCCACTCCTTTACCACTCCTATCTGCTCTTCCTACAAACCTTCTGTAACCCCTTGCATGCTAATGGCCTCCAGCCTTGCTTGGGGTGATAAGCTTATAAAAAAAAAAAAGAAGATGTATTTTTATTCACAAATATATTATTATATAAAAGTTTAATTACATTTATCATGGACATTAAAATCCTTCACCTTTAATACTTCTTGATGATAATCTATAATATTTTGAGGATCATGGCTTTAAATTCCAATTTCCTGAAAACAGTTAATACAAATACACTGAAGTAAAAAAGCATAAGGAATTTAGCACCATTTCACTTATTTACTTATAGTTCAATAATAGCAGTTCATAACATACATTTTTTGAAAATTACAAAAAAAACATTGATAATATTTTTACATAAATTCTGTTAAGGGTTTGAATATCTTGTGTGGGTATTTTTAATGTAATTTCTCAGAATTTACTACACAAAAGCCAATAAAAGCAAAATTCCTATAAATATGGGTCAGATTTATTTACAAGAAAGAATAACTCAGGTTGATTCAGAAAGCATGTGTTACAAAAACGGGTTCCTTTAAAAATACCAACCAGATGTGAAAATCTTCTACTCAATTCTTACTTGACATAGAAATTGAGATGAGGATGTAATTCTTGAAATCAAGATTAGATAGCTGTTAGCAAAAAGCAAACAAAGATATATACATGAAAAGACTTGATGGATGAGGGACATTTTAGAATATACAGCTAATAGGGAATGATTGATAGGCAGGATTCATTTTATCTTTTACTTACTCTTAAACTAATTTGGACAGACTCAAATGGCAGAAATCAAGCAATGAATACTTGAATAATTTTGAGATCAGAGTAGGAGAAATAAGTTATCTACCACAGTTAAGCTTCTTTATACTTGGGTTTAGCTCTCTTATAAATGAAAGACTGGCAGCTGACAAACACAAAAGCTTATATCAAGTAAATGTCAACTCATTATCCCTGTTTTAGTAAAATTGAAATAAATATTTCTTTTCTTAACTGTCTACATTAAAATCAGTGATGCTGGTATGTTTTATTTGTACATGCAGAGAAAACACAATAAGGTATGGGGAAGGGTTCTCTGTGATCACCCAGTTTTGGGAAACTTGGAAAATCTAACACTTACAGGATATACTGAAAGCAAGAAAAACAAGGGGAGACATTGAGTAACCAATTTAATAAGTTTATATGACTGGATGGTAGAACAAAGGCAAAGAGAAATGGCAGTGTCAAAAGTTCCTTATGGTAACAAAAGACCAGAAAATGTGGAGAGCTATGACTACCACAACACATAAAAAAGGATGGTTGACTGATCAATGAAGTATTTTTTAATCATTTCACCCCAAGCAAGGTGATAAAGCCACTAAGACACAAGGAGGTTACTGAGACTGAAAGAAACTAAGAAGACTTTGAGAGAGAGGCAAAAAATAGAATAATCTCTTCTAACTGGGGAAAACTGGTTTACAACTTTTAATAACTCACAAACCGAGTTGATAACTTTTCATCCTCGCTGAGCTGACTCTGAATCTTCATCAGTTATGATGAATGTTTGGTCCCTCAAAGAGTTTTCTTGCATTGAGCATCAATTGGGATTCAAATTCACCTACAAATGTTTGAAAAAATACTTGGTTCCCTATGCTGCTTTTGAAAGTACCCAACTTCACTTACCATGCTCTGTCTTTACAAGAGTCAGATGAGACCTAAAATAGAATATTGCTGCCCAATAATCACTTTCCAGCCTCAGTAGAGTTTAAAAGTGTTTACATGGACATGTAGGTGATTAATTATTTTCCACCCTACTGCCTCTTCCCACAGATGTAACATCCTAGGCCAATCTTTATTCTATCATTATTTCCTTATGTTCTGATATGTAATATTCCTAAGTTCCACCAGTTCAGGCCTTCACAGTTAAGAACTGACATTCCATGCACTAAAGGGAAAAAACCATCCGCATTTCCTTTGTATTCCATTTGTAAGAAGGAAGATCCATTCAGACTGTTTCTTCCCAAAAGTTGCTTGCTTTGTGGAATAAATTCTTGTGAAGATTCTTCCTCAAACACTACAATTTCAACCATTATATGTTTATCCTTGGGTGCTGTATAAAGTTAATGCTTCTGCATGCTAACAATTTTCAATGTATTTTAAATGTTATTACTTTTCTTCATTCTTGTGTATGTGTTTGTTGTGTTATTTGTATGTATGTATGTGTGTGTGTGTGTGTGTGTTGGTGCTCCTTGGGGTTGCCGTCATTGTACACTTTTTTGGTCCATAAAACAACCTCATTCAGTAACCCTCTTGGGCTCTGTATTGGGTGAAATGTAGTGTAAAAACAAAACTTTTTAGCATTTTAATTAGATAGGCATTTATTTGAGACGCTGGAAGATATGGGAATCAGTTTCATTGATACAAAATGTTTGATTCATTGAAAGAACAAAGGATGAAATAAGTTTGGTCTGAACAAAAGTTGACAATTATAGAAAGCAATGGAAATAGGGATTGTGATAGAATTGACTTTAAGGACATCCATAGTCAAATAGATTAATAAACATGATTTTTTTTTTATAGCTCCCAGGATGTTAATTCCAGCTTGGCTAATGAGAACTGATGTGTAGATTATGTTTTTATCAGTCTAACTAACAAAGTAGCATTAAAGCTTAATACATCAATAATATGTTGCACCAAATAACTGAGATGAAACAAGGCTTCCAAGAAATTTTGAAAAAAGAGAAAGACACTTTATTAAATCAATCCCAATTGTTATTGCCTGGTATAATAGCCAAAGAAAGAGAACAAGAGATGACCCCAATGATGATAATGAATAATGTTGGTAGGGAATATGAGTTAGAAAAGGACACACCATTAGAAGGAGAGCAATAAGAGTAGAACACAAAGACATTAAGAAAATTAATGATAAAATTAATAGAAAATCTATCCAAATTTCGCAGCTCCAGAATACAAGAATGCAATAACAACTTTATTATAAACAATGAAGGATGTTTGTTTTGATTCTAACCTAAACTCTCAATCAAAACCAAAAGTAGAGAAGAATTCCAATTCTAACCACTAGACATAGAAGACAATATCCCTTCCCAATGAAGATAAAGTTTTATATTACAATGGCAGGTTGTATAAATGCATTCTATTACAGCATCTACAGGCAACTACAACAAATACAAAACTATTTCAATTATGACACTTAATTTCCACTCTGTGTGCCAAAATTAAAAGTAGGCTTGTAGAATGCCAACCATCTCCAAAAGCTCACTGACTGAATTCCACAAAACAAAGATGCAACATAGGATGGTCAACATATTTGCTTCAGCCTAATCATTACTACTGCTGATTATCACCAAAAATTAGGTGCTGGAGAGCCAAGAATTATATATACATTGTTCCTCTCAGAAAAAATAGCATTGAGACAAATAAAAAAATTACCTATGAACATCAAACAGCAAAAACAACGAAATCATGTAGAAAAGTCATTGGTCTGCAGTATATTGTTAGCCATCTGTTCATTGCTCATTACAAATATATATTTTTATGGCACATTCCCTTTTTTTTCTATTTTTAGGAAGCATTAATTTTTGGAAGATTTTAAAATGTACAAATTAAGAACAATAGAACAGTGTTCAAAAAACATTAGTTCCATTTGTATTGTATGAATAACAATGAAAGTTTTAAGTAATGTGTCCTCAAAGAAACAAAATGATTGTTTATACCTGAAATGAAATGCTCACTCTTAATATATGTGATAAGTTTATGTTTACATCTGTGTGAAATCAAATAATACAAGTGACAGGTAAAAAGACTGCAACAGATTCTGTTGTAAAGATGCCAATGTTAATTGTTAACTCTTTTGAATGACCTTCTTAGGCCCCAAAATCCAAAGGTCATGTTTAATGACAGTAGACTAAAACTGAGGCAAACTTGGGAATTTGTCTGCAAATCCCATGCTGGTAGTGCACCTGGAATAAATGGAATGTCTTACAAGTTATATAAGGATTGTCCAAACATCCTCAAGCAACTCACCATCCTCCTCCAGTAGGCATGGAAACAAAGTATTGTACCACAAGAATGGTGGCTGGCAGATTGCATTTGGATACCTAGGGAAAAGAATGCAAAAGGTATTGCAAACTTCCACCCCATCTTCCTCTTGAATATAGAGGGGAAAATATTTTTTGGCACCTTCCTTGTCATATGACGAGTTTTCTGTTAGGTAACCATTACATAAACACAGCTGTCCAGAAGGCTGAGAATCATGGCTTCCCCAGCTGTCTGGAGCATTCACACATGATTTGGAACTCAATCATATCAGCTATAATAGTTCCTCATGAGCTAATTTGAATGTCCCTCACATTTTTCAATTTCCCTAGTAAGGTTGGGGAAATCATAGTGAAATATTTCAGTGTATCATTTATGCAGTTCACCATTGGTTACCTATACACCATCAAATGGTAAGTCCTCAAGGTAAGCATCATGATAGGGTGTGTGATTTCACCACATCTTTTCATTGTGTCCATGGAACTCATATTAAAGAGTGCAGTGGACACTACAAAGGGAGTGATGACTAAAGAATAAGTGGTCCTTCCTCCTTCCAGAGCATTCAGAGATGACATTACCATTCTGATCCTGTCTAAGGTCAGTGATGATGAACTGCTTCAGTGTTACCATAAGCTCTTCATGTGGGTGAGGATGAAGGCTAACCCCCCCAAAACCAGACCTTATCATTACTCTGTTAGGAAGATTCACTTCTGCATTGGGAGTGATATGATCCTGACAGTCAAAGAGAAGCCAGTGAAGAGCCCCGGACTGCTGAATGAAATTCCACTGACTGATTGGCACTGAGGTAAAGAGGTGCAGAAACTGGTACTAGATGAACTTGAATCCATTGACAGAACCCATCTTCTCAGCAAACTGAAGGCTTCTTGCAACCAACATGATTTTCTGCCTCAGCTTCTGTGGCTGTTACAGGTGTATAATATTACTTTGTCTCACATTCAGCAGATGCAACAGTGTATCAAACCTTGGTGTTTATCCCTGCTTCTCTACAGTAGGTATCTATACCAATGCCAGAAACCTGCAACTTCCCATCTCTTCATTGGTGGAGGAGTTCAAGGTCAGGAAGGTATGCCTTCACATGATGATCAGTGACTCAGCCAATGAGTTCATCCACAAGTTACAGACAGATATCAAAACTGGCACCAAAAGGTCAGTAGTAGAACTCACCCAGTAGTAGAACTTACCCAGCCTGCAAACCGAGGAGATTATGGGGGTGAAAACAAGACATAGTGATTGAAGAAATCAGGAATTTTGAGCGAACAGCTATTGCTGTTTCTTAATTCAAACCATATGCTTGGGCTACATGGAATGATACTGATCTGATGAAGCTATCATGAGTGCAATGGAGCCATTGGCAATATTCTTCCTGTGACTAACCTCAAGTTGTGGTGGTACACTGACACTGATATATGCACATTAAGTCAAAGTGATCAAGGCAATTTATGTTACATGCTCTCTGCATGCCCATTGCAAATGTACACATGGCATCATAACAAAGTGCTGGAAGTGGTCATGGACTTAGTGCACAGTGTGTAGCAGCCAACAATATAATGGCCAGAGAACCCAAGATCCATTTTCACAATGAAGGTGAATGCTCTGTGTGGAAGCCCCAAATAACTCCCAACATGACACAACTAAGTGGAGCCTGTGTTTGGAGGGTGTTAGTTAGTCTTAGAACACCTTCGCAATTTCCAGTACACATCATCCAGACAGACGCCTGCCCTGACATTGTAGCCTGGTCTAATTCAAAGAAGTGTATCTTTTTAGTAGAATTAACAGTTCCATGGGAGGAGAACAGGGAGGAAGCACACAAAAGAAAGAAAAACCACTACTAATTGCTGCGATCTGACTGCATGGAAAAGTGGTGGACATGTCATGTGCTACCTATTGAGGTTGGGTGCTGTGGATTCCTTGGACTGTTAATCATTTTCTTCCTTTTGAAGGTGGACATCATTGGCTGGTGCTTGAAGCATGCTTCATATTCTCCATACCACAGCTCAACAGGCAAGGAGTTGGATCTGGTCAAGGTCCCAAATAAACAAAGTTAATTAAAACCATGCTCGCAACACGATGCTTTTTCTGATGTGAAATACACCTGTTTACTTTTCATTATATTTCATTGATAACAGTCACTATGAGTAAGTTGTGTATTGGTTAATGATTAAAAGCAAATGCTTTTAACACAATGTTGAAAATCTGACTTGCAATTGCAAAGAAAAAATTGCAAGAGACTGACCTGTCTACACGAAAAGTACTATCCAGTCTGGTTGCAAAAGCTACTGGTGGCACCAGGGGTTGCAGTACCACCATAGCCACTGAAACAGTGTTACCTGCCCTGGTTGGAGGCTGATGAGAACAGGGTATCACATGTGCTTTCACATGTAGTATGTAGAAAAAAATATTGATCACATGCCCACAAAGGTTGATAGTGTTTTATTTAATTTAGTAACTTTTCAAACATTAGAAATGAAAGATGCATAATTGACTAAATCAGTTTAAATACATGCAATGAAAACCAGCCAAGTATTGAAAACTCAAGCAATTATTTTAACTTCTAATTTATTGTAAAGCTGTAAATCTGTTTTTCCACAGTATTGGTGCTCAAATAAAAAACAGTTACGGAAATGACAGCGACTATGGAAATCATTCAGGTAGTATAGTGATTATTTCTAAAAAGAATATTAGAATTTGTTTTATTTACAGTCAGATTAATGTACTCATCTTTGTTGAGTTTCAGCTGTAGTGCCCTCTGACCTTTTTCAGGTCTCTGCCAATATGGGTACGTTCATCAAATTTCAAATTGAACCTTTACAGTTTTAAGTTTTTTTAGTACTGCTCAGTTATTGCTAGTACAATTTCCACTGAGTGTCAGTATGAAGCAGCCCAAGGATTGAACTTCACAATTCCTATGCCACCAAATTCATGAACCAACCCTTTAATAATCTAAGCTGTTTTTTTCTGGGACAATCTTAAAGCTAGATTTTGTAACCTTAAACCATGTGTTCTTATTGTGTCTACTGCTGTTGAACTTGACTCTATCCACTTCTCTTTCCTACTGTTACTGCTGCAGTCTGCTTATTGTCAAGCTTGACTCTGTTGTCATTTTTCTTTCTTTCTTAATGTTTCCCATATATTATTTATGTTAGACCTTCATGGAAAGCTCTCATACCATAGCATAAGTTCTGGTTCTTTCAAATGTCTGATTCTCCATCTGGTATTTTTACTTCATTTCACAAGATGTTGGTGACCTTCCATTTACCTCCATTCAGTCAGAAATTAGACAGAAATGAATATCATTTGAAAAAGAGATGCAGGCTACTGATGTCATGGAATGATCACATTTACCATGGAATATCCCAATGAAGTAAAGAAGGATTGAAATCATCATTTCTGTATAGATTTCAGATAGTTCAATGATATAACAATGTCCTATCTTGTCCCATTCAGAGATGATAATTAAGTCACATAGAGAAAATATTAGTAATCTGGTTATTCAAAGATATCAGTGAATGAAAAAGATGACAAAAAATGATTGAATCAGTTCTCTGTTATGACAGGTTTGTGAATGTGCCTGGAGGATTCTAATAACTAATGTCCATTATTTAAAAGGAATCAATCAGTTATTGTTCTCTTGAAGAAAATATGGGTTTTCTTAAATTTCAGGAATAATACTTGCAACAGTTTTTTGACAAGCTATGAAAATATACATTGACATTGAAGTTATTTCTAAAGCCGGAAATATTATGTTAGAATTCCTGTAAACACTGAAAAGGTAGAAGGTATTCAGGTTCTTCCTGTATCTTGAGTAGTCAAGGAAGCTAGAGATTTTATTAGAATGACCGATGACTATCAAGAGTTTATAGCAAGATTTTCAGAAACAGCCACTCTAATAATTTCTTTGTGCTCCCTTCATTTGAATAGATGAGTAAGAAAAAGCCTTGAACTTGTTCAAGAAACAACTCAGTATGGTAATTCTGTTGCTGGTTTACACTGACTTGGCAAACCTGTATATTCTATATACTGATGAGAATTACATGCATCATTAAACCAGATAAGGAATGTGAAAGCTTGATGGAAAGTATAACAAAAGTTGTATATTTTCTTTTTCAAGACACAGACCAAGCGGCTCACTATAGAGAAACTGCATAGGCTTTACATAAATGGCATTATAATCATCTCAAGATTAAATTGACCATGGAAACTGAACATAAGCCTCTGAAATATCTATGGTAGACATGGTAGACAAAGAGGAAAATATAGACAGAAGCTATGTTTATCTCTGGGTATGATTGCCAGGTTGAATATATCACAGGTATACATGTTAATATCTCTTGTCTAGAATATCAAGATTAGTTGAAAATTTGGGTATTGTAGTAAAGCCAGAAACAGATGATAAAATGTACTAAATTAACATTATAAATGACAGGCAGATAGGAAATTGACAGACAAGCTTGTTTTCTTCATGCACAAGCAAAGAATTACTAAAATACCAGGACAGAAATGACCAGAGTTAATGCTAAAATGAATTGTCTACTATCTATCTATCTATCTATCTATCTATCTATCTATCTATCTATCTATCTATCTCACTGTTCATATCTATCTATCTATCTATCTATCTATCTATCTATCTATCTATCTGTTCATATCTATCTATCTATCTATCTATCTCACTGTTTTCATTATCTATCTATCTATCTATCTATCTATCTGTTTTCATTATCTATCTATCTATCTCACTGTTTTCATTATCTATCTATCTACCTATCTCACTGTTTTCATTATCTATCTATCTATCTATCTATCTCACTGTTTTCATTATCTATCTATCTCACTGTTTTCATTATCTATCTATCTATCTATCTATCTATTCCAATCTTTTCATTATCTATCTATTCCAATCTTTTCATTATCTATCTATCTATCTATCTATCTATCTATCTATCTATCTCACTGTTTTCATTATCTATCTATCTATCTATCTCACTGTTTTCATTATCTATCTATCTATCTATCTATCTATCTCACTGTTTTCATTATCTATCTATCTATCTATCTATCTCACTGTTTTCATTATCTATCTATCTATCTATCTATCTCACTGTTTTCATTATCTATCTATCTATCTATCTATCTATCTATCTATCTCACTGTTTTCATTATCTATCTATCTATCTATCTATCTATCTCACTGTTTTCATTATCTATCTATCTATCTATCTATCTATCTATCTATCTATCTATCTATCTATCTATCTCACTGTTTTCATTATCTATCTATCTATCTATCTATCTATCTATCTATATGTGTGTGTGTGCCTGTGTATACAGGCACACACTAAAAATTTGTTCCTTGCCGTTTAATGCAACTCTGTTTTATACACCTAGTAGGCATACATTCTATTATATGTATGCATATGGGAGAATATGAAACATAAATTTCTGTATATTAAATAAATGTTGGGTAATTGAATGGAAAAGACTGTAACATATTTAGTTGTTCTCTAAAAGAACTTCAGCAGACTAAAGTAATGTTCTCATTGATGGAATTATATATATATATATATAGGGGAGGGTGGAAATATAAAAGTAAACATTGGTTATAATTATGCACCAAAGAGAAACAAAGATGTAGGGACAGAAAATTTTAAAATTTCTGGCATCTGATGTGTCTAGATACACAACTCAGCCAGGTTCATTCAGTTTCCCTAATGTAGTATTGTATGTAAATGAGTGTTACTGCTATAAAAGCAGTAAGCCACAGCGAATGCCAGTGGAGCTACCATCTGTTAACCTGACAATGTCTATTCCAGAGATTACATTACTTCATAACTATATGGCATCGCTGATAGGATTTCTAACCATGTTGGATGAACGGGAGCATGTAGGAATGTGGATTAGATGTTTAGCAGCGTTGACTAAGGTAAAGAAATGGAAAGACAAGAAAGCCTTCAGAGGAGAAAATGAAATTACTGATTTATTTTTGGCAGGAGGTGAAGCCATAAAAAAATATCCATTATGGTGTGCCCTAAAATACTGGAAGATTTAACATAAGCAGAAATTTTTAACATTATAAATAGAAACATGCATCCAAAAAAATGCTGGTTATATCAGAAAGAACAAAATTTCTGGAAAATAGACAGAACCCAAATGAAACTGTAATGCAATATTTACATAGATTGAAAGAAGTGTAAAGATACTGCAAATTTGAAAAACTGGGTTTCAGAGAAATGTCTATAGAAGGCAAATTGATCCTAAGTGAAGGCATGTTTGATGTTACATATGACCCTAGAACAGCTACAAGTGAATGATATGAATTTAGAAGCAAGTGTAGAATTCTTGCAGCAATTAGAATTAGTTCATGAATTTAATAATTCTAAAAATGATATGGAAGCATACAGCACAACTCAAATCCTAATTAATTGCAAATATTGCGACAAAGAACATGAAAGAAACAAAAGCAAACGCCCAGCCCTATGAAAATTCTGTTTAAAGTGTCAAAGAAAAGAGCGTTTCCAATCTGTGTGCAGATACAAAAAGAGAATAGAAAGGGTAGAAAGTATAAATCCTCAGACTGAAAATACAGAAGCATATGCGATAAGAACACCTGCAAAAAGTAGGTAGACAGTAAAATTGATTGGCATGACTTTTCTCATGTAGGTTGACACGGGGTGCAATGTTACCTTGATCCTGAGGAATTTTTGGGAAAAAATGGGTAAACCCAAATTAAGAAAAATTAATCTTCATTTACAAATTTTGATGGATCTGTCATTAAAAATCTAGGCTTGTTTGAAGGAACTTTCAAGACAAAAAAAAGTTGAGATTATTCACATCACTGTTGTAGAATGCACAACAAATCGTGACCTCCTGGGACGTTTTAAAAGTGGATAAAGAAAAATTAATAAACTGTATAAAATCAAAATAACCTGACATAGGACTATTGAAAGGATATAAAGCAAGTATTCATCTAAAAGAAAATAGTCACCCAACCAATTTTGAATCTCAAAAAATACCTATTCACATTCTACCCATAGTAGTTCCAAAACTAAAGAAAATGGCAGATGAAGACATATTGGAGAAAATTACCCTTGAATTAACAGGAATGAAAGACTTTGCCAAAACTGACCTGAAATCAGCATATAACCAAATAGAAATTGACAGAAAATTTAAAGAAGTCACTACAATTAATCCCCCAATAGGCTTATTAAGATGGACTCATCTTTCATTTGGAGTTAAGACTTCAAGCCATATTTTTCAAAAGGCAATTGAAAAATTCTATTGAATGGGGTAAAAAATATAATCATGTATCAAGACAATATAGGCATAGGTGCTTGCAGAAAAGAGGAATTAAAAAAAATGAAGAAGTTTTAAACAAATGAAAAAATGCTGGTATGTAGCGGACCGTGGGTTTATGTGTTGTTAAATTAGGAACATGTGTGTAATTCCTGCTAGAAGAAGGTCCGCTACAAGAATATGGCGGACTCAGAGATAGAATCCACCATAAAGAAGTGTAAAGAAAACCAACAAGACCGATATATACAACAAATATATGTATTAAACAAGAAAATTTACAATGGTCATAGACATTAACATTTGTGTTTGTGTATGTATTTTGGTGAATGTTCGTACGTACGTGTATGTGTGTATAATGTTCATGGCATCTCTCACAAATGGGAAGATGCAATCTTCTGCGAGAGCTTACATTGTGGATGTGTTTGCTGAAAATGAAGAAATGAAAAAAGAGGATGAAGTAAGAAATTGCCCAGTATTTATAGTGTAGGGAGAGTGTGCCCTAGTGAACAATTAGGAAATTAAGGAGGAGTTAACTCCGACAATACCCCCCCTCCAGTTGAAAGTTGCAGGAACAAAAACTTTTAATATGTAAAAAGTTATAAACTGAATAGAGAAAGTGTCCAAAATGGTTGATGCATGTTGAAGGTGAAGACGTGATTTCTGAAATGTTATCAGATGAAATGGTCATGAAAGTGTGTGTATTGTCAGTGTGCTGAAATTATATTCAGAGTGAATGCATAGCGCAGTCTGAATGAATATGTGTGGACGAAGTGTACATGTGTCTTCAGGGTTAGTCAACGTTGTTGTGTTTAAATGCCTGCTTTATTCCAGTGCTCCGCGTAAATTCAGAAGATGGCGGACTCAAAGATTGAATCCGCCATAAAGAAGTGTAAAGAAAACCAACAAGACCGAGATATATATATATATATATATATATATATAAACAAATATATGTATTAAACAACAAAATTTACAATGGACATAGACATGAACATTTGTGTTTGTGTGTGAATGTAAAGCGTTTGTATTTTGGTGAATGTTCGTACATACGTGTGTTTGTGTATAATATTCATGGCATCTCCCACAAATGGGAAGATGCAATTTTCTGTGAGGACGTGTGGATGTGTTTGCTGAAAATGAAGAAATGAAAAAAGAGGATGAGGCAAGAAATCGCCCAGTATTTATAACATAGTGAGAGCGTGCCCTAGTAAACAATTAGGAAATTAAGGAGGAGTTAACTCTGACATGTAGGATGATAAATAGCAATAAATATGAGTTAAATTGTGACAAAATATCGTATTTAGGCAGCACCATAATAATTTATTTAGGTATGACAAAAAAAAAATGAGATTATAAGAAAAAGTTATTTCTGGCTTAATTTCTGCATGCACCTGGTAGCTTCTCTTGGCAAGGGAGACAAAAAGTTTAAAGATAGTGAACTTCCTGTTACAAGAAATGGATATCCTTTTGTTTTCTTTTAAAAAGATAGGGATGTAGGTTTTCAGCCTTTTTCTGTAAACTTAGATTGGAATATGTACATTGTTAGTTTTCTGGATTGGCTAACCAGCTTGCTTGTAGTATATTCCATCTGACAGACATGATCAGATGATGGTGCTTTAGGTCTTCCCACAATTTGGTGATTTCAAACAGAAAAGAAAGCAATGAGTACATGAAAAAACAATTAAAACAGCTAAACATTCAGTATCTTATGACATGATTATATCATTTAAAGTAATGTCAAGGTGGAGTGGTTTAATGGATTTTTGGTTAATATTTTGGCTAAGTAGATGGAAAAGAATCCTACATTACATCTCAATCAGACAGTGGCTGTTGCAAGATTTTCAATAAGTAAAATGATTGGATTCTTGGCCTATTAATTCCTCTATGGGCCTCACATAATGCTTCCAATTGATTATCTACTCCAGCCTTCTAAGAGGCAACAAGGAGATGATTTTCATAATTTTCTACTAGAGAAACAGTATAAAGCATTCTCATTTGTCAGGAAACAGAGTAAAAAAAAAAAGTAAGTTCAAGAAAAGCCGAATTACCTTATCAACAAGATTAGATAAGAAGTGAAACTAAACTAGCTGATCTAATCTATTATAAAAGACATGTACTGCTAGGAAGGGGAGATTCTATTATATAATAGTACCACAAACAGGTCAAGTATTGCTCCCTTTAAAGCAGTGGCTCCCAGATTTTTTTTGCTGAGCCACATTTTCAGAATTAAAATTTGCTCACGCCTCACCAAATTTTATGTGATAAAAAGTACATTTAAAAATTAAAAACAGCAATGGTTAAAGGGAGATAACCATGGATTTGAAGTCAAGACATTATCATTGATAACTCTCTCCACCAATTTGCAGAGCCTAGTTACTATATTTTTAATACTTGGTATAATGCAAAAATATCACAATGATAAAATCATTCAATAACTATTTATAACTATTTATATTTTACAAGTAATCCATAATAATATTTAAAATTTTGAAATCATATTTATTTTTTAAACTGTTTCTAATTCTTTGAGTGTCTTTCAATCATTCGGCCTCACCTACTATCTTCTTCTACCACATGTAAGAGGTGCACCACAGCATTTGGGAACCACTGCTTTAAGGGATCAGATCAGATATCTGGTAAGATAAAGAAGGTCTATGTTAATGATTTACAGATAGGCAAAATAGATGAAAAGTAAGTACCTAAGTATAAGAAAGGTACATCTAAGGGGATGGGCACTTTGCCCAGTTGGATTACTTTCGCTTATTATGTAATGGCTGCTAGGCACCATCACCTCATGCTGCCAAATGATATCAATGTGGCAAGATAGAAAATGGCTGTTTCCTAGGGGAAGGACCAGTGCAAACACTGAACCTTAACAATAAATAGATCACTGAACAAATTAGGACAGGATTCATTCATTTTTTTTTTGTTTAAGGAAAAGCAGAAAATATTGAGGAGTATGCAGTTAACCACATATCTGTAAGTAATTCTGTTGTCCTGGTTTTTTATATTAGAATTCCAAACATCCAAATTCAAAAAAAATGATAAAAGAAAAATAAAGAAAACATGGCATTGCCTGTTTAAAGAATCATCTGTATTGACAAACACATGAATTCAAAAGAGTTAAAAGGGAGTAAAAATTGTTTGTTTTTATTTTGTTCATAATGGATGTATGTTACAGTAATATTGTTTCGTTGCTGATTTTAAGTATGGCCACCTGTTGCCACATTTTAGATAAAATGCAAAATAGTTTGTGTCAGTATATGGTAACATAATGACCTTTTGAGGGGAACAAATTTGAGAAAAGGTTAAGCATGCACGTGTACCATTGATCAAACCTAGATTGTTGGAATTTCCCTGAGGCTTTAGTCATTTTTTCTTTGATTCATATTTGATTCATAATCATAGAAGCACTAAACTTGGATTCATGAGGTTAAGAACTACTAATCACAGGCTGTTTGTCTTAATGATTTTCTTGGATTGGCTAAGAGCTGTAACCAATAATATTAGGTCATCCCATAAGTTCTGTCCGAATTTTAACTTTTTGTTAAAATGAACGAAATTTAAAGAGTATTTTATAATGTCTAATGCAGCTGAACATTATTTTTATGTTTAGATGCATTTAAACTGATCAAATTTTATTTCAGAGAACAATAAAATTAAATTTTGTTTGATTAAAACCCTGCTAACATGGAAGTACCCAAGAATCATTTGAGGCGCATAATGTCCTTTCTGAACTCACTGGTGAATATTGATAATATAGATCAACCATTATACAGTAACATTTTCAGGTTTGAATAATTTTTCTCTGAAATTTTCTCTGTATTAATGATCTTTAGCCTGTAGACTTATTGATGTACCTATGTATTTTTGCATTACTATATTTACATTAATGAAAAAACAATAATATTTTTTCACCTGGAACCCTTAAAGAAAAGTACAAATATTCACTAAATTCAATATGTTTATTATTATACAAATAAAATATTCCTGATCTGTATAAGGCTACAGATTTATTGATCCACCCTCATATTAATGTAAATATATTCTCAAAGAAAAGATGAAATTGAAGGAAAAATCTAAATTAAAGCCAAGTCTAAAAAAACCCCAAAAGGCAATCAATTTGAATAAGATTTTACTACTTCTTACACATTTTTTGTTTCTTGTTATAAAATTATCATCTAGTCACTCGAAACTGCTGTCAGTTTGTGTTTCATTTTTAATTACTAATTAAGCTGTTACCAGTTATTACTTTAAATGATATGTATAATTAGAAATATATATTTACACAAAAAAAAAAAATACAAATAAACATATTGATTTGATGAGCTGTATTAATGGTCATCTGTCAAAGTTATGGGCAGAGAATTGATCATATTTCAATTTCATTTATGGCATCACATTAATATTTGATGATTGTCTATTATATATGTATGTATATATATATATATAATTCATTGAATCAGTTCTCTAGCTTATGTGCCAATAACCCTGCACCATTTGTTTCTGTTTCTGGCAATGTTTTGGTTATTCCTTCCAATGTTTTTTTATCAGTTGATTTCCACTATGTCTTCCTTTTTTCCATTTCTGGATTCTTAGATACCAATCTGCTATTTGTGATGTCCAGTATTATAGCCAGCCAAAGAATTTATGTTTGTACATGGCATTCCAAGCCATCTCATATTTAGCAATGTAAAGAGAAGCAGATGATAAGGAGTTATTCTAAATAGGTAAAATGTTTGACATACGGCACTTTTGGTATATTTAAAGGTTTGTTAACTATTTCCGATAAAACACAACATTTCTGAATATCACTGATGTTGTTTGCACCAGGAATACTGAAATCGGTAAAACAACATATTTTTCTGATTTTAGTAAATGACTTTGGTTTGTTAATCTCTCTTGGATCTTTCTAACATCCGATGATTTGCTTCATTAGAATTCCTTATTTATGAGAATCAATAGGAACTTATGCTTCTTTATTTATTTAATGTTCTAAAGAATAATAATTGAGAATACTGTATTGGGTTTGAGGAAAGAACAGTGAAAGCAGTAAAAATTAAAAAATATAAGTCATATTTATAAATTTATCTATCATTGTTTTTTATCCTGTGGGTTTTAATTCTTCATTTTATGTTACTTTAATTTTTGTCAAATTTTATCAAAGTATTGAGTTGTTGTCTGATAAATATGTTCATTTTTTTCAATATTAATTGAATTAACACACAAAATATTTTTACCATAGTGTTTTATTTTTTTGTAGCTCTATTCTTCCTCTACAAGTATTGTCTGTTGTTTTTGTTTTTTTTGTTTTTTTTATTGACTGATTTGTTAAAAATGTTGATGAATAACAGGATTAAAATAAATGGAAAAAGAAACTAAATTGCAGCACTTGAATTTTTTCTTTGAGAATTTTATGCCTTGATATCATTTGAAAAGTCATATAAAGCTCCTTGATTGAAAATCTTAATGTTGCTCAGTTATGGCATCTTAAGCAAAGAATTACTGACACCATATGCTGAAAGTTAAAATTATATTGCTGAGAGACAAAATAGAAGGAGTCATTTCCATTAGTTTACAATAATAGTGAATACCTCTTTATTACAGTATTTACATTAGTCGGACTATTGTCCTCATCTTTGTCACCATATCTGTCACGTTTCGGCCGTTGTACGCTCTGGCCTTCTTCAGGTGGTTGGAATTTCGAACTGAACCCTTTATTTCCCTTTTGTGGTTGCTGAAAACATTAGGTTTATAATACCCAGAAATTCATACCCAGATGTCCTTGTATTAGCACAGTGGATAAAGGCATTGGTTAGATCCAGTGACAGACCCAAAGAGTGTGAGTTCAATACCCGGTTAAGGCAGTGGAGAACTTTCAGAGGGAAAATTAGGAGATAACTGATAACTGACATCCATCAAACATGGCACGTGGAACTAGAACAGTCTACCCCAGTGATCGAAATAAAGGGTTCAGTTCGAAATTCCAACCACCTGAAGAAGGCCAGAGTGTACAACGGCCGAAACGTTGTGACAGATATGGCGACAAAGATGAGGACAATAGTCCGATTAATGTAAATACTGTACATAATACCTCATCTCAGAAATATAGACAGACCTCTTTATTTTATCAGACTGGTTCTATATGACTCCAAATAGATAATACATCAGATTAACATAATATTCTTTACATTTTACACTTCTTCCCCATCTTTTGAACAGGAGTAGAGGTTTATCCCTAGTTTCCTGTTATTTCCCCCAAAGCCACCTCACTCTCTTTCACTCCCAGTAACTCCTTTTGTCCTAGTGGCATTTTCACCTTGCTTAATAAAAAATAGTTTTTGTCATACAGTATCTAATAACCAGTAGAATTATATTTTTTTAATTTTATCTCCAGGTTTCAAATAATAACATTTCTAGTATAAGGTGATTGAATATAGAATAACCTGTGCTAAGGATAGTTTCATCTAACATTACAAATTGCTTGAAAACCAAGACATTAACCTAAAACTCTAACCATCATCTTCAATAATCTCTTCAGATTGAGACTTTCATATCAATGTCATTCATGGCCCCAAACTTGATCAGAAATATCTACACTGTCAGCCGCGTATACAACTGTTTTCTCAGCTCAATGGTTAAAAATGGCTAAAAGGGAATGAAACTTGTAGGTCTTAGCAAGGGCCGTCCTTCTTTGAACCTTGTGCGCACTGGTACTACAGAACTACAAAGAAAGAACTGTACCAAATAACAGAAGTAACATCACTTAAGGACTTTTCAACAGCATCAACAACTAAAATGGATATCACATGTAACATAATCAAGATGCTGATTTACCACACTACTTTGAACCAAAGGTTAGGAAGGAAACTCCTCCATCAATACTTGAAAGAGCAATAACAATTATGGACTTGAGAAATGTATTTTCTTAAAAAATTGTTTTAATAGAAAGATTTTAAAGTAGCAGTAGCTGCTCAGTCAATGAATTTTAAATGTTTCCATATAAGGAAACAGCTAATATTACCATTAAAAATGAGGAGAAAAAATACTACTTTTGTTATTTACTCCTTCCTTGTCCATGGTGGCAGGATATGGCATAAGGCCAGGTTAAAGTGGGGAGCCCAAGGATGTGCACATAGGCTAAGGTCAAAAATTGCCCAGCTCCCACAACCAACATTGTACTGGTATTGATATTCCACCAACCCTCCCTTTTTGGTGCAGTGAGGGAGCTTCTGATGCTGAGTAGGAATTCTTGGGACCACGCGCCTCTCAATGATTTTTTTTTGTCTGTTCTATTCAAAGACAGAAACACAACTGGGAAATAAAATGTAGCTTGTTTGCCCAAAGGTAGATATTACACTTTTATCCAAGTCTGATGCCCAGGACTGAAGGATAGCATAACTCAAGTAGCACTGCCTGCTCAGTCAATGAATGCCAAATGTTTCCTTATAAGGAAAAGACTAATATTACCATTACATTATGTTTGCTGTTGTTAAGTTGGAATAAAAATAAGAGAAATTTGTAACTTGTAGGGATTGGCTCTGTTGAATTGCATATAAATCTCTTGGCAAGATTCCTCATTTGAATCCAACAAATGAAGCTTCAAAGGAACTAACCAAAAAAGAAAAATAATGAAAATTGAGAGACGTTACAAAAAAATTCCCAGTCAGTTTTCTAATGGGACTTGTATTAGTGATTTCTTTAAATAAGTGAAAGTCCTCTATCCATCTTCACCTCCTCAAACTCTTCATAATAAATTCATTAAACAGATTTAAGATTCTAACATGTTAGATATTTATAAGTCTTCTGCTAGAAGCTCTTGTTTAACACTGGGTATAGGTTTTGAATGTTAATTGAAATATTATTAAGCAAAAGAATTTTTCCAAAGACTTAATAATAAAAATATTGGGTCAGATTTTTTTTTTAATCATTTCACTCCAAGCAAGGGAATAAAGCCACTAAGATTCTAGTGGTTACTGAGTATGAAAGAATAGGATAAAGAGAAAAACATTAAGGGGAGATATCAATAAAAGAACAGGAATTAAAAAGGCAAAAGATAGCAAATGATATTGCATTTAAATTTTGGGAAATCAAAGTTGACAAGAGACCAGAAGAGAGTTTCACATGTAAGAAGTTCAAGAGAAGAAACTTTTAGAATAGAACTTAGTTACATCCAGCCATTTTGGCTGTAAAATGATGAGATCTTGCCGATAGTCTAGTCTTCTTCTTTATGCACCATGTCCCCTCAGCATGTAGGCAATCATAGCTCTCCACAATTTCCTGTCTTTTGTAGCTCTTAATAACTTGTCTTTTTATTATTTCTCCTAAACCCTGTTCCATCATCCATTTACTTAAGCTCATCAAGTATGCCATTTTCCTCTCTCTCTCAATCTGTCCTGTGAGTATCAAATTTTCTAAGCCCTCCTTCCTCATGTGCTCCTGAAATTTCAACTGTCTCTTCATTATGTTAAGTATAAGTTTTCTTTTTGTTACCATTTTCTCCAAAACCTTGTTACTCACATGTTTGGCCCATGGTATCCTCAACATCCTTCTGTAGAAACACATTACCATTGCTTTAAGCCTCTACTTCATTTTTGAGGAGATTGTTCTGCATTCACTGCCATGTAGGAGGACAGATATCACATAACAGATCAGTACTCTTTTTTTAAATTTTTTAAAAATTTTTAATGGATTTTTTCTGTCTTAATGCTCTGTTTAGAATGCATCTTTGTATTTCAGTTTCGCACTTTCCATCTTCTGTTAGAATGCTTTCCAGATATTTAAATTTGTGTACTTGTTTGATTTTGGTATCTCTAATTTGTAGTTTGCATTTTGAGATCATCGTTTTGCTAACAACCATGCATTCAGTCTTCTTGGAATTTATGTTTAGTCCTTTCTTCTCGCTTTCGTAAAGTCTAAGTACCGAAGAGGAAAGCTCATCAGAACAAAATTCCTATGAAAATGTTTATAAAAAGGCATGGAAGCATGGATGAATATTTCAAAATATTTTAAAACAATTTTTTAAATTTATTCTCATTGATGCATGAAACAAATTGCTAAAATATCCATTGCATCTCTAGGAACTAAAGACATTGCACATGGATTGTAAACACAAATCCTCATCCATTGTTTTAGTAAGTCTGTCTACCACAAACAAAAAACTTTAATACCAAATAACAATTAGTCATTCATTTAGTCTAATACTTATACATTAAACACTGAGCATCTCTATAATAAATAGAGATCATATTTCTTTTTTAGTGGGAGTTATAAATAAAATTATATATCTGTCTATATTTCTGAGATGAGGTATTGTAACTATATACATTGTTCAGATCTGTTGTCCTCATCTTTGTTGTCATGTTCGCAATGTTTCAGTTATTATATGCTCCGGCCTTCTTCAGGTGATTGGAACTTCAATCCAAACCCTTTATTTCATTCACTTCATAGATCGTGCCATGTTTCTTCCAGATATCTCAGTTTCAGTTATTTCCCTTTCAACTCAACTCTGCAGGTATTTAACTCACAAGTCTTTGGGTCAAATCACTGTATTACTTCAGCCAAAGATTTTATCCACTTGGCCATGATCTTTGAGGACATCAGTGTATGAATTTTGGGGATTTATAAATGTAATCTCTCAAAAACCAGTTTTTAACATGTGGATGAAATAAAAGGTTCGGTTCATAATGCCAGTAACCTGAAGAAGGCCGGAGTGTACAATAGCCAAAATGTCTGAAATAAATGCTGCTAATTTTAGGATTCCCAATACTATGTTCAAAAGAGCAGTTTTAGGTGTTCCTTTTATTACACATGATAAACAAAATGATTTTATTTGATTTTGCATAAATATGAACATATAGTTCTTTTTCTAAGTGTTAATTTAAGATATGATATTGTCAAGTACATGTACATCATAACATCTCATTAATTACTACATTTTTAAGCATATTCATAATTACATATTTCATTCTTAGTCTTACTATAATTTATAAGTATGGGATAATTTTCAATTTCTATTGTGGATTCTGATTGTTCAATGATTGTACTTGAAGACTGAAACAAAAAAAGCAACAGATCTACATAGCTTATATCTCTATCACATGGTTGGGCAAACCTTTTTTTTTGGAAGGCCACATATATTTTTTGGCATATTCATGATGAGCTGAAAGTATCAAAGAATGCTTGAATGATGAACATATGAGAAACACACTTTTTAGCACTGACAATTGTAACCAATAACACATTCATGCATTGAAAGCACCAATGAAAACCATGATTTTTATGTGTCATATAGTAAACTGATTTATGTTGGCTACTATGAAATGACCTAATAACCTATCTGTCTTCACAAATTTGATAGTTTTTCATGAATATTCAATAAAATTGTCAGTAATTTTTTCTTTTATTTCTATTGGACATCTATCTATCTATATATAAATTATGAGACTTCCATTAGTCTGTCCGTCACACCCTCTAAAATAACCATACATTGACTGATCAAAAACAAATTTTGGAGAGACATGCAAACAGGTAAGGGGGTACAAAGTACAGTTGGTTTTACTAGGGTGTGTAGTGAAGTACAATACATTTTTCCCAAAAAACAATTGTTTTATGAATGAAATGTAGAGTTTGTAAATCTTGACAAAAAATGTAAGCAGTAACTTCAACAGTACTAAAAGTACTGTGAGGATTTCAACATGAGTCAGTGTGTTTCAAAAATTTCTAGTTAACTAAAATTGATAAAAATAAAACTGATCAGACAAAAATCAAATCTTTTTCAATATGCTGTGTCCCTTCAGGATGTTGGCAATCATGGCTCTCCACAGTTCCCTCTCCTTTGCAGCTCTTAATAAATTTTATCTTTTTGCTATCACTCCTAAACTCTATTCTACCATCCATTTACTCAACCTCGCGAGGTAGGTTTATGTGTTGTTTCCTCTGTCCTTCATGCATTCAATATGTACGAAAGTGAATATCACGTTTTCCAAGCTCTCTTTCTTAATTATGTACCTGAGCACTTTCAACTATCTCTTTCGAATATGAAGTATAAGTCTTCTTTTTGTTTTTATTTTCTCTAAAACTTTATTATTGCTCACATGATCAGTCTATAGTTTTCTCTTGCTTCAAGTCACTTCTTCATTTGTAAGGAGATTGTCCACTATTCACTACCATATATGAGGGTAGATATGATACAGTTGTTCAGTAGTCTTTTCTTTGTTTCTAATAAAAATTTTCCTGTTTCTTAATACTTTGCATAACTTTTGGAAGGCATCTTTTGATATCCCAATGTCAGACTTTCTATCCTCTGTTAAAACACATCCCAAATATTAAAAATTTTATACTTACTTGATTTTGGTATTTCTAATTTGTAAATCGATGTTTAGTCCTTTCTTCTCACTTTCCTTTACTAAGTTCTCTAGGAGTTCTTATATTTTCCTTTGCTATCAACACTGTGTCATCTACATATCTTATGTTGTTAAGATTGTAGCCATTAATAATGAATCTGGGTGGGATTTCTAATTCCTTCAGAAAACGCCTCACCCTAAGGGTTGGAATAATTCCAGTGAGAAGACACATCTTTATCTTATGCCCCTTTCTATTTTTCTGTATTTACTAAAATTCATTTTCTATCCATATGCAGGTGGTTTGCTCCTTGTATAAGTTATGGATTATTTAATATCCTGCCCAAATAGGTCATGGTTACCTAGCAGCTGCACCCAGAAAATTTATTTCAAATGCATTGCAGGCTGCACTGAAGCTTGCTGAGGGTCAAAGTTTGCCCATCACTTTTCTTGCAGAATACTGCAACAGCAGATCCCACAAACTGGAAAAGACCTACCAAAACCAGAAAGAATCATTAGTTTATTCATAATGCATTTTTCCTTCTAGCGTTGGTCATTAAAGTCAGTAAATTCTTGTTGGCATAAAACATTGTCAATGTCACAGTAGACACATAAGCAGCCATAAAGCCTGAAATGAAAAAAGTGAATAGAGTTAAGTATATTTGCTGAAGGTGTACAGAAACCCAGTGATGTGTGTGTGTGTTTATGCATATATATATATATATATATATATATATTTAGCAATTTCTATATGTCTAATCTTGAAAATAATACATTTAACAATCTAAAAATCCTCCATCTACCTAAGATATGTTGATGATATTCTTATATTAGTCAAGAATATGGAAGAAATACATCAACTCCAAAAACAATTCCAAAATAATTCTCTCCTTAAATTTACATACTAACTTAATAATAGTAATAAAATTCCCTTTCTAAATCTATTGATAAACACTAATATCAATAAATTCACTATCTCTCCATATAAATAAGCTACCAGCATAAATTCATGTGCCCTTAACTATAAGAGTAAATGTCCAAATTACTACAAAATAGCAATTATAAAAAATACAATAAATTGTGCAAAAATTAATTCATCCAAAAAAAACAGATTTTCTACAGTGAACTAAAATAAATATAAAACAAAATCTTATTAAAAATAACTTCCCTAATTATATTGTCAATGAACAAATAAAATGTTCTATCAGAAATTTTAATACAAAGCTAATAGAATATAATACTTCTTCAACTAACCCCAAATATATTAATCTTTTATATTGCAACCAAATACATTCTAATTATAAACAAGACAAAAATATCCTAAAAAATTAATAAATACTAACATTTCCACCACAGATCCTAGTAAAAAAAATAAAATTAATTATGTACTACACTAAATCTAGTATATCTAATTCAGTCATTCATATGGACTCTTCCCCACCAACTGATGTGTTGCAGAAAACCAACATTGTTTATAAATTTAAATGTCCTCTGGGAGATTGTATCTCCAATGGATAAAATAATATTTATTTTGGCCACACTATGACTATGTTGTCTCAGTGGCAGAGTTTTCATTTAAATGATGTATCCAACATTTCTAAACATTTACAACAGCATGCCTGTCCACATTCACAATTCAGAAAAATTCTTGTTGAAAATACATCTATACTTTTTCATGAAAATACTAAACATAAACTAAAAATTCTTCAAGCTATCTATATTAAAAAATTGAAACCAAACCTTAATAAAATTAATTATGAATACTGCACAAAGGTTTAAAAATGTTTACAGCTGATAGCTTAAAATATCACGGTTTGTACTAATAGTTTTAATGCTTATTTCTTAAAACCTCTTGACAACACCATACTTAGTTACCTCCCTTGAAGAGTTAGTCAAGACAATCACAGTATTCACTTCACAAGTAAAAATTTTAGATGAACACAGCAATTTTGTCTTTGAAAATGATGAACACTACAATATTTGTCTCAAAATAAACAACACCCTGATGATGACATTGTTCTATGCTGAAAGTACTTGGAATAAAATAATATTTATCAGTATGGTGAATTTCTCTCTTCCTTTAATAATGACACCAAAAAGCTTATCCATGAATATGAAAGGATCCAATTAAAAATAAGTACACAAAACTTGTTTAAATTATTCAATGAAACATGTCTGTCTGTCTGTCTCTCTCTCTCTCTCTATATATATATATATATATATGTGTGTGTGTGTGTGTGTGTGTGTGTGTGTGTGTATATGTATGTATGTATGTATATATATATATATATATATTTTTTTTTTTCCCCCATATTCTTTCTCACTCAGTAACCCCTTATATCTTAGTGGTTTTATTTCTTTGCTTGAAGTCAAATAATTAAAAAAAATAAAAAGTTAAATGAATTATTGGATGCTGTCAAAAATAGCAAGGGAGGGGTGTAATGTATTTTAGTTTTATCTGAGTAGGTAAATTAGCTATGGGAAAGTGGCTTTCTAAAATGTTTACTAATCTACTCCTTTCTCTATCATCCATCTTAGTTCACCAGTGATTAAATATTTTGTTAATGGAATAGAATGCAGGTGAAAGTTGATTTTTTTTTTTTCTACTCCAAGGGCCTTAGTACAAAGTGAACATTCACAGTCGCAGGTAGAACTTGGTTTGCTGGATCTTAATAGTTGACCACAAGACCACCCCAACCTTTGCACAGACACACATGACCTGAATGATACATATCATGATAAAAAGTGTCTCCATACCTTCTTTATGTCTTTAAGGCGTAGAAAAATAATTGCCTCTCACAAATTTTATTTATTTAGTTATATTTTGGCAAAAATATTCTATTAAACCATTTAAATATAAATTTAATAAATTTTCATCAAATAGTGAGTTAAGTAAACATTTTAGTCTCCATGCATATTATGATCACTTAATCTCATCTATAATTATTTAAGTTTGACTTAAATGTTTAGTCATGTCAAAAATTTCAATTTCAAAAATTTATTTTCAATTTTGAGATGAGTGTTAATATATGTAATATAAAAATCACATCAAAACATTTTTACAAATTTTTAATCTCTATGTTATAATTTACTACCTTCTTTCAATGCATTAAAAATTTATCTGAGATAATATTTTGATATTTGTGTCTATTTCTAAATGTGCTTTTTGCAGAGCAATGTATATGTACAATAGGGTTTCATTATCTATAGTTGATAGATACCAAGCCCTCCTCCTGTAGAGTGTGAAATCTGTGGTTGATAGCACACCAAATTTAGGTATGTCCAAGAATTTTCACCAGGATATCAACATCCAATTTTAAACAAGTAATTAAAATTTATAATATTTTTCAGAAGTATTTTTTTTTTCTAGGAAGAAAAAGTCAAAAGTTTTATCTAAAAATATAAAACTAAAAACAAATTTTTCATTAATTATAACATAGAATTGGGCTGTTATAAAGTCAATGTTTACTTTAATCAGCAATAAATCAATCATTACACCATATATGATGACAGCTAATTAAAATCTAAAAAAAATTGGATGGCAGGAGGTCCTCAGTAATTTAATTTTTTGTTTTTTGAAAAAGTGATTGGAAGTTGTTGTTGGTTTCTTTTCAAAATATCATAATATTCCTGGAGAGTTTCTAATGCTTTGGTTATCCTACAGGGTTAGTTTAATGTTGTCTTCTATTCAAGGATCATGTTTAGAGTTTTTATCTTTGTTTCATCCATCATTCGAAAGATTTGAGCAAATTTCTGTAATCTTTGCATTCCTTGTTCTCATTCCTTTTCTTCAATTCCCCAATGGCCCTCAATTCATGTTTGCACTTCTTCATCAAAATGTGTCAACAAATCTCCTCCACCAACTTCTCTTGTTGCATCAGTGATTTTCTTAACTTTCATACCAATCTCAGAGGAGTCTTTATAATCACTGATGTTTTGTCACTACATCCATTCTACCAGCAGGCATTTACAGTATCTGGTTTTAATTAATTCATTAAAGATTTGCTGAATATTATTGCATCTGTAATAGTAAATGTTTTCTAGCATAGAATCATGTCAACTTAAAGATTTGTATCAGTTGCTGCTTGAATGCAGCCAAATATTGTATGGGTGTATGTGGCTTGGAAAATTAAATAATACCTTTCTCAAGAGGCTGAAGCACTGCTGACATATTCAGAGGTATCAATACAACTTCAGCACTTTTATTTTTATAGAAAATATATTCAGGATGGTCAAGTACACTTCTATTATTAAAAGGAATTTAAATTTCAATCCTTCCTCTTCCAAGTATTTTTTCACTTCAGTGATGAAGCCCTATTGGTACCATTCTGTGAACAAAAATGCCATTACAGATACTTTTGATTATGTGGACAGAACACAGACAGATCATTTTTGCTCCTGTTTTTCTTTTTTTCTTCCAGAATACATAGTGTTTTTGTTTTGTTTTTTAGACTAAACTAAGTTTTATCTTATGGCATACAGCATTGCCACATTAGTACCATATTTAATCTATTCTATACCTTGTTCCCTGATTTTCACATTTATGGTCTTGCAGTTGAAGAAAGAAAAAATGTACTTCCCAGCACAGAGATTGAACTCACAACCTTTAGTCAACCAGCTAAAGTCTTTAGCTTTTAATGGAGATATCACCCTGTTGATTGGAATAAGGTCACCTAGTGGAGCTCTAGAACAGCCAAGGCTTTTTTCTCATTTCAAGTCTTGCATTATTTTACCCAGTTAACTGAGCTTTTCTGCCACATGTGGGGAGTGGGATCAAATACAGTTTGGTTTAGTTTCTTGACAACATCATTAAAAATTGTTGGGGATTAATATTTTTGTCCCTTAACTCAAAATTGGACATCTAATTTTAAAGTTTGAAATTGGATTGAACAAGTAAGTTATTTTGTTGACCATGGTGTTACTAGTACAAGTAAATGTGATGTTATGGTGAATGGAAAGTATTTCTATGGTAGGGTCAATGAGACCGTCTAGGTTAAGATAGGATGAGTGAAGATCAGCCTTCTCCATCCACGATTTTTGGCCTTGTGCCACATTTGTAATTTTTTAGTATTAATTTTTTTTTGTCTATTGTCTGGAAAACAGAATTTAATCCAATTGCTGAAGTGGTGCATTGTTGTGGAAAAGAAGAAAAAACATGACTGAGAAGTTAAAACATGCAGAGACTATTACTTAATTTAAATTACAGGTCTTTTTGTAAATTCTCTTCCAAAAATGGCTGCTTTCATCATAATAGAAGATTTGCTTTGGATCATACTATTTCTTACCAGTTAATTTCCATAGTTGTGTTGGTAAATTCAGCAACATCAGCAGTTTCTTAATCAGCAAATTCAGCCTCACCAGTAATTTTTATAGTATCATGATATTCCTTGCTGAAATCTTCATGGTTGGACTAGATTCTGATTTAATATTGTATAATTCATGGACAGTAAAGTAAAACCAGGTTTCTCTTAACTTTGGTCTCAATGAAAATGTAGCAATTGTCCATCTTAGTCTTATTTTCTATTACACCATCCTCTACCTCCTTACACTCTGTCTGACTCCCACTTTACTAATACTGAAAAAGCCCACCTTTATTCTTCTTTTATAATCACCACTCTTACCCACAATCCCTCACTGGTTGTTGTTGCTACCATATTTATTTATTCCCTCACCCTACCCCTACACTTTTTCCAGCTCATTCACCTCAATTCTTTGGTTCCAGATAAGTAAGTTTTTTCTTTTACAAATTAAATACATCAATTGGAACATGTTTTCTGTTCCACCCACAAATTTACTGCTTTTTCTATTTTTTATGATACATTTTTTTCATGCTCCATGGCCATTAGTTGTTTGGGATGAAATGGTTACACTGGCCCAGATTTCTTTTTCCTTAATAATTTCATGAATCTAAGATTTCTTTTTAAATTTTTGCAGCTTCTTCATAGAACTTTTTTCACTTCTTATTAAGTCAAGAATTTTTAATTTTTCATATAAAGGAAGCATTTTATGACTTTTTTCTCTGGTATATCAGAAATGTTGGCATCACTACTCTTGTACTTTGTAGACATAAAAATATCTCTTTCTGTTTTTTGTTAAGACAAACACTAGCATAGTGATACAGTAATAGTTTGGAATGAGCACTTTTACTACACAAAAAAGCCAATTTGGTATGCAACTGTCACCACTGAGATATAGATTTGATTTGGCTAACCAATTGTCAAAATGAAATGAATTAGACAAGACCATTTCAGTAATCACTGGCTTCTTCTCTCAGGATTTAATTGCTCAGAGTTTGATAGCTTTGAAGGCCAATTAAACTGAGCATTTTTTAAATATTTTTAAGATGCTAATGTTATTATTAAAAACTTCTGTTTTTTTTCTTTCTATTTTATTCATTTGATACATATTTTAAAAAGTAGTTTTAGTTTAATAAAAAGTTTGAAAACCAATGTTTTAATGAGTGGCCCAACTGCAGTTAAATTAAACCATTGTTGGAAATTTTGCAGACAACACTGTATTAAGAAAACATAAAATGGATCTTTTTTAGCACAATAACAAATTACATGCATTTATGTGACAATCCATAAGACATAGTTAATATTTTTAAAGAATAACAGCCAAATTCCCATTTTACAAACAGAGAAAACAAGTTATCTTACCTCTCTAAAGTTTTTGTATAAACAACATTTTCAGAAAGTTTTTTATTTTCTAGAGTTGTTTGTTATTATGCTAAGTCCCACTCTGGACATAGCTACATATAGCAAACCATGGGATAAACATTTTTTAATGTTTATATTAATAATAGTAATAATCAGAAAATTTATTTTTTCACTTGTTTATTTAAACAAGCGAAAAAATAAATTAAAAAAAAAAGAAAATTTAATTCGGCAGTGATTTAAGAAATCTAATTAAACAGATTATTTTTACTTATTTGGATAATTCCATAAATTTTCTTTTTGGCTCTGTTCAACCAATTTGTAGTAATGTGAAATATCAGATAACAATAATTATTATGAACAATTTACTATTGAATTTTGACAAGACATTTTTTTTTCTACAAACACAAAGAATTTTAAAAAAATTGTTTTTAATAACTTTTTTCAAATTTGATTTAAAAAAATAAATAATACATGAAATATTTATTAAAATATGGTTTTAAAATTTTTTATACAAATTGCCATCATTTTAGTAATATATATGAAAGGCTGATAATAAATCCTTTATATGTTAGCATTATGGGCTGGGCTGTTTTGTGCTACTGATGTAAGGGATACACAGACAAAACTTTAGCCTTACATGATTTTATAAAAGATAATGTACCTATGTATAAGTTTTTTCTTCATCCCAGACAAGATAATAAAAGCCACAAAGATGCAAGGGTTACAAAGCGGGAAAGAAACAGAGGAGAAAAGACAGTATTGATGCACATAAACATTTAAAGATAGTAGTTGACAGGAAAGTAGGAAGCTGGAAGAGAGTTCCACAACAAGAAGTGCAAGATAAAAAACAATTAGCATAAAACTTATGATTACAACTAGCAATTTCAACAGTGAAATTTTTAAACCTAGTTGCCAATCTAGAACTGCACTTAAATTTGTGATGTTAAGGTACCAACAAGGAAAACTCCTCAGAATAATTACCATGAAAATATTTATAGAAGAGCTAAAGGGTAACTATATTATGGCAATGGGGAAAGTGAACACAAAGAGGTGTCGCTTGTGATCAAAGCTATCATGTAGGTATAGCTGGAAAAAGTGATTACTGTGAATTATAGCAGCTGAACTTGCAGGTGTGAATCAAAGAGAAGATTGTAGTTGTATCTGGTATTTATAAACACAAAATTCTCAATGTCAGCTTTCAATCAGCTGGCAAGAAGTAACTTCTGAAATTTTAAATTTTATTTGCTTTTCTATGGATTTCTTCATGGATTTTTGCTTCCATCCCTCCCTGTAGATCTGAATATTTCTTTTTAGTTCCCAATGTATTTTAGCCATATTTTTTGTTAAATCTTGAATCTAATACCACCCCATTCCCCTGTCAGGGCCTTAGTGGAAATGGATGTTATAAATTAGGGGGTATCAGGAAAACTGTCCCCTAGACAATTGCCCCCATAGGACAACTGATCCCTAGACAATTGCCCCCATTAAGAGAAATTTAAGGGAAAGCACACTTTTGTGGTCATGTTAGGAGATTAATAAATCCTAATAAAACTAATTAGGCTTTTATTTTCATGTTTTATCAATAAGAAGAATTATCCAATTATAAGATTTATATTTTATATCATGATAATCATACAATTAAAATTGATAATTGTGGGCTATACATAAATACAATAATTACATCATAAAAAGAACTTCCTTTTACCACGTTCCCTTTGGACAAACTCCATGGTGGGATGATATAAAGCGTTTTTATATGCTTGCAGAGTTGTAGATGCATTGCGATCAGTTCAAACACTGAAATCAGACTGGTTGTTGGCATGTCGCTACAATAGGTTATCAATGCAGAGCTAGTTTGACCTAATTTGGTTACTGCATGAGATTTCCTTTGCCCCCCCCCCCACTCGCCTCCATGTGGAAAAGATTTCCTTCGTTGGATATAACAAGGAAAAATAACACCTGTTGAGTTTTCCATTTTTCTCACTTCATTAGGGTGTGGCAAAACTTTTTTTAAAGTTAAAACTTTATATAGGCATCATTTTTTTCATTTTTTTTTTTTTTTTTTTTAAGCGTATATCACCCCAAGCAAGGCTGGAGGCCACTATCATGCATGGGGTTACAGAAGGGTTGGAGGAAGAGCAGATAGGAGTGGTAAAGGAGAGGATGTGGAGAAAGAGAAGGACGGAGGGTCGATCAAGGCAAGGGGATTACAGAAGAATTGGAGCGAGAGCAGATAGGAATGAAAGATGAAAGGATGTGGAGAAGGGAAGTGGATAGATCAAGGCAACTGGAGATGACGATTGACGCTACACTTAAACTGTTGGAGATTGTATTTGTCAGGGAAACAGTAATAGGGAAGGGAGTTCCATAGGCGAGATGTGCGAGACATGAAGCTATTGGAGTAGAAGAGACGTCTACATCTAACAGTTTTAACGGTGAAGGAGTGGGAATGGGATGCTAGCCTTGTAGGACGTTTAAATTCCTGAGGCTTAGGGACAAGTGAAAGCAACTCCTTGGAGCAATTACCGTGAAAGTACTTGTAGAAAAGGCAGAGCGATGCAACATCGTGTCTGTGAGAGAGTGACTGCAGACGAGATGACAGATCAGGGCCAATCATATTGCATATCCGTCTCTGGATCTTATCAAGAACCCTGTTTGTTTTCCTATTATCAAAAATAGTTACTTGCTAATGTTCATTATTGTTCATGTAATTTTGTTTTTAAGATAATATTCATCCAATGGGGGCAACCAATGTTACCCCACTTCTCCTAGTGAACGTTTGTTGTAATGTAATCAAAGAGTGTGTTGAGATTGGGGAGAATGCCTAACTGATTGCTCTCCCACCAGCCAATAGTTTTGGCAGAGAGGGGAAAGAGATGGAAGGTAACAGAAATGACACTACCTTGGAAGCCACAGAAATTTTAGGAACAAAATGCCCACTGAATTGACTTCACAAGACACCAAGTCTTGCTAACTGCTGGTTTTCCCATTACTTTTATTAGCATGAGGCATCTTACAAAGACCCAGATCTTGACCAGTTGCAGAGTGGCTCATATTTAGACATGCCAAGCTTCCCCACTGCTAATGGGGAAAACTTAGATGTAAGTGGTATTGATAAACATGTCCACACATGATAAAAATGCCTCTTGTGCATTTGCCACAGCCTTTTAATCCTCATATGAGTGCGAAATTGTCTTGGTACCTGAAGTCTCAGCCCAGTACGATATTTCCTCAATTTATGGGTAGACAATATTTGTGCACTCAGGGTATCACAACTGTATCTTTTTTTCATGGATTATTTGTTCTTTCATTAAGGGTAAACATTTTCTGGGATTAGGCTTTATTCACCTGAGATTCATGGATCCAAACCTTGGAGTAACTTCGAAGGAGGCTATCCTATCGGTAGGTATAGGATATTGGATCTATTTTACTGCCATTCTGTGAATGCATTCTGGACTGTGCATTAGTCTCTGATGGGGTATCTCTATCCCATTATGAAGAATACTGTTAGAGCTGCACTCCTGGACAATTCAATCCAGGTTGTTGATGTCTGCACTTCTTGTGGGTGTGACTGTCTCATTCCCAAGTCTTCACATGAACACACTCTAATTTCTAACCATGATCACAACAAAATCTGCTAAAAGAATCAAACCCAACCCCACAAAAACAAATGTGGGCCCTAGAATCACCATCTCCTACATCAATGTGAGGGGTCTATGTTCCAACTTTTCAGAAGTGGAATTCCATCTTCTCAATGCCAAACCTCACCTCTTATTCCTGTCTGAAACTGATTGATCTATCTATCCTAGTGCAGGAAATTACAATCCCAAGCTACACACTAGGTTCCTGTTGTGGCAGAGACCCCCAAAATAGGCACTCTGATCTCCTACATATATGCTTCCATATGGCCTTTGTTCACAGTACTTCTTTCATCCTCAGGATGACAGAACTGTAATGTTCAATGAAATAACTGAAATGATTGATTAAATCTTCTCTGAGTATACCTAAGCGAGCTGTCATATGTTTGGTGTCTTCAGTATTTGCTACAAAGAAGGGTTAGTCCACTTGAACAATATTGATGAAGAAGGCAGATACTGCCAAAATTCTCCACCACCTACAGATCATTTCAGAGCCTACCCATGTTCCTGATGCAACAGGACATGCAGCATTTTTAGGCCTCTTCTTTACATCCTACCTTGAAAAATGCTCTGCTAAATTGTTACCTTCCCTGGGCACTTCAAAGCATTCAATAGTCAGGGTTAAAGTTGATGACAGATCTAAAGGCATACCATGATATGACATTCCATAGAACAATTTTTTGGTACATGAAAGTCAACAGCTTCTGATCTGAGCAGAAGCCTCTTTCTCAGTCTCCAAAACTGCTGTCCACATCTCTGAATAGATCTTTTTTTTAGAATAGTTTTATAAGTGAGAAAATTTCTACCCAAACTGAATAACCAGGTTTGGTTCACTCCTGAATGTTCTGAAGCCATAGCTCATCATAACCACTACTACAATATCTATCACAGGAACCAATGGTGCAGTAGGATATTTTCTGCATTCATAAAATGCAAAAACTGTAGCTATACACAAGCATCCCAGACCAAGGTCAAAAGCTGCAACTTGGATCCCAGGAATTTTGGAAAATCTCCAACCAAATTTTCAATAGAGGCAAAGTGTCAGTGCCAATCATCATAAATTGCTCGAAGGTTATCTTATACGCATCAGATAAGGCAAAGCTCTTTGCTACAATCTTTTCCTCTAAATCCACATTAGATAACAAAGGCCATTCTCTTCTTGACTTTCTCCCTCTAACAGAGCAGAGGCATAATATTTTTATCACAGCCCAGGAAGTCTCAAAACTTATCAAAAGTCTTGGCCCTAAGAAGGCTAGTGATTCAGATAAATTCACAGTGGCTGTCCTTAAGAATATTAATTCTGAGTTATCTCCACTCTTAGCAAAACTATTTAACTGCTGCTTGAAGGAGAAAACCTTCCAAAGTGCATGCTCCTTTTCAAGAATGCAGGTGATCATTAGATATTTTGAAGGTGTTGCATAAGGGGTTGCTGTACAAGCTCTCCAGCTATGGAATCACCAGAAGAATCTTCTCAATTATCAAGGCCTTCCTAATGAGTAGGTCCCTGAAGGCAATTGTTAAGGGCCAGTCCTCTGTGTCCGAAGTGATCAATGCATGCATCTCTCAAGGTTTGCTTCTTGGTTTAATTCTCCTTTTACTTTACATTAATGATCTGCTTAAGAGTATCGTCCAGTCTTTTGTGGATACCTATACTGATGAGGCAACAGTATATGGGTGCATCTCTAAAATTCTAGAGCTGATTTCTCTTTTGACCTGGTTTTAACAGCTCATTGTGAGGAAAGAGTGGCTGATTACATTCAATGGCTTGGGAAATCAAAATAGTGATGTTCACTCATCATCAAGCAGACCCTGAATTTTCACCTATCACATTGAACAGGCGTTCTCTTAGGGAGGCACGGTGCCTATTGGGACTTAAGCTTACCATCCCAGGCCTAAAGTGGAACTAAGACATGTGATCTATTGATAAAGATGTTGAAAAAATAGCTGGTTCTCTGTACTGCTCCACTAAGCCCCTGACTTCTCTTGATGTTCTCTACTTTTACAAGAACCACATCAAGCTGAAAATAGAGTGCTGCTGCTATATACAGGCAGGAGCTGTCCAGTTCACTTTCAAGTCCCAATAGTCCAAAAGTTTCTATGCAGCCTTGTCGGTGATGAATTCTTTTTCCCACCCTACAACCTCTTCCTCACAGATGAAAGGTCACAAGCCTGTCACTATCATTATTTCTATGTAAAGTGTTCAGACAAACTACATTCTTTAGTTCCACCAGTTCTAACCATCTTGAGTACAACCCACCATACCGCACACATGGTAGCAAACCACCCTCATTCACTTCATATACTGTGAGACATAAGTTCCATTCAAACAGCTTCTTCCCACTAACTACAATTTTTTGGGACCAGCTCCCAAGAGGATGCTTCCCTGATCACCACAATCTTAACCTGTTCAAGTCTAGTGTTAATTGTTATCTTCCCCACATATCCCCATAAACTGTGCTTTTTACCTCTTACTTTGTAACCCTCTTCTTCGAGTGGCTCTTGGGCCTTGCGCAGGGTGGACATTATTGTTAAAAAAAATAGAGCATTTGTAAAGGAGAAGGTATAAATTGTATTGAAGTATTTAGATCTGTGTGTATAAGATTTGAGCATTTATGCAAGCATATACTGTGTTCACAAAGAACTTTTTATGATAACATGAAATATGCCTGCATTGCTCACTTGGGCCTTAGAGGACCGGCCTTTAACAACTGCCTTCAGGGACCTTGATATCTGAGAAGACTCTTCCAGTGATTATATAGCTAGGGAACTTGTACAGCGAACCCCTATGCCACACCTTGTCAAAGGTCTTCAAAGTGTCTAATGCTCACCCGCATTCTTGAAAAGAGCACATGCACTTTCCACCGACTTTAGAAGGATTTCTAGTTCAAGCAGCAGTTAAATAGTTTTGCTAAGATTGGAGATAACTCAGGACTAATATTTTTAAGGACAACCACTGTGATTTTTATCTGGACTGCTAGCCTTCTTAGGGTCAAGACTTTTGATAAGTCTGAGACTTCCCAGGCTCTGATAAAAATATTACTACATTTGTGCTCTGTGAGACGGGGAAAGTCAAGAAGAGAATGGCCTTTGTTATCTAATGTGGATGTAGAAGAAAATATTGTAGCAAAGAGTTTTGTCTAATCTGATGCAAGAAAAATTTAGTTGCCATCTCTTCTAATTTTTCTGTAATGACATTTTGAAATTGTCTAAAGACTTTGTGGATACCCTGTATATGAATTGTGTATGTGTGTTTGATAAAGCACAATCAGTAAACAAAAATGCTAGAAGAGGGCAATTGTGTGATAAGATCTATCATCTGTCTAGTAGATGCTACTGAAAAATTGTTCAATATGGAATTGATTATATATAAAGCTGAATATTAGTACAGACAAACCTCCCCATCAATGGACTAATAAGGGGGGGATGGTCCATTAAAGCTGATTGTAGATGGGAAGGGATTATTTTTTATTTATAAAAAACGACTATAGTAACTACCAGTAGTTATGGTCATAATGTAAATACTATAAACATGTATATATTGCATAAATAAATATATACTTAATATAGATATATTAATCAAAATAACAAAAATAATAGATTTATCACAGCTACTTTCTCATGCACATGCTAATTTATCATACTTTATATACTGTACACCCATCTTTGTTTATAATTGAAAGGCCCACCACTGCCACCAAGTGATCACTTTGAGAACTAATACAACTTGTTTGCTAAGCCTGCAGATTTTGAAATACATTGCTGATGATTTGGAAATTTTTTCTTGCAGATTTCTTTTTTATTTTGCCTGCAGATTTTGTCTCTTCCATCCAAAGCCCATTGATGGGGGGGGGGGGGCATTGATGAGAGGTTTGTCTGTATTAATTTAAAAAAAAAAATTTTGTTAATAATTTATTTTTAAGTATTAATTTTTGGTTTATTATTAAAAAGCTTGTTCATTCCATTATCTTTTACATTTCTTAGCAAATGCAAAAAGCATTTCAGCTTCTGGTTCTGCTGTTTTATACTTGTATCTTTTTAAGCTGGGCCTTAATGAAACTGGAGCTGTGAGGAATATAAATTTTATATTTGACGAACAATATTGTCAGTGAACAAATAGTAAAATTTTGGTTTCAAGAATTTGCAAGTTCAGATTTCATTTTAGAAAACTAGAAGAGAGTTCAATTACAATGGCCATTAATCAATGATGAAAATTTGAAGGTTGTGGTGAAAAGTGATCCAAAATCTTCTGTAAAAGAACTCAGAATAAACTTTAATTAATCTATTTGAGCCATTTCATATCATTTAAGAGTGATTTGTAAAGCAAATTTCTTGATAAATGGGTTGCTTTTTGAATTGAACGAGGGATAAAAAATAAGGTGTAAGGAGAACAGCATTAATCATGTTCCTTAATTGATTTGCTTTGCATCATCAGATAGAGTGAAAAATAGATTTTTGGATCAATATAATAACAAGATCTGTGCACTGTATTGTTATGAAGCCAAAACATCAATTGAAACTATGTTCTCATCTCTGGAAGTTTATTGTGAATATTTGGTAGAACAAGCCTAATTTGATAGATTATAGATTCTTTATGTCACTAAGCAATCAATGCACATACATATGTAGTCTCACCTTAAATACTTTATTCAAAGCTGAAATGAAGCCCAATTTTATGAGGAAAAAAGTTATTGTTTTGCTGCATGATAACACTTGTTGCAAAATGATATTACTTAAAAATTGAGTCTTCACTGTATCCTACCTATTCTCCTAAGACCTCTCCTGTGGATCACCATTTTAACATTCAGATGACCTCATTAAAAGCAATAGTATTCCTAAGAAGGCTCAAATTGAAAAAAAAAAGCCTTCAGTAAACTTTTAAATGCAGAATTATTTAGAAATAGAACTAATGACATGCTGCCAAGATAAAATGAATGAATGAAATATATTCATTGAGTAATTATTTATCTACAAATTTGTTTTCTTAATCATTTCACCCCATGCAAAGCAACTAAATCCCAAGAGGTTACTGAGTGTGAAAGCATAAGAAAAAACAGAAACATTATTCGGGAGTGAGAACAATAGAAGAAGAGTAATCAAGAAGACAGAAGATAATGATTGACATTTAAATTTTTAAAGATCAAATTTGGCTGGAAAGCATCAGGCTAGAAAAGAATTCCACTTATGTACAAATAGCCTTGGAAAAAGTATGAATCCATCTTTTCCCCCCAGATATGGGTTAAATAGAACTTGAATTTGGAAAAATCATTGTTATTCTCAAAAAGTTATTAATGCAATATTCATTCATAAAAAATATTATTACAATCCTAAATGTTTCTGTTTAAATAGGCCACAAAGAGTTGATAACATGTAAAAAACAAATCAACAAACAAAAGAAATTCAGTGCAGGACAGAATATGTGGTCATGGTAAATGGAAAAACCAGCGTGACATCTTCCAGTCCATTGCAAACTTCAAAGTTACAAATAACATTTAAGATGAGGAGGTTCTTGGACCAAGTCAGATTAACCTCGGGTGTGGGCCTGAACTATTTTAGTTGATCTATTCCTATAAAAAGAGCAAGTGAGGCAGCCATTTAGTAATGCAACAGGAAATGTGGCTAGTGAATACATTGAGACTCAAAATAGTATTGAACAAATATGAATACTGAATATGACAAAATCTGTCAGAACAATACACTACAAATATCAAATTATGTAGATTTGGAACCAACCAACTATTGCAAAATCAAGGTTAAATACTAAACAATGAAACCTAGGTTTACCTGAACATCTGTTCATCATTTATAAGTTATGGTAATATTTAATCTCATTGGAGATAAAATCTTTAATGCAAATCATATTTGCCATTGAGTTTTATAAAGGCATTCATGCAAAATAAACAATGGAAGAATATTTGTGCTGTGTACCATGTGTATAAATGCCAGTGATTGATGATTTAGTAAACTGAAAATTGGTGACTCTTTCTGATATTCCTAACAATGGTGGAAAACCTATCATTTTAGATAACTGTTTGAAAGCATCTGTTGAAGCACAACTCACTCAAAGCAGCAGAAATAGCAAAAGTCCCTCACGTTAAATGGACACAACATCCCAAAACAAATTGGACAGAAATTTAAAGAGGAACTGCATTTACAGCAGTTTTTACTGATTAGAAATAGAAGTCTCTTTTTTTTCTGTTTTCTCATACGATTTTTATAGAAAAGAAATCGATGCTGTAATAGCATAAATGTACAAAGCCAGTGATTATCAAAACTGATCCTCAATCTGATAAAACATAGCAGGTATTGTCATCTATGCATGACTGGATCCTATAGAAATGATTATCACATATCTTTATTGTCAACTAATTCATTATACATTACATTAGAAATATTTTTCTTTCAAAAAGGTGTTAATGTCCAATGTGACATTTCAAGACTTCACTTGGCAAAACAAACACACAAGGAAAAAGGTCATTAGGTTGGAAAGTTTTATTTCATCCTCCATACGCATCTGACCTTACACCACGAGATTGTTGTTTTTGATCATTGGAACATTTTCTTAGTGCCAGACATAAGGAAGGCATAAAGCTTCTCAGTATTTATTGTTAACAAATTCATTATACATTGCATTTGAAATATTTTGCTTTGAACAGGAAAGATGTTCATACCCAATATGCCTGTTCAAGAATTCACTTGGCAAAACAAACCCAGGAGAAATTAGTCATTAGATTGGGAAGTTTTGTTTTATGCTTCTTGCCTTATGGCTATATCACATTAAAACATTGGTTCCCATACAATCACTGAAGTTAAGCAATGTAGATCTTGATTCAGTACCTAGATGACTGACTGCTAGGAAATACCAGTTCTGTATGCTTGACTGTATGGGTGATGTAAAGGATAATAACTTGGAATTGTTAATCAGAGTGCAGAGTTCCAATTCCCATTGGGTTTGTTATATTCACTTGCATGTAAAAAAGGCTGGGGAAAGGTATGAATCTACCTTTTTCCCACCCAGCTATGGGTTAATTAGTAAAACTTGTATCAACAGACCATTATTTTCTCAAAAGATTTCTTGCAATATAAAAATATTTTCTGGCTCTGCAAAGGGTTGATAAGCCATAGAAAATGAATGAATCGTCAGTCATTGCTTGACAAGATTGTTGTTTTTGATTGTTAAGTCCTTTTCTTAGTGCCAGGACATAGAGACATAAAGAAGGCATAATATTTCTCAAAATTGTCAAGTTGTTAAATTCATTATACATTGCATAGAGACATAAGGAAGGCATAATATTTCTCAAAATTGTCAAGTTGTTAAATTCATTATACATTGCATAGAGACATAAGGAAGGCATAATATTTCTCAAAATTGTCAAGTTGTTAAATTCATTATACATTGCATAGAGACATAAGGAAGGCATAATATTTCTCAAAATTGTCAAGTTGTTAAATTCATTATACATTGCATAGAGACATAAGGAAGGCATAATATTTCTCAAAATTGTCAAGTTGTTAAATTCATTATACATTATACTAGAAATATTATGCTTCGAACAGCGTTATAAAAACCTCATTAATGATGATAATGATTATTGTAAGGACTTCCAGTTCCACTAGGTATTGGTGGGAGCAAGGCAGATCCAGTCAGCTGTTTAAATAAATTAGTTGTTAAGTTTGCCATTTGATTTGACATTTTTGTGTTGCTTTAACTTTTCAGCGGTCAGTCACATAGACCAGAAATATTAAGGAAAGTTCATAATGGTTATTTGGGACTAAACAAATGCCAAGAAAGAGCCTAAAAATCAGTGTGGTGGCCTAAAATATCTCAAGAGTTCAAGACGTATCTAAAAAGAATGCTCATTTTGTAATATACACCATCCAACAAATCAAAAGGAAAAATTAAAAGTAACACCACTTCCTCAAGGTCCATGGCAAAGAATTGTACAGGCATTTTCACTCAACAAGGACACCAATATATTGCCGCAATAGATTATTTCTCAAGAGATATAGAAATAGCAAAGCTTAATCCGATGACAAGCAAATGTGTTATAGGGAAGTTGAAAAATGTCTTGCATTGGGGAATTCCTATTGAACTTGTCAATGATAATGGGAAACAATTCTCAAGTTACAAAGATTTTGCAGACAGTTATGGATTTAAACACATAACATCAAATCCACATTATCTTCAAGCAAATGTCGAAGTGTAAAGCACTGTGAAAATAGCTAAGAGACTTTTGGAATGATCAGACTTATTTCAATCATTAAATTGCATACTGGAGTATGCCAATTCAAGCCACAGGAGTCAGTCTCACAGAATTAATTATAGGAAGGAAAATAAGAACCACATTACCTTTACATCCAAAAAAGTTATTACCGAAATGGCTTGATTTCATACAAATCAGGGAGAGAGACTAACTAGCAAAAACCAGAATGGAAAAGAATTTTAACAGATTCTATGGTGCCTAGAATTTACCAACTCTAAAAAGAGGAGATAGAGTTAGAATAAAATTAGGTAAAGAGGAATATTGGAACACTGAAGGAACAATTAAATCAGCAGACACTGACAACAGGTCGGATATCGTGACAACTAATTAAGAGGATTTCCAAAGAAAGAGGAAGCATATTTCATTTTCAGGTTTTGAAAATAGACTTTTGAGAATGAAACCAATTAGTGATCATTACAAGGATTTTCAAGTAAATGATAATGCAAGAGATAGTACTGCAAAAACTAGGAGTGGACGAACAATACAAACTCTAAAATATGTTTGATTTTAGAAAGTGAGTGAATTATCATCCTTGAACTGTAACCAAAACACATTTTGATTTGTAATTATTTATTTTGTAATTTGGAAAAGTTAGAAATAAATTTATAAAGAAAATAAATTACCTTACAAGGAGGGGGGTTATAACAGCATCATTAATGATGATGATAGAGACTGTAAGGACTTCTGGTCCAACCAGGGAATGCTGGGAGCAAGACGGATACAGTGGGAAGTTTAAACAAATGAGTTCGTTAAGTTTACCATGTATTCTGTTGTCTTTGTGTTGCTTCATCTTTTCAGTGCCCAATTTCATATAATATATCTTTCCACCCTAAGCCCAGTAGAACAAACAGAATGTCATTAGATTGGAAAGTTTTATTTCATCTTCCATACACATCAGACCTTGCACCATGAGATTGTTGTTTTTTCATTGGAACATTTTCTTAGTGCCAGACATAAGGAAGACATAAAGTTTCTCAGTATTCTGTATGAATTTCTGGGATGAGAAGTTATTGTAATTTACATGCGGTTTATTATCCTCATCTTTGTTGTTATCACTATGGTTTAGCTGTTGTGCCCTCTAGCCTACAAACAAGTGCTTTTCATTCTGGGTAACCCACAGGAGAACCCTTTATTTAGTCTACAGTGATAGATTGCTCTAGTTCCACTGCTAATGTTTAGCAATATCCTCATCGATTAAATAAAGGGTTCAGTTTGAAATTTCCTCAAAGTTACCTGGATCGACAAGCAACTGATGGAGGCCAAATGTCACAATGGCCAAAACGTTATAAGAACAACAAAGATGAGGAAAATAGACTGAATGTAAATAATACAAATAATTTCTCTGCTTTTGTGTCAGCAAAATCCTCAACATTTTATCAGCAGCAGAAGGAAAACTTGCTTTTACACTTGGCTAATATGTTTGCTGGTGACGGCAATGAATGCATTGATTATTGAAATTTAACTAAAATTTGCATAATTTTTATTTTCTGAGATCTGTAATCTAACTTGACAAATAATGTAATATTTATATACAAATAGAAACATTCACCAGACTGTGTATCACTTTAAAAGTTGAAAGGCACTTTTTATCATTTATCTCAGCACTTCCTTTGCGTGTCTTAGAAGAAAAATCTAATAAATTCCAATTCATTACAAAGAAATTCAAAGAATATTTGCGATATTTTTCGAATATTTTTTTCTTCATTCATGACAAATACTTATTTTAATCTTTTGGGGATAATAAACATTTCTTATTTTTCAGTATTTTTTCCTCCATATGCAAGTTTTGAAGTTGACTATGAACAAATTCAGACAAATAGAATGTTATATATAGATAAACAAATTAGGAGCAAATATTTAAAAAAATATATATTTAATTTGCGATAAGAATGTTGTGTCTAATTATTTATTTGCAATGAAGTTCACAAAAATGATAATAGCTTTCTTGCCTTTAATTCACGATTAAAAGTTCCACTCATTTTAGATTTTGTCTGCACGGTTTTTCTTTCAAGTATTCTCAACTTCATAAGAGAGGCTTCTTGGAATCTATTTTGATTGTTTCTGTTACATAAAATTTTTATCCTGTTTCTTTTTGCAGGAAGTGATTCTGATAATGGTGAAGAATCTGTGGTTGGCAATGTCAACAGATTTGCTGTTGTTCCTCCCGGCTATGTTGCAAAACCCAAACAAGGTCACTTGATTTTTGATGCTTGCTTTGAAAGTGGTAAGTATATATTGGTATAAGTTTTCACATTTATATGGCTTGCACACCTATATTAGTAGCTAACTAAAAAGATTATAAAACAAAGACTGCAAGGAATGATTTGCTTTTGTTTCTTAGACTGTTTCTTATGACTCTTTGTAATTTTTTTAGAAAATTAAGTCTAGTATATTAAATTTGATTTTACTGTTTTGCAAACTGAGTCTGTTACAAATTTCAAACAAGATACTTCAATATGCTGGTGGAATTTTTATATCTTTTGTTTTTAATTATTAAGTCTAATGGACATAAATTTTTATTTCTTTTCTGTATTTTTAAGTTACCAACTAATCTTCCAGTTTTAATATTAAAACAGCTGTTTTTTTATGTTATATTGTTTTAAAGTAGAAAGAGAGGTTGAAAAAGCAATAACCTTTTGCTTACTGTATATATTCATGTATAAGCTGGCTGCAGGTATAATTCAACCTCTGAATTGCATGAATTTTAACCCCCCCCAGAAAAAATGCACAATTTTTAACCTCATCAAAAACTTTTCCTGTGTATTTTGCAATCCTCTATTTTTTGCATGAAAAAAACTGATCATAAAAACTTACACTGTACTTGAGTATATTCAGTATTTCAAATTATCTGTGTCAAGCAAAAAACTCTCTATTAGTTCAAATTCTTTGACCTCTTCTGACTGCATAGAATGTTAGGGAAGAAAGACTTAATTGGGAATGATATTCTTTTGATGCCTACTTTTGCTTTATATGTTTCATGGGAAACATTATATAGTTATGATGTCCATGACAGGATTTCATACATTGTTTTAATTCAACAACATTTATTACAAACATGTACTTTGAACAGATCATCTTCAATTCTCAGTTGAAGTAGTATTTAGTTTAATGATGGCAAAACAGCATTTTGTTATTATTTAAAAGCCAAGTTTTACATTCCATTCATTAACCTGCCATTGTAAATATAAATTGGACTTACATATGCATGCATTGAGTTAGAAGTAGAGAAAAATAGACATGCTTAATCTTGAGAAAAATACATTATTTTTAATTAAAAACAATGCCAGTCAAAATTGGCACAATAGTGTTTGAACTTGCAAACACTAACAAATGAATAATTATTCATTGCTTAGAATCAAACAAAAATATCAAGGTGACATTTATCTTGAGTATAGCATATTTCTGTACTTATCTATTCAGATCAAAATATAGTTTCTGTTTTTTTATTATTTTGATTTTTTTGTGAAATTCTTGTATTGAAAAAAATGAAATATATTTGAGATTATTACATTATCAATTATGTTTCCTTTTCCTGTGTTGATTGCAACACCTTCATCAACAAATCTGATGAAGCTAGCATCTTATAAAAGCATGTTCTCTTATGAAATAGTAATTTGGATCATTATGAAGCTAAAACAACTGAAGATCCTATAAATAATTATGAATTGTTGATCCTTTTGTGAAAAGAGATATAGACCCTATAATTATTGGTGTTTAATAATTATAGGATATCTAAGAGATGGAATAAAGCTTTCATGTAAGTGTAAATCTAAACTGAATGAGGAAGAAAAATTTTCTTATATTTTTATGTTTCTTTTACTCTTATATTTCCTTATTTTAACATTTATAATCAGATAAAGCTACAAACTGGGAATATTTTTCAAAATAATCCAAAATAATAATTTCAAAATAATGTCTTTTTTTCCTCCAACTTATGGAAATAAAGACAGTGAAAGAATGTAGCAAATATAAATGGAATTTACTAACCTTACCAATAATTTATGTATATTTATCAGTTCAATTAATATCATGTATAGCATGATCGACAAATCAACTTTTGTCATTGTAATATTGTTGTGCATACTTAATTTTATCACTTAAATTTTAATGTCAATGAAAAAGATGAGAGCATATTGCTAATTTACAATATGGCAAAAATGAAAATAGAAGCATTGCTATAAAAACCTATCTGACAATATAACTGTTAACATTTTCTTCTTCATTGAATAACATGATTAAACAGCTTATCACTCCTTGACAATAAACTTGTTGGGATACAGAAGGCGCTTATCTCCCTTTGGTCATGTGACAGACTGCTTAGCAGCAGACAATTTCAGTTCGTTTTACAGAAGCAAAAGTGAAAGGTTACACCTAGTCATTTCAACTGCAAAGTGGTGAGACTTTGTCACCAATCTGGTGCTGTGCTTCATGAAGTCAAGCTACCAAAGAGGAAAGCTCATCTGAACAATTACCAGGAAAATATTTATAAAAAAAGCACAAGGAAGCTACATGACAGCAGAGAGAAAGTGACTGAAGCTGAGACGTCACATTAGAACCAATAAAACATTGCAGATTCATCTTTGTATTTTATCAAGAATCTCTAACTACATAGTAGAAGCACTGGACCAAATAAATGATGGATGGCTGATTCAGGCCAATCAGAGATCACTGAAGGAAAACATGTTCTAATCAGTGTAAAAAATATTCTTACCTGTTTTTTCATGTCCTTCTCCTTCTGGGATCCAATATAAAGTTATAAATATATTCCAAATTTATCATCAGTCAATTCCAAGAATGGCTTACAAATTTAACTTTTTCATCTTCATAAGACTACTGCAGCAATCTGTTTCATCACAGGTGATATTAACCCATCACCTAGTAGTGTATACTCAGGCCATCTGTACTACTGAGATATATTGTGCTAGCCTTAGCATCAATTCTAGACAGGAAGTTATTGCAACAGCCCAACCATGGATTGTTTATTGCAAATGCATTTATTCCTTTGTTAAAGCAAAAAACAATTGTTCACTTTATCTGCTATCAAATATTTTTTATTGAATAAAGTATTTTCTTATTAAATATTTGGTTATGACCTTCATAATTATAATATTAAAAAAGAAACTGAAAGGTTAATAAAATAAATGTAGAAATTTGAAAATAGGTTAAAAATATAAAATGTTTTATTCTTTCAATTTAATAAATTTAGCAGCAAAATTTTACAATCAAATCAAAGATTTAAAGTTAAAAAGTGATTAAAAAAATTTAAACATCAACTTATAAAATAGAATATAGGTGAATAAAATAGTTGGAGTAATTTTTAATTCTGTGTTTCTGTATTTAATTCTGTTAAATTTAACTGACTATAATGAAAGACATCTAAATTCGATAAGTCTAAGTTTGTAAATGAATTATAATTTTCTCCAAAAAGCAGAAGATTGTTTCTCTAAAGATTTAGCAAATACAATTTAGTAAACATGTTCACTTAGTGATTTTAAAGATTAATTTACTTAATAGTTGCTGACCAAATACCACTAGACTCTTAATGTTAGGGCTTATGGCCATACTACAGTGAAACATCAGTTCCTGTAAAATCACCAAAGTTAAGCAACACTGAGTCTGTCAGTATCCAGATGGGTGACCAATTGGGAATACCAGGTGCTGTAAGCTTGGATGTGTAAGTGGTGCAATGGATAATGGGTCAGAATTGTTAATTGGAGAGCAAAGTTCAAGTTCCTGTTGGGTTTGTTATATTCACATGCAAATACATGCAAATACCCTTGGGAAAGGGATGAATCCACCTCTTCTTTTCCTAGTTTATTAGTAAAATTTGTATCACTAAATCATTGTGAAAAAATGAAATTCTTACTTTTGCTTTCTAAAATATATTTTCTGGCTTTAAATAACCTGCAAAGCCGTAGAAAATGAACAAATGAATCAATCAGTCTCAATGTCTTTATTTTTTGTTTTTAATGATTAAAAAAAACAAAAACTTTTAGACAGTATGTTCTTTCACATTAAATAAATGTTTTTTTTTAATTTATCAAGTGAAAGTAAAAACATATTCCAGTCATGTCATTTGAAGAATAATCCATTTTTTTATCCATTTTGTTTATTGCATATTACTCATAAGATTGGATTATGTAAACTGCTGTCTTTGTTATTTATGCCTTTAAATTTCATCTGCTGCTTTTAGTAAATCGATTTAATTTCTCTTTGGATCCATATTTATCAAAGTATGTTTTTTATTTTTCAGGTAACCTTGGTCGAGTTGATTACATAACAGAATTTGAGTATGATCTCTTTATTCGGCCTGACACTTGTAACCCACGATTCAGAGTGTGGTTTAATTTTACTGTGGAAAATGTCAAATCTGACCAGGTAAGTTTTGAAAGTGATCATAATTTCTATGACCAAACTGATATTGTTTTAATGTTTGATTTGTAAATATTTAAACATTTTTATTGTGGTGAGTAGCCATAGTCAAATGCAAAATGAGTAACAGAACTGTTCAACAAATAGAATTGAAAAAGTTTTCAATCAGCAATAACAGGAAAAAGAAAAGAAAAGAGGAAAGCAAAAATAATATAAAGCAAGTAAACAAACAATATATGCAACAGTAATAAGGCAAAAATTTCGCAAACAAAGAATTGGGATTGTCACACAAAAGCAAGTTTGAACAAAGGAACATAGTGTTCTGACTTCAAGACAAGGCAAACTGGGAGTGAGTCAGGTGAAACTAAGAACTGGCCTATTTGATTGGCTAAGAAAAAATCCCAGCATGCATTTGTGTGCTTCTGCCTATAAGCTGGGGAGGGGCAAGTGTTTTACAGTTATTCCCAGTATGATTGAAATCAACAGTTATGAACACATTGTTTATTGTAAATATAAATATTAAAATTCTTTCTATATGTGTAGAAGACATTTTTTTAAAATCAGTTTTATCTAATGCTGTCTTCAGTGTTAATAGCTTCATTTTGTCCTGTAATAATTGCTTATTGCACTTGAATAAAAGAAAAAAATCATTAATATAGGTTAGTTGCTTTGACGATAGATATTCACACTTACTGGAGTCAAAGCGCCTAAGATGTTTTGCTTGTCGGGCTGCTGTTTTGTAAAAGAAAAGTACATTCTCTGACATTTGTTATTTTATGCTGCTGGCACGATTTGTCTAGTGGCGGTCTGCATGCTGATTGGACGAGCTGGGGACTCTGATTGAGAGTGAGGCCAACGGCAATGATTGGTGCGTTGGCCATATTTTCGGTCAATAAAATTGGTCTGGGACATTGGCTGGCAGTGCAGCTGGGACATATGAGAATATACGGCTTGAAGTTTACAGCCAGGTGAAACTGTGGATGTCTATTTGGCTGCATTAAAGAAGCTGGCGACCCTGTTTTGCGGACTGCCCGAATGAGTGTTGGCATGTGCATTTGTAGCAGGGCTTCCGGACAGAGTAAAACAACTGTTGCGGGCAAACTCCAGTGTGACACGCTGGTTCTTGACGAACTACTGGACCGGACTTGAACTATCCTTAAGGATTCTTTAGCCCTAGAGGAATCTTTCGCAGCAGCTGCACAAGCAAGGCAAAGTAGTGTCAGAGCTTCCCCCAGGTCGGGTCCACGTGCTGGTATAATTTGCTACAAGTGCAAGGGCCAGGGTCACATAGCTAGGAATTGTGCAAGTGAAAAACGACAAGTGCGCAGTTTCCGATGCAATGAAGCCGGACACATGGCTCGAAATTGTCCAGGAAACAAGGCCGGGGACAAGATGGCGCTGATCTCATCCCCAGACAACATCTAAACAAGGCGCTGCCAATCATCCAAGTCTGCGTTGGCGAGACACCATGTTCGGCTCTCCTTGATTCTGGCTGTTCTCGAACAATTGTAAATGCAGGACTCTGCCACACCTGGAAGAAGAGAAGCATCAAGGTAACCACTATAAACGGTGAAACGCATGCGTGTCACAGGATATGGGCATTGAGGATCCGCACAGACACTGGGAACTTCACCGGCATCAAAGCGCTGGTGGTGCCCGAGCAGCCATTAAACTTTGACCAGCTGCTAGGCTATGATGCCATCAAAGCCTTAGGGGGTGTTCTCATCATGCAAACAGGTGCCGTGAAGTTTCAGGAGGTGGCCCCCATGTGTGCAGCACTAAAAATCAACCAACCTGACTTCAGTGTTGAATTCAAACAGCATCAGAAAACCTGGACTGCCTCGTGGAAATGGACGGCAGACAGGGAACCAGTCAAGCTACAAAACAACGTAGCTGAATACCATGTACCCAACCAAATATGACCTGCTTATGAAGAGGAGTGCATGCATGGATTAAAGATGGCTGGTTGATTCCTTATCCTTGTAAAAAACTTGGTCCTCCTAAGGGTCTGATCCCATTGATGGCGATTGTGCAGCAGAGGAAATCCAAGGTGAGGCGTTTATGGCTGATGCCGATATTTGTACCAGCAAGTTAAGGGAATGGCGACAGCAGGAATCTAATGTTTCCCTGCTGGATTTAAGAAAAGCCTATCTGCAAGTGCGGGTCAGTGAATCATTGTGGCCATTTCAGACAGTGTTGTATGCTGGCAGAAGATACTGTCTAACCAGACTGGGATTTGGCTTAAATGTATCCCCCGCAAATAATGAAAACCATTATCAGTGTCGTGTTGTCTCTTCTTGATACAGTTAAAAAAGGAGCATCAGCGTACATTGATGATATCTATGTGAACGAAGATGTCATGTCATCACTGTACGTAAAAGAGAAACTGGCACAGTTCAGCTTGACCTGCAAGGACCTGGAACGGCTCGAAGACGGCGCCCGCATGTTGGGTCTGGATGTTTGAGGGGAACATGGAACCTTGCAATGGAAACACGGAACTGCAGTTCCTGATATACCTGATGTCTTAACAAGACGGGCTATTTTTTTCCTCTGTGGAAAGCTTGTGTGGCACCTGCTGGTATGCGGATGGCTTCGTATGGCGGCAGGCACCATGAAACGTCGGGTGAGCGCGGTCACCAAAGGATGGGATGATGAGACTACCGACACGCTGCTCATTTGCATGGTGCCGGAGACCATAGCGAGAGTAAAACAAAATGACCCTGCCAGAGGGAATTGGTGCGTGCCCAGAGAGGAAATGAATGTCTGGGTCGAAGCAAGCTCCATAGCAATTGGAGTCCTACTGGAGAGGGATGGAAAGGCAATCGAGGATGCATGCTGGTTGTGGCCAACAAACGATTCTGCGCACATCAACCTAGCAGAGCTGGACGCTGTACTAAAAGGAGTCATTTTGGCACTCCAGTGGAGGGTAAAAAAGTTGCATCTGCAGACTGACTCCTTATGCGTATACCACTGGGTGTTGGACATCTTGAAAGGTAAGGCCAGGGTGCGCACCAAGGCAGCCAGCGAGATGCTCATTAGAAGACGGCTGAGTACTATTAAAAACCTTGTCACTGAGTACGATCTGTCCATGGATGTAACACTGGTAACATCTAGCTCCAACCTTGCTGACAAATTGACTCGGATACCACAAAGATGGTTTGACACTGTAAAAAAGGACGTTGAGCCTGTACCACTGATGTGCACTGCGTCTGTGGAGGAGCCGGACGAGATAATGAGGATACATCATTGTAGTGGGCACCCCGGTGTAAGAAGAATGCGCTATTTTGTACGGTTGACCAATCTGTCAGTATCTACAAATGCTGTGAGGGCAGTGGTCAGGGGATGCCTAAACATGCGAATCAATAGACCCTGCACCAGTTAAATGGTGAAAAGGAAAGCTGGGAGTAAGACACACATGGAGCAGGCTGGGTATGTACATAACACATTACGGCGGCCAGAATTTCCTCATGCTGATAGATTGCGGGCCCACCAGATTTGCGGTCTGGCGACCGTTGTGACGACAGGACTCGTCAAGCGTGATCCGCCAGTTGGAGTCAGTGTTCTATGAACGAGGACCACTGGAAGAAATTCTCACTGATAATGACACTGCCTTCTGCAGCAGACAGTTCCAGCGCTTCCTTCATGAATGGGGGATCCAGCTTCAACTGCAATGTGCACATGTGCCAAGTGGTAATGGCATAGCTGAAAGGTGCCACCAGAGTATAAAGAGGATTGCTGCCAGAAAGCAGTGCACAGTCATGGAAGCTGTATACAGATACAACACAACACCAAAGGACAACGTATCTGCTTTAAGTGCCCCCGGCAATGCAATATATAGATACCAGGTGCGGGTCAAAGGGATCGACAGCGAGTGCCTGCCCGATCGACGAGAAGTGCGTGGATCGTACAAGATAGGAGAGGCCGTCTGGGTAAAGCCTCCCAATAGTCGGTGCACCACCCAATTTAAAAAGGGCCATGTCACCGGTATCGTCAGTGAGCACACCATATTGGTTGGTGGACTTCCACGACATGTGAGGGATCTGCGCCCTGTCCTCAACCCCCTCCGTGAGCGATGGTGAGAATGATTCGTCGGAAGGCGAATTGCTAATTGAGCCTGTAGCTAGCGATTCACACGAGGGCCCACTGAGTGGCCCTGATAGCTCTGACAGTTCATCTGAAAGCTCATCTGAAGAAGTTCCGATAGTTCCCCTTTGGAGAAGCACCCAAAACAAAAGACCACACCCGCACTGTTATTTGTGTGATAAATATTTGCACTTACCGGAGTCAAAGCACCCAAGATATTTTGTTTGTCGGGCTGCTGTTTTGTAAAAGAAAAGTACATTCTCCAACATTTGTTATTTTATGCTGCTTGGCATGATTTGTCTAGTGGTGGTCTGCATGCTGATTGGACGAGCTGGGAACTCTGATTGAGAGACGAGGCCACGGGCAATGATTGGTGCGTTGGCCGTATTTTCGGTCAATAAAATTGGTCTGGGACATTGGCTGGCAGTGTGGCTGGGACCATGGTGACATGCACTATTATAGAGTTTCGTATTAAGTTACAACTATGTTTATTTTTGTCTGGAAGCTGGACGCTAGATTCAACCTACTGATAGTGAGCTGTGTATTTACCAGTGTCTACTGAAACGTGGGACGAACACGCGTTTTTGCTGATGAGAAGTGAAGATTGGACGTGTGACCCCAATTTTGTCGTTTCTACATTGTTTGGTGGACTGTTACGATGGGCTATTGTTTGAACTGTGATTTGGCTACAAGTGTTGCGGTCAAGAGACAAATCTAATGCAGATGTTTGTTGCTACTTCAAGTTGACTTGTTTTTTTACTACTACTACAGTTGCTTTAACTGACTCCACTCTTCCTCTAAAACCTTATTTCTCTAAATTTAATGTGTAACCATTGGACTATAATGCACTCAGCTTCATTAATCACTCTATGATAACATACTAGTTTACCCGATTTCAATCTCTTCTCAATAGTAGATATTATACTCTGCTCCAGATTAGACCTCTTTCTGATTCACTCCACACCAAAACCTGTTGGCTAGTATGGTCAACTGACTCTACACAACCTTCAACACCAGGCTTGTTCACAATTAATTCTCCCATCTTCCAGGTTACTTCCCTTGCTCCCAAGAGACATTCACATTTGATAGACACAATTTCAAGTCACTCAAAATGATGTCATTTAAATGGCCAAACTGAAATTTTTATGTGTTTGTGTGTATGCATGTCTTTTTTTGGTTAAACACACTTCAGTATATGTTCCCAGGGGACTATACATTTAAATGTGTTTAATATAAAAAAACTAAAAATAAACAGACTTGGCTTCACTAACCTGCTCAAGACTTATCTCCTGACATCAACTCTGACCTCAGTCAACCAACCCAAGAAATTGGTCAACTCCTGGCCTTACTGACAATACCCTTACACCTAATTTCTTTCCTTAATAATGGTAACTACAGAACCATATATGAACAATGCATGCAATCTTTCACACAAATGTGTATATATTCTAAATTTTGACCAACACATATTGTTGAAATTTTAATCCTTATTTGTTCCTTTCCTTTTCAACCAAATGCTCATTATAACATTATATATATATATATATATATATATATATATATATATATATATATATATATATAGGCAATATATTTGAAATGGCTGATAAAGAAGACTGTAGTATCTCACTCTTCCATAACCACTTTTCCAGCCCATGCATTAGCAGCAAATACTCTTAGCTATATAGTTAAGTTTGAAATGGACCAAAAATATAATAGTAATTTCTGATATATTTATGTATATAAATTTTGATTTTAAAAATGCTACCTTTTTAAAAATACAACCTTAGTAAAAAAATGTACACAATCTTGTAATGGGAGAGAGCCTAGGAAGAAAGATTTATTCTCCCACTTTCATTTCCCCCATTATGGGCATTATTGTATCTGTGACGATACTTCATGGACAGAACAGAATGGCTGAAAGGAAAGGGAATGACAAACATAATTTGTTCTCACAGTGACTTTTATACTACTATGACATATGCAAAACTATATATACATATGTTTCACATGGAGAATAATATATCACACATACAGCAAACCAGAGTGTAAGGAGATATAAAAAAAATGGGTCTTACATATAATACGGAGATATTTTTGTATCTGGAGAAGCCATGTTTAGTACTTCAGATTCAAATGGGCCAGATTCATCTATGTCCCAGATGAGGACATATTCTATGAATGGGGAAACAACAAGTCTTGGGTTTTCCCGAATTGAGGACTATGAGCTGGAGTTTCTATATCTAGGAAAGATATATTCCCAAATGGAAATGGCACCATATGCTTTTAAGCTGCAGGGAAAGCAAATTTAGTCTCTCCCCAGGCCATGTGTGGCCTGGGCTAAAGAAAGCAACCTTATTGTTTAGCTGCTGAAAACAAACTGAATTTGACTGCCACTTTTATCACTATAGGGAGTGATGTCACTAAGCAGTCATTATGTGACTCATGTGATGTATCTCCATCAAAGGGAGATAATTAACTTTTGTATCCCCCACAATATAATATGGAGAAAGTTCAAAGAAAAAATATGAATAAATAATCCACATACAATTAATATCCATCAGATATCTCATCTATCTTTATCTCACCTATATTTGTAAAATCTACATATCTATAAAACTTTTGCATATCTATAAGTCTACCTTTCCTCTTTCCACTCATTATTAATGGTTATGTTCCTAATTCTTTCACATCGTGTAACCCCTTGTGTCTTAGTGGCTTTACTACCTTGCATGGGGTGATACCAATTAAACAAAAAAAAAAAACCTAGACTTATTGAATGCAAGATCTATACATGTGTAGATGATAAATTAATATTACGCATTTCACTTTTAGCATTCATCATATCACTCCCAATTTTTAATGAACATTTAAACTAACTTTTCCAAAATTATATATACACACACAGACACCATATGACATTTCACACAACCAATAGAAGAAAAACAAACATGTAATTTAAAAAGAGATAATAACATTAACATCAATATATATGTGATATCTACACAGTCAATAAGATCACAGCATAGAACTTAAAACTGAAATAAAATCATTTCCCTCCAGAATTTTCTGATGAAGCTAAATGAATAATGAAACATCCCAAATTTATAAAGATTTCTTATTTCTTCTTTGTTCAATCATATTTAAGCATTTAATATAAAAATAAAGTTGCAAAGTAATAGTAGTTGTTTATACTAATTTGTCATGCTATAAAAACAAGTTTAACTTTTTAGCCATATACTAGTTTTTGTAAATGTAAAACAAAAGTAAAAAGCTGTCATGTTTTTAAGAATTCACCAATGTACTGGAGTTCTGTTCTGGCATATATTTCTAGACTATTCTAGAGATTCCATTATTTAACAATCTTAAAGATTTCTGAAAATTTCCTTTTGTGTTTTTTGTATTCTCTTGCAGTCATTGGAAGACATTAAGTATTTTTCTTATCAATCAATTTTTTATTTTTTCAATTTCTTCTTACTCTAAAATGGCCAATATTACTGCCAAATATTTAAAAAAAAATACTTTGTAAGTTTGTAAGAGTGCAAACATTCAATTTTTAGTATTTGTAAATGAAAGTAGTTACAATTTAATTGATTTTTATTTTTCTGGCAATTACCTTACTTACTTTTTTGGCAATGACTTTAGCTCCCTTGGTTGTGATTAAAAACTATAAATTATTTTGATTTGTGCTTTTGTGTAAATGTCAAATCCTCAGACAAAGATAAAAAAATAATTCCTAAATTATTTTACCACCTGCAGTTTCCTGATTTATGCTTTTCATGAGTATTAATGGTTAATTTTTAATTTGATGACAAAAATGTACAAAAACAGTGTCAGTAAGGGGTAATTTTTGTCTGCAGAAAAGTGTATAATGATTTAATAGACCAAGACATACTAACACCTTTCTACCTGCAGCCACTTGAAGATCGTATGCAAGTCTCATTTGTTACACTTCAGTAAATTTACAAGGATGAATCAGGCATTTTTGAACAGCTGCTTAAAAGATAATCATTTTTTATTTGATCTTCAAAGCCATTTCCAGATGGATATTTTCTCAATCAATCAACAATCCAGATGGGGGCTGCAATAATTTACACAAAAAGTACTTTATGTTATCAACCCGAAAAATGTCTTGTTAACTAGTAATCCTGATGATGATTTGCACATAACATTATACTATTTTAAGTCTTTTTGTACTTGCAAAATTAGAAAGCTTGTACAAACAACTTGACTAGTCTAAACATAAAACTGACATCAGATGGAGAAAATTGTAAGTTTTATATCACTTTCAGGTTGTCAAAATTTGCAATATTTAGTCTTTTCATGTAATTTTTAACACTTCTGCTGTGGATATATTTAAACATCTTCATGAATTTACATTGTTTGTGGTCAATATTATAAGTATGACAGACAAAGAAAATTTTATTAATTTTTTATTTCGTTTTTCCAGTGTTCTTTCATTTTTCCATTTGGTGGGAATGAGTGAGGACAAAAAATGTCCCTATCTGTGATTATCCCAAGAACTTTCAGTCACTTCTTTAGCCATTTTCAAGGTGGTTGTTTTTGGTGTTAGTTTATTTTCATGTTTTTGACTGTCTGAGATGTATTATTTGTGTATTATTTGTGAATTATAATAGGAGCTAATTCTGAACCATCATGTATCGATTATGGCTGGAATGTGAGTTGGTGACTTTCTATTTTGAAAAGAATTTCAGTACTCTGTTACCATTGTTAAACAAGGTAAGGTTGATGGTGGGGAGTAAGGGAGTACAAAAACAGTCCATACCATCCATTGTTACATGTGCTTTTGGCCACTTCCTTAGCCAGCATGAGGTTGATAGCTCACCTTGTTTAACAATGAAAGTGTCATGCTGAAGGTTTTTAAGCAATTAGAAAGAAGCTTACTCGAACTGCAGCTGTGTGCTGAACATGCATAATGCTTGGAATGAATGCTTCCACGAGTATTCAAAACACAAAAAACACATCTCAAACAGTAAAAACATGAAGAGAAACTAACAACACCAAAACAAAACCCCCTTGAAAATGGCTGAAATTGCTTGGGACAATGGATGGTATGTACTTGCTCACTCCCACCAAATGGAGAAATGAAAGAATGCTGGAAAAACTAAATAAAAAATTAATTAAAAATTTTCCTTGTCCATCATATTTAATGAAAGATGTTTAAAAGAAAGATTGCTGCCCAAATGTAAATTAATATATATATATATAGATATATATATGTATATATGGGATGCAAAAGTAGATATGCAGTGATAAAAACAAAACATGCATATATGTTTGTATAATCAATACAATAGATTTTGTGGCAGATTTTGGTTTTTCATTACTGTATACCTATTTTTGAACACACCCCTGTATGTGCATTTAAGACTCCATGAAGTGTTCATCCCTAGTTTTTCTGTTACAAACTAATAAGCACATATTGTTATTTCCGAACCAGTGTAGACATAGTAATATTACGTTTTATTGGGGATGTTCTTTAGCTTAAGCTGTACATCTTTATAGTCACTTATTTTTAGTAAATGGCAATTTCCTATTTTTACCAAAATGGGCCAGCACAGCCAGACAAAAATGCAATAGTGAAAGTTTTAATGATTACTCATTAAGAGATCAAAATAATTTTATAATATAATTAAATAATTGATGATATTGCCATGTTAGTGTTTTTGTTTGGTTATCATTTTCATACTGTTTATTATAAGAGAGACAACTCAATGAAATTTTATGAAAAATCTGGCATCCTGTTAATTATCTTTGATATAAATGTGATTTATAAAGGGATGTTGAAAAGTTCTCAACCTGACCAGGAAGGTATTGAAAAAAAATTCCGGTATTTCATCATTTGGTCAGATATTGAGTAGTGAGTGAGACTAAGAACATTTCAACATCACATTGTATAAAAAATATATTTCTTGTAAAATCTGTGACTTCAGTTTTGGTTAATATATTTTGAAAATATTTACAATTATAATTTATTGATTCATTATTTTTGCTAAGAAAACTATTTTATAATTTTCTCTGCTGCTATATTGTTGTATAGAATTATTATCACCAAGAAGAATATATCAAGTTTATTGCACAAGGTTTGTCTGGAAGGTATTCCATTTAATATTAATGAAAAAAATATCTTACTAATTTAATAAGATCCGCTTGCAGCCTCCCACACTTATCCAAGCATCCCTTTCAATTTCCAAAATTGTCTGCATATCCCTCTGTTGGGATAGCCATTCACTGCCTCATACCATTCTACTTAATCTCGTTCATGGTCTGGAGTTTCCTCTAATAGCAATTTTAGCTTTGGGAAAAGTCAGAATGCACAGGGTGCCAAATCTAGATATGGTGACTTAACAAAATTGGGTTATGCAATGTTTTACCAAAAGTCCCTTTACATGACTTTAAATAATGGTCAGGCACATTGTCATGGTGAATGCAACGTTCACACAGAAAAGAGGCTCATTCCAATGTGTAATTGAGTAGCCCCAGGAGTGAATATCTGCTTATGCATATGCAGTAAGGTGCTCTCTGAGTGGTTGCCAGGTTACATCAAATTCATGTAACCAGTTTGAGAGATAATCAAAATGGCTGGATATTTTTCAGAGATGCAATCTACATGAGTATTTTTTTAACTTGCATTCAGACTATATAATCAGAGCAGTAAAAAGAACTCTGAAACATTTAATGATTGAAAGGTGCCCTGTAGAAAAATTCATGTAGAAATTGAATTAATTATTGTAGAAAATGTGTTAACAAGTGAGTAATGAATAGACAGAAAATAACCAGAGCACCAACCAGAATTTTTGTAGAATGTCTAAAATTGTTTGAAATTGGAAACAGTAAGAAGATACATGAAATAGTCAGCATGACAGCCAGAGCAACAGTTAAATATAGAAAAGAAATAAATAAAAAAATGTTTTTGTAAAAAATGACATTAGTCGTGATAAACATCTTTGTGGAATATCTTAAGATCTCCAGACGAATGATCAGAAAATATTGGTAGTTGAGCAATGAAACAATAAAATCTGTTGTCTATGGCAAGAAAAGAGCAGGAATTTTGACAAAGCCTATTGTTACTTGATCATCTAGAAGACTTGGAAAATACTTTGATGCAAAAAGATATTATAGTGATATCATCAATAACAATAACATGAACTGCAATGCAAATATTATTATCATTAAAAAATTTATTTGATAATTATTTTATTTCTTCCACTCATAAAAGATTCTCCCAACTCTCTCTAAATTTGTTTTTAGTAAAAGTGGAAACAAAAAATAGAGTAAATAGCTTAGACAAAATTATCGAATTATCTTCTACAATGCTTGCACACAGAACCTCCCTACACATCCAAAGATAAAAAACTAGAAAATCATTGATGAAGTAATCAATGAAATTGTCAGGTGCATAGAGATGATATGGGGTAAGGAATATGAAAAAAGAAAATGGCTTCTGACATTAAAAAAAAAAAGAAAAAAAGAACCCAATTTATGAGCAAAGGTTTGAGAATGAATCAAGAACTGTTTTTTTAGCTGATATTTTGTTCTCTGTTAGTTGGCTTCAGGGAATTAAGTTCAATAGCAACAGGCAAATATTTGCATCAGCAGCTGATATTATGTCATAGTATTTGTTTTTCTTGTTTCTCTATAAATCCCAACTGTTTTACAATATTCTATGTCTATCCATCTAGCTTTGTATCCCTAAGCAACTGGTAGATATAAATCAACTATTGACTTCTCTTCTATCTAATCTCACTTCCCTTTCTTTAAAGATAAATCCACAATCTATTGGTTGATGAAAAAAATTCTTCTGTTTATATTGTTAGCCGGTATGAGAAGTGTTTAGTTTTAATTAGCTTTTGAAAATTGTTTTTAATTGTATTATGATAACTCTCACATCAGTAGTCCATCAAAATTGGTATATGAGTGTTTCTAGATTCAAACAGTAAATGACAAAAAGCAATTAGCAGATACTATTAGGATAATGACATTGCAAATTTACTTGGTGACTAAGGAAAAATTGCTAGTACTGACTATGGAATTTTCACTCCTCTGATATACCAACCAAATATATGTACAGGTAAAGTGGGCACATAGCCCAGTGGTTAAAGCATTTGCATTCAAAACATAAAACCAAGGTTCAAATTTCACTAAAGTTGATTTGTCAAGGTAGTGATTTTTTTATATAATAATCACTCATTATGACAAGCTTGTCATTCACAGGGGTTGACTTGATGATTTGGTCCAGATGTTTGTAGAACTGTTCCTTAGTATCATCTGAACATGAGAGTGTATGCATAAACACTTATAGTAGTAAAGTGTCTAGACTTACATGGAGGATGTGCAATTTTATAACACATTCATTTATTCCAACTGAAAACTGCCTCTTCCAGAAGAATGGGTATCTTTCCTTCAAAGAGTCCTCATCTGTGAATCTGGTTTCATTGAGTGCAGCAATGTCGATTTTGTATTGCTGAAGTTCCCTGGCAATAAGTGCCTATCTTCCTTCTGATCTTGTGGTCCTGTCTCTGTCAAGCAATGTCCTGAGATTTCACGTTCGCACGATTAATATTTTTAGTCAAGTCTTTGGATATATATGGCTGCAGTGGGATGAGATGGTAATTTGACCTGACATTTTGAGAGAAAGTATTTGTTTGCCACACCTTTCCTAGCTTCCTCCCTCATGTGAGTGTAGGTTGTGACTTTCCTGTTGCCTTCAAATAATCTATATGGTGCAAATCTGCTTGTAATCAATATTCATAATAATTTTTAGTTATAAGTGATGACTATTCTCACAAATTCTGTCATATCTTCTTTCAGAGGTTTCTCTGCAAAGCTCATTTATAAATTTTGACATGGACTCTTAGTTTCTTGTAAGATGCTTAACTAATTAAGCATTGATTAGGACTTCTAGTAGTTTACTAAAAAGAGGTAGAAGGCTGATAGTCTGAAGGGTTGGACCATTTACCTGAGTTCTTAAAGATCAGAACAACTGATAAGGATTTTCAATAAGCAGGAAAGCAAGAAGCAGCAAAGCATTTATTACATAGTTTAGAGAAAACTGGAGCCTGTTCAAGGCACATTTCTTAAAGACTATTACATGGATACCATCAGGTCCACATGTTTTGTGGGGATCCAGATTAGAGATTACAGTAGAAACCATGGAAGGGGTTATATGCATATGACTCAAGAGACTCAGTTCTAAGTGAAAAAATTTAAGTAAGGATTCTTGAGATTCTTGGCACAAAATGACTTCAATCTAAAAAGGTAAGGAACGTTGTTAAACTTATTTAAATTGGAGTTTGTACTTGTGAACAAGATCAATTAAGAAAATGAGAAAAAATGTTGTATTTACTTTTTGCATTTAAAAGATTATATGTAAGTATAAAAAAATTCTTTTTTTTACTAATTAAAAAATAAATTTCTGTGATGGATATGTCTGTCTGCTTTTTTTTATATATTCAATTTGAATGGCTATGAAAAAGTACTGATTTCTGTTTTTGTTAGCCTATATCAGTTGATTACAGATCAAGCAATTAGTGATTTGTAATTAGTTGAATTTGCTTAATTAGGTTAGTTGGTCAGTTGGTAATTAATTTCATTGTAAGTTTAACTGGTTGATAGAGATTTAGATATGGATTTTAGTTTCATATTTTGTATACAATTTCTTGGACTAGACATTACCAGATGAAGAGGATCACCCGGAACTGCATCTGTTGGAGAGGTATTGTTGTGGCCCTATATTCCCAAGGAATCAAGAGGCATAATATATAAAGTATAATTATTGCTTTATTAACCCAAACAGTGGGTTATTTCCACTTCTGTTTTTTTAGTTTCTTTTTTTTTTTTTTTAAATTAAATACCATTTCAAGTTCCACAATTTTTATTATCTCTAGGTTTCTTCATTTTTTTTTTCTTGAATGCCATCTCCCTTCAGTACATAGGTGATCATGCCTCTCCACAGATTCTTTTTCTTTATTATCTGTCAGTTACCAAGCATTCTTGGGGAAAAATAGTGGACTGGATTCTCATTGCCTACTTCAATTTGGAATTCAGTTTTCCTTCTCTTTGACTAGTTGCCACCCAAGCTTATAGAGTCCAGTATACCTGTTGAAATTTCCAGAGCACATAATGAGAAAAGATGGCTTGGAAAATCTGATACTCACAGGACAGATTAAAGACAAGAGGGACAGAGGAAAATAATGCATAACATATTTAGTGAGCTTGAGTAAATGGATGGTGAAACAAGATTTAGGAGAAATAAAAAAAAAAGAACTGCAAAATAAAGAAAGTTGCAGACAGCCATGATCATCTATGTCCTAAAGGAACACAACACATAAAGAAGAATAGCCTGTTATTTAACTCATAGCTGGGAGGGCGCAATTCATGCCTTTCCTAAAGATATAAGTGTGAAAGTAAACACATCTGACTAGGTTGAAATTTGAGCTCAGCCCGTTGAGTTCACTTTGAATGTCAGTAACTGTTGCACTACCTGCACATTCCATGTGTAGGTTGGCTAGGGAAAAAATCTGCAGTTGGTAGAAAGCAAAAATATACCAAATACTCTCTATCTTTAGTTGATGGATTGTTTTTTTATGGTTTGTCAATGCCTTGTGGGTTATTTAAAGGTAAAACGTAATTTTTGGGCTTGTAAGAATTTTTGGGCAAGCAAATTTTGCATAAACAATTTCTTAGAGATAACATTTTTTTCAGATACAACTCTTACTATTTAATCCATAGCTGAGAGAGAATAAATGGATTCTTACCTTTTCCAAGGGTATTTGTGCACAAGTGAATGTAATAAATTTTCTTGGATAGATTTTATTCAAATTAGACTTTTGGAGCTCTAATCATCACAGCAGTGATTTGTGATAGGATCTTTGTTAAATTTAAAATATCCATTTCTTAGGTATTTTGATTATATATTATTGATAACAAAGACAATGATTACAACCTGAAAATTTCTCTTCTTCTGCATACATTATATGTGAACTTTATCTTCATAAGCAGAACTCATTTGGGCTTAAATTTAATGCTTTGTCAGTTGTTGAATTACTGTTCAGTGGTTACTATTAATTATTTGGGATGCACTATGAGATATGAAGGTTTATAACTAACAGAAATAGTAATGACATTTTAGCATTATATTGTTTCTATTAATTTTTAAGTGACTGGAATATGTTGGCAAAATGAATTACTGTGATTTTAATTCCAAAAAAGTATATCCTAATTTATTTAATATCTTATCAAATATTTCTTTAATACTTTCTAGAAAGTATCCTCTTGTTTTGAAAGAAGCTGGCAGGTGTTACAGCTTACAAAAATGATCTTGAATTAAATAAATCTGAAAATTTTTAAAAATTAAAATACCTCAAAATGCAGTAAAGAATATGTTTAGAGTAAAACTGCACAGTTTTTATTTCATATCATCTCAAGAATTAGAGAAATGATAGCAAATTTTTGTAATCATTTATCAGTATTACAATAAATCCTGTAATATCAATTATATTTTAAAATGAATTTTTATAGAAAAAAAAACAAAGCAAAGAAAATGTCAATTTCTTTTTATCATAATCATCTGTGGCTTTAAGTCAAATTAGTGAAAGTTTGATGCATCAATTTTGAGTAAAGTGATTCTTTCACTCAATATATTCTGTACTGGAGAATGCATGTGAATATTCATAAAATCTTACAAATGTAGAAAATAACTTAAACAAAGGTACAAAAACTTCAAGATAATTTTCCTCTAAAATGATCTTTGGAAGTGATAGTATCTTAGAATAAAACAGAACAAAAAGGCTTCAAAATGCAGTGGAAATTATTAAAAAACAAAAAAATTAACAAAAGGGCAACATGATGTTGCATTAATTATTTGTGAGTAGCATCTCTTGGGCACACAGCCATTTTTGAATCTAAAAATTTGTCTTTTCTCATTCTCTTTCTCTCAAACTGCACTCCCCTGCTCTGTTTCCTGAAGCCATTGGCAGGAAACAATA
>OZ038487.1:64170741-64205741 GCA_964036315.1 Acanthosepion esculentum
ATGTAACAGGGTCCAGTAGCTCAGTTCTTAGAACTGAACAGCCAATCTACCTGCACACATGTTTTGAATAGAGTGATGAAGGCTTGTATACAGAACCGTCTACACTTTTTAGAAGAGCCAAATACAGAGAACTGTATGCACAGTGTGCCACAAGGTCCCTAAACAACTCTCCTTATATTCTGAGTTATCCTTCTCCTAGACAGGTTACCACCCAAAGCTATAGGACACCTACTAGTTAATCATAGCTGGGGGGAGTAGAGATGGATTCATACCTTTCCCAAAATCTACTGGAAATTGAACTCTGCATTCCATTTCCTCAATCTGAGCTGCTAACCATTGCCACACTATGCTTCTCTCTCTCTCTCTCTCTCTCTCTATCTATCTATCTATCTATATATATATATATATATATATATATATATATATATATATATATATATATATATATATATATATTTTTTTTTTTTTTTTTCTTTGTCAACTTGTGTTTTGAAAAAACAAAACTATTGTATATCAGTTTAACTATCCTTTGGGAGATTGTATCTCTGACAAAAAGTAAGTGCATATGTTGGCTTGACAACCATAACATTATCAAGACATACTTCATTTGTCAAATGCAAGTTCTATTGTACAACATCTAAAAACACATTACTGTCTATCTTCCCAATACAGGAAAATACTTGTTGACAACACCAATGTGCTACACTACAAAAACCATAAACAAAAACATCAAATTCGCAAAGCCCCTTCTATCAAAATCTACAAAATTTATTATTTAATACCATTTTATATTTCTACCAATTCCAAGAAATATAACAATTTTATATTGAGAAATATTGCAGCTCCAGGGACTCTTAGCTTCAACTGCTTTTATGTTCAAAACCACAATTTTGTCATTTGATTATCAATAATAGTCTACATAGATTTTCATATCATATCTTACACACACACACACACACATATATATATATATATATCTCAATTATATTTGTAAATTTGCTAAAATATTTAATCAATTCAAAATTGATTATTAGTTCTTTTAGAAAATGTAACTGTATTATAGGATGTTATAAACAAAACAGATTTTACCTTACATGAGAACATATTTATTTTGATCTGTAAATTATAATAAGAATATTGACAGAAATTAGCAGGTTAGTCTTTAAACAGTAAAAAATTGGAATTTTTATATAATTCTCATACTCTATTGCATTTTTTAAAAATTCTTTCAATTTTATTTTAAGGCTGCATATTGTCAAGTCTTTTTATCTGTTGTTTGTATTAACTTAAATGTCAATATTATTAATCATCACTTAATAATCTTTGTCTCATCTTTTTTTTTAATGAAATAAATATTTGAAGCATAGAAAATAAGACTAGAAAACTAGAAGAAAAAAAATATTAATTCTTAATGTCATGATTTTCTTTCATCCCATATAACATTTTTTCACATTTTCCATTTGGTTTTTAGAAATAAATATGATCGATGGTTGTTCATGTATTTTGAAAGGAATCATGGAAACTTAATGAAGGACATCTTGTCTGTAGACAAATAATTCAATATACATAAATCTTCTGAACTAACTCTTTTGTCAAAGGGAACTTATTTGTGTAATTAGATGAAGACATTTAATAATCATAGTGAAGAAAATTTCAGTTATTTAATTCAAAAAGATTCAAAGTTACAATGATTCTTGATTGGAGTAAAAGTAACCAAAATCATCTTTCAGCTTTTGACTAAATCAGTTTACTTTCCAATTCACATTTTAGCCTTTCCATCCAGTCTATTTTCCGTTACTGATAAAGAGCCGGCATCAGTTGTCTACATCTTCCTTTGCTTGAGCATTTTGACATTGCATGTGGATTCAAAATAGCTGGCAGCCATATGCACTTGTGCCTCTATTATTGAAGAGTGTCTGACATGCTCTGTAGAAACAGAAAGTGAAGAGGTCAGCCAAGTAGATGCTGACATATTTCTGACAGGCTTTCTGATTCTATTTCTTCATGGCATGTTCCATTTCCAGCATTATTTCTCATTTTACACAGGGATAAGTATGTTACTTACCTGTGTTTATTTATCTACCTCATGACTATTGATAAACATTTTTACCTTGACTGTTTGAATACTTTTATAGTTCACTGCCATTTATATGTGACAGCACATGATAAAGCTTTTCTGTTGGGATATTAGCCTAGTGTATCGTTTTATGAATTGGCTGATATAGTAAAGGTGAGTTCAATACCTGACCTGGTAATACAGACTTTGACTCAGTGAAAATTGGTGAGCAATCTTATATATAAAATACAGTATATATGTGTGTTTGTGCATGTGTGTGTCCAAGCAACTCCTCCACTCCCGTTGGTCCAATTTCAATGATTCATAACTTATTCAAAAGCCCTAGGAAAGTTACATGCAAGGAACAATTTTTGTTGAGCTCAGATTCAGGGTTGCCAGATTATGGAAGGTTAAAAATATATATTAATATGTTATACTAGACATTATTGTTGCTTTTATGGTTCAAGGGGAGTAACTCTTATTTTCCTTTTCCAAAATTGCAGCTAGCTTAAAATTATCAGCTAGCTAAAATTTTAAGCTAGTTCTTGTGGAGAACTCTTGATTTGGCCATCACTACAATATCTAGGGAGGAGCAGATTGCAATAGGCATCAATAAACTACAGAAGAACTCAAAATTGATCACTGCATTTAAGTATTGAATTAATGTTTAAGCTTACCTTTTAAAAGTTCAATAATTCTTTTGCTGCCACTTAATTTAAAGATGATTTGATGTATATAGATCCTTATTTTCCATACAAACAATTATTTTTACTTCAATTTATAAGATAAAACTAATATAGTGTAAAGATGGGAAAATAGAAATTAGAATTTGTTAGACATTCAACATTTGAAGAGTTAGAGAAACAAAGTAGCTAATTAAGTAAAACCTATATTATGCAATCTATATAAATAAATGCAAAATTGGGGCTCAATTCTCCCACGGATTTTGTGATTAAAAATCCCCAGCTCTACTTTATAATAATTTGGTTTTTACTTGAGGTTGCATTGTGACACAAGCTCAGTTTAATGTGGGGAGCCCAAGTGCATACACCTGGACTAGGAACAAAAATTCCCCAAGACTCCACAACCATTGGTTGCACTGGCCTCGGTGCGAACACCAATCCCTCTTTCTAGTGCAATGAAAGGGCACACAGCCTCAGGCAGCTGTTCCCCATCACTGGGCACCACTCAGTATAATTTTCCTCAGTTGTGACTCTGTTCTTTGACACCCTTGATTGCACTCTGCCCAAAGAGAGAGACGCAACTGAGAGATGATAAATAATTGTGTTACTTGAGAGCAACTTGTATTTACTCAATCCCCCATGAGATCAGATTATGGCACAGGGTCGGTTTAATGTGGGGAACCTGAGCGCATACACCTGGGCAAGGAACAAAAATTGCCCAAGCCCCCACAATTGTCATTTGCACTGGCCTCTCTCTAGTGCAATGAGAGGGTACGGCCTTGGGCAGCTGTTCCCCAGGACTGGCACCTCTCAGTATAATTTTCCTCAGTAAACTAACCCTAGCCCCTGAGTGCACTCTGCCCAAAGATAGAGATGCAACTGATGAAATTAGTCAGAAAGTAGATAATGTAAATAAAGATAAAATCTTTTTTTATAAAAGATTTTAAAAAATAGTTGAATAATTCCACTGCCTTTCCTGTGCAAAACATTTTTCTGAGTTGTAAGAATTTAATATTCACTTGTTGTCCAACATTTGTGGTCTTGTGTCAAAGTAAGAATAACTTTTACCAATTTTATTGATCTGTATATTGGGAATTTAATTCAGTTTAGATTATGAAATTTAGTGAGAATTTTGACTGTACTATACTTTTAACAAATTTTGCCCACAAACCCTCTATCTCATCTATTGTTTTTCTTTAATTTTTGTACTGCATCTGTTATCCATAGGGCATTAATCGAACAATATTTTGCTGCATCTCTAAACCCTTCTTTTTTGCTATGTGTATGCTCACCTACATTTTTTTGGGGAATTAATCAGCTTTATATTATCTTTTAGGTTGGCCTGTTCTCTGATCAACATTGACCTCTTCCATTGGTCTGTTCTCTGATCAATGTTGACTTCTTCTATTGGCTAGTTCTCTGATCAATGTTGACCTCTTCCATTGGTCTGTTCTCTGATCAATGTTGACCTCTTCCATGGGTCTGTTCTCTGATCAATGTTGACCTCTTCCATTGGTCTGTTCTCTGATCAATGTTGATCTCTTCCATTGGTCTGTTCTCTGATCAATGTTGATCTCTTCCATTGGTCTGTTCTCTGATCAATGTTGACCTCTTCCATGGGTCTGTTCTCTGATCAATGTTGACCTCTTCCATGGGTCTGTTCTCTGATCAATGTTGACCTCTTCCATGGGTCTGTTCTCTGATCAATGTTGACCTCTTCCATTGGTCTGTTCTCTGATCAATGTTGATCTCTTCCATTGGTCTGTTCTCTGATCAATGTTGATCTCTTCCATTGGTCTGTTCTCTGATCAATGTTGACCTCTTCCATTGGTCTGTTCTCTGATCAATGTTGACCTCTTCCATGGGTCTGTTCTCTGATCAATGTTGACCTCTTCCATGGGTCTGTTCTCTGATCAATGTTGACCTCTTCCATTGGTCTGTTCTCTGATCAATGTTGACCTCTTCCATTGGTCTGTTCTCTGATCAATGTTGACCTCTTCCATTGGTCTGTTCTCTGATCAATGTTGACCTCTTCCATTGGTCTGTTCTCTGATCAATGTTGATCTCTTCCATTGGTCTGTTCTCTGATCAATGTTGATCTCTTCCATTGGTCTGTTCTCTGATCAATGTTGATCTCTTCCATGGGTCTGTTCTCTGATCAATGTTGACCTCTTCCATTGGTCTGTTCTCTGATCAATGTTGATCTCTTCCATTGGTCTGTTCTCTGATCAATGTTGATCTCTTCCATTGGTCTGTTCTCTGATCAATGTTGACCTCTTCCATTGGTCTGTTCTCTGATCAATGTTGACCTCTTCCATGGGTCTGTTCTCTGATCAATGTTGATCTCTTCCATGGGTCTGTTCTCTGATCAATGTTGACCTCTTCCATTGGTCTGTTCTCTGATCAATGTTGACCTCTTCCATTGGTCTGTTCTCTGATCAATGTTGACCTCTTCCATTGGTCTGTTCTCTGATCAATGTTGACCTCTTCCATGGGTCTGTTCTCTGATCAATGTTGACCTCTTCCATTGGTCTGTTCTCTGATCAATGTTGATCTCTTCCATTGGTCTGTTCTCTGATCAATGTTGACCTCTTCCATGGGTCTGTTCTCTGATCAATGTTGACCTCTTCCATGGGTCTGTTCTCTGATCAATGTTGACCTCTTCCATTGGTCTGTTCTCTGATCAATGTTGATCTCTTCCATGGGTCTGTTCTCTGATCAATGTTGACCTCTTCCATTGGTCTGTTCTCTGATCAATGTTGACCTCTTCCATTGGTCTGTTCTCTGATCAATGTTGACTTCTCCTATTGGTCTGTTCTCTGATCAATGTTGACCTCTCCTATTGGCCTGTACTCAGATCAATTCTGACCTCTCCTATTGGCCTGTTCTCTGATCAATGTTGACCTCTTCTATTGGTCTGTTCTCTGATCAATGTTGACCTCTTCTATTGGCGTGTTCTCTGATCAATGTTGACTTCTCCTATTGGCCTGTACTCTGATCAATGTTGACTTCTCCTATTGGCCTGTATGCACTCTGATCAATGTTGACCTCTTCCATTGGTCTGTTCTCTGATCAATGTTGATCTCTTCCATGGGTCTGTTCTCTGATCAATGTTGACCTCTTCCATTGGTCTGTTCTCTGATCAATGTTGACTTCTCCTATTGGTCTGTTCTCTGATCAATGTTGACCTCTCCTATTGGCCTGTACTCAGATCAATTCTGACCTCTCCTATTGGCCTGTTCTCTGATCAATGTTGACCTCTTCTATTGGTCTGTTCTCTGATCAATGTTGACCTCTTCTATTGGCGTGTTCTCTGATCAATGTTGACTTCTCCTATTGGCCTGTACTCTGATCAATGTTGACTTCTCCTATTGGCCTGTATGTACTCTGATCAATGTTGACCTCTTCCATTGGTCTGTTCTCTGATCAATGTTGACCTCTTCTATTGGATTGTTCTCTGATCTATGTTGACTTCTTCTTAACTTGTAGTTTTATTCTAAGCATTGCTCTTTTCTTTCTTTTCTGTTTCTACATTTCTTTTCTAGTGACTGTTGTTCATTTACATGTTTTGCATTCATATATTGTCATTGTGCATTCATTATATGCTTTCAAATTTCAAAATATTGGTAAGGTACTCTTTTCTTTCTGCTGCTATTTTAATCAAATCCTTCTTTGCATTTTATATGAGTCAGTGTGGAACATCATCATATTGACTATGTCATTATTTTCTCTTTGAGTTCCATTTTAGTTGTTGCTGCTGTTAAAAGTCCTCAAGGAATGTGGTTTCTGTTATTTTGTACAGATTATTTGTCTGTCATTCTGTAATGCCAATCCATGATTCAAAGAGGGATTGTCCTTGTTTGTTTGTTTAGTGATATATCAGCTCCTTATGGATTATTTAATGTTGAAATTTAATTTTTTTAGGAGCATTAGTAAGTTTCAAAATATATTACTTGTAAGTTGTTTTTCAAAAAATGTATTGCTGTATCTTCTTTACAAAAATGTATTGCAGGTAATTTTCGTTCTTTTCATTTATTGCGGGTAATTTTTTACTATGAAAATTCATTACTGGTATTTTCACTATAAAAATGTTTTTTATATTGTCATAGTGTTTAACCACAGTTTGGGGTTTAACTATTTCCCCATAGCTGAAACTCCTACAAGTGCTACCACTCCAGGTCATAGTTGACCGAGCTACAACAGCAATTAAGATGTGGTTTCATGCTTCGCAAAACTTCCAATCTCCTGATCAGAGGCCTTGCTGCTTGATGTAGTTTATTGGCATACCCAGGTCATGGGATGTTACTTGCTGAGATCTACATGCTTTACTCGCTTAAAGACATTTTTAACCATTAATCTGAGAGCTCTTGTATACAGCTAACAGTGCAGATATTTCTGAACAGATTTCTCATCATGCATGGCATCTATACTTGAGTCTCAAGTTGACAAGTATATGACTTAATGTTTTTGTTTTGTAGCAGCTTGTGGTGTTGGGCAAAAATATAACTAGAATAGCCTATTCTATATTCAATTTTCTTATCTCTTTTTATTAAATTTGTTATAAGTGATCCATATACTAAAATATATAAAGTGTTTAGCATTTACTAATTCCATATTCTGAATTTTTCTGCATTCAGATTACGTGTCATTACTGTTTTCACTTCAATTCCAGATCATAGTTTCTCTTTTGGAAAGGTTTATCTTGAGTCCTACTTCATGGAATACTTGTTGGTTTATATCATTTTTTATTTGTTCAAGGTCATTCTTGTCCCAACTATGAATACCTATGTCATCTTTGTAGCCCCTCTCATCCTCTGTACATTGGCCTTGGGAGAGAAACACTGTTTTCTATAAGTAGATTTATTTTGGATAGGGTATGGAATGTTTAATTGCTCAGTACCCATCTATTAAAATATGTGCTGATGAATAGAGAGAGCATTGTTTAAGAAGAAATTAAATAGATTGGGTCACTCATTTCTTTCTTCTCATACTCTTGATGTATCAACTGAAGATGGCAAGAGGGTAATTGTCTGAAATATTGTGTCTATAAGAATAATATCTCTAACAAACAAAGATGAGAACAATTGATTGAATAAATCAGAATGTATATTGACAATTTCTCATCGCAAAAATCAAAACAAAATCTTAAAGACATATTTAAACAAAAGTTTAACTTTCCTTTGTAAAACAAAGCATATCTGATTTATATGGTTTTTGTTGTGAAGTTGTTTTTTTCTAAATGAAAAACATTGTCTGACAAGTTTTAACATAATAGCCAATTTGCTATTGGCAAGATGTGAAATCAATAGCATATTTTTTTTAACTAAGAAATTGCTGTCATTGACAAATAAGCTGGACATGGACTTGTCTGCTTCCCAATTTTTCAGGAATTAGATAAATACAAAACAATGAAACATTATTGCTGAATATATATTCAAATGAAATGATATCTGCTATAAATATTCATTACATTAAAATGCCAGTATCATCTCAGTAAGGCAACAGAAAAGATAATTTTCACTTTTCTGCTTTACAATATTTTAGCTGCATCTTAAAGCAAAGCTTGGGGGTTATAACAATGGATTTCAGATGAGAATTTTTATATTGTCATTTTGAGCATTTATCACAAAATAAACAGCTAGACTTGATTCAAGCCTATTATTTATTTAGTAAGCATTATAAATAAATTTCTGAACATAGACTAGTACAGAAAGAAAGTTGAAAAAAATAGCTTGTATTGTAAGTACAATGACTTTAGACCTCTAAAACAGATGATTGGCTGTAGAGAAGATATATAGTAGTAGTGTAGCAACAGCTGACTGATGCCTCTTTAAAGCCATGTTTTCAAAAAGAAATTCTCACTTCTCTTTTACTTTGTCTAATGTGGGGAGTCATTGATCCTAACGAAAAGTGCTTCTCTGCAGCAAGTCATATAAAAGATACTTTCTTGTTTCAGAAACTCTGCTTTTGCTCGTAACAAAATGGTACAGTATTTACATTAGTCGGACTATTGTCCTCATCTTTGTCGCCATATTTGTATGCTCCAGCCTTCTTCAGGTGGTTGGAATTTCAAACTGAACCCTTTATTTCAATCACTGGGGTAGACTGGGGTAGACTGTCTAGTCTTTGTCTAGTTCCACGTGCCATGTTTGATGGATGTCAGTTATCAGTTATCTCCTGCAAATTTTCCCTCTGCCTTAACTGGGTATTGAACTCACACTCTTTGCGTCTGTCACTGGATCTAAGCAACACCTTTATCCACTGTGCCATGTGTCCTTGAGGACATCTGAGTATGAATTTTTGGGTATTATAAACTTAATGTTTTCAGCAACCATTTTTTACCAGTGCTCATATTGCAATTTTGCTGTTATCATTGCATGTTTTTACCAGAGCTCATATTGCAACTTTGTTATCATTGCTTCTCTCTGGCACTCCTTATTACTGGTTCCCATATTGTATTTATTTCTATGCTTGGTCGGCTCAGGAGATTTTTGTGGCCTAGCATTCGAAATTCCAACCACCTGAAGAAGGCCGGAGCGTACAACGGCCGAAACGTTGTGACAAATATGGCGACAAAAATGAGGACAATAGTCTGACTAATGTAAATACTGTACATAATACCTCATCTCAGAAATATAGACAGTATAGGGTGGTATAGATACCACCTTGGTAGATATACATACCTTCTTAAGTTTATAAGCTACCTGCTTATTCTTGTGCTATTTTTATACTAAAATATATTTAAAAAAAAAGTATTCTTATAATAGAGGAAAGCTGTTGTGAATTTGAATTAACCCACAACAAAGAAAAAGATGAGAAAGACTTTTAAATATAAAATATTTTTTTGTTTTTACAACTAAATTTTTCTTAGCATGTATGAATGTTAAAGTTCTTGGTTTTTAGTTGTTAAGATGAAAAGAAATGTGATTTCTTTGTGTGCCTGTCTAGGAGAAAGTGAGGAGTAAAATGTAAGTGTCATGTAGCTTGGAATATGGGTGAATGAGTAAGAGAATCCCTTTGAAGCTTATGTGTGGTGAACGGCTGTCATATGTTACTGTCTCTATTTCCTTACTGGTCTTGTTTGTTAAGAGACTTTACTTAAATATGCTTCAAAAGGATCACAAAGCATGTTTTTTTTTATTGTTGGCAGGAATACAACCCATTGGTTGAAAAATGTTAAATATTTATTTTCTAATGATTAATTTATTAACCAGAAGATGTGTGGATCCTCTGACCATTTTTTTGTCATTTGATGACTGTCTTGGTGTTTATTTCTGTTTTCACACAGAATCCATAAAATATTACCACCATTTATATGTTTAGTAATTTATTATGAAGTCAAAAAGAAATAGAACACTTATTTTAGCATTAAAGTCCTATGAAAGTGTTAAGTTTTAAGAAATGAGTGAACATTTACATTATAAAATGTTTTGAATTGTTTGGAAACATAAAGTTAAGAATTTCATGTATTATATTTTATGAAATATTTAAATAAATTTTTTCGTTGATAAAAAGAGAATATATATATATATTAATGTGTATACATGTGTGTTGGGAGGGGGAAGAAAAAGTATGTGATTTTTGTGGATATTTGCTTCAAGATGTAATGCTGATTTTACTAGGAAATCCAGGTTTATAATTAAATCTTTGTTGTGCATGTGTTCGGCAATGTGAATTATTTGTTTGTTTAAATATTCACTGCTAAACCTTATTACTGTTTCAAAATATGTTTTCAACTTGAATGATCAAACATCACCCACCTTGAGAAGGATTTATCTTTGCATTTAAAATTTAAATTCTTTTGAGGGTTTATAATCGGATTTTTAATACATTGAGAGAGAGTAAATAAATTGATTGTATGTCTCTTACCTAATATTAGTTTCAAATAGAAGTCAGTAGATAAATAAATGAGTGAATCAGGAGATAAAGGCTTCCAGGATGTGCTTACATACACACCTTTTGTAGTTCTGATCAATATAAAAATTCCTTTCCTTGTTTGGCAAAAAAATAAGAAAACAAAAAGGCAAGTCAGAAAATCCAGAAAGCACATCTTTTCTCCAGCTGAACAGCAAAACAAAAAATATATGGGTGTACCCAGATCTTTAAGGAGATCATATGTTAACTATTCTTTTCCTGCAAACAACCAATATATTTAACCAGTTTTAAATCTTTTATTTTCTGATATATTCAACTTCTATGTGATTTAACACTGTTGTATAGTTTGGTAATTCCCCAATTACATATGTATCCAACATGCCTTAACTGACTCGGTCGGAACTGAAACTGTTCTCAAACTGTTAATGGTGTGTACCAGCATGAAGTCATGAAGTAATCATAACCGAGGGATTATGGCTATATTATGTTGAAACACTGATTTTCATCCAATCACCAAAATTAAGCAACATTGAGTATGTTCAGTACCTAGATAGGTGACCACTCTGAAATACAAGGTGCTGTAAGCTTGGATGTGTGGGTAGTGTAATGGCGAATGGCTCAGAATGAGAAAGTAGGGAGCTGAGTTCAAATTCCAGTTAGGTTCATTGCATCCACTTACATATAAATACCATTGAATGAATGAATCCACATCTTCTCCCCTAGCTATGGGTTAAATTGTAGGACTTGTATCAGAAAATCATTATCTCCCCCCTCAAATTCTTACAATCCAAAAATATATTTCAGCTTTAAATAACCTTGATAAGGTTGATAAGCCATAAAAAACAAATCAAATCAAAAAAAAAAAGAAAAGAAAAATCATAACTGAGGGTTTGAGTGACTGGTCTTGTTTCTCTGCTGATCACACCAGATTATGCCTTCTCTCCCAGAAACTGTAACTGTTCAGCACAGTTGCAGTATAAAACTCTGGTTGGCTTTTGTTGGTGTTGATAGAAAAACAAATGTACTTGAACAAACATCTGCGACAATTATTAGCTAGTCTCACTAGCAGACATACCCAAAGTCAAGCAGCCATGATTATTATATGTATATCTATTGGATCTGGAAACTCTAAGGTGAAATTTATTTATTTATTTTAATTAATTCATCCCAAGCAAGGTGATAATGTCACTAAGATGCAAGGGACAACTGGGAGTGAAAGAGAATGAGAAGACTTTATAAGTAACCAAAAACCCAATCCTAAACCAGGAACAAGGGATAACCCCTACTCCTGTTCAAAAGACTGCGTAGGAGTGTGAACCAGATGATAAACAAATCAACTTAAAAAGATAAAACTGTCAAAGATGTACAAGGCCATATTAATACTTAAAACTCCCAGCTCTCTAACCAAAACTTACATTTTAAACATTCTATTTATTCATTATATATGCCATAAGGTATTGCAATTAGTACATTATTCAGCAAGAACTGAGATGTTCAGATTAAAATCTTGAAATATTATAACAGATAATTTTGGTCTGATACATTTTAATAAACTCCTTGCAAAATCTCATTACAAACTTCTTTTTACTTCTTAATTAGATCAGTAACAAAATTAATTCTATATAAAGTTTCTTCTTTCAGTTTATTCAAATCTGTGAATAAGATTTTCTGTATTATTCAATAATTCATAAACATATGCTAAAACCTGAAGATGTATCACAATGCCTGTGTGACAATTATAGATTGATGGTTAAGCACTTTCTGATTAATTGTAAAAGCTATCAGTTTAAATATGTCACGATATATGTTACAAATATAAAAACATTGTTTAAGGATGTTGTCCCTGGCTAGATAATAGAGTTTCTAAAAGAAATAAGAATTTTTAAATTCCTTTAAAAATTGTTTATGTCACGGTATATAAGAAGTGGTTGAAGCAGTTCAAATTGACAGATTTAACAATTTATTTAAAATGAATTGTAGCCTCTTTAACTATTGGAAAAAGAAAATTATACATACATATACATATATATATATATATATATATATATATATATATATTTAATATATATATTTACCTTGTTGATCTAAAATGACCCATCAGGGTTGACATGCCATTAAGCAAAATCTAACCAAACTATAAAAATTGATACTTACAACTTTTTTTTTTTTTTTTCAATTGAATTCCCCCCAAAGCAAGGTAGTAAAGCCACCAAGACACAAGGGGTTAGTGGGTGTAGAAGAATTAGAAAACAGAAATATTACTAAGGAGCAAGAACAATAGAAGAGTAATCATGAAGACAGTAGAAAGCAATTGACATTGCATTTAAGTTTTTGAAGATCAAAGTTGACTGAAAAGCATGGAGCCAGAAGAGTCCCACAAGCAAGAAGTGTGAGAAAAGAAACTGTGTGCATAGAACTTTCAGTTACATCTAGTCAATTCAACTGTAAATTGATGAGACATTTTTGTCAGTCTCGTACTGTGCTTAAATTCATAAGGTCTAGATATCATAGTGAAGAGCTCATCCAAACAATTACCATGAAAGTATTTATAGAAAAGGCACAGGGAAGCAACTTTACAATGGTAGGAAAATGACTGAAGCCTAGATGTCAGATCAGAACCAATAATATTGCTGATTTTTCTTTGTATTTTATCAAGAATATCTAAATATATAGCCAGAGCACCAGACCATATGTGGTAGCAATATTCTAAGCATGGGTGAATGATAAACTTATAGATATGTAAGATAGATTCAGGTGATAAAAATTATCTAGCACAGTGAACTAACCTTCTTAGCAGCTAACCCAACAGTGGATTCAATATAGTCTTTTCACTTCATGTCAGCCACCAATGTTAGCCTGAGAAGGCACAATAAGTCACTCTCCTGGAGATTAGCTGATGGAAAGCAAAAGTGGTTTCTCAGATGATTAATAGAAACCAGTTTTGTTTTGGAGGCATTAAAATTAACTATTCATTATTTGCTCCAGTTAACAATAGTAAAGTTGTTTTTGACATCAGCTGCCAATTTGATTTTATCAACCTGATCAGACTTACTATCATGTCAGACATAAATTGTTATGTCATCAGCATAGATATTAAGTTGAGATGTTATCAGGCTAGGTCATTAATGAAAATTGAAAACCAAGTAGGACCAAGCATAGAGCTCTGGAGAACACCTGTATTATTACAAAAGAAGAGTGGCCGTTCAGGATAATTTTCATTTAACTGTTTGATAAGAAATACTGAATCACTTCAAAAATTCATCCAGAGACATAACTTTTCAAATTGGGAAGAAGACCTGTATTCCATCAGCAGTTGACATAGAGAAACGAAAACCATATTGCTTGTCAGAAAGAATGCCCAGTGATGTGAGATGCTTTACTAATTCAGCATTGATTAGGGCCTCTAGTAGTCTAATAGAGTAATATTTGGAAGACTTTTTAAAGACTGGAACAATAGTAAGGATTTCCTCCAAGCAGGAAAGCAAGAGGCAGTGAGGCATTTATTATACAGTTTAGTGAGAATTGGAGCCAGATATACATAGAATAATAATGAGTAATAATTTGATATCAAAATCTAAAATAAATAATATTGTTGTGCATAGTTTCATTTGGCCTCCATTGAAATATGACCAAAGGAAAGATGCAAGTGTATATATGAGCTGTGTATCAATTTTACCAAGTTGGTCATAATTTGTCAAGTACATTCAAAATCATTATCCTTCGACCTCCCTGTGGTTGGTTGGAACTCCATTAACAATCCCTTTCCGCACTGCTCGGTCCTACATTGCTGTCCCCAATGTCCAATCCTGAGTGCCGAGCCATGTGGTCTGGGAAAGTCAAGTTTCATGAGAAGACACCTCCAGAAGGATGCCATAGAAGTAAGGATGAGACGACCTCCCCGTCTGCGCGGTAATCACGTTTGACCTTAAGAGAGATTGGTCTCAGTTCTCCGTAAATTGTGTTAAGCATTGAATGGGATCTCCAACTGATGTTCTTGATTTTTCTAAGCAGATTTGATTCAAAATACTTTGCTTATAAAATCCAATATCCACCAAAAAGAGTCAAAAGTCTTGAAAACCAGTCCGATATGAGGATTTAGATTCTTATTGAAGCCATTGCATTACATGTCCATTAAAAAAAAACCCTGAAATAGTTGGAATACGAGGATGAAAAAATTAGGCAACTGACATAAAAAAAAACATTCAAGAGATTCTATTGATTTCTAGATAATTTAATTAACTTTTTTTTATTTGTTTTTAATAAAAAGATACAAAGGCATTGTGCTTATTTACTTGTTGGTTGGGAATGTTAACTTCTGCAATACGAAATTCTGGGTAATGTTGAGTATCACTGTACTTTATCGCTCAGCCAAGAAGAAGTGGAACAATGTGGGAGGTTTCAGTTTAAAGATTTTCCCAAATGACATGTATGCTACTATCACCTATAGGGGAAGCAGAAATCCTTGTTTTCACACACACACACACACACATCACCAGTGCACTGATTTATGCTAAAATTAACATGCATGAATTTAAAAATACTGATAGATGCTGGGCGTTAATGCATGTGTAAATTTAAATATGCATCTGATATAAGTGCCTATCAAATATGCACAAGAATACAGTAATTATACTCACATATATACCTTCAATAAGTGTCTTGAGATATGGCAAAATATATTCTTTTGCATGTGTGCACACACACACACACACACACGTTCAAAGTGCAACTTAAAATTTTGTGGTTCTATCAACTCATCAGGCACAAATTATTACAGTTGATTTAAAAAAAAATACTGGGTCTCATGGAAAGAACACTAAATTAAACACAGATTCAAAGCACCTGAAGATATTTATAATAATGATAATAAAAATAAAATTTATTGCAATATATTATTAGACCTTTAGACCAAATAGAAGCATGATGTGAAAAGAAATTAAAAATTGGAATTTTTGGACATGCCTGTGTCCTATCTCAATGAGAAATAAAATGTTGAACTTTTTTGAGTAATTTTTTATTTTTATTTTTTTATTTTTTTTGTACATGTTATATTTCTGATGAAATCTGGTAGTTTTGGGCTAGTGTTCTGAAAAAATAAAATTACAGTAATATATATATATATATATATATATATATAACACATACATGCACTGATTTTCTTTTACAAATATATACTTACTTGCACACACAATTACATAGATGCAATGTATGAACTCTTCTACTTATATACATGCTGATATTTTATTAAATAAGACTTTTTGTATATTTTCTTTTTAAGCAAATCTCCCAAAAAGTCCCTGTTTGAAAAGTGAAGCTTTTAATGCACCTAGATTCTGCAAATATGCACATTTTTTATATGAAAATATTTTAAGGACTTCAAATCATGCTTTAAAATTAACATTTTTTGGCATAACTATTTCCATGATTCAAAGGTGGTTCCATTTAGCTTTGACTGTGTGCCAGATTTTTATATGTACGAGCAAAAAGTTTTCCTGAGAACAAATAAAATTTTCACATTTCTATTAGCTGTAAAGAGATACTGAACTTTGCAAGAGAAAGAATAATGTTGTAAAAGTAGATTGAAAAAAAATATTCCTGATGGAAAACAGCAGAAATAGAAAATAGACACTTTTTATATTTTCACTGATGTATTGAGGAAGATGCTAATTAAATCTTGTTGTCACCTTAAACCCACAATGCAACAACAACAAGTAGGTAGGTTGGATATAATTTGATACAATCTAGAACAGTGTCTCAATTGCTACTGGAAGCTTTTACCTGTTAAACCCATGTGGACACTAATAAATATCAATTTAATTTCCTGTGAAATTTATTTACATTTGTCTAAGTCTATATTTATATACAATTAGCATCAGTTATGCAAATTGTGTACGCAAGCAAACACTCATATATTGCAGTTAGTAATGTAACCTTTGATGAGAGAAGAATAGACATTATGCTTAAAGCTACAAAATGACACTAGCACGGATTGACCTAGTGGATATAAGTATTGTTTAAGTGTATGCAGTTTATCTCAAGGTTGTGGGTTCAATGCAGAGGGATATTCAAATTCCTTGGTTCAATGGATTGATCAGAAATGGATGGATTAACTAAAACAAAAATCACCAATCAGCAAAATCCTGCAGTGTAAATCTATCTATCATCAACTGAATGAAGAGCTTAGTTTAAAATTCTTAGGTTGTAAAGTACACTTGGCAGTTGGAGACGATAACAACAAAGCTGAGGATACAAGTTAAGATAGTTTATAATAATCTATGTACTCTTTTACCGAGCATATTCTAATAATACATGGAAGCACAAAAGTACTATGATAGTTATTGACACAGGATTGACAAAACTGTTTGAATTAGGACTCAAGCTGCCAACATTCACTTTGACTGATGCTCTTGGCAAAGGTATTAACCCATATCTCTAAATTATCTCATTGTTAGATAACTTGATAAAAATGTTTTTCTTTGATAGGCTATAATGGTTGAGAGAGAAAAGTGTACATGACAAATCACTTTCCCATACTTACTGCTCAGGCAGTTATAAAGCCATATATAAAAGGTTATAATGCCCACTATCACTGTTGACAGGAGCCAGTGAACATAATCAAAGTAAAAATCAGAAAAACAAGTTGAAACCAAAACCAGACCCCAATTTAAGTTCTCTTAATAACAGCAAATGCTAGACAATCTCCCCAAAGATGAAGAAAATTGAAACAAAAAGGAAACTTATACTCAACATCAGCAAGAGGCAGCTGAAATTTCTGAAGCATGTAATGAGGAAGGAGGGCTTGGAAAATTTGATACTCACAGGACAGATTGAGGGAAAGAGGGACAAAAGAAAGCCACATGTAACATACTTGATGAACTTAAGTAAATGGATGGTAGAACAAGATTTGGGAGAAATAACAAAAAGATAAGACTTATTAAGAGCTAGTGAGGACAGGAAGATGTGAAAGGCTATGATCGCCTATGTCTTGAAGAACATGGCACATAAAAGTAGAATGTCATTTAATTTTATGATTGGAAGTTTTTTCTCTGAACTGATGAATTAATTGGCATTGAATTGTATTTTGACTCTGGCAGAAATTGAAGTCAGTATAAATTGTTAAAATAAACAGAAAATATGTCTACTTTTCTTATAGACTGTTGAAGAGAGAAAGATAAGAAAATCTTGGTATGGATGTAGAAAATTCTCTTGCAGCAGTTTGAGATTTAAGCTAATCCTTATTTCACAACCTTATTGTATTATTCAATTAAAAAAAATATTTCTTCAATAAAACCATATTGACTTAGAAAATTCATGGTTTCTTTCTCAGTGAGAGAGAAAATAAAAATTAGCTAAAAGACAACTGGATAATATTGATTAGGATGGGGAGAGAGAGGAAAATATATTTTTGATGTAAGACACACTATTTATTTTCTCTAAGAGCAAAAGTGAAAATTTATATTGGATCTAACTAGAAAAAAATGTTTTGTTTGATTGCATTCTAACTGGATTTTTGTACTCACTATAATAAGTCCTTACATAAATATAATGTTTCTTATTTTAGCAAAACACTTTTAGAATTTCATTCTTTTTTAAATTTATAAGCATGTGGGGAAAATTCAATCAGTTATATATCTCATGGATTAAAAACCATTTTGAACCTGTCCAAGTGTGAGACAATTTTTAATAAAATTTTTTATTTCTTCTTCTTCTACTTCTTCCTCTTGTAATTAAGCAAATTATCTCTAGGCTCATTTTCTATTTGTATGCATATAACTCTTAGTAATATTTTTCAAATAATAGTTTTCCTAACATTTCAAACAAATCTTTGTGGTGTATCTTATAAAATGTTTTTGCTTAGTCTATAAAGTATAAGTACAGGTTATTGCATTTATTCCAAATATTTGTTTAATATTCTGTTCCATTCCTTGGTATTGCTTATAAAGCTTGCATCTCGTTTGGCTGCAAGGAGGAATAAATGAGAAAAAAGTTCAAAATATTTTAAATGACATAATAATTTAACACCGGAAACTTCAATTATACCAAAGAAAAATATTAGTAAAATAAAATTAAATACAATTTTTGATGGAAATTAAATTTTTCATTTTTTAATACAAATTTTTGTGTGAAAAATAATTTTCAGGAAACCTAAAAAAAATTTTTTTTTTTTTAAAGTAAATAAAGATGAAAATCCATTTTGAAAGCTATAAAAAATTTTGTAGCTTTCAAAAAAGAATTTTATAATAACATTTTCAGAAATACATGAATTTTGTAGAAACAAATTTAAGTTTCATAAAAAGAATATTTACTTTTGAAAGTATCAGTTATTGAAAAGAAGATTTATGTATGTTATATTAACAAAATATATTTTTTTAATAAATGAGACTAAAAAATGATTTTATGGATTAAAACTTTTCTAAAAACAAATTGTTGTAATTTCACTGCCTCACCATGAGAACAATTTGTGACACAAGGTCAATTTTTTATGAACAAATCAAATTTGGCATTGACAGGAATTCCACACAATCATTTTTTTTTCCTTTTTAATAAATTACAAAAAAAATAATGAAAATTGTCTTAAAACAGAACCTGGCAGAACAACGTGAATTCATTTTGTGTTTATATTACATAATTTTTATTATAATTATTACTTTAATAATTTATAATATCAAATGGGTGAATTAACAATGTTTATAAAGAAATAAAAAAAATTATTTTGAACTGAAACAGACTTTAGACTAGCAAACTTCATGGAAAGTTTAAGAACTGAGTAGAGACTTGCATATTTCAATCTTTTTTCTTTTTCTTACAGAGGTAAATTAAATTTAAATCAGACTTAGGTGTTATTATGATCTATAGATTTTAGTTTTACGAATAGTTTAAAATCAATAAATATTTATATCTTTTTATCATTTGTACCAGGAATGGAAAATTAAGTGTTAAATAATAAAAACATTCCAAAGAATCATTTTTGGAATAAAAAATTAGGTTAAGAATTCTAAGATTCCGATATTCTTTGATTCTGATTAATTGTCCCGTCACTAATAATCAATCTGATTCTTTGTGTCTTCTCTTTTTCATGTCAATATACAACCTTAGGTTCTTTTGAAACGATGTGTTTGTTTGATTTGCTGTGTGCCCTATTGGATCCATCTTTCTTCACACTCATTATGTTATCCTAGACTGTACTTGTCAACTGTTTGTATCACTGTCCCATTTAGGTTTCCCATGATGACTGTAATTTCTTACAATTTGCATTGAGCCTTGGTGCTATCCAGTGTGCTGTAGAATTTTGTGCTGTTGGTGCATATACTATTCAGTAAGAAAGAGTGGTAAATTGAGAAAGAAATTTATTTAGCTATCATGATTCATGCACAAACTTGAACAATCGTCATAGAAACAAAGAAAAAAATTGTGATATCAATCCTTGTATATGGCATTGAATACTGGGCAATTGTCTCGCAGATGAAGAGGATGCTTGAGGCAAGAGATGTGGTTCTACAGAAGGATGTTGAGAATACCTTGGATGGGATATATTTGCAATGAGGAAATTTAAAGGAAAATGTGAATGAAAAGGACTTAGACAATTGAAATTTCTGGGTAAACTAATCAGGAAAGATGGTTTAGAGGATTTGACACTCACAGGACATATTAAAGTCAAGAGTGGCAGAGGGAAATGGTGAGTAAACTATGTAATGAGCTTGTTTAAATGAATGTCAGAACATTAATTCAGAGGAATAGTAATGGGATAAACATTACTAAGAGCTACAAAGGATAGGAAGTTATGGGCAGTCATAATTGGCAATGTCCTGAAGGAACATAGTACATAAGAGATAGGTATCTGCATAGTGTCGCAACTTTTACACTGAGGAGCATCAACTTCACTGCTTTTTGGCAGATGTGATTCTGGATCCATTTTGAATTGTGTTCAAAAATAGTTTTAAAAAAACTTATATTAGGTATCTCTTATCTTTTATCTCTTGTACGTTTATACCTTATTTGATTAAATTTAGAAACTGTTTAGAAAGGTGTGTGTTTGTCTCTTGGCAACACTCTTCTCCTTGGATTCTTTCATTCAAAAAAGTGAGATTCTTGTCAGTGTCAATACAGATTCAATACAAATGCTTACCTTGATGCCTTAGCATTTCTCTGTATAAGTAAATATTTTTGGCCTTTATATCTTGGTTTATCAAGTAAGTTATATTTGACTGAGTTCTTTGTCCATGTTTTACTCTGGCTTCAGATGAGCCTGGGGTCTATGGAAGCCAAGGTGAAGCCAGACAGCCAATAAACTGATTTCCATATGCATTGAAGGGTCATCTGCATAGATTGTCTTTATTTGTGCGATCTTCCTATGTTCATTCAAATATTTACATTGAAGGAGAAATATCAGCAAGAAGAGAAAAATTAGGGAGATAGAGAAATGTAGAAGGCATTGAATGCGAAGGAGAAACAGGAGAAAGTGAATTCAGGAATTCTAAGAAGAGTGAGAGAAAACTGTTTGAAAAATAAGATAAAGTTGGCAAAAGATAAGAATAGAAATAATTGTAAGAGTCAAGGGATGGAGAAGAAAAGATAAGCTGATGGAGAAAATCAAGGCAAATGTAGAGAGAGATTAGAATTGCACAAAGATAAATATCATGAAAAAGATGAAGGGAAGAATCATTAGGTAGACAGAAAGTTTATTTATTGAACTTAATGCTTGCTCTGGTAGGATCATACAGCATCACAACGATAACAGAAAGAGCTTTTATCCAAAGTCTATTCAACTCTTAAGAATTTTACCATTGACCATTTCTCTACAGTTCTTTTTAGATTTTTTATTAGTTATTAACTTCAGTCATTACAGTTTGCAGAAGAAATTGAATTTTACAAAAGAGAAAAGAACTGAATAGAAAAGGAAATGGGCAGAGAGAAATTTTAAAATGTTTCTTTATTAGCATTTAACTGAAGTTGACATATACAAAAGGGGCAATATCTTTTTTGTATGTCAATTTTTTTCCTGATTTCTCTTAATGGTAAAATTGTTCTGTTTGTTAATCATATTTTTAAAATTCTTTGTTTGAATTAAAGTAAATAAAAAGTGATGGGTGGGGGCAGGATGGGGGTAAATCAAATTTAAAAAATTAGTTGGGAGGTAAATTTGAAAGATTCCCGATTCTCTATTTTTTACCTGATCCCTTCATAAAGTGAACATATTTTTATCTATTATTCTACTGTGAACATTTGTTTTGATTTTAAATAACTACACATTTTGCTGTTCATTTGTATTGTACTTATTTGAAATATCTGGAATGAGATCAATAGAATTTTTCTGCATATAAAGCTTATATAAAAGTTTCAGAAACTAAGGTTTTGAAAAAAAAAAAAAAGAAATGAAACACAAAATTTTGTGACTTATTTTAAAAATTAATAACAATAAGGATTTTAGAGAAATGATACAGCTCAGTGTAATAACATTTTAATAGACTTAGAGGCCAAGAAGACAAATTTAGTTCTCAGTTTCAGTAAAAGGTGGGAGTTTTGAAGTCCCCAGGCCCTCTATATTGTCATGGATTAGCGTTTTGTTATTCAGGAATTAGTAGGCTTTGAAATAAGGTGCTGTCACTAACATTGGACATTGTGTATGAGGTATCATTTGAATTGTAGAAGATAATCTGATATGATATTTCAAGTAACTAAAGCTGATAACTCATCAATAATGCTTCTACTTTTAATATTTTTACAGCGAGCAACATTAGTATTATTGACATCTTTAGAATAAGAAGCATCAAAGATTGTTGTAACTAATTTTTGTTCATAAAATAATTTCTTTTTATTATTCAAATATTGAATTGAACATTCTCTTAGTTTTAGAAGCAATCAGTCAAGTTTGATATTTGTTGGATAAAGTATAATTAGCATTCATGATTTCATTTGGCAACTAATATTATTCTTTAAGAAGTGAGGATCCTTTTACTATTATTAAAGGAATATTTTCTCAGGGCTACAAAATATTATTAGAGCAATAAAAGCTGGCATATGAAAAAGCATTTCATAACAAAAAAGATGAGTAACAGTATTACATATAAAAGCCATTATATGGGCCATTCACTTTGAATGAGGACAAAATGATGATCTATTCATATCATTTGCTATTTGTTTTTACTGATATTCTTTACCAATTGTATTGATAATTTTAGTGCTACAATGAGCTGCTTCTCCTTTGATCATCTTGAATTCTGTTTCTAAAAAATGTATTCTTTTCACAAATGCAAAAGTTCCCCTCTAAAACCAAATAACCATCAAAGAGAAAATAAATTTAATGTTAGAAATTCTTCCAATTTCTATGGCATCAGTTAGATGCAGTTTGCAACCAATTTTCAGGACTAACCCAATGGTGAATCATAGAACAAAAATACAAGAATTTGATTCCCTGTAGCATATATGCCAAGTTAATTCTCATTCTCATTCCTCAGTAGGCAGTCTTGTACAATTTAGATTAGTTATGCAAAAGTGCTATTGCTGTATTGTCTAATAAACTTTACAACTATTGTCCAGTTGTAGTGTGGCATTGAGAATTTTTAATTTCCATTTGCTAAACTATATTAATGGAAGCTTGTTCGTATACAGTACAGTGAAATCCTAGTTTTAAACTTTGTCATTTTTTTTTTCACCCTAGTTTTTCAGTTATATGCCATGTGTGATAGACGCTTAGGTGATCATGTATCTTTTGATACATGACTGACAAGGCAGATTTTTTCCTGCAGTAGGTTGCCATTTCTTTCTGCAATAGACCATTTACTATCCAAGGCTATAACCTGGTCTGTCCTGCTATTTACCCATAGCTGGGGGGAGAAGATGAGGATTCATACCTTTCCCAAGGATATTAGCATGTAATCCGAGCCACTATCCACTACTCCACCATGCCTCCTGGAATCACCTTAAGTAAGGCAGTAATGCCACTAAAACACGAGGGTTTACAGGATGTGGAACAGAAACATTAATGATGAGCAGAAAGTAAAAATAGTAATCAGGTGGACAGTAGATAGCAATTAACATTGCATTTAAAGTTTTTCAGATTAAAATTGGCTGAAAAGCATGGAACCAGAAGGGAGTTCTACAAGTTAGAAGTGTGAGAGAAGAAACTATTAGCATAGAATTTATGGCTAAATCTAGCTTGTTCAATGGTAAATTGATGAGATCTTGATACCAGTCTAGTACTGTGCTTAAACTCAAAAAGTTTAGGTCCCATAGTGAAGTGCTCATTTGAACAATTACCATGAAAGACATAAAGAGTCAACCTTATGGTGATGGGAATGTGACTGGAACTGAGCTGCCAGGGCAGGACCAATAATATTGCAGATTATTTTTTGGATTTTATCAAGGAGATCAAGGTAAATAGCATAGGTATCAGGACCATATGTGGTAGCAATATTTTAAGCCTGGGTGAATGATAGGATTATAGATATATAAGATAGATTCTGGAGAGAAAAACTGTCTCACCTAATAGAGTGAACCAACTTTCTTAGCGACTGACCTAGCAATGGATTCAATATAATCTTTCCACTTCATATCAGCAGAGAAGCCCAAGAGCCCAAGAAGGTGTAATGACTCACTTTCCTGGAGGATAGCATCTTAGCTAAACTTAGCTAAAAACAATATTTCCCTCCAATTAATTTTCTTCTAATTTGTAAAATATTAAATTAGTGTAAAAATAAAAGCATTTGCAATGATTTTTGATAACAGATTAAATAAATTTATATCTTGTTTTGATGGAGAGCAAAGAAAATATTGATTTCTTTCTGACTCAACTTTTTTTGACTTGTGATTTTGATTTTGAAACCATTTTTTGCATCAAGAAATGCAAAGTATTTTTTTTTAGTTTTCATTCATTTATATTAGCTTCAACTCACATTTAATGGAAAAGAAATAATGGTTATGACAGTATGTTTTTAGCAATTAATAATATTTATTTTTAACTATGTAACAATACATTTAAGTTGGCTTCATTTTGTATGAAGCCATAATGAAGACAGTTGTTATATATTTTATGATCTGGTTACAGATTTTAGAAAATCGATTCTGAAAAGTTACAGTGAAGACAGCAATTCATTTAATCTTGTGTGTTACAAAAAATATAGCAAATACAGCAGTTTATTTAACCCTTTAGCTCTCTGTAGGTGACTATTTTTCCTAAAGAAAAAGTTAGTCCTGCCAATGCAAGTTGAATTTGAATTTCTTGGTTGTGTAGTCATATCCTTCTATGGCAACACCTAACAAATCTTGACTGAAATTGAGAGCCAGACAACTGCAATTTCAAATATATAGAACTAATACAGGAAAAACTATATTTTGAGGGGATTCTATATACAGTAAAAGGGGAAGTAATATTTATAAATGTTGAGTGCTAAGTAGTGTATTAGGTACAAAATTATGGAAGAAGCAGCAGGCTATTTGAGCTTGTTGATACAAAATTATAGTCAAAGCTGAAGTTTATGTGAACGTGTTATATTTGTATAAAAATAGCAATTCACTTAAATCTGTATTATGCTGCATAAGATTTTAGTAAGGGCCACAATTCATTTAAGCCTGTTATTTGTGGGACAAAATTATTATCAAAGCTGCAATCTATTTAAACCTGTTATATTTTGTACAAAATTGTAGTAAAAACAGCAAATCATTTAAGCCTCTTTTATTTCTTGTATTTTTTAAAGAATACTTTCTTAATCCTGTTATATGTTGCAAGATATTATAGCAACTCAGCAGCAGTTCATTTAAACCATTATAATTGGTAACAAAGATATCATGAAAAGAACAGATCATTTAAGCTTATTATATACACTACAAATCTTTATAGTAAATACAGTTCGTACAATCCTGTTATATATTGTAAGAAGTTAGAGTAAAGAAAGCAGTTCATAGGGTGCAAATTATAATGAAGTCCATAGTTCATTCAATTCTCTGTTGTAGAAATTAAGCTGATACAAATAGTTCTTTTGAGCCAATAATATGTGATATAAAATTATATTAACGTCAGCAGTTCATTTAACCTTGTATATGGTAGAAAATCATTTTTCTACCTCTTGATATATAACTTTATTGTTTTGTCATATATATATATATATATATATATGGTTTTTAAATTATATCTTTGGATAACTTTCCATTCACATATGTGATTTTTACATAGTTAAATGACAAATCTTAACACACTTCATAATTTAACATTTGTTTAATGTGTGTAGAATAAACCTGGCAATTACTCTTAAAAATGAACCTTTAATCAATGTTTAACTGGTGCAAGAAATGTCTTATAAATTTCAACACCTCCAAAACAAAACTGCTTTCATATAATCACCACAGAGAAGCTTTTCAGCTTATCATTAGGATTGCTGATACTGAACTCCAAGAGAGCAACACTCTATGGCTTCTTGGTTTCACATTTTCCACTGAAATAAAGTGGAGCAACTATATCAAGTCAAATGCCATGTCTGCTTGCAAGGAAGGTTTATTTATTGTGTTGTACTAAAAGATTTTTCTCATCAGAATCCATCTTGCACATTTAGAAATTTATCATTCATCCATGTATTGAATACTATTGTCATATTTGGTCTTGTAATACTACTGTGCATATCTGGATTCTTGACAAAATCCAGAGAAGGATCTTCAATACAATTATCCTGACCAGGCACCTCATTACCAGTCATTCTTTTCTTACTGACATGACATGGCTTCTCACAGACTGTTCTATAAATATTTTAATGGTAACCATGTGGATGAGATTTTGTTCCCTGATGCCCCAACTACATGAATTTAAGCATGTTACTAGATTGGTAAGTAGGTCTCACTGCTTTACTGTTGAACTAGCTAGATGCAACCACCACTTCTATTCTAACAGTTTTTTTTTCACACTTACAACCTGCAGAACTCCCTTCCAATTTCTTGTTTTCCTGATAATGTCAAGTGCCATCTTCCATCTTCTTGGACCCTGTTCCTTTTTTCTGCTTTCCTCAATCCTTCCATTTTCAATCTTCTCATTTTCTCCCACTTTTATTCCCTGTAAACCCCTGCATTTTAGTGCCATTATGGCCTTGCTTGGAGTGAAACAATTAAAAACAAATATTATAAAGCTTTTTGTATTATAAATAATTAAATTTATATATTAGCCATTTTCTTTTAGATTTATATGTTCAATAAATAATAAAGATTAAAACCATTCAAAGTTTAACTACCTCATCATGAGTATATTAATATTTCATTTAACAGAATATTACTGTTCCCCTTATAGCAATAACATACACATGATGGAGTCATGGTGGAGTAATGGATACTGACTTTGATTGAGGAATCGGAGAGCTGAGTTTGAATTCCATTCGAATCCATTACATTCACTTATGTGCTGATACCCTTGGGAAAGGTATAAATACTCTTCTTCTCCACCACCAGCTATGAGTTAATAGTAAGACACACTGGGTTCCGTAGCCTTGGATGGCAACTGGTCTCCCACAGAAAGAAATGGCAACCTACTGCAGAAAAAAATCTACCTCGTCAGTCATGTATCGAAAGCTACATGATCACCTAAGTGTGTATCATGCATGGCACATAACTGACTGACTGACACACTATCCAGCCCAAGGATTGAACTCACAATTGCTATGTCACCCAGTTTATGAACCAGTGCTTTAATCCACTAGGCTATTTTCCACAGGACAATAACCTATTGGATTAAAGTGACAAAATAATTGTGAGTTCAATTCCTGGGCTTGGCAGTGTATACTTGTACTCTGTGGAAAGAGGGTGAGCAATAAATAAGCATTGCTAAAAAATAAAACCTAGACAAAATATCTCTGGACATGGACAGTAGAATGAGAATAAACTATCTCTATTGATTGAATAAAGGGTTCAGTTCAGAATTATCTGTAGGTTACCCTGCCCTGATTGACATGCAACTGACAAAGGCCAGTGGGTACAATGGCCAAAACATTGTGATAGCGACAAAAAAAGCTAAGGATGATAATCCACATGTAAATAATATAAATAACAAATATATTTATCTGGCAACTGAGTGCCAACATACATAGGGATATCTTGTCTAGACATGGACAATGGAATGAAAACAATATATCCCTATAGATTGAATACAGGGTTCAGTTTGAAATTCTCTAAAGGTTACTCAGACACCTGAAGAAAAGAGGTGAACACAACAGTTGAAACATTGTGATAATAACAACAAAGATGGGGACAATAGCAGATAATTCAATTAATTGCATATCTAGGAAATTCAGGCAAAAACTGTTTATTTCTATTTTTAGATCTGTAAAGAACTGAAAATTTTTCAGAAACTAACCCTCCATCTGACCTTTTTAAATGTTTAACCATATTGATGACCTTTATAATACCATGTAAGCTTAAGATAGTCATTGGTGCATTTTAATAAAAGTCAAATGTTGTTTTCATCTTTTTGACTGGTAACTAAAGCGATATAGTTAACTAACAAAACTAATATTTCCTACTAGATATGAATTTTCCTATTTCACTATTTTAAAAATAAAGCCTAAACCATTTTTATTTAGATTTAATATCTCTGTTACAATGAACATAATGTTGTTGATAAAAATTTAGGAAATATATTCAAGGTTTTAAAGACTTGTTTTACTTAATTCCCCTTATAAAAGCCATAGTTTCCAACTATTTTTTGGGTTGCATATTGCATACCATTTATCATCTACATGAAAGGTAAGCTTCATCTACAATTTTTCCTCACAAATTCAAAATATATTTCATGTCAGTATGTCACATTGTAATGCAATTGTCTTTTTAACTGTTCTTCATATTTCAACTTCAGTAAGAATTGTTTCCTAATCTATTTTCTCTTTTTGAGTTTTATTACATTACTTTTATCTCTTTCTTAATTTTCAGAGGGTTATATTCAATATAGTGAATTTCAGCAAAACAAAATCCCTTTACCGAGAAGGAATGTCACCTCTTGTGAGATCCAACAGCAGGCCAAAGTGGTTTGTGTTTTATTTTATTTCTCCAACTTGTCACACATTTTTCTTAACGTTTTTGTTGACACACTTGTCTTTCTAAACAAATTGGTAAAAGTCCTAATTCGATTAAAGCATTCCATTTCCAGTCATTTTGGTGTTATTGATTGGAATTAATAAAAATGCTCTATCAAGATTGTTTGACAATATTTCTATATCTTCTTTTTCTTGCCATTTTATTTCATTCACTCCACACATTCTTTTCGTTCTTCCTCTATCTGCACCTTGCTTTTCTTTTTCCTTCTCTTTCTAATCATTATTTTTTATTTCAACCTTTTATAAAGACCTTCTTATCACATAAAATCTGATCTCTCTTCACCTTTCATGACCTTTTTCTTCTTTTCATATCTATTAATGTCTTCATCTTCTACCTCTCATTTCACACTCCTCTTTAGTTTCTTTTAGCAGAGTTCTCTTCCTTCTTTTGCCTTTTTTAAAAATTAATTTTCTTTCACTTCTATTTCTTTGTTATATTTTCCCTTTTTTTCCATTTCCTACTTCTCTTCATTGTTGTTTTGTTCACATCTTTCTTTCCTTTCTTTTCATCTCTATCTTTTCTTCAGCTGAATTCCTTGATATCAAACCAAAAGTTCAAATGACTGATGCAATTTGTGTATGTGTCTGTTTGGAATTACAATTTTATTTGCCAAATATCTAAACCTGACTTCTTTATCGAACCCAGTCAAGCTTATTTTGCTGATTAACATTGACAAGAATTAAGTTCTTATAAAATAAGGCTCCTATAGAAGGTGACATATCACCCAAGAGTCTCAAAAAATATAATAAAGAGAATTTAAAAAAAAAACAAGTACCTGCCATAATTTAAAATGTCATTGTTTTTATATTCTACTTTCTTCATTTCATAATCAAATTTACAATGTGTCTTCTTTATTCGTTTTTTCAAGCTAAGCAATTCAAATTGTTGCTTATATTATGTTCATATTTTTTCTCTTTTATATTTATATCACCCTTTTCTTTTTTAAATTATTTAATATTTAATTTTTTTTCTTAAAAAGTCTTGAAATAATTTTAACCAGAACTGCCATTCTCCCTTCATATATAGATTTACTAAGCATAGTTTAGATGTGGCACAAGGGGAGAATCAAACTCGTTACTCCGTCATAATTGATCTAGTGAGACAAGCTTGCTAACCATTACACCACATTGAAATGGTCCCTTCTCTCTTCATAGAGGATGCTATTTTCTTTCAAAGTTTTTCATAATATTTCTTCAAATTAAAATTTGAAGTTGCTCTTTGGATTTTCCTAATAGGCTGATTTTTTTCCCTCAGTATTTAATGTTCAGTTGATCACTCAATAAAGATTATTGGAAATCTATATAAGGCAGAAAATATCAAAGGTTTAATAAAGTTTCAGGAGTAGGAAAATTAAAAAAGATATTTTCAACATATAAAAATATCAGTTTTCTTAAAATATCTTCAGCCACATTCATATATTCTGGTTTTACCACATTAAAAGGACTGCAATAAAAATATGAAATCCAATGTGTTTCCGATAGTGAGAATGTCACATGTTTTGTGTGTAGAGGAGAAAAGTGGGGTTGATTTTCATTGGTTTAGAATGAGTAAATTAATGATGATTATAATTGTTGTATTATAATTATTTTTAACACTATGATTAATTTTTATTTATATTTTTAGGGGCACAACACTGTGACATAATAATTAATTTTTTATTTATGTATTTCTTTAAGGACACGATAATATGACAAATGTGAAAAAGAATTTTATTTTGTTAAAGACTTAAAAATATAAAATATAGCAATAAATGAAGTAATTTTTTCTAATTTCTTGAGATTATTATCTCATTGATATTAACTACTTTTCTTATTAAGGATGTTCTTACCATATATTACAATGTATATTATAATAATTTTTGGCATAAAATATTTTGATACCTTTTTAAAGGCTTAAATAATATTGAAATGTAAGAAATTGCAGTGCATATATATATATATATATATATATATATATATATATATATATATATATATATATATATATATACATATATATATATATATATAACTTAAGTATTCATATATATATATATATATATATATATATATGACTTAAGTATTCATATATATATATATATATATATATATAACTTAAGTATTCATATATATATATATATATATATATATATATATATATAACTTAAGTATTCATATATATATATATATATATATAACTTAAGTATTCATATATATATATATATATATATATATATATATATAACTTAAGTATTCATATATATATATATATATATATATATATATAAATATATATGAATACTTAAGTTATCATTTTTCATGAAGTGTTCTTTATATAATATGAAAATGAATTTAAACTCTGAGTAGATTCTGAAAACTCTTGTATAGATCTAAAATTAAATATTGAAATTGAAAATTTTAAATACAATTTTTCATTTGGAAATTCTAATCAGTTCAACAGTTTTATCAAATATAAAAATCAAAAATAATTTTTTTTAAATCTAGTTTTATAATAGTCAAACAAAACAATTCTACTTTTTAACATCTTTTGATATCTGTGTAAAAAACAGACATTCCTTTGGTTTCTACACAATTCTTGCTATTTTGAGTCATGTAAAAAAAAAAAAAAGAATAAGAATAGACCTAGTAAAAAAAAATACAATGTAAATTTTTCTTTTAATTATGAGCCTACTGAAAGCTGTCCTCTTCAGCAATGCTAGCTACACATAGCAATGCATTATGTGATTTTAATATTTTTTTCGTCAGTTTCATATAGTTTGTATTCCCAACTCAAAAGCATGCAAGTTCTGATACTGTATATTCCATTGGTAATGCACTGTAGGCCTTCAGCCTTGTGCAATGATATTAAATTGTGCAACATGAGTCTATGCTTCAGTTTCCATCATTCTAGTTATGCTTATAGGCAAAGTTGTCAAGAATGGTAACAAATCAAAAGAAAAATCCCAACATTTTTTTCTTGTTCTGGTTGCCTGGAATTGATGGATATTTACAATGGCAGAATGAAAAAGTGAAAAAGGATGAAAATAGAGGAAATAAATAGATGAGGTAAAATAGTGAATAGACAAAGAACGTAGGGACTATAGTCAGTAAAAAATATAAATAGATAGCTATTCTTGTATTATGTAATAGTTTTCTTTGAGGACATATGTAAACATGCTGTATACATATTTACTTTTATGTATCTGTGCATATCTGTTTGTCTATAAACATGCATACGCATAAACATAAACATCTATGTGTTGCATTCCATGCTGTCTCTGACTTCTGTTCTTCAGACCTCAATGCTACATCATAGATGGCATCAATAAAAGATGACACGCATAGTATCATTGTTTCAATGAGAAAGCAGAGATGGTCAAGGGAATGAATGCCAACTCTTTGGCCTAGCAGAAATCTGGGTGCAGGAGTTGCATTGACTCTTCCAAATTCTTGTGGCTGTCTCCCTGTCTTTGCACTATTTTGGTCTCATATTCAAAACTTAAACAAAGGCAATCTATCACTGTCAGACTTTCATGCAGACACACACACACACACACACAGAGTCCTCTGACAGGTTGTTTGCAATTCTAGGTCAGATTTTTCTACTTATTTCTCATTTACTCATATTGGGGAAAATGTATGACAAAGTGAAAAAAGTTTTCTTGCGGTGTGTTTCGTCCTTTACAAATTCATTGGACTAAATTTATGTTGGTGCAACTACACATAACAAATTTACTCTGAAGTTCTAAGGGATGAAGCAAATCACATGAAAACCTTTTCCACTTTGTCATACATTTTTCCTATTGTTACTGATATATAAAAATATATATTGTTATCTCAAATATATATTTATATATGTCAGCATGGCTGATGCTCAACTCCACAAGAGCATCACTCTGCACTTTCTTGGTCTTACATTTTCCACTGACCTGAGGTCGAATAACTACATTGAATCAAAAGCTTCATCTACTGCAAGGAAAGTTGGTTCTCTGTGTTGCACCAGAAGGTTTTTCTTGTCTGACTCCATCCTTCAAATCTGCCATTCATTCTTGCATTGAATACTGTTGCCACATATGATCTGGTGCCCCTGCTGTTCATCTCGAGATTCTCAACAAAATCCAAAGACGGATATGCAATGTGATAGGTCCTGATCTGGCATCATGACTACAGGCACTTTCTCACAGGTGTGAGGTGGCTTCCCTCTGTCTTTTTGACAAATATTTTCATGGCAACTGCTTACTGCTACTTTCACTGGTACCCCAACTGCATGCTACTAAGTTGGTTTCTGGGTCCCACCCTTTCACTGTCGAAACAGTTAAAGGTAACCACCTTTTCAACTCAAACTGCTTCTTCTCTCGCACTTCCTGACAGTGGAACTCCCTCCCTCTTACTTGCTTCCCTGATAGTTATAATCTTCAAATATTCAAATGTAATGTCAATCAGCATCTTCTGTTGCCTTGATCTTGATCCCCGTCCTTCTCTTTATCCTTTCCTCAAACACCCCTCTTTATTCTTACTCTCACTCTCTGTAACCCCTTGTGTGCTAGTGGCACTCTCACCTTGCTTAGGGTGAAATATATATATATATATATGTATGTATGTATGTATGTATGTATGTATGCATGTAGGGTATGATGGAAAAATTGTCATCTAAATTACACAAAAATGAAAAATAACACTGACATCGCATTTTAACAAATATATTTACCAAAATTATACAAAAATATTTTGGAATATGAAAAAGTAAATTTATTCAATAAAATTTTCATTGGTTTCAACTATGGCCTGCAGACAACTTTGGAATCTCCTGCAACTCTTCTGGATGGTCTCCTTGTTTAAGTTGGTAAATGCTGCCATAATCCTTGCCTTCAGTTCATCTTTGGTGTTACAAGGAGTTTTGTTGGTCTTTCACTCAACTGCACCTCACACATAATAATCAAAGTGGTTGCAGTCTGGGGACTTAGGTGGCTAGATGTGGTTACAGAAATTGTCTGGCAGCCATGATTGTGTTCTTCTGCTTGTGTGGCATGGTGGAGAGTCTGCCAGACATAGGGTTTTCCAGCAGACACCCTCTTGAACCAGAGCAGCACTACCTACTCAAGGCACTTGATATAAGTCTCTGTGTTAAGTCTGATGCCCTCACTTACAAATTCAGGACTTCTTTTCTTATCCGTCCTGGGTACGACGTTAAACTGCATCCAACAGCAAGGCCTCTGATCAAGAGGTTTTGAGGAAGCGTGGAACCACCTCTTAATTGCTGGTGTTCCCAGGTCCACCCAGACCCGCGGTGGTAGCACCTGTTGGGGTCCCAGCTATGGGCAAATAGTGAACTTCCATGTTTGTACCATGTCCTGGGTATGACGACAAACTACATCCGCGTCCTGGGTATGATGACAAACTACATCCGCGTCCTGGGTATGACGACAAACTACATCCGCGTCCTGGATATGACAACAAACTACATCCGCGTCCTGGGTATGACGACAAACTACATCCGCGTCCTGGGTATGACGACAAACTACATCCGCGTCCTGGGTATGATGACAAACTACATCCGCGTCCGGGGTATGACGACAAACTACATCCGCGTCCGGGGTATGACGACAAACTACATCCGTGTCCTGGGTATGACGACAAACTACATCCGTGTCCTGGGTATGACGACAAACTACATCCGCATATTTGAACTTTATTTGAGTAGCTAAGCAATTAAATTAAATTTTATCAACAAAATAATTGCTTTTTTATAAAGATCACAAAAGACCAGAATGAAAATGAAAAAATATTATTACCAGCTCTACGTTTTTGAAAAATATTATTACCAGCTATACGTTTTTGAAAAAAACATTTTTACCAGCTCTACATTTTTGAAAAAACATTATTACCAGCTCTACGTTTTTGAAAAAATATTATTACCAGCTCTACGTTTTTGAAAAATATTATTACCAGCTCTACGGTTTTGAAAAAATATTATTACCAGCTCTACGTTTGTGGAAAAATATTATTACCAGCTCTACGTTTTTGAAAAAATATTATTACCAGCTCTACGTTTTTGGAAAAGTGTTATTACCATCTATACGTTTTTGAAAAACCAGAATGAAAATGAAAAAATATTATTACCAGCTCTACATTTTTGAAAAATATTATTACCAGCTCTACGTTTTTGAAAAATATTATTGCCAGCCCTACGTTTTTGAAAAATATTATTGCCAGCTCTACGTTTTTGAAAAATATTATTACCAGCTCTACGTTTTTGAAAAATATTATTACCAGCTCTACGTTTTTGGAAAAATATTATTACCAGTTCTACGTTTTTGAAAAATATTATTACTAGCTCTACGTTTT
>OZ038487.1:64210741-64250741 GCA_964036315.1 Acanthosepion esculentum
GGAAAGAGCTAATATCACCACTACATGTGTGAAACATTTTCAGGCAATTATCAGACTATTTCTCTTTCTGGAAGGTTTCATAAAACTCCTTGCAACCTGCAAAAATATTTGTTGCTACAATGATAATTTCTGAATGTATCATGATGCAATATTTCATTAAATAATGTCATAAAATGATTGTATAAGAAATTAAGTGAACGTATCTGTTATTTTTATTATAAAGAAACAATTAATAACTTTCTTAGTTTTCCAGATTTAAATTGACCTTTCTGGTGATTATCCCTTAAAAATATTTTTTTAAAAAGTTGAGATTTGACATTGTTTCTTCGGTATAGCTCATTCCTAGAGCAATTGGGTCAGTACCTAGATGAGTGACCACTTGAGAATGCCAGGTGGTGCAATGGATAACAGCTTGTAATTAGAAATCGGAGAGTCATGTTCCAATTCCATTTGGGTTTGTTACATTCACTTACACACAAATGCCATTAGGAAAGGTATGAATCCACTTCTCCAGCCCCAGCTATTGGTTAATTAGTAGGACTTGTATCAGTAAATCATCATTATCTCCAAAACATTCTTATAATCGAAAATTATTTTCTGGCATTAAATAACAAGCAAAAGGTTGATGAGCTGTAAAAACAAATCAATCATCGAGCAATGAAATATTTTGTGCTTTCATTCCCAATATCAAATTTATATGACTAAACAATCATAATCAACTTTACAGTGGAAATCTAGTTTCTAAGTCAAGACCAGATAGATATTTATTTCAAAATTTTAACTCATAATAATCCTAAATTGCCTCAGAATATATCTAATAATAATATAGTAAGTTTTGAAGAGGGATAATTAAATAAGTAATACTCATATTATATACTTGAGCTGACAAATTTGATTACTATAAATAAATAAAATAAAAAAAATTCTATGTATAAATCGTTATCCATTTAAATTCAGAAAAACATTTATAGCAACTTATTTAATAAGAATTGGTATTTTTAACATAATGTCTTATACAGTGAGATCATTGAACTAAGAAGAAAGGCACAAGGATCAAGAATGGCACAAGGATCAAGAATGGCACAAGGATCAAGAAAGGCACAAGGATCAAGAATGGCACAAGGATCAAGAAAGGCACAAGGATCAAGAAAGGCACAAGGATCAAGAATGGCACAAGGATCAAGAATGGCACAAGGATCAAGAATGGCACAAGGATCAAGAAAGGCACAAGGATCAACTGAGAAGAAAGCATTATCAGAATAACTATAGATAATCTAAAAATTATTTTTCAATAAAATTAAACTTCCCAAATGATTGTTAACAAAAGCTGAATACAAAAGTGTAGATTTTCTTCTTATTGGTTGGGTGTCTGCCAAGATGAATGAAAAAATCAGCAGCACTAGAATCAAACTCTGGATCATGATGATCAAGGTGAGACTATGACTTCCACATGTAAACGCCACATGTATTGGATGAACATGTATTGGATGTGTAGTGTGGTTAATAGCAACTCCATGGTTCATGAAGATCAAACCCCTGTTTGTGTGGAAATACAAAGAATTGTCAAAATATAGCAAACAGCTGTAACAGGCACTGCAAAATATATCTGGAGATCATAGTCTTGCAGGGGAAAGTGAACACAAAATGTAAGAACTTGTCTACCACAATGAGTAGACGGTGATTCCAAGTATTGGTCAATAAAGATTCCTTAATTTTGTAATCTATGGAACCTAGGTAGAGTTCTTTCTGTACTTCTAATGCTCTCTTTGATAGAATTCTGATCATGAAAATTGCATTTCATGTTCCATTAACTTAAAGCCAAATTGTTCTGGTCCCATTTCCAACCTAATTTTGTTACAAACACTATTCATTAAAATCCTAATTATTAGTTTAGCTATTCAGTTCATTAAACTGATTGTTATATTAACTTCACACTTGTTTGCACCTGGTCTCTTTTGGCAGCACCATTAAGATTGATTTACTAAGGTCCTCCAGTATTTCACCACTGTCATATATTTTATTTACCATTTCAGTAACCTTATCAATCCCCACAAATTACCTAAGGTGATCAGCATCTCTATTACAGTGTTGTATTAGTTCTGTTTGTTTCTCTTCATCTGAGTCACTGCTGACTTAACCTCATATTTTAGTATCATGAGTCCTTCCATGCTTTTATTGTTGAAACACTGGTTCTTGCATAATCACTGAAGTTAAGCAATGTCAAGCCTGGACAGTACCTAGATGGGTGACCACTTGGAAATACCAGGTGCTGTAAGCTCGGGTATGCAGGTGTTGTAACAGATAATGGCTTGGAACTGGAAATCAGAGAGCCAGGTTCCATTTCCTGTCAGGTTTGTTATATTCACTTATGTGCATATATCTTTGGGAAAGGTACAAATCCACCTCTTCTTCCCTCTCCCCAGCTATGGATTAATTAGTAGGACTTGTATCAGAAAATCATTATTATCTCCTGAAAATTCTTACAATCTAAAATTATTTTCTGGCTTTAAATAACCATGCTTTTATATATTGTAGGTTTTTTCTGTTATCATGGAAGAATTCTATGTAATATGAATAACTAACTTAATTAGTTGAAAATTACCAATACTGCCTGTTAGTACTTAAAGTACTGCTTACATCAAATACATTTCTTGAATACTGATATGCTCACTTATTTATTGATGGTTCATGATGGAACTGTGTTCACATTCATTTTGTTATGATGCAAGCCTGAAAGTGTAAATTATATGTACCATTCTTTCAGATCATAGAACTTTTAAATCTCTATATCAAAAGAAGAAGTGTTCCAAGGAGAGAAAGCAAAGATTACACAAAAGAAAATTACACATAAAATTACTAAATTATTTTTTTCACCATGTTTCCTTGTCAGTAGAAAAGGCAAGGAGTATTTAAAAATAACAAAGAACAAATGGAGAGCAGACTTTCAATCAAAAGTTTTTAGATCAAGAACACAAGTAAATATTTAGATCCCTACATAAGATTTATATTGAAAAAATTACTAGGTCAGCTGCTAGGAAAGTTGGTTCACTGTGTTGTGCTAGACAATTTTTCTTGCCAGAATCTATCTTACACATTTATAAATCTATCATTTGTCCATGTATTGAATATTACTGCCACATCTGGTCTGGTGCTTCTACTATATATTTAGAGATTCTTGATACAATCCAAAGAAGAATCGGCAATGCTATTGGTCCTGACCTGGCATCTAGGCTTCAGTCACTTTCCCACCACCATAACACAGCATTTCTGTGCATTTTCTATAAATATTTTCATGGTAATTGTTTTGATGAACTTTCCTCTATGGTACCTAAACTTTACAAATTTAAGTGTGATACTAGATTGTCAGCTAGGTCTCATTATTTTACAGCTGAAATGGCTCAATGTAACCATAAATTTTATGTTAAGAATTTCCTCTCTCACACTTGTGGAACTCTCTTACAGCTTGTTGCTTTCCAGTCAACTTTGATCTTCAAAGACATCAATTATCTACTGTCTTTTTAATTTCTGTTCTTTTTCCTTAATAATGTTTTCTTTTTCTTATATTCTCTAACATTCAGTAACTCATTGTATCTTAGTGGCATTATTGCCTTCCTTGGGGTTAAATGATTAAAAAAAAATGACTTAGAAGAATATCATGAAATTAAACTATCATGCAGAACCATTCTCTAAGGATGAAGTTTGGGGAAAGTTTGGTAATTTTAAACAGCAAAATATATAAACACATTTTCACCTATTTATCTATACTGAAAGAGAAAGATATATACAAATAAAGGTTTAGTATCTTAGCAGCAATTTTCCAAATATTTTAGTGACTTTTATCAGTTTCATTCAAGCTAACCATTGGATGAATAATATAGATATAAACAGTGATTACTTAAGGTGTTAAAACTGAAATTCTCCACACTGTGTTGCTTTCCATATTTACATTATTTATAGATGTGCTATGCCAGATATCGATCTCACTCTTTCCCTATAAATATAGCAAACTTTAAACAATATAATTACTTGGAAAAATTGATTTGAGATATCTCAAAAATTGATTTGAGATATTTCCCTCTCTATTTCTCCCCCTCCTTCTTTATTTCTCCCTCACAATCTCTCTTTCCTTCACCCCCCTCTCCTCTCTCTCTCTTTCCCTGTGACCTGCCCCCTCTGTCTTTGCTACTCATCCCTTCTCTATCATTCTCCCTACCCCTGACCTCACTTGATCACTCTCCCTAACCCTCTATTTCTCTTTCTCTCTTTCTCTTTCTCTCTCTCTTTCTCTCTCTAAATAAATAAATTCTATGATGAGCTGTTCTTATGCTCATTATATTTCAAAATGAGCTTTTCTTGTACATTTTGGTAAATGAATTATTCCAGCTGTACAGTTATCATCTGATGAGATTTGACAATCAAAACCTCATGAACTTCTGTTGTAAGATGAGTGTACAGTCAGAAGAAAAAAAAATTCAACCAGATCAAAGTTTGATCCTTTGAGATAAGGTTAGAAAAGTTTTCTTCCTCAACAGATATTGGAAGCTGATTAAACTTTGCAAAACTTTGAACTTGCTACAAATTAGAAATGAACGTTCACTAATCTGATTTTCCAGCCTCATTCCAACGCAAACAAACAAAAAAATGGAAAAGTGTTTAGAGTAAGGAGACCAGTGTGCCAAAGCCTGGAATGATGCAGGAATTGAGCTGAATATTAACATCTCCTCAAAATCAGAGGTCATTTGAATAAATAATGAAATAAAAGAAAATGTCAGTTTTGATGCAGACTTTGAAAAGTTGAGATTGTCAAATATCATTAATGATATAAAATTATATTATGAACTGACATAAGTTGTTACCATAGATAACATTTGTTTTCTGGCTTTTTATCTTTATTGTCTTTTGTTTAAAGTCAACAGGGCATCTTTAACGTCTGTATCAATCTTCCGCTTACTTGATTGCATGCACATTTTTAAGACTTTTTTAAAAGGATTTTTATAGTGTAATTATAAAAACTGAGCCAGCATGTGTATATTTATATTCAGGTAAATTCAAGAAGACTGAACAAGTGGCAAAGAAGATAAAAGGTGGAAGAATTGAAAAGTAAAGATTGACTTATAATGCTGATTTTAAACACTATTTTTATGTTACTTATACAATAAAATCTTGCAGGTAAAAATAAAGTAAAAACTTTGTTCACTTACTATAAATCATAAGAACAGAAAAACACATCAAAACTACTGAACATGTCCATTTCTGTAAAAATTGACATTTTTTTTTATTGGAAGATAATCTTCTGAAAGGAGATAAGATACAATTCTGAACCATATAGACAAATTCAAATAGAATAATTTTTTTAATGAAGTTACATGGTTACAGTTTATATTTCCTAAAGAAAATATTACTGTTTAGTGCCATGATCTGTTGGTAATAAATTTCAACTTAGTTAAACACTTTCTTATTGAATCAATTCGTATTTGCCGGCCAACACAATTTATTCATTTGTATTGTTTACTAATAAAAATGTAGTTATATTACTAAAGGTATTTATGACTTTCTCATATCATCCATTTATATACAGAATAAAATATGGATGTGATTATTCTAAATTATTTTAAAATCTATATATCTATTCTCAAATGCCTAAACATGCACTCTTTACATAAACGATAATCCTGGGTGGGTGGGGGCAAGCAAAATAAAGTTGTTTTTTTGTATCTCATCACACATAGGGCAATGATTTTGGTATTCATTTCGCAAACAATTTATAATAGGCTAATCATTCTTTGTAACAATAATAATAATCTTTTTTTTATGAAAGTGATAACCTCATGCCCAAGTTAGACTGCTTTCCATGGCTAAAGGACTCCAACTTTTACCCATTGTTTGGAGATAGTGAGAAGTGAATTATTGCTTTTCCAAGTGCAATCATTCATGTGAAATGAATTCAAATAATTTCTGCTGGAATTTGAACTTAGTTCCATTAACTCCATTCTCTGTGCCTTTTTATTATCCACATCATACAGTCTGGTACATAGCAATTTATAAAGTTCAAAAGGTTTTTGAATTACATGTGTGTTGTGACCAACTCTATTTAATATTGAAATATATACTATATCTCAGTATATTTCACAATACTCATGTTGTAGACATTTGCAATTTTTTTGTTTTGTTAAATTTGAATTAAATTTTTTCTTATCAGGAACTAATGTTTTAGATTTAATACTATCTTTGACTTTCCCTGACACCGAGAAAGTTGTTTATTCTTCACAATTACTATTGGTCAGTTTTTGAGCCTAGGTAAAAAACAAATCATAATTTCAGATGTTTATTTTCAAGGTGGTTAAAGATTGGCACAGCACGATCTTCCTCCCCCCAACATAAGATGAAATTAAGCGATATAAAGACATTTATTGGAGTCTGTGTGGTATATGAATATTGAAAAGAACATTACTAGAAAAAATTAATAACAATCATATCCTCGTACAATTGGTTTCCTTTATTGACTTCTTTAGCTACTGGTTTCTTTTGCTTTTTGACAGGAAGTCAAAATAAAAGCAAGTTAACCTGGAGACTATGGATCTGATCTTTAGACAGAATGTCTCCTTTGCAAAAAGTTTGGTTTGCTTTATTTTGTTTTATGACATATCAACCTCAGTGGGTAATTTAATTCCAACAAGATTATTAGGGTGGGTTCATATGAATAGAATATGTATTCTTTGTAAGAAATCAGTTTTTTAGATCAGATTTCATAATGTATTTTTGTAGAGAGGCCTTTTTTGTCGAGAGTCAAATGTTTTGCTGGTAATATTTTTTTTTTCAAAAATGTATTGCTGCTATTTTTACTACAAAAATCTATTTTTATGCTTTCATAGTTTTCTTTTTACCCTAGTTTAGGGGTTAACTACTTGTCCATAGCTGGGACGCTAACAGGTGCTTGAACTTGCTTACATGTTTTGTTAGTACAATTTCAGTGATTGGTCAATTTTTAACCAATCAAATATTTTAGTGCTAAATCAACTTTTGCCGCGGTTTCACTGGGAGCCTACCAGTATCTTTAAAAGAAGCAATTTTTCCACAAGCCACCAGTAAATTTTGCCTGTCAACATAAACCTATGACTTTACTCACAACATTTCAAATGCACACACACAGATTTTTGTAATACATATATACATATCTCTCCGTGACTCAGCCAAGTTCATTCAACCAGGACTCTGTTGATTTCTCTAACACAACACGCTTTCTGATCAATTGTATTCTTGTGTTATCTATTCTAACAGACAGCAGACTCTATTTAACATAGATTCCTGAACATTCTCTCGAGAGATAACCTCTTTCGAACATTCAATCAAAAATCAGAACTACAGTAAAAGGGGAGCAACTTCTTTTCCCTAAATTTATACATTTCATTGCATGTTTGTTTTGTATGTTATATTTCAATATACACTTGTTGATCCACATTTGGAGTTTCGTTGTTTTTCTTGAATCATTAAATGTACAAAAGATATATGCTCTAAGAACACACATAGCAAACCAATAATAAAGAATAATGCACACACAAATATATGTATATGTATGGATATTTGTGTTTTGTATCTAATATGAATGTGTATGTGTGAGTGTGTTTGCTTATTAGAAAAGTGTATATTTGTGTTTACGTAATGTACATGACATTCCACTTAGAAAACAGAAAATGAAACATAAATACACTAACAATTCTATTTAAAAAGAAAACTTTTTCACCTCAGATAAGTGATTGTGTTGCGATTATTGATATTTTTGCTTACAATGAAAAATTAGAATCTCTGTTAAACAATATTAGTGTTTATGGTGAAATTGAAGAACATGAAATCAATAAGGAGTCACAAAAATTAAACTATTTAATCAAAAACTAATAAAAAATTAATATAAAACTTGGTTACAATTAATTGAATATCCTCTATAGATACTTAGACTCTATTACTTACCAAAAACATATAACCAACATTCCAATGTGGCTTATTGTCTCATGTAGGCAGCACCCCTAACAAATTAACAACACCCTCAGCATGAATTTTAATGCCTCTTTTTGGAACAATCAGCTGATTACATCTTGAAAATTTTTGCATCCTTATCAACAAATTGGAAATCATAAATATGAAAAATATGGTCATGGTAGACATAGATATTAAATCTTTATATACAAAATGTCAGGTGATAAATTTTTTAATTTTCTAATGAACTACCTCACAAAATCAGAACTAAGTCTCTACTGACCAAGAAAGTCAAAAATTTGATTTTTTACAAAAAAAAAAAACAATATTTTTTCACACCCAATAAGTTTTGCAAACAAAAAATTTTCCTTTCAGTAGAGTGTCGCTTTTTAGAATTCTTAGAATCTAACCAATTTCAAAATATTTTAACAAAAAAAAATGCTGAATACTTTTGCTGATGACTATAACTGCACAATACTAAATTACTAGACCTTATAAATAAACCAAACAAAATCAGACCTATTGAATTCATATGTGAAAAAAAAAACCCTGTAAAAGGATGAAATGAATTTCTCAGTCATTCACTCACTCACAGCCATCTTGGGTCAAGTGGGTTTACTACTAGCATTTACTGCCCCTCCCCACATTAGTGGGATGTGGCACAAGACTGGTTTAAAATGAGAAACCCAAGAATGTGCACATTGACCAAAGCCAAGAATTCCACCAAGCTCTCCCCCTTGGTGCAATATGTGAGGTGCTGCTGGGGTGTTGTAATCCCCAGGACCAGTAATCCCACAAAGTTTTTTTTGTGTTCTCTCCAAAGACAGAAACATAATTGAGAGATAAAAATGTAGTTACCAACTGAAAAAAGTGGGATACTACTAACTCATTGCAGTTATTCTTCTGGTGACTAATTTTTCGAGTATTCAAAATGCTTATATCGTCCTGGTCTTGACTTGTCTCTAGATGTACTGTCTATGTCATTCTCTGATGTAATGCAACTCATGATAAGGCAAAGATTTTTCAGGTACTGCAGTATTCTGTCAACCAAAATTGTTTGTGGACTGCTGATGCCAGTTACATGGACCCCCCCCTTGTATTCTGATATCGAGGTGCATTGATTGTGAAAGGTTTTTCACCCACACACAGTCACCCATTTTGTACAGCATGTGCTCTTTCTGATGTTTTGGCAGAAGTGTTGCATCAATTCCTTTTACTTTGAGTTGTTAGTGATGGATCATGTTAGCAGGTGAGGTGTTGTCTTTTTGTTGTAGAGTAGAAAAGGCACCCTTGGTAACATAAATGAACAAGGCAAGATGCCTTAAATAAAAATCTCTAAAGTGTGTCAAAGTCAGTCCATTGTAGTCAGTCAAGGAGAATTTCTAGTAACATCACAGTGAGTAGCCTAAGTGAGACATATTATAATCACTAGGAGTGAGTTATATCACTTTTCATGTAATAATATCCCAGTAGACTACCTCCATAATTGAGCATTGCTCTCTGGTGGCAATTCTTTTAATACTCCAATGGCATCTCTCAATTATACCATTACCTGTAGAGACATAATATACATATCAGAAACAGATTTGGGCACCCCTTCCCCCAACTTCTCTAAAACTTTTTGACAGGCTGGCTATGAAACAGTCTCATTACCTGTGAGGAGTTTTACTAATGAGTTTTGATCATAAAATTGGGCCTCTAAATGGTAGATGACACTTGTTGAATTCTGTTGATGTGAGGGTTACTAAATTGTGAGATGGCAATATCTTCACATATAATGGTGTGAGCAGACCTTGATGATGGTCATGGACTGCAAAAATGTGAAACCAGGTGTTCCACCAGATCATTTGACAGGAAACCTATATACCAATAACATGGTTTGTCTCCTTCCCATTTATTTGGTTCTTATGTGTTCATTGGAGATAATGTCTTTTGATAGCATCTCTTTGCATTTGTATTCAGTAGGTAGAAGTATGTCGCATATGAAAAAGCCAGTCCCTTTAATGATTTGCTGGCACTTGACTCCAAAGGCTGCCAGTGATTTAATTACTATGTTTTTCATGGTACAACAAATCTTGTCATTGTTATTGACCATGAAGATGGACATGTTTCCTTTCTCAATGTTCTTCAGTTCGAGGATGTCTATTACAAGACAAATAATTAAGATGTGTGAAACTCTTAGACCTTTCTGCAAACTCTGCTAAATTGACTCAACATTTCTGTGTAGATATGTCTATGTCTATCGTGTCTGGTCTATTTCAGTATTATTTGTTCTTTTGCCCAAGGGATCTTTTTGGTATTTGAACCAAAAGGATCTTGATTGGCTGAGAATTGGCCATTTTGTATTTGATTTTCATTTTTTTCATCTTAAAAAATAAGGAGGGTAAAGACAAATGGACTAAGAATGGAATCAAAAACTTAAACAGAAAAACAAAGCCAGTACATTAAAGAAAAAATGATTTAGTATTCCATGACAAGAATATTTTACTTATAAAAGAAAATTGTAAAAGAAGAAACAGAACATAAAGGAACAAGTCAATAACGTTTTTTGCAAGAAAAAAAACAATGCATTCTTCTTTCTTTCATGTGCTGTTTTCCTTCAGGACGTAGGCGATCATAGCCCTCCACCTCCTCTTGTCCTTGTAGCTCTTAAGAAGTTTGTTTTGTTATTTCTCCCAGACCCTGTTCTGCCATCCACTTGCTCAAGCCCATTAAGTATGTCATGTGTTGCTTTCCCCTGTCCCTCTTTCCCTCCTGTGAGTATCAGATTTTCCAAACTCTCCTTCCTCATTATGTGTTCCAGAAATTTCAGCTGCCTCTTCCTGATGTTAAGTATAAGTTTCCTCTTTGTTTAAGTTCTCTCCAAAACCTCGTTGCTCACATGTTTGGCCCATGGTATCCTTATGATCCTTCTGTAGAACTACATTTCTGTTGCTTTGAGTCTCTTTTTCATTTTTGAGGAGATTGTCCTGCATTTGATACAATACAGGAGGACAGATATGTAATAGTTCAGTACTCTTTTCTTTGTTTCCAATGAAACTTTCCTGTCTTGTAATACTCTGCTTAGCTTTTGAAATGCATCTTTGGTCATCCCAATATGTCTTCAGATCTCAGTGTCACACATTTTGTGATCTGTTAGAACACTTCCGAAATATTTAAATTTCTGTACCAGTTTGATTTTAGCATCCCTGATCTGTAAATTGCATTTTGAGCTCATCTTTTTGCCGATGACCATGCATTCTTTTAGTTTATGCTTAGTCCTTTCTTCTTGCTCTCCTTTGCTACCTTCTGTAGGAGGTTTTGTAGTTTCCTTTTCATGTCTGTTATCAGCACTGTTTCATCTTTATATCTTATGTTGTTAAGATTGTGGCCACCAATGATGAATCCTGGTAGGATTTCCAGTTCTCTCAGAATTGCCTCACTGTATAGGTTGAATAAATTCAGGGAGAAGACACCATCCTTGCCTTACAGCCCTTTCTATTTTTGTATATCTGCTGAACTCATTTTTTATCCATATGCAAGCAGTTTGCTGCCAGTAGAGATTTTTGATTATTCTAATATCTTTCCCAAATATGCCAAGGTTGCTAAGCAGCTCTAGCAGATCTTTGTGGCATACTTTGTTGAGGGCCTTTTTTAGTCTATAAAACATCAGGTTCTCCTGAATTTGTATTGCTCTTTCCAATAACATTCTGGGCATGAATATCGCGCTCCTTGTTCTGGTGTCTTTAATGAACTTGCACTGTTCTTGTCCTGTCAGAATTCGGATGATGAGTTTTGTTATGTGGCTCATCAGGCTGATTGTTTGGTGGAGTTCGTAAACATCTGCACCTGGTTTCTTAGGCAGTGCTTTGAAAACAGATCTGCTTACATCTTCTGGTATATCACCATTGTTATAGATTTTATTTATTATTTCTGTAATCTTGTCTATGCTGAAATCATTTAAGGCTGCCAGCATCTCTATTACAATCCTGTCTGGACCTCCTGTTTTGTTTCTGTTCAATTTGGCCAGTGTAACTTCCATTTTGATTTCTAGTATTTCCAGCCCCATTGGTTTTTCTGTGTATTGCCGGTTGTTCTCTTTCATTGTGGTAGAGTTCGCCAATATATTCATTCCAGCACTGAAAATATTTTTTTCTCTAATATGATCATTCTGTTCTTGGATTTTATGCAGCCTGTTGATGAGCATATCGTCTGTCTTGTTAGGTCTCTTATCTTTTTTATGCATATCTCCCTTATCTGTGATATACATTCTCTCTTTCTGCACATTTTATGTTGAGCCAGTCTTCTTTATCCTGCCTGCATTTATTCATTATTCCATTGTGTCGTTTACTGATGCCATTAAATCTTCTCTTAATATGTCCCATTTCAAGTTTCCATTTTGTCCCTTGTATTTTCCTTTCACACTGTCTATACATTTTTCTTACAGGTTTGGGTTGTTCAGGAGTCTGGTGTATTGCAGCTGGGGTGCTGTCTTAGGCTTCTTCAGTTTCCATAGTTTCACTCTTAGTTTACATATAACAGGGAGGTGATAATTTCTGCAGTCGGCACTTGGATAGGTTTTGCAGTAAACAACTGCATTCCTGAATCTTTTGTTGATGGTTATTTAGTCAATTTGGTTTTTATTTTCTCCTCCTGAGCTTCTCTATGTCTATAATTGTCTTGGATGTTCTTGGATTGATGAAAATAATAAACAACAAATTAGAAATATTAAAAATAAGAAACTAAAACAAAAGAAAGAAAGGAGATAAAAAAGGTTTTTCCAAATTTACTTTGAGCTCCTTGATAAAATTCAAAGAAGAATCAGCAATATTATTGGTCCTGATCTGACAGCTCGGCTTCAGTCACTTTCTCACCATTGTAAGTTTGCCTCTCTGTGCCTTTTCTATAAATACTTTCATGGTAATTGTTCAGAAGATTTCTTCATTATTGTTCCTAGGTTTTTTTAATTTAAGCACAATACTAGACTGGCATCAAGATCTAAAACATTTACAGTTGAGCTGGCTGGATGTAACTGTAAATTCTATGTTAACAGTTTCTTTTCTTTCACTTCTTGCTTGTGAAAGTCCCTTCTGGCTTCATGCTTTCCAGTCAACTTTAATCTGCAAAAATTTAAATGCATTGTCAATCGCTATCTACTGTCCTCCTGATTACTCTTTGATCTTCTTGCTCATTATTAATGTTTCTCTACTTAATTCTTCTACACCCAGTAACACCTTGTGCCTTAGTGGCTTTTCTGCCTTCCATGTGGTGAAATAGATAAAACAAAATGGTCAAATATTTACTATTCTATTGGATTCTCATCCAACTTTACTTATATGTATATTGCTGTATGTATTTATGCATGTATAAATATTGAAATATATGCATTATATGAGATTATATATTGTATGTTATGAATATTTAATAATTGCACCATGAAGCTATAATCAGAAAATTAGTTCCTTTTAATAAATAACCAGGCCTACAGTCATCCATACTCCATTTTTAATTACCAGATCATAAAAGTGATAAAATAAAGAAATCATATAGAATGACAGGAAGTATAAAAATTACTTCCCAAATGATTGTACATTTGAATTCCAATTCTCTGTAATGGTTAGATGTAAAGAAATAAAAAAAGAATCCAAATAAAAATTATGACCAAAAATGATATTAAGACAAACAAAACTAGAGTAATTTCCTTCTTTTTTTAATTTTTATCCTGTAAAATCAGATAAGACATAATCAAAAACATTTGGTTTTATCTATTGAGATGAAAGGTTTTATATATAAAAAAAAAGGATAATATTCTGAAATTTTAAAAAACCTTTATCAAGGGAATTTATTACTTTCCAGGTTTTGACCTAAAGAGAATAATAGATTTTATTCATATTATCAGAACAATATTTGTATTTTTTCTGCTTTTTTTAAAAAAAATAACTATAAGGGTTTATTGAAAAGTTCTTGAAATGTCCAAAAAGGGATTAAAAAAATAATATTTGGTCAGATACTGGAAATAAGTTGATCCAAGAACATTTCAGTATTTGTCATTAGAAAGGAGTTTGCAGCAACATTTAAATTACAAAGCCATGAAGAGCAAAATTTTTAATTTAATAAATGAAACAATTTCTTTTGTTTTGTTTTATTCATGAAGATAGGTTTCAAATAATACTGATCTAGTCTTTTGTTTAATAGTAAACTATTTTCTTCATTTGATATTAGGGAAATTCAAACATAATATTGATTTTATATATATATATATATATAGTTTACTGAAAGTTAAATTTGTTGTATTTAATGGGATGTATACTCACATATTCCAACAGTGATTCTTATAAATATATGTTATTATAAAGTCTGTAAAACCTTTTATTGGCAAATTATAATTTTTACTATTTTAGTCCTCTTATTCCATCTTTTTATCTTTTGGTATATAAAAAAGTAAAAGATATTCTATCTAACATATCATGTCTTTCTTTATGTCTATTCTTCTGTGTTTCTCCATTATTAGCTGACATTTTTCCTACTATACCCAAAAACATAAAATTAATTCTTCTCTCTCTCACTCACACACACCCTAACCAAAGGTGTTTTGAGAAGACCAACCTGAGAACTTTTCTGCATCCACTCATATAAACTTGCACATTTAAAATATTTATAAAATAGTTAAACCCATTAAAAACTTACTTAGCTAATAGAAAGCTATTTTTTGTCTGAATTTTTGAGAAGAGCTACAATGATTGTTTTGGACCAATTTCTTCATTTAACATGTTTCTGTTGCCATACCTTCTGGCTTTCTTCAGGTATCTTTGACATTTGATAACCTTCCAGGAACAGTATAACAGAACCCTTTATTGCATGGTTCTTATCATTTGCACCTGCTGTCCTTCCAAGGTAATTTCAATCAGTTGTTCCTTTTGATCCCACATTACTTCTGCAGTGAGCCAGTGTATAGTTGTGCACTATCTGACCTCAAAATTGAACTCTTGACTTTCAGGAACATTGATTTGTTCTATTAGGTAATACCCAAACCTGATTTTCAACCATTTATACGAGTTCTGATCAAAAACTATCAGGACTGTTAATTTGGTAATGGAGCAAAAGTATGCAGAATGAAGCAGCTTGGCACAGATAGTGTGCATGAGCATTCTTGCTCATTTCAGTAGTGTTTGGAAGGAAAATGTTGTAGAATGTGGTTGTCTGACCACACCACAGAGATTCCATCAGTGACCATGGCTTATGCAACTGTTTTTGGCAAAGCACAACATTTCCCAAGTTCAACAACCACCATATTCCCCAGATTTCATCCCTTGTAACTTTTTTCTCTTCAAAGATCAAATCCCACTTGAAAGGAACAAAATTTCAAGATGTCAATGCAATCCAAGAGAATGTGAGGTGGCAGCTGCTCACTATCCAAAAACAAAAAGAGTTCCAGGAATGCTTCCATCAATGGAAATGATGCTGGATAAAGTGTGTGGCTTCAGAAGGGGACTACTTTGAAGGAGATTAAATGCAAAATTGATATGTGCTGTAGTTTTATTTTTTTTAGCACCAGTTCTGATACTTTTTTTATCAGTCTTCATATGTTATCAAGAAATGGAATGTATATTTCCAATAACTTTAGTCAAAACTAAAATCACATCTAAGGTTCTTAGCAGTGAGAGATGATCCGTACGAAGGAGACTTTCCAAGGGAATCTTAGAATCAGCAGTCAAGTCACAAAGAAACCAGAGTAACATAAGATTTTTATATCTGAGGTCTGTAAAAAATCAGTTTATCAAGTAGTTCAACTTTATTGCAGAAACCTAATCAGAATGAAACACTTGCAGGAAGAAACCATATCTAAGAATTATGAATGTAACATTTTACATTTGAGCCAGAGAGGAAGTTAAATTAATGGACTCTTGAAGAACATTGAAGAATAAATCAGTTGAAATATCAATGTACATATTGGGCTAAAAAATATAATCAGTGGGCCTATCTTAATTATGAACCTCATATAGGAGCTTCTCATTAGAAAAGTGGCAAATATTAGGTTTAAAGTGTAGGAAATTCAGTCATCCTGGTGTTTTTATATATAAAAATCTAAACATCTGAATTCCAAACAATAATAAAATAAAAATAAAGAAAACATAGGTTTGCTTGTTAAACAAATTATTTGCATTTACAAACATATCTACATAAATTCAAAAGAGTTAACAATTATTAAAAATAGTTTTTAGTTGAGTTAAAATATTTGAGTAGTTGGTTCACAGAAAAATCTGTTTAGAAAAAAAAACTTTTAAATAGTTCATCCAGAGAAAAAAAAATCTGTGGTTGAGAAAAATTTTATCATTAGCCAAGATTCACTGAGCATCTTTGTTGTTGGAGATGATTCATTTGAAGTCACTGACTGGCCATCCATGCTACTGCTGCTGTTGTAGCTGATTCGTTTGAAGTCACTGACCTGTTTCTTTCAGCATGTGCAAGTGGCAGGGTGGGGGAGAGAGAAAAAAATCTATGTCACAATGTCTTCTCTTCATCTTGGAGACAGCTTCCTATTTGCTCTCTGAAAGTGAAAATCTGTGAGTTTTTATAATAAATCTTTCTTTACAGTAGGGTTGAGTAAAATAGGGTTTTAGTCTTGGTAAAATATTTCATATAGTGATGCTAATTTCTAACCAATAGACGCTTTGGTTTAATTGGGGAAACTTTTTGGCATGTTTGTCATATTGTCTGTTATTGGGTAGAAAATAGTTTGGGCATGTTTTAATATGGTATGTATGAGGGTATGTAATTATGTTGGAAATAGGGTTTATTTCTTCTAAAAGTACCAAAATTCTACTCTGGGACATGACTTAATAGGTAAAAGTGTTAATAAAGTACTTTGGAAGTCCTGAGTTCAATCTCTGTGTTGGGTTGTGCAGGAATACATACTGGTTCAGTGGAAAGGAAAAGTATTATAATATCCTTTTGTTATAACACACACTCGTACTTGGTATAACATAATTCATTAAAGTATTCTCTATATATAATGCTTAGGCTATTGCCGTAATGCCTGTCTACTTAATATGAAAACTGACTCCAATACAATTGCTAATGACCTCATACCATTGAAGTCTTTATAGTATTGGATGAGTTCAAAAGGTCACTGCTGATATACTCTTTACTCCACAACATCCCCCCTTTTGAGATTACTACTTTATTAAATAAATATATTTTTAAAATTTTTATTTCATATTAGTATCTCCCTCTCCTCTTTCTGGAGAGTTCGCCAATGTACTTTACTTTGTAGCGTTTCTGTCTTGGATCCACTTCTCATTCTTCTGTATGTTTTCTTTCCTTGAACTTGTCCTTGTTGGTTCCACGATTTGTTTTGGTACTGGCACATCAAAAATGTTGTATAACATTCAAATCAGTTCTTCAAGTCTTTCATCAGTAAATCTTTTCTTCAGCTGATTTTGGTGCCTTTTATACCGGATTCTTTTTCCTTTCACCATGTAGACCAATTTTTCAATTCTATCTGTTATTATACTGTCTTCCCATGTTGCCTTTTCATCCTTGTATGCTCTAAAGAATACTTTATTGCTGACCTTAAAAGATTTGGTGTGGCTTTTATTAACTGTTTGTGATTTTCAACTTGGCAATAGTTTGTCAAACACTGATTTTACCCTGTCAAACACTAATTCTGCTGGTGACATGACCGATGGGGTGTTGAGGTTAGGTGTTAATTGGTACACTCTCAAAAAATTTTGAAGTGCTTCCTCATTTAATTTGTCCAGAACTGCCTTTTTTGAATGCTCTTTTGAACATTCCCACAAACTGTTCTGCTTGTTCATTAGACCTTGGGTGATACAGTGGGGTTATAATATGTTCTATAGAGAACAACTTGCAAAAGTTTTCAAATTCTTTTCCAGTGATTTGTGTTCCATTATTTGATACTATGGTATCTGGTATGCCATATCTCGCAAACAGTTCATGCAAGAAATTCAATGTCACTGAGGATGTAGGATTTATGCACTTGTAAATTTCTGGCCATTTCATAAAACTATCAACTACCACTAGATAATATGCTCTATTCATAGAACCTGCAAAATCTATATGCAGTCTTGATCACAGAGTGTCTGTCTTTGGCCAAGCTTCTATCTTTGTGATAGCTAGTTTTGCTGATGGAGCACAACCTCTACATACTTTTACTGTTTTTTCAATATCTTGGTCCATTCTGGTCCAATATACAAAACTTCTCATGAGAGTTCATTCCTGAAATGCCAGGATGTCCAGAATGAAAATCCTTTAATATTTGTTTCTGTAACACACTTGGTATTATAATTCATTGTCTGTACATTACAACATCATTGCATATCAAATACACATTCAATTCTTGATTCCGTTCTTTTTCGTTTCTTTTAATGGCTTCTATATTTTAGCAATAAAGATATCTTTTTCCAGTTTTTCTTTTATTTCATTCAGCGAAACTGTTAATTCCCATACTACATTGCACAGAATGTTTTTAATTTCCATTTTGCTTTTTATCACTGCTTTGACCGTGTCTGCCAATAGTTCTGCATCTTTAGGTATTAACCTAGATAATCCATTCGCAAATTCTAAATTTTTAGGTGGTTGGTAGTCCCTTGTAAAATTATAGTTTAACAGGATGGTACCTCAACACTATAAACTATTAGCTGTATGGGTAGAGATATGTTTCTTCTAACCACATATATTGCTAATATGGGTTATAGTCTATTTGCACTGTCTAATTTCTTCCAAGAATAAAATTAATGGAATTTTTTCATAGTCAATATGATTGCTACAGCTTCTTTCTCTACCAGGTTGTAATTTTTCTCTGCTAGTAGAAGTGAGCATGAAGCATGAGTAAAAGTTTTCATTTTACCACCATCATGTTTGTGTAAAATCACTGCTCCAACACCGTAATCAACTAGCATCTAATGCTACTACAATTTTGTTTTTTAGCTAATAATAAAAATCAAATGTAAGACATTTTTTTATCTCGTCAAATGCTTTTTGACATTTATGATCCCAATTCCACTTTACCCCTTTTTTCAGTAGATTGTTAAGTGGAGCTGTCAAATTATGTAAATTATGTACATAAATTCAATAATAATTAGCCAATCCTAAAAAAAGCTTGTAACATAGTTACATTTGTTGGTGTAGGTGTCATATTTCTAATTGCATTTTCCCTTGACAGATCTGGTTTCCTACCATTTTTATCAATAATTTGTCCCAGGTATTTTATTTTTGGCAAAAACAATTCTTATTTTTCTTCACTAAGCTTGAATCTGTATTCTCTTAATTTTTGCATAATTGTTTTGACATTCCCAAAATGGTCTTCTTTCAGCACACACTCTTGATGAAAATATTATCCTGATATACCACTGCAAAATCACAATCAGCCTGCATGGTATCCATGGCTTGTGGAAAATTAGCTGCTGCAAAATAGATTTAGGGTGCCATCACAGCTTTCATTCCCAAAGTCAATTAAACTTATATAATGCTCTGTGTATATTTATGGTTATTAATTCAGAACATTGATTTTTAATCTGAATTTGTAAATAAGCTTCAGAGAGATCCATCTTTGAAAATATTTTTCTACCATTCAACTTCAAAATAATTTCTTCTGGACTTGGTAATGGGTATTTTGAAACAACTATTTAATCCAATTGAGATATCCGCAGAAACATGAATTTTGTCATTTTTTTCTTAACATAAATCATTGGTGTAGCCCATTTCAAATGGCTTATTTTTTGCAATACACCAATTCTTTCTAGTCTGTCAAATTCTTCATTTACTGGTTCTAATGCTGCAAATGGTACATTCCATTTCAGTTTAAATACTGGCATTGAACCTTTTTTTACATGAAAATTTGCCTTGAATTTTGAACAGTGACCCAGTTCATTAGACAGAATATCAGGAAACATTTTTTAATTCTTCCTTCAGTTTTTTGCTTTGACTTTTTCAATTTTTTGCTTGTCCACTTACATTTTTACAATAAGCATTTATCAGCAAATCTAACAGTTTGAGAAGTTCCATCCAGTCTGTACCTAATAGATTTGTCGCATTTCTTAGAACATAAGCTTTTGTTTTTACCTGCTTATTTAGAAAATAAACATCACATGTCATTTCTCCCCACAAAAATAATTTCTTGCCAGAAATTGAAGTTGCGACTTTGTAAGTCCTTTTTAATAAAGGTTTTCCAATTTCTTTCCATGTGGTTTCATTTACTATTGAAATGTCACTACCAGTATCTAGTAATATTTTTACTTCAAAATTACTGATTTGCATGTTAACAAATTCTTTTGTTTAGTGTGCCCATTTTTTTCCATCACAATATTGAGTGTTAATATCTTCATGCAAAACTTTTTTAATGGCTTAGTTCTCCAGTGTGGTTTGATATGTCCTTTTTTATCACAGTTATAGCATTCTGCATTTTTCCATGGACACTTTTTCCCAAGATGTAATTTTCCATATATGAAACAAGGTATTATATTCTTTTTTGTGCATTTTTCTTAGCTTTTACCCATGCACATTCTGTATTCTGAATTTTTTCAGATTCATGCCTCAGACTTAGTTTTGAAGTCATTGAAAAACAATGCTATCATTTTCAGAGCAACAATTTGACTTTTGCTTCATATATTTACTCTTTTTTAAAATTCTTGTGTGTATGTATGTATGTATGTATGTATGTATGTATGCATGCATGTATGTATGTATATATGTATATATATATATATATATATATATATATATATATAAAAGAACTGAAATTAATAATATAAAATTATTTTACAATAAACTTAAAAATTAGACCGTCATTACTTAACAAGCTTGAATTACAATAATGTATCAATATTGGTATTTTTTTGTTATCATTTATGTAAACCAATTAATTTTAATGTTCCAAGTGAAATAACTCTTTAATAAAATAGGCAACTCCTGATTCCTGAATCATATCTATGACTGTATTTTGGAAGCATTCCCATACAAAATAGTTGTGGATGATTTGGACTGTTGAACAAACACAGTTTCCTGCAGTATTGCCCAGCAGGCTATAATGTAATGACCTTAGGTTTTTTTTTTTAATAACACACAGGAATTCTCTAATTCTTAATGGTCTTTAAAATTATCCAGCATCTCTCGTAAAATTAATTTCACTTTCCAAAACCAATTGGAGTTGATTCAGTTATTTCATTCAGTTAATATCATATGCAAACATTTTCACAAATATAATTAACTTTGATCAAATTAAGTGATCCATTAATATTATTAGCTGTTAATTCTTAATGAAAAACATAACCTCTCAATGGCTTTTCCTCTAAGGCTGTGTTTTTTTGTTTAGTTTATTTTTTTAATTCCTCTTCACCATTCATTCATGATGCAGTTAATATTTCTAGTTTTATCTTTGACAAAAAATGTTGAAGTTTGTCACTGGATCATGTGCATGCACACCACGTCTGTGAAAGACTTTGGTGCTTAAAAATCACAACCTTTGTTTTTTCCGACTTGTTTTCAAAGCTAATTCATTTCTACTTTTGAGACAAAATATGTTTTATTATACATTTTTATTTCTCCAAATGATAAGGATATTGAAATGATACCATATATATTATATATATTGTTCCTTTCAGGTAGGCATGCTGTAATACATTTATTTGATTCCTGATAAGATGCTCAATGTCATAATATTGTTCTATGAAAACAGTCAAACTTCAGTTAAGTCAGATCTTTAGTTCAGTGGAACTTTTTCCTGTTAAAAATGGCCGATTTTATTTGCTATTTGTTTTCTCTGATATTGGAGTGATTCAGTGATTAGAGTAATGGTATTTTGTTTGAATACAGAATAACTGGTTGGCTTTTTAATCATCAAAGATTTAAGGAGACTTTTACTAGGACATAAATGTTTTAGACTTCTTGTTTGCAGATGATGCAGCTCTGGCAACTAACTTTTTCCAGGAAGCACAAGATGTTCTAAACAGATCATCTTCATCAGCAAAATCATTTGGTCTAACAATAAATGTTAAATAAATCCACCAGCCTTTAAAGTATGCAAAATCTTGCATACATGGAAAGCAAAATCAACTCTAGCATTATAGATTATGAAATAGTAAGTAGGATTGCTTAGGTTAGTGATGCTTTTAGAAAGCCATGAGTAAGGGTTTGGAATAAGAGAGGACTGTGTTAGAAAACCAAAACTTCAGTTTACCATGCAGTTATCATCCTGTTGTTGCTGCAGTGGTTTGAAACAAAGCACAACATACAGCTACATACTTTCTGTAAGAGATGTCTTAGAAATATCTGTGGTTTCACATAGTCTCAAATGAACAGTTATTTAATAAAAGTAATATACAAACACAGAGGCCTTCTTGATACAGTCTCAATTTGGATCAGTTGACCATGTTAGAAGGAACGATGAAAGATTGCCAAAAATGTTCATGTAGGCCAACTTCCAGCAGAGACACATATTGTAGAAGGATCTCTTTTGAAAGACAAAGATAAACTGAAAGATAATATCAAACATATTGGAATGCAACCATCATCACAGTTTGATGAGTATGATGCTGACCGTAGTATATAGAGAGAAAGATGCTAAAGTGGCATTCGGAAACCACATCCACGCATGGATTGAGCACTTAAGTAATCTAAGGCAAATTTTGAAAAATACTCTGTTCAATATTGTGTGTATGAAAGATGAAGTGTGGTTTGCAAAATCAGAGCAAGTTTCTTTCACATAGAATACCTAAATGCTAAAGTGTGGAGTAAAGCAAGGAGTAAAATTTAAGCCCTCATGCATAAAAAATGACAGGAAATCCCCTAATATATATATATATATATATATATATATATATATATATATAATTGATCTACTGATGTATCACTGAAATAATTGAAGTGTTAGCCTGTTCAAGTAATTCTGTTCAAGACTAAGAAAAGATACCAAAATAAATCTTAGAAAAACAGCAGCCTCCTTTTAATTTATACACCAGCATATAGAATATCAACCAAAAGTAGTACAGTGTAACCCGGATATAAGAGCAACTCGGATATAAGAGAGATTTTCTCTGGTTCCAAATTAGAGCCTGTGTTAATGTATATATAATAGACCAAACTCGGATATAAGAGAAACCCGGATATAAGAGATTTCTTCTCCAGCCCCGACAACTCTCTTATATCCGGGTTACACTGTACACACTTTTAACAGTTATTAAGTTGTTGCTTAAAAATAAAGGATTAATCTTATTCTGAATTTTAAATTTTTAATCACTAGAATTTGATCAAAAGCAAAACATATAAGAAAATTGATAGAAATTTAATGAAAAAAGTCATAAAATGAAAGTGACACTTTGTATGCTGCTCAGTTGATAATGATGAATGCAAAGAACAAGACTTCCAGTGCAGTGTTCATATTTTAAATTTTATATTTTTGTTGTTACTTTCTGCTTAAATTGCAAGCCAGTATCAAATATTAGTTTATAAATCTTAATTGTAAACTATTCTAAAGAATAATTATGGTCAGTTTGTTTCCAGCTCTGTTGTATTACGCATATTTCTTGTGGCCAAAGAATATATTATATTGTGTTTTATGAGCCACTTGGTTTAGTTTAGAGTGAATCAATTCATTATGTACAAATCATAAAATCATAGATAGAAAAAGAAAAGAGCTGTGTCATACATTTACATCAATCTATTGCAAAAGTATTAAATCTTTTTTTTTCTCTAAATAGAATCAGGCAGGCAATTACGAATTGAGATACCCTGAGGAAAAGGAGTGCAGCAGCTTGAATTTCCATTCCAAAAATGACAAGTGATGCAAGCGTCAGAAAGCATAGAAATAATTCTTTAATTCCTAAGTAAATATTGCACATAGATTGTCTAACAGGAGGCAGCTTTTTAGTTATTCCTACATATTAATATTTCTAATCTTCCCAAATCTTTTAAGAGTTCTGCAGAAATTTCAAAATTCAATTTGCCCAAAATCTAATTGTCATACATAAATGTAAATGATTTACAGCTAATCCACATTTTTTTATGATAAATGTTTAGTGTTTTAAACTTTCTCTTGAGACATTTCCAAACTTAGCAATAAAATTAATATTTAAAAGTACCAGAAAACTGAAACAGATTCTTTATCTTGAATCGGGTCAAACTGATATTGCAAATAAATAATTTTAAACATTTCCTTCACTACAATATTTCTTTAGTTATTGAAATGCCATTAACTCATAAAATATGAAAATCTTATTTAGAAATTTTGGATTGCATCTTAAAATTTATATTTGTGCTTTGAAAATGATAAAATACCATCCTGAAAGAAATGAGTGGGAACCAAAACTAAATGATTAATTCATTTAATGTTTCTCCATTCATCTGTCATTTCTACCCAAGTTATTTGGAAATGCCCATGATAAAAAAAAGCTTTCAGGATTAAAATAAATCATTGTATTTTTTATTAGATGGATTTTAGAAGTTGCTCATAAAGAAGTGGTGAAATAAATAAAAAGATTTTTTTGTATTTATTTTTGGGTTGCTTTCAAGAATTAAAGCACCATTTATGCTACTTTTGATAATGGTAATATTAGCTGTTTCCTTATAAGGAAACATTTATCATTGATTGACCGAGTAGCCAGTGCCATTGTTGGTTGAAATTTATAAAATCTTTCTATTAAAATAATTTTTCAGTAAAATGGGTTTCTTAAGTCCAGTAGTTGCTATTGCTTTTTCCAGTATTGATCGGGGTTTCCTTTCTAACCTTTTATTTGAATTAGTGTGAAATGGCAACATCTTCATTCTGTTATTAATTTCCCTTCGAGTTAAATGTGCTATCCATTTTAGTTGCTGCTGCTGTGTGTAGTCCTCAAGTGATGTGGTTTCTGTTATTTCATACAGGTCTTTGTGATTCTGCAGCGCCAAACCCTAAGGTTCGAAGAAGAATGATCTTCAACAAGACTGACAAGCTTCACTCGCTCCAAGCCATTTTAACTATTGATCTGAGAAAGTGACTGTATACAGCTGATAGTTTAGATGTTCCTGAATGGGTTTGATACCATGCATGGCATCCATATGAAAGCCTCGATCTGATGAGGCTATTTAAGAACATGTTGTAGAGTTACTTTCCGCAGTGGAAACTGTATTTGGACTAAATTCAGTCCTAAATAGGTTCAACGTACAAAAACGTTAGGAACTTGTTATAGTAAGTATTACGCAGAGTAATCTAGTTGTGGTAGCTGACTACTTTCATATTCGACTCCCAGTCTACTCTCACTGACTCCTACTTATATTAGGTGGGAGAGTCTATTATCTATAGACTAGGTGTGTTTCACCATAACAGAACATGACTCGAGTTCTTAGGTTTATGTTTGGGTTTTGTATCAATTTACAGTGTTGGTGGAACTAACTCTAGTGCAGTCTATTTTTTTTTTAATTTCCTTTTTTCCTATACTAAATTTGCTATAACTGATCCAAGTGCCAAGTTACTTGAAATGTTTAGTATTTTTATAATAGATTTAGGGTGCTATCACAGCTTTCATTTAGATTCCAGATCATAATTTGTTTTGGAAAAGTTTATTTTGAATCTTATTTCTTGGAATACTTGGTAGTGATGTTGATTTTCTAATTTTAATATCTAATTACAAAAATTTACATTGAAAGAAATGAATCTACTACTAATAAAATATGTATTATCTTTGTAAAACTTATTCAGTATGTTAGAATTTTTCATGTTACAAGGGGACATAAAATTTTCACTGTGCTTTTTCTTTATTTCTGTATGTAATGCCTTCAATTTAAATAAAAACAGTTTTATATAAAGAGCTTTATGAATGATAGTGCTTGTGTAAAATTTATATTCTTCAAAATATGCCAAATTGTGCAAAATGTGTAACAGATTTGATCTACATGTCTGTCTGATTGTATCGACTGCATTGTTTGTTTTAAATTTTGTCCAAGCTAAGTTGACAGTTGGTATAATCCTTGAGCCAAAGAAAGTAATTTGACTATCAAGATCTTACTTGACAAGTCCAATCAATGGTTTTTATCCAATGTAGGTTAATTTATTAATTGCATTTCATAGAAACTGCTGTTTAATAGTTAAAAATCATAAGCTGATGTTTACAATATTTATGGTTCTGTTATCAATACCAAGAGACTGAGAGTTCATGCTTTAAAATTAACAAGAACAAAGAAAAATTGTTGTAGTATTGCAGTAATAGTAAAATTGTTTATTAGTCTAATTGATTGAAGTTAATCATTTAAGTGAATAACTATAGATTGTTGAAGGGAAATTGTGTTACTAAGCAAAACCTATAATCTACAATAGTGGATAACAAATATCTACGTATCAACTAAAAACAAATTTGTAAATAGGGTTCAACAGATACACAGATCTAGCAATCAAAGCATGAAAGCTAGCTCCCCATTTAATGTGGTGGGCAACCAATATGGATAAAATATTTGGGTTTAAAATAACTATGACCCAATAGCACCATAATTATTATTTTAGCAGTGTCCACTCCACAATGATGATGTGAGCATGAAAAACACTTTCTCTGCCTTGCAGCAGAATGTGCAACTCACACAAAGAATTTTTGTCTTTGTATGTTTGTACTTGCTGAGGAATCCTCATGAGTGGCCCAGGTTGCTGCGGGATGGATGTTTTTAATGAGTCACCATCTCTAGAATGGTTGCCAACCAAGGCTATAGGACACAATCTGTCCTGCTATTTAACCCATTGCTGGAGGGAGAAGAGATGGATTCATATTTTTCCCAAGTGTATTTGCACATAAGTGAATGTAATGAACTTGAATTTGAATTTAACTTTCCGATTTCTTATTCTTAGCCACAATTCTTTACACCACCTGCAACTCCAGAATAAAAAAATATAAGTATAGGTCAATAACTTGAATTGTACATTGAATACTGATACTAAGTTCTTGACTGTATCTGGTCAGTTCTTTTTCTTTTAATCGTCACTCAGAGTGACTTCTGTCACCATTCTTGTCAAGTAAGCTTTCAAGTGCTTCATCAATAAAACCTAACAAACTAATCATTTAAAAATTGTTTTCATTCAACATTCAACAGTATATTAATGAACAATCATTTTTGAGAGACCTGCAATTGATTGCTTGTCTAATTATTTCTAACTAATTACTGAGAAAAGATGTTTTTCACCTCAATGTGACAAATGTCTGTCTGTCACCTCACTGGGACGGCGAGTAGCAAGATTTCAAGATAGAAAAGTGCATTTCAATCTCTATTTCTCTTTTACTCTGTCTTCTCTTTTTTTATTAAGCCCTTTGTTTTGCCTTTTTTTTTTACTTTTTTTCTCTCTTGTCACATGATATATTTTGATTATGGGAATGATTTCACAATTTTCTAAACTTAGATTACGCTAAATTAATTATGTAAAGAGTAAATTTTGTCAATCACAAATTGAAACTTACAAAATTGTTTTAACTAAAAGAAATTACAAAAAATCAATATTACAAATCAGTTTGAGAAAAGAGACACTGTTTGATATCATTACAGAATAATTGAGAGTCTAGCCTTTGGAGTCGATTTATCAGCATTCAGGAGAACTCAGCCAGTATACAGACTTCATTAAAAATAAAAAAAATATTCTCTGAATCATTTCATCTGAGTTGGTTTGGTTGAAGACACAAAGTAAAACTTAACGTTTATTCATCTTTATCATTCACCTTACAAACTAGTACGTATTTGGACATTCCACATTGAAAAAACCTCAGCAATACCACTTCAGCTATGAATAATAGATATTAGCATTCAAGATTAGTCTGTGTTCAGAATGACATAACATTCTTATTCTATGCATGATTCCAAACATTACAATGTACTCTGTAGTTTTCAATAATGTTATAATATTCAACCATTTAAAAATTACAATACTCTCAACTGCTTAAACTTTTCAGCTTAAAGAAATGAAAAGAATACACTATATGCTAATCACTATTTTAATTTTACATATAGATTTCTCTGTGTGAGGAAACCTTTACTTGCCAGCCAATTAAATGTTTAAAAATCACGTGAATATCTATCATAGCATATGTTGCATAATTTAATATAGTTTGAGATAAGTTCAAGTCCTTTATTGTTGCTGGCCTAAAGATTATCATTAATTTTACTGATCCCTCTTTAGCACATTGGCTCCCAAGCCTCATTTCCCTTGTTGTCCCAGGGTTGTGACACTATATCTCAATTCATTTTGGTATGAGCGACTTTGTTGAACATTGTTTTGTATATGAGGCATATTTTGTATCATAGGTAGTATTTATTACCGATGAACTACTGGTGTCTCGTTCAGTACCTGAGGCCATTTTACAACCCACAGTCCCACACAACCCACACAAATGCATGCTACACCTCTGTATATGTAAACATTTAAAAAAATGCCCCCAAAATAACAACAGTAGAAATTCCAAAAGGAAAATGAAATATGACAAAAAATAAAAAATATTTATTTTTTTAATTTATTTTTTTTAAAAATGTGGTTCTGATGTACCACAATCTCATAAGCAGTCACTCATAGCACCCCACTCTCAATAATCCTCATAGAAAAGAAATTGGTAAACAACCCACTGAAGGATTGTATGGGCCTTACAGACATACCACCACAACCTTCCAGTGGGTCGTGTGGGAGCCAAAATGGTAAATAATTTTACATTGATAATCTAAAAACTCAATATATGCATTACTTATCATATAGAATAGTTTAATAGTATAAAGTACAGAAGAGATGAATGATGATTATATGTACATCCACATGTGTACAGTCCAAAATAAGATTAAATTGCAGCTGGTCAAAGAAATGCTCACAGATGTGGCTTAAGTTGTTCACTCAGTTGACTATACAAATGTGTTTGAAGCAATAAGAACATTAATAAAAACAAGAGTCAGCAAAGTTGCCATATTGTGTACTTATCTTTATGGAGCTGGTTCTTGGGTCATCTACCAGTATCATTTTTCACTTTATCAAATGATCTCAATAGTTTTTCCTGTAAATCATTGTCAGCATGTATCAAAGTGACTTCATCATAAACATTGAAGTCCTCAAAAGAGCCATCCCTATAAGCTTTTAAAAGGTATGCTTTTAAAAGCCACATATTCACTTGGCAGATCATGTATCAAAGATGGAAGACAATTATTTATCAAAGACACTTTTTTTTTTTTTGTGAAATGCTCTCTAGCTAGAATAACAGAGGTACTATGATAGAGATACAAGGACTTCTTCATTTTGTAAACAATCAACTATTGGATAAAAAGAGGTATTAGTAGTGAGAGGTGGTGACTTAAACTCTTCCATGCAACTTCCTATTTTGAAGTAAATCACGGCGCTAAAACAGAAGAGCCAACTGTTATAGACAAGCGTATGGTTGCAAGACAGAAATACGACAACAGCAGAAATAGATTTACATGATTTATTTCAATAGGAACATGTGGTTTTGGGACAGTTACCTTGTGATATAGTTCATAAGCCGGCTGCCAATCCGGGTTGATCTCTCATAGTAGTTCCCACTGGTTGGCGTGGCGTTCCTCCTGCTGACTGCTGCTAACTGGCCATGACAGATCTCTTTCCCGGCCTCCCGTTGACTGCTTTGTACTTCCCCGTGTGACCCTTTTTATGGCGTTTTTTATGGCTTAACAGGCTTGAAAAACGACGCGAGTCTAACTAGGAGGGAAGCATTTTTATTGGTCGAAAAATAGAAGCACTTTGAAATATTATTTTATTTTTCGACCGGAACTCATGCATCGGGCCTATGCGTAAACGATGATAATGGTCATTTTGTGACGGGGCCTTGTCCCGTTCACATCTGACTCTCGCTCTTGAGTATGTTAGTTTATTTGCCTGCAAATCAGCTGAGATATGTCTTATTTTATTTCATAACAAGGCTCCCCCAGATCTTGGTCTGATTTACAGTGAGCGTTATTCGTGTATATTTGGGTGATTAATTCATGATAAAGTCTCTGAAGCGTGTGGGAAGTGGTCCTCGTGTTCTTCGTATTGGCATTTGTTTTGGTATGGAGTTATTTGCTGAATTATGTGTCCCAGAAGGATGTGGAGGAGAATGATCCTGGTGACTGTTACATGGTGGAGGCAGAGGGATTTTATTAGATAGATGTGTTGGACATAGAGACAGTCATCGGATATGTGCACGGAGAATCCAGATTGTATCACTGTTATCGTTTTGCACCTGATGCATCATATTGTTCGTTTTTATAATGGTGTAATTTCCTATCCAGGGCAGATGAGAGGATTGGGCAACAGTTGAGTGTGGCCGGTGAAGTAAAACCTTGTCGCCTACTTGTATTGGGTCCTTGTATGTGAGATGATTTAAGTTAGTCTCAAGTTTGTGGTCAGCTTCGTCGTTGGCCAGGGTGACGTGGTGGTGAACCTGCTTTAGCAGGGCATTAATTTGCATTCCATATGCTCCAGGGTCATCACTTGTGATTTCTTTTCTGTGTAGGGTAGGTAGGCCGATATTGGGGTGATGGCCATGTTCAGGAGGGTTGGTGAAGCCCATCTGCTGTGGGTTTGGTTGCCTGCTGGGTTGAAGTGGCATGTTTCTTTGGTTTGACTGCTGTGGTTTCTGTGTGAAATACACAGTGTTGTGTGAAGTCATGTCATTGGATTTTACACTGTGATCAAGGTATCTTTGAGCTTCAGAGGCTATGCCAATGGCTGAATAGTGGTTGTCCATTGTCTTGACAAGATGTGGGTAGAGATTTGAGTTCCAAATTTTCACCTTTTCGCTCATTAGCATAGCACCGATGATGGAAATAAGTCCATCGACTGTTAAGTCTGTATTTTTATCTTTTTTGTATTTGTTTTTTATGTGGACGGCTGCCTCTCTAAGGGTGTTTTCGAGTTGACCCGCAAAGTCTGTTAATTTTTCGCCGTCTCGCCGTTCCAGATCCCAAGCTTGACTGAGGTGTTGGAAGTTAGTCATCTGGCTTCCGTGGGCTGCTAATAAGTATTCCTTCAGTTGTTTGAGGGTGGATATGTCTTTGTTTGAGTCAACCATCTGCTGAAAGATACTTCGGTCTAGTAAATCTTTAGCAGACTTGACGAATTCGCATTCCAGGCTGGGATAGGTGCTGAGTTCTGGCATGACGTGGATTGTGTATGCTTTGTTTAGAGCCATGATGAATCGGTTCACGTCGTGTCCAGGGTGAAAAGTTCTCTCTAGCTTCAATATGTCGCATATAGTTTGTTGGCGCATCATTAAGCTGTAATTGCCGTTTGTTTGAGTGGTGGGACGTGTTAAAGTAGTTGATTTTAGGGCAGTCAGCATGTAGTTTATGTCAGCTTGAATTTCTTGTATCGTGACTTCGGAAGGCTGTGTTGGTCCCATTTTCAAGTTGAATAGTAGTGTTTTCTGTTCCTTGATGAGAGTAAATAGTTTGGCTCGAGTGAAGCTTGTGTAGTCATCCATATTTCTCTTGCTGTATGCTTCTGATACCAGTGTTATAGACAAGTGTATGGTTGCAAGACAGAAATACGACAACAGCAGAAATAGATTTACGTGATTTATTTCAATAGGAACATGTGGTTTTGGGACAGCTTCCTTGTGGTATAGTTCATAAGCCGGCTGCCGATCCGGGTTGATCTCTCATAGTAGTTCCCACTGGTTAGCATGGTGTTCCTCCTGCTGACTGGCCATGACAGATCTCTTTCCCGGCCTCCCGTTGACTGCTTTGTACTTCCCTGTGTGACCCTTTTTATGGCGTTTTTGTATGTCTTAACGGGCTTGAAAAATGACGTGAGTATAACTAGGAGGGAAGCATTTTTATTGGTCGATAAATAGAAGCACTTTGAAATATTATTTTATTTTTCGACCGGAACTCGTGCGTCGGGCCTATGCATAAACGACGATAATGGTCATTTTGTGATGAGGCCTTGTCCCGTTCACTTCCGACTCTCGCTCTTGAGTATGTTAGTTTATTTGCCCGCAAATCAGCCGAGATATGTCTTATTTTATTTCATAACAGAACAATATAATAAAGGCTCTCTTTCTCGTTATCAAATTGTCTCCTGCAGCTGCTGCTGTGGAAAAACTTATCTCTTGTATGTAAGGTGCACTAAGCATCAATAGGCCTACTAAAAATAAGAAATCCTCTTCTTAGCCATTATTCACAATGTTGCCAAGGTAATAATGTTTTAAAGATTTTATGATGAACTAATTAATAAAAAGAGCATCTACTTCTGCCAGTGAGATTTATTATGAAGCATCCAAAAGGAACCTGTTTGAACTTCTACAAGACCATTTACCTGTTATAAAGAAAACTTTTACTTTTTACTCATTCTGTATTAACTCAAAAAAATTGTTACAAATTCATCATATTATATCTCTTTTCTGCTTTATATTGTTCAAATAGTTGGTTATTTATATGTTATCAAAATATTTCTTTTCATTGCTTTGAATTTGTCAGGATCCAAGATCTTTATGTGGTAATCAATAGAATACATGACATATTAGTATTTGTTTGTTTAGCAGCTTATCAACTCCTTATTGGTCATTTAATGCCAAAATTTAATTTTCTTGGGAACATTAATTTCTTTTAAAAAACTGCTGGTAATTTTTTTTTACTATGAAAATGTATTGCTGGTATTTTTACTATAATTTTCTTTTATAATTTCATTGTGTTTTGACCCCAATTTGGTGGTTTACTACTTGCCCATAGATGGGACCCTAACAGGTGCTACAACCCTAGTTCAGGGTGGACCTGGGAACAACAACAATTAAGAGGTGGTTCCACCTTCCTCAAAACCTCCCAATCAGAAGCCTTGCTGCTAGATGTAGCTTATTGTCATATCTTGGGCAGAGATAACATATTCACCTATTCAGTAATAACATATTTAAATAAAGTCTACACTGCTTATATCAATATAAATGATATTACAAATATAATAATATGAATTAATAATATTAATAGATTATAATTTAAATTTACCAGTGAGTTTTTATGTGTTGCAAAAATCCTGTTTGCTTGGCACAACACAATCAGAAAAGAACTGGAAACCTAAAAGCTGCAGAATGTAGCTTGATATTCAAGAAGTGTAAAACCAGCTAATAACATCCAATAAGATGTTAAAAAATACAGTAATATAAATTTTCATTTTAGTTATATTTAGATGTGGGTAATTCTTCATCTTGCACATTTAGAAATCTACCATTCACTCATGCATTGAATATTGCTGCCATATCTGGTCTGGTGCTCCTGCTGTCCATCTCAAGGTTCTTGACAAAATCCAAAGAAGGGTCTGTAATGTAATCAATCCTGATTTGGAATCTTGAATTCATTTTCTCACAGACATGGTGTGGCTTCCTTCTGTCTTTTCTACAAATATTTTCATGCAAACTGCTCCAATGAGCTTTTTACCTTGGTGCCCTGACTACATGAATTTCAGCATGCTACAAGATAGGTATCTAGATCTCACCTTTTGCTGTTTAAATAGCTAAATGCAACAGACATTTCTACTCCAGCAGTTTCTTTTTTTGCACTGCCTGACTGTCTTCCCTTCCATTTACTTGCTTCCTTGATAACTACAATCTTCAAAAATTTAAGTACAATATCAACGGCCATTTTCTATCTTCTTGAATCCCATTTATCTTTTGTCCTTTCCTCAGTCCTCCCTATACTTGATCTTTTCTCTCACTTTCCTATGTACCAGTGGTATTCCCACCTTGTTTGGGGTGAAATGATTAAAAAAAAAATTTTTTTTAAATATTCTTTGTAACTGAAATTCATATTTAGCTTAGCTTTTAATTAATAAGTGGTATTTTCTGTTCACACACATTTTTCTGTTTCTCTTGCATTAAGCTTGACACTTTTTATTTAATTTTACACATAGGCTTTTTAAAATGTTGATTTCAAATGGTCTGATTCCTTTTTGTTAAATTAAGATTTTGTAAAATAAATGGAATATGGATATTATTCAGACAAATGTATTTCCTTATCTTTTTATTTAAACAGCTGGCATAACTTAATTTCAAATCCTTTTTCTCTGTCTGTCTGTGTGACAGTTGACTCCCTTTTTATACTTTGTTCAATTTCCACTATATTAAAACAGTTTAATCAAACTAAATGACCATCTCTATAGGTCATGGTAAATTTACTTGTCAGTAATTTCACTTTTCAGTTTATTTATATTTTTCTTTTCTGATTTTCAAATTTAGGGTAAGAATTCCAGCCAAGAATGTTTATTATTATCGGTGCCCAGATCATCGGAAAAATTATGTAATGTCCTTTATTTTCTGCTTCGATCGTGAAGATGACATCTACCAATTTTCCTACTGTTTTCCTTACACCTACACCAAATTGCAAAATTATTTGGACAGCATTGAAAAGAAATACCCAGAAATATTTACAAGGGAATTACTCTGTCTTACTGTGGTAAGTTGCTTTTCTTTATACATACATATGTTTCATGAGATAATACTTTTTAAAGTACTCTAAGATAAATGCTTCCTGTTTGATTGTGATATCTATATAAGAATCCCAGCCTTCTGACTCTTTACTATGCGATTCTATCAAAGTCATGGTTCCAACATATTTTTGTTGTCCATTAATTTATACAAAACTTTAAAAAATAACTGTCTATATTTCTGAGATGAGGTATTATGTACATTATTTGTTGCCATATTTATTACAACATTTCGGCCTTCTTCAGGTGGTTGGAATGTCACACTGAACCCTTTATTTCACTCACTGGGGTAGACTGTTCTAGTTCCACGTGCCATGTTTAATGGATGTCAGTTATCAGTTATCTCCTGTTAATTTTTCCCTCTGAAAGTTCTCCATTGTCTTAACCGGGTATTGAACTCACACTCTTTGGGTCCTGTCACTGGATCTAACCAATGCCTTTATCCACTGTGCCATGTGTCCTTGAGGACATCTGTGTATGAGTTTCTGGGTATTATAAACCTAATGTCTTCAGCAACCATTTTTACCAGTGCTCATATTGAAATTTTTGCTGTTATCATTGCATGTATTTACCAGAGCTCATATTGCAACTTTGTTGTTATTAATGTTTTTCTCTGGCACTCCTTATTACTGGTTCCGATATTGTATATGCTTGGTCAGCTCAGGAGATTTTTGTGGCCTAGCATATGTGCTGATTCCTTAAGTTTATGAGTAAGACCCTCCATAGAGGAGAACATGACTAAAGACTGTGTGTATGCTATCCCGTGCAGCTGTGGAAAGAAATATAAAGGAGAGACAGGCCGCCCCCTTAAGGTGAGTCTTCAAGAACACCAGAAAGCTGTAACATGAGGGAAAGTGGAAAAATCAGGCATGGCTGATCATATATGGAGAGAGAAGGGAGATCACCACCCTCTGTGGGATCAGGTTGAGATCATAGACAAGGAATACCATTGGAAAAATCGTAAACTTAAGGAATCAGCACATATGCTAGGCCACAAAAATCTCCTGAGCCGACCAAACATAGAAATGAATACAATATGGGAACCAGTAATAAGGAGTGCCAGAGAAAAGCAATAATAATAACAAAGTTGCAATATGACCTTTGGTAAATACATGCAATGATAACAGCAAAAATTGCAATATGAGCACTGGTAAAAATGGTTACTGAAGACATTAGGTTTATAATACCCAGAAATTCATACATAGATGTCCTCAAGGACACATGGCGCAGTGGATAAAGGCATTGGTTAGATCCAGTGACAGGACCCAAAGAGTTCAATACTCGGTTAAGGCAGTGAAGAGGGAAAAATTAACAGGAGATAACTGATAACTGACATCCATTAAACATGGCACGTGGAACTAGAACAGTCTACCCCAGTGAGCGAAATAAAGGGTTTAAAAAATAAGTTAATTGTAGCCATTCCAAATAAAATTTCTGATGGATTAGATCAAACAACCATGATAGACTAAGATGATAGTCATTTGGGAAGAGTTTTAATAGAAATTTTAAGTTCTCTGGAATCTGTCACAGCTCTATCTCTAATTACAGTTGACAGTGGTTGTTAAACTGACAGACAAGTAATGAATAGATAAATTACATGTTAGGAAATATATATGTTACCAATATAAATTTGAACACACAAGAAAATGAGTACATGAAAAATAATGAAATCTTTGGTCATCAAAAACAATTTTTTTCTTATTTTCCTTATTTTTAATGATTTGTGGCTTATTTGTTTGTTTAATTTCTTGAATCAGTAAAAAAAGCTGTATGTATACAAGAACATATTATGCTGAAAGTGTTCTAGAATATATCTGTAGTCATTACTAACTTTGTTATAGCTTTTTTTTATTCCTTCAAGTTACCACAAAGTTATACTTGGGACTGGGAGTGTTTTTGTTTTCAGATTTTGGAATACGGGCTATTTAATTTGTATATAGCATCTATAAATTGGGGAAACTTGGGAATGGAACTCGGCTATGAACACATTATCACTTTACATTTTATAACACAGATTTTACATATACCCTGAAGGTAGTTTTATATAAATAAAATATACCCTGAAAGTAATTTTATATAAAATTTAATAAATTTTGTGTATATATAGATACAGATAATGACACTAGTCATATAATGTTTACACAGATTTTTAAGTGGTGTAAGTAAGATTTCACGTAAAAATAATGTTTGTACTTTCTGTATATGTACAAAAAGCATGATCACTACTGACAAAAAATATATAAATGCAGGACTTTTTGACATTTTGAATATCTTTACTGAGCAGGAAACACCTGGTAAGTAATCCACGATCGAAGGTGTTGCTGTGATGATTGCTAACAAAAAACTGGCGCCAATGTAGACTACATAGTTTGGCTTGGCAGATGAAGTCACTTACAACAGCTGTATATCACCTAGGAATCTTCCCAGTGTTTTCTGAAATTTTTCATTTGTGGGAAGTCATGTCAACACCTGAAAACTTTGAGATTTTGAAGGTTCAGATAAAGGATACTCAACCTGTAACTTGATTACATACCACCATACAACAGTCTATGACTTCACATCATATATTACTTATGGTTATACAAAAACCTTACATAAGATACACACACTTTTGCCACTGTTTGCTGTGCAACGTTTACATTCAAATTGGTATTATATTGAAGTTTAATCTGACACAAGATGCCTAGTATAGCACACTTGTTTAAAATGAAAAACAAATAACAAAGTTGCTTGCTAATCATTGTTCTACATTAATATTCTCTATTGGTATTTATTAAACTTAGCTTTCTCTGGCATAAGGCCATATTTGAAGCACCTGGTGAGGATCAACCTCACTACAATAGTAATAACATGCAAGGTTAACTTACTAATCAAGGCTAGGCATGAAAATACTTATTGACTATACATGCTTTAATTTGGCATAAAATGCTAGTATGGAGCTCTCCAGTCATAATTGAAACCATTACATGAGAAAATAATTTGCAAGTCTAGATTGCTAGTCACTGTGCTACAGTAGGCACCCAAATGTTAAACAAGTATTCTATAATTATGTTGTATGCACTAACATTTGTTTCATGCAATAGTTAACCAGTATCTTTCAGTTACTTACATGTGATTTTATGCTCAAAATCCCCTTACTTAATAGCTTTACCCACATTTTAATTGTCATGGATTACTGACAAAAAAAGTTTCCAAACAGTCAAGAACTAATATTACTGATGCACTATGGGAAATATATAATATTGTTGATAATATATTCTCAGATGTAGCTTACATTATATCTTTATTTTCATAATTCTTTAAATAATGTCTCTAGATAATCTGGAGGTGTTCTTTTCATTTTGTTTTGTTTTTTTTAAGCAAGGTTTTCAGCTCAACTGTCTCATATTTATTAAGTAAATTTAGATTTATTGATATCTCAATGTTGTAGATTTCAAAATGATGAATCAAAACATGAAATATCAATTCATGTACCAGATTTTCTTTATTCCAGCATGATTATTTGAATTTTTTTCAAAATCAATAACTGCTACCACATTTTAGTTTCAAGTAAAAAAAATGGGGAAAATATTGCTTTGCTTTTATTTTTTTTATACAATCTTCCTACTGTAACTTTTTCTATATTACTATGAGTTCACAGTATATTGCTGAAAATGACTAAGGGAGATAACCACTTGAGTAAAATTATTAGAGGAGAAAAAATTGAATACTTTTACCTCTGTTATCATTATATCATAGAAATCACTCGCAAATTGAATAATATATAATGTGATTTCAGATAAAGCTTACATTGAACATGTGCATGCTTATCCTGATGCAAATAAGATGGTAACTTTTATTAAAGTAAATAAAAATGGTAGGTTGATCTTTTTTATTAGATAAGGTGTTATCTTAAAAATACTGATAAGATATTTTGAGTAAGAAAATTAAAAATTGATGTAGAATTTATTTGTGCATAAAATAATTATTAAATAATATTTTGTGTTGTATAACATATGTAAAAGCCAAGTATAAATGTATCAATATTTCCTATCTATCTACTTATCTATAGTATGATGAAAAAGTATATGGATATTTGAAAAATATTTAATATACTATCATAGGACAAATTTGTCTGAATTTAACCTTAGTAATGTATTTCACTGTATACATTCAGTATATGAAAACCCCGAATACTATTTAGATAAAAGGAAAGCAAAAGTAATTGTGACAAAAACAATTCAGATGCATAAATTCATGGATACTTGTAAAACTTTATTTTTCATGTACTGTTTTCCAAATCTTGGCCTATTCTTTTTTGTAAAGATTTTTGAAGTTTTCAAGATTTCTGCAATCCAAATAAATAATAAATAACTTAAGATTCAAATCAGGAGCTGGCTAGGCCAGTCGAAAACCTCCACATTGTTTCTTACAAATTATTCACAATTTGCTTTTGTTATATATTGTTAATAAAGATTTAGCTATTCTGCGTCAAGGGCTGCATTGAAAATAAAGGATTCCCTGCTGATACTCTATTCAATGAACTGATGAACAAAACACTTCTCTCCACTATTGCCCCACCCTCCACCTGCTTTGAATTACAAACTTCTTTTCTCTACTTAGGATGATATTTGTTTTTAGTTTTGCTTCATTAAAGAACTTTCTTTCATAAATTATTTACTTTGGTGAAGTGTTTGTGCGCATCTGTATTATCAAAAGGTTTTTTAATGGAGAACTTTAAACTATTTTGGTGCAACAATTCACAAATAGTTCTTTTGGTAATCAATGTTCCAGCTACTTTTAAATATTTTTGATAATTCTTTGATAATCATTGCTTTTTGGCTGTCTTTCATTTGCATTATTCTGAATATCCATTCTGATTCTTTATTTGGAGCACCATTTCCAAGGTTTCTTGTAATCCTAAAGTTACTTCACTTATATATAATTAGCATAATAATGGTAATAAAAGAGATATTTTTGTTCTTAATAATGTTCTTGCAGTTGAAACCATTGAAATATTATTTTATTCTTTTGTTATGGTGTGAACTTTTTGACTAGCATACTGAAGGAAGATAGCACTTTGATTTTATAGTATTAATGTATTAGTTTTAGCTGGAATATTATAGAACTTCCTCCATTAACATATAAAGCTTAATAAGTTTTCATAGAATGGTATTACAGTTTCTATACGTAGCATCTGTCAGTCACTGTGCCCAATGAGTTATGCTTTAGTTGCTGATGGCAGTGCAGCATCTGTTATATCTGTACAGGTCCACAAGAGAGTGACTGTCTCAATTGCAATGAATGTATGTGAAGACACTCTTCCTGACATCGTTCTATTTTCTTTCCATCGAGCATGCTTCTCTCCAATGGCAGGCACATGTTCCTCCTAGCTCCAGCCCATAATTTAAATCATGTTCCTTGAAGATGTCCTTGAAGCAAAGATGAGGTTGCCCTCTTGCTGGTGGCTAGTTCCCTGTACAGGACCCCTTCAAAAACCTCCCATCCGTCATATGGTGTACATGTCCAAGCCAGCAGAGCTGGTGCTGTTGAAGAAGGCTGTATAAGTAGGGTAACTGGGCATGGGGGAAAACTATGGCATTGGTGACCCAATCAAACGAATTGGTGTTCAGAATGTGT
>OZ038487.1:64253241-64330741 GCA_964036315.1 Acanthosepion esculentum
GGTGATAGTAAAGATTCATTATGTACTACAATTAATTTATAACTTTTCCACCTTGACATTACTAACAACACTTCTCCACTAAAACTACTTCATAAAAGACTAATGTTATATACCAATTCTCTTTTCCTTTGAGAGACTTGCTTTTTCTTGATAATTAAAAAAAGAAAAATCATCAAGATATACTAGTTATATTAGAATATTTCTCTTAAGAAGATTGACCTGTCAGGTCTCTAAGCAATAGGTATCTAGCACAAAGCTGTGGGTTACCCCACTTGGCTTTGCCAGAAACACTCCTTAGGGGGCACTCTTTAGGTCTATAAAAAGTAAAAGATTTCCTTCATTTTCCTCTTTTTCAACTCTTGGTTATTGGTTGTTTTTGTTTAGTGGCATAGCAATCTCTGTGGTTTATTTAATACCAAAATCGAAATATTTTTTGTACACAATTTTATTTTATTTTTGGAGATAATAATAGTTTTGGGATACATGTCTTACTAATTAACCCATATCTGTGGGTAGAAGAGGTAGATTAATACTTTTCCCAGGAGTATTTGTGCGTTAGTGAATATAACAAACCCGACTGGAATTGGAACTCTACTCTAAGATTAACAATTCCTAGCCATTATCTGTTACATCACCTGTACAGCCAAGCTTACAGAACCTAGTATTCCCATCACTCATCTAGGTACTGATCAGATTCAGTGTTGCTTAACTTTGATGATTGTACAGGAACTGGTGTTTCAATGTAATATGACTGTAAGCCTTTAACTCTTGTTCCAGATGTAGTCGAATGTAGATAAAGAACACTGCTGATGGCCTGCATTTGCTTCCTTGGTCCTGTGTTGACTTTTGCACTCTCCCACACATGTGCATACATGCACATGTCTATCACACATGTTTATTTCATGCACACACACACACAAAACACATTCTTATAGCTAGTTTTAATGTCTTTTCCTTTCATTACAATTGTGTACATGGACAAATACTATTTTTAATAACATTGTTCTTTGTTTTAAACTCCATGTTTTGTGTTTTTTTTATTTTTACCTGGACTCACATGAGTCCACCAATAATGTTTATGGGACAAATGCTCCAAGTACCCATAAATATCAACTGTAAAACAATCAACACCACATATTGAAAGTGTTGATTCCCATGACAAAGTGGTGACTTATTTTTACCTGAGCATCATAGAATCCTGCTACAAATCTATGATCTACCACATATCCAAGGCAACAGTTTTCTGTCACTTCAAATGTAAAAACATAATAAAAAATGTTAAAAAGTTTTGGCAACTGTGGATTGATTATTTAAAAATAATCAATCCACTATTAATAAAACTTGTTTCAATCAAGATGCTCATGAGTTCCATATCTCTAAATGGTAAAGTCATTTTTGCCATATGACACTAAAATCTAATTCCTAGTCACAGCACATAATCAGACAAAAAATGTTAGCTATACTAGCTATCTTCAGAAACAACTAATGATAGTGGAAGCATTCAGAACATAACATAATTTTGGCAAATCCCTCTACAAGTTTCCAATTGAAATTAAATGATTTGACACCCCAAGAAGCACACAAAAAAGATACATTCCATTCTGTTTAATAAAAATATTTCTGCCTAAATAATTCTTTAAAAATTATAATGTCCATTTAATATCTATGAAATCTATGAAATGCTGTAACTTCCAGGGAAAGATAGTGGAGTGGTTTCCTCTTGGTTTTTGTACAGTTTTCAATAAAGGTTGATCTTTTTGCTACCCAAAGCTAGAGAACCCAATCAACCCTTCTATTTAAACCATAACTGGGTGGAGAAGAAATGGATTCATACCTTTCCCAAGGGCATTAGTGTAAAAATGAATGCAGCAAGAATTTGAACTTGGCTTGCCATGTCCACTTTCTGTGTTGATAACCATTATACTGTCTACACCTGTTATGGGCAAACTTTGATCCACAGGCCACATATGGCCGGTTTGGCTTTTTGAATGGCATGCTGAATTTCATGAAGAAAATAAAGTTTATTAAAATTTTGTTTGTTTCAGTTCATCCTCACTTGTTCACTCACATTTTCTTGTACACAACCACATACATAAACAATGATTAGGTACAATGTTTCTTGAGTTTTATATCTTTTCATGGAAAGGAACGTTTTGATTATTTTAAACCATTGGCAATTTTCACTAAGGATGATCGTGTGTGTAAATATCATTTGCTTTAGAAATAGTACATTAATAATTCAAGAGAAGAAATATATTTTATTATTTTAAAAATTATTTCTTGTTTTTTTTTAATGAAAAGATAAATCAGATGCAGCACTATTTGTTAATTACTGTCATCTGCGATAATATTTTACTCAGACTTCATTTTCTAATTATTGAGAAATGTTTTTTTGGAAAAAAAACAACCAACTTTTTTCTATTTCTAAGGCAGATGCTTATGCACACGCTTCTGTGATGAAAATGGCTGAGGCACTTGCAGTGAAAAATTTCCTTGAATCTTAAGCAGTGTGGTCTGCCTTATGATGAGCCATATCTTTATGGCCCACTAGCTGGAAAGGTTGCCTGTGCCTGGTTTATATTTTTGCTTGCCTATATATACTTTGTTTAAAATATAAACACACACATTGTTACATACGTGCATGTGTGTACGTGTGTGCAAACGTTCATGTTGTGTGTGCCTGTCGATATATACAAGGCTTTTTTGTTTTTGTTAGGTTTAAGAAATGCCACAAATTCAATTTTCTGGTGGAATTGTTGTGTTTTTTACTAACTTCAATTGCCAGAAGAAGAAAATTGAATTTTCTGATTTAGAAACTCAAATTTCCTTACTTGTGTTCTTTTTTTCTGTTTAATTTGTTGTTGGTGGGAGCAGAACAAAATGTGGTGTTTAATTGTCTAATAACTTTTATGCCATTCTGGACACCAACATTTAGAAAGGTAATTTAATTTGCAAGGAACAAGTTTCTAAACTAAAGGAAGTGATTAGCATCTTAGATGGATTGATAGAAGGAAGATATTCAGATAGAGAGAAAAAAAAGAGGGAAGCCTTAGTTATAAACAATAGATGGGTTTATAAAAAGCTATGATCAGAGAAAAACAGATGATAGACAAACAGAAGTAGATATGAATTTCTTCTGAATGAAAAAATATGGAGTAAAATATAAGCCTTAGATAAATTCTCTCATCTTTGCAGAACTGTTTTTAAATAATTTTAAATGCAATAACTTTTATGAAATATAACTCAGTATTTTAATAAATTTTACCATTATAAACATAGGAATTTTACCATTATAAACATAGGAATTTCCTGTATGAGTAGAAGGAATACGACTTGGCATATAATGACTGGACACTTGTATTTGAATATGCCTGTCTGCTAGGGCAGCTAGCCAAACCCTATTGCAGATGCCTGTTCAGGCAGATTTGCATTTGTTTAGCACCCACAGATCCCACCTGTGGTTTATACTGCAATTACGCTGAGTGGACGTTACTTGCAGTTTCTGGTAGAGCACATCATCTAACGTGATTAACAGCTGGAACAAGGCCAGCATGCTTGCCCCCTCAGTCATGATGGCTTATGGATTTGTGCTGTCATAACCATTGATGAAGAATTCTATCTGCCCAATTTTACTCACAAGACTTGAGTCAAACTGGTATGAGTTTCAGGCTCCATAACATTGATAACATCACAGTCTCCTTCCTGACGAACTGCCCATTGTGAGATTTGAACCCAGATATCATAGTCAGTTGAATCATGGCTGCATCTTGCCCCTGAAGACTCATATTCAGTGCGTTCATATTCTTTATGTCAACTAAAAAACCCAAATCAGTCAGCCAAACAGAATCAGATAGTTCTTGTATCTCTTGTCCCTTCTCTGCCAAAAATTGTCCAATATCTTCCCTGAGAGAGTAGAAGTTCTGAAGTGCAGACCCCCAACTGAGCCACTTGACATCATTGTGATATACAACATCTCTGAATTCAGTCTGGATGTTGAGTAGAAACTGTTTAAAATGGCAGTGGCACAGGGCTTTAGAATGAATAGAATTAATCGTCCTTATCACCAGTTTCATAACATGATCATATTTGAGATGTTTAGCATATAGAACTTGTTGGTGAATAATACAATGGAGTCATATTAGCTGTAGCTCCCTCTTTGCAGACTTTGTTACAGATTAGGGTTGATAATCCACTTCATTCACCAGCTATAGCAGATGTGACATCTGTAATAATCCCAGTGGCTTTATTTCATGGTAGTTTCATGTTATCCACGGCATAACTAACAGAACCAAATAAATCTGTTCCTCTTGTTTGGTCCTTGAGGCTCTGGAGGTCAAGTAGCTCTTCAGTCACATTTATTTCATCATCTGCATCTCTCAAAAAATCAGCAACTGAGCAGTATCAGATGTATCTGTGCATTCATCGCAGGCTATCAGAAAAAAGTAAAAATTCACTCCTCAAGCCACCAACAGTCTTTAATATCTGATGAAATATCTTCAATTCTCCACACTACAGTGTTATCAGTCAGTCAAGCAAGCATTGGTAAACTCTTACTTCTTCTCAGGACAGATATTATCCACCATTTTCATAATGGTATTTGATAAGTTCACCTTTGGCAAAAGGTTTGCAGTATTTAGCAATTAACATCACCACATTGTAGCTTTTGTCTTTGTGGCATTTTCATTGTATTCACAGGTTCTTGTGAAAAAGTGCTGTTGTGACATTGAAACAGCCTCTAGTTGCTCTATTTTTTTTGCTGCAGTCACTCCCTGTCAACTTGTTATATATGGCAGTATGTTTTGACTGGCAGTGTCTCTTGACATTAAATTGCTTATAAACAGCCACAGTCTCTTGACAAAGTTGTTTTATATTTCAGTAAAAAGTACTCCACTTTCTACCTGTCCTGGAAACAGTGATCTTGCAGTCAGCTTTCTTAGTTTTTTTTTACAGTCATCATTTTAGAATTTGCTGGAAAGAGGCCCAGCCCCTTTTCACCAAAATAATTATATTAGAAAGAAAATTAAATTTTTTTTAAAGAAAAGAAAAAATGATTTTTTAAAAATTAGAAAAAAAGTAGTAAAAAAAAACTTCTTTAAAAATGTTAGAAAACACAAATTTTTATAAAATTAATAAAAAAAGAAGAATGAAAAATATAAAAAAATTCTTCTTTTTGTATTCAATTTTTAATTTATTTCTATTCTATTCTTTTTTAATCTCATTTTTTTCTACTTTTTTTTCTTTTTAGGGGTTGGTAACTGACGTTATTTTCTACCTGATTTTTAAAGAGTTGGAAAAATTAAATGAAAAAATATTTTTTCAATCAGTTATATATAAAATTCATAAACAAAAAAAACAGAATTTACTAAAAAAATTATTTAACCCTTTTCTAATTTTTCGGCAAAATGGGTCATAGGGGTCCTGGAAGTAGCGACCTTCACATTATTTGCAATTTTAGAAATTAGCTGGTAAAAGCCAAGGTCAGGATCACACCACTAGAGTGTGGCCACACAGTGCTGCTGTCATCTTTTGGTAAAACATGAAATTGAATCTTTTAGGTGTGTACTTTACATACTATGATTGACTATATTGGTGGGTTGTAAGTGAGACATTCTATGACAGAGGATGGGGACCATAATTGTTCCCCCAGACTGGACTTTGGACATATAATGTGGCACAAAAATTCAAAGTATTTGTTTCTCTTGTTAATGCTAAGATGAAAATGATCCATAAACTGAGAATTTCAAATGAATTAATGAAAGTATCTCTATTCTAAATACATTTTACCTAAGGCCAAACTTATCGTTTATGTTTGTGGACATGTTATCTGAAATGACTTTGCCAAGGGATTTTTTTAGCTATGTGTTTCCATTGTCACCAGTGTCACCATCTCTTATTTGTGTATATTATTTCTATACAAATATCTTAAGTATTTGTTGCAGATTTCTGAGGAATGAGCCAGTATTGACATGCAGCTTACAAAAATATCTACTGGAATGTTTCTATATGATATTAATCACTTAGCAGTTTAAAAAATAAAATAAATCTTGACCTTAAAAAATTGATTTTTCTTAATACAAGTAGAATTTTTAACTTGGATGTTATTCAGACTTAAATTAAAGGTTTTTTGAAATGAGTTGTTCATAATTTTTTTATAAAGAAATAAAAAGTGAAGCAAAGATTTTTTCTATGTATATATTAATGCAATATTTTGGTTTAAATATAAGTAGCTGATTAGATAAAATTTTCTAAAATTCATTTTACTATTTAGTAAACATAATTTAGCATGTCACACAGTCAAGTTTAGGTGCAAAAACCATTAATCTAGTGTGAAGTTCCCTAAATAAAGAGTGTATTACCCCAATTTTCCCAGGGGCTTGTATATTTAGAAAAGCAGCATACAAAACCATAGTTTTACCTGGGCTTGATCATCAACGTCTGACATTGTTTGGGAATATGTAACACAAGAGCAGTCACTTTTTATTATATTTAGTCAACATTGAGAACATTGGCCTGAGAAGATGCAATGAGTCACTTTTCTCACTAAGAAATGTCTATTCTACAGTCCTTGTTGTCAATGAAAATTCTGTTATTCAAGCATTTCAAAGTTCAGTGACATTAGTTGATGTACAGTAATTGTGTAATAGCAATTGATAAGAGGAAACAAACAATTCTTGCTTGAATTTAGTTATGTGTTTTAATCATTATTGTTATACACATCAAATATCTAAAAAGTCATGATTTTAAAATGGGAAAATAATGAGGTCTTAAATGGGAAAATTTACATGTACATACAGTATTATAGGAATTAAATCCTATATATATTTTTCTTTATTTTTTTTAACTAATAAAACCCCATCAGAATGTTTGTTTGATAAACAATAATTACTAGGGCAAATACTGCGAAAATACTTGGCGGATGTAGTTTTAGATTTATCATGTATTATTTTTGGACCATTTGGAAAATAACAATAGCTTCCTTCACCGCTTCTGCGAATTTGAGAAAAAGATTTTCATGAGCTAGCATGAAACTATTTTCTAACTAATAAAAACCTTGTATTCAAAAATATTGCAGCTCTATGTGAAATTAAATTTTGGATCCCTTTACAGATATAAAAATAGAAACATACTGCTTATCAGGGATCAAAACAACTTCGGAGGCACAAACTCAGACACAATGCTGACTGAGGCCTTGTCTACAAACTCACAAACACATTAGGCTGACTGTTATAAAGTAAGTCTGTCCACACATCTCATACTGCCTTACAAATACTATATATGTGTTAGATTTGTTAGCTCAACTGATGATGATATAAGGATTGTTTTTTTAATTCTTTTGTAGCAGTTTTGAGTTTTGTTGTTAGAATATTGTCATCAGAGCAACTGACAAAGCTAACACATGTAATTTTGGACAAAGGTGATTATTATAAAAAATTGCAACACATCATTGATGACTGATCTAAATTTACCAAATTAAATAAAAACACCATGGAGCCTCTAAAAAGATCTGTCAACAGTGCCAATGTAGGTTTCTTGAAAATCCACAAAATCATCAGAGATTACCAACCAGGATACCTGTATGGAAATATTAAAATATATAAAACCAGATATCCACCATGACCCATCAGTTCATAGATCCCAACACCTATTTACAAGCTATTAAAATTTCTTAATGATATCACTACTCAATATCTACCTACCATTTATAGCATCTCATCAACTCCTGAATTTCTCCAAATCCTAAAAACTGCATAGCCAAATCAAGGTATCTTAGCATCACTCGATGTTGAAAATTTATTTACAACCTTCCTTGTCAATGAAATCATCAACATAATCCTTAACTCTGTTTATAAAAATAATTCCATTCCATCTTCATCCATAAAACCTAATAGTCTCAAAAAATTATTGTATGCCTGCACAACTACGGTCCCCTTCTATGACCATAATGGCAATATTTACATTCAAACTAATGGTGTTAGTATGGGAAATCCATTCGGGCCATGCTTGTCCAACATAGAAAACACAATATTTAAAAAAGTTACTAAACACAAAATATATGTCTGCTATATAAATGGTATTTTTATTTTAGTGAAGAACAAAAGAAATTGATAATCTAAAAATGGCATTAAAAAAAAAACTCTGTCCTCAAATTTACCTATGAACTTAGTAAAAAAAAAAACTCCCAGTCTTAAAGGTTCTTACAAAATTCAGTAATAACACATTAACCACTTCACTGTACAAAAATCCCACTAGCAGAAACTCTTGCCACCAAAACTTTAAAAGTGAATGTCCACTTAGATATAAAATAGTAGTTATAAAAAATTTCTTAAAGATAGCATACAAGAACTCATCCACGTATTCACTTTTCCTTAAACAACTCAATAATGAGAAACAGACACTAGTTAACAATGGTTTTCCTAACTACCTCAGCAGATAAGACTATTTCTTTCTAAACTAATAGCAAATCTCTAAATACAGATAAAAGCAATAACATTAACATCTTCTATAAAAGTCAAATTCGCATTAACTATAAGCTAGACAAATTTTCTCTTAAAAATATTATAAAGAAATACACAATGTCAGTCAACCAGAGGAAGAAAATTAAATTATCTACTAAAAAACATTTAAAACAGCTAACACACCTTCAAAATCTAAATTACAGAGATTCAATATTATTCATGAGTTCACATGCGCCTTAAGGAACTGTGTTTCTGAGCAAACCTAACTCAAAGAATTATATCAGTCATACCATTACATGCCTACTAGACGACTCACATTACACCTATCTGAGCATAGCTCAGTTAGGACTCATGTAAATACACACCTACCTACCAAACTCCATCTGCAGCAGAAAATACAAGTTAAATATCCTCATCCACTTGTAAAAATAAAGATTAAAAATAATGGAAGCACTAATAATAAAAAAAGAAAAAGCCAACACTCAGTAACATTAACTATGAACACTGCCACAACATGCTGACCATGTTTGGAAATTAAAACATTTCTATAATTTCAGACACATAAATATAAACACAGACATTCAGTTAAGAATAAAAAGTAAAAATCGTCCTTGATAATGGTTAAAAGAATAGCCAAAAGCACTTGGATATGCAGAGATTTCGGACAGTTTTTACACAGTTTGTGTCCAGAAAAATGAACACAAGAAAAATGACATAAAAAGATTAATTGCAGTGCTTTGTCAGTCATCTTTAATGTAACTTGTATAAAAGATGGATTGCTGCACAAATACACTATATATATATATATATATATATATATGTATATATATATATATATATATATATATATATATATATATATATATATGACCACCTGCCGATGACACAAAAGTATATGAAACTGGCAGTCATGGTTGGTCACTGTCCACTTGAAATTTGACTTAAAAAGTATATTAAATCTGTGCCATTTATTATGGCATTGAGCACTTTCTTTTCCTGTGAGTAACCTTCAGCAGACTCTTTTGAGAGCTGCTTATTCTTATTTCTAATTATAAATGCTCTGACATGGGTGATTTTTGTGTCCTGGTATTGTCGAGTTCTTTTATGCTTGAAGCAGTAAGCTCCTCTATTGTGGTGCTGTCATCCCCTATGACATTGAATACTTTTTTGTCACACTGTTAAATCATTTCTTGTGTTTTTTTTTGTTTTTTTTTTATCTTGGCCAGATAGTTTACCTTCCTTCTGGTGAGTTTGGTTGGCTTACCATCTTGAACTTGCCTTGGAGTATAAGGGTTCCTATTTTCACACATGACTGCCTGATGATTGCTCAAAAAGCATTTGAAATTCAAAGTTGTAGTCGGTCACTGCCCACTTGAAATTCAACTTAAATATATAGGCGTGTATGTATATTGATGTAATGGCATAAACTGTCACCCCCATGAGTGACTACACTATAGGTAGTAACTACCTATAACTAGCTGTAAGTCAACGGACTACAGAGACTAGCAGGGTATCTGTTGAGTATGACTACCGACCTTCCAATAGTAGCACTCACTACTGGACTGACTTGTGACAACCTTGTGCATAACTGTTACCTTTATTCTTATTGTACTGGTTTTTTACAATAAACCCTTTACTTATTTCATCCACCTAGTTTTTCAAGTATATATTCCTATTAGCATAGAATATAACACACACACACACACACACACACATATATATATATATCTATATATATATATATATATATATATATATATATATATATATATAACCACAAACTTGCTTTCAAGACGCTTAACTCTACATTTAACTGATAACTCTAACATTTTTAGACATTTAAAACAACATGCCTGCCCGCGTACTCAATTCCGGAAAATCCTTGTTGACAACACAATTATGTTTAAACATGAAAATAATAAACAAAAATTAAAAATCCTTGAAGCTATATACATAAAATAGTTGAAACCTAACCTGAACAAAATAAACTATGAAATCTCCACAAACATTCTTAAATGCCTATAATCTATAGCAGAAGCCATTGCTTTATACCAATGGCTTCCCATACTTAATACTTCTCGTTTTCACTCTCGTGTGGTCATGTGTGACGTCACAAGCTATGACGCGTTTTTCGCTTCCGTGGCTCGTAAATAAGAGTTTGTCATTACTTTGAGCTTATTCAAACAGCAAGGGCGGGCCATTATTGTGGTTTCGTATATGTGTTGTTTGATTTATTAAAATTGTCATCTGAAAGCTTAGATTAGATTCAAACATGTGTCAATATTGTGTTTTCTTTTCGTCTTTCAACGATAATGTGATTAAGCTTATCAGACAATACGAAAGGAACTTACTTAAAATAAATAGACAAAACTTGTCTATATTATTTAATGAAACATGCATTAATATATCTATATCTATCTATCTATATATCTATCTATCTATCTATCTATATATATATATATATATATATATATATATATATATATACACACACACACATGGTTGAATGTATTCCTCAGTATCTATGTTCTTTCATAGAGCTTCACCAGTTACATACAGTTTATTTATAAGAATATCAGTTGAAATGACTACATGGTTACCAACAATAAAATCATTTACTATAACTTTCATCTGTTCTGGCTGACTGTTGACCTCCCCGTCATTTAGCTCTATGGCCAAGGAAACCAATTATGGATCAAGCATAATTCTCCTTTCTGTTCTTCCCTCTCAGCCAAAGTGTTCCTGACAAGATTGTGCTTATGATGACTGATAATAAGGCAGAGTATACTTTCCTAATGGTGTTATTGCAAAAGTGACATTCACAATTAGAATCAAAATTGTTTGTCTGTCTCCTTTTCTCAGTTTCCATCAACAACACCAACAACTTATTCCAGTTTCCTTTACAAATATTTTATTGAAGTGAACCACCAGGAGAGTAGTTATTTAAATATAAAATTGATCTTTTCTTTAATGTGCCTCAAATATATAAAAGTGAAGACATTTGCCTGAATCAGTTCTCCAACATCTTATCAGAGAAACAAAACCATCATTGAAGATAGAACTGTGGGAGACGTCAGTAAGAACTTAAAAGAAGTCTGCAAAAAAGTTTGATTGGAAAGTTTATTTTATACTTGCTGAAGAAAAAATGGAGAAAGCAATTTGGTGTAATTTTAACTTTGTTTCATCTCCAATCTAATTATGACTCTTGCTACTTGTCTTCAGAATTAAAGTAAAATTGAATGAAGTGTGTTGTGAGGGTTTCTATGTTGACATGGTTGATATGATACTTGTTTATCATGATGTTAATGTTGAATAGATTGGATTCTTTTCAGTGTGAATATCAGTATAAGAACCAACTGGTAAAAGACAATGTTAAAAGAGAGTTCTTTTTGTACTTACTTGAAATCACGAGTGAATATTTTTTTATATGTCCTCTTTTCAATAAAGTGATAAAAATAAATTATGTTGTCTAACAACCTAAAAGTTAGAGATTAAAAAGAGAATGATTTTTTGATGGTCATATAAAAGGAATTATTTTTATCATGAGTGATATCTCATTTTAAAAAGCATTGCTAGATAAATAAAATATATGGGGATATTTTCATTGATTTCTTAGAGGATTTTATAATTTTTCATAATGAAAAATTTTAATGAATCATTTGATTATGAAGACAAAATTCATATTCAACCAAATGATTCGGATATCATTGATGCATTTAATTGAAAAGTAAAGAAATTCACAATAAGCAAGCTTTCTTATGATTACTATTCACTTAATGCGAGTAGAAGCTATCAGTAGAGAAAGGGAAATAGACATGCTGAGTTCAGATTCTAGCCAAGTTAGTTGCATTCCCTTTCACACAAATATCATTTCAAAATGTATGAATTTATCTCTTCTTCCCCAGCTATAGATTAAATAGTAGAACAAACTGAGTTTTCTTGCCTTGGTTGGCAACCTATCTAGGAGTAAGATATTCTGAACTCAAAACTGGTGGGGCAACATGCTAGCAAATGGAACTCCATTAAAACCTACTTGTGATGGAAACCACAGTAGTAACACCTAGTGTGGTGAGACTGTGTTCCTTTACAGGGGATTCTAATGTTACTAAGGAGGAGAAGAAGGAATCACTTAAAAGACGAGGAATTCTTTCCTGCTACAGTCTACAGACTCTAACTCAATCACATATTACTTGGAATGAAGCTGGGCACCACCAAGTAACCCTACTTTTCCAAGAGTATTATTAATGATCGTAGCAAAGTATTCTGTCTTTCTCTTAAGCCATGGGATAAACCAATCAATCACTTGAAAAAAAAAGTTAAAAATAAAAAATAATGGAAAAGATGCCTTCATTAACAAACTTTATACTGCCGTAAATAATGAAACCTTAATAATTAACACCCAATGGGAGTAATTAAAAATGTTGTATATTCTGATATTATTAAGTTAACATGAAATTTGAAGAAGGAGAATTTCATAAGATTGGAATTTGAACAAACTTACTGTCAGCTTCTTTGCATTTATTTCTCTCTTCATTTCATTGTATATAGAAAGATAAAATAGAAATATTTAGCTGATCAAATAGGTAATCTTTTCTTTACAGTGCATTAACACCAGCATTTAAATATCAATGAAGGACTCTTTTCATGAGCCTCTTTACCAACATTATGTGGCTTCCCTCTGTCTTTTCTACAAATATGTTCATGTTAATTGTTCTGATGACCTTTTACTCCTTGGTGCTTCAACTGCATGAATTTAGTCTTGGTATTAGATTGGCAACCAGGTTCCACCATTTCACTGTTGAACTAGTTAGATGTAAACATAAGTTCTACTCTAATAGTTTCTTGTCTCACATTTCTCACTAAAGAGTTCTCTTCCAATTCCTTGATTCCCTGCCACCTACAATCTTCAAAAATTTAAATGCAATGCCAATTATCATCTTCTATCTTTCTGATTCCTGTTCTTTTATCGTCCTTTCTGTTAACTAAAGTTTTTTTCATTCTCTTTCACTCTCAGTAACCTCTTCTATCTATGTGGCATTGTCGCCTTACTTGGAAAGAAATGATTTAAAAAAAAATTCTCTGAGCGTATCTGAGTGTATGATATATATTCACAAAATATCATGAATATAAAGAAAACTACATTGACCCTTCAAATAGAACAGTTTTCCTTCTTTCAGGTGTGTTTGTTGTAACTCATAATATCTTTATATCTTGTGGGAGTCACTATGTGAAAATTAGTAATTTCAGTTTCTACTCAGAACAAGACTGACAATGAAAGTAATGGGCTTTTGTTGCTCCACTTTACTGTAAATATTTCCATTTTCTTAATTAGCTTGGTACTTGGGATGGAATCTCAAGTCTCTAAGATGCCAGTTCACTGCTCTAAATTGCAAGTGCTAATATGTGTGGAGAATGTTATAGATTTTGTATTTGGTGGCGGTGGGGGGAGATGCGAATAGGTGCAAGATTGGCTCCATGATTAGAATGTTACAAAAACTACAAAAAACCCAGCCAAAACAAAGATAATAAGCTTAAAAACTGATAAATGCTAATGATGCTTAATTCTACAAATACTGAACTTTGAGCTTCTAAGTAGACACTAATTTCTTCACCTTCTCCTCTTTTATTTTTCTTATGACTTTTTTCTTTTCCAACATTTTTATTTCTATTTTTTATTACTTTTGCATCTTAGTTTTCTGCAATGCAATCACCACCATTCATTCATTTTGTATATTTTAATGTTATATCTTGTTATTATTACTATTATTATTATTATTATCTTGCTTCCACACAGCATATGATGTTGGTTGCTGGTAAGGAGTTTATTTTCAGGTCACCACTTGTGACTTAAGAAAATAAACCGATCATTTCTTCTTTTCACCAACAGGCTGCATCCAATACTTTTTCAAAATATCTTTGCTTTTCTGAGCAGGCAAACTTTTTTTGTAATGGCTCTATTTCCAAATCACAGTCCAGTGTCTGCAATATTTTTACCATGTTTTTTTTAAACAGCACTCCAGTACTCCAATGATCACTGGGACTGTAATTACTTTCTTTGATCATCCTTGCAAAATTTCATACTTTAAATTATGTTAGTTGGCAATCTTCTCTTTTTCTTTGCTTTCAGTTCTCACATCAAATGGACAGGAGGCTTCTTTCAGATAGCAAATCCTTTTTGTTTGTTCAACAGGATTATATCTGCACTCTAAAGTTGACACATTCTGTATCAGAATATTCTTTAGGATTTTCATTTTGCTATTCTTCAGCACTTTCTTTTTCTTTGGGGATCACATGTCTTTTTCTTTGAAATCAATTCTCTTCTCAAATGGACAGGTGATTTCTACCAGGTAGCAAATTTTATTTTGTTTATCCGGCAGGACTAAACCTTATTTATTGTGCTTTAAAATTATCACTGTCTGACTGGAATATCCTACAGAATTTTCATTTTGCTATGTAATTAGACCCATTAATTAAAAATTTAATCAATTCTAAGAGAATGGCATCACGATCTGAAACTTTCTTAGAAGGAAGAAGTTATTCGATCAAGAATCAGAATCGGACATAGCTATATCACTCACTCATTTCTCACTAAAAAGTGAACATCAAATGGACAGGAGACTTCTCCCAGGCAGTAAATCTTTTAATGTTTGTTCAATAGGACTATATCTGGTTTCTTGCATTCTAAGTTTGACATTTTTTCTTCAGGATTTTCACTTTGCTCTTCTCCAGCACTTTCTTCTCATTTGTGGCCACATCTTTCATAATACTTAACAATTGTCATCTTTGTTGTCGTCGTTGTTGCTGTATATAGTTATTTATAGAATTAAAATATCTTAACATGTCAACATATTTTTAGAGAATTGGATAAAAAAGTGCATCTAAACAAAAAGGGAGTGACTTTTTAGAATTGTGTTCTAATCATTTAGGTTTTCAAACTTAAAAATGAAAATTATAACAGATTTTTGCAAATTTTTACAATATTATATACAGAATCTAAAGAAATATTTACTGGTGATACTAAAATAAGGAGGCATGATGGAGTAATGGATAGTGGCTCGGATTGTGGAATTGGAGAGCTGAGTTCAAATTCCAGTCGAATCCATTATATTCATTTATGTGCTAATACCCTTGAGAAAGGTATGATTCCTCTTCTTCTCCCATCAGCCATGGGTAAATAGCAGGACAGATTGGGTTCTCTAGCCTTGGATGGCAACTGGTCTACCGCAGAAAAAAATCTGCCTCATCAGTCATGTATCGATACATGATTGCCTAAGCGTGTATCAAGCATGGCACATAACTGTCTAACTAAAATAAGGATCTGATATTTGGACAAAATAAGACAAAAGATTAATTCATGTAAATGATCTTTCTTTAGAATATCTCACATTGAAGGTATTTCACATTTATTGTGAGCTATTATGGATCATATAATTTTCCTTAATTCCTTATGATCTGTTTTACTTGTAAATCTGGTTTATAGATACAAATATCCCTTTTCCAAAACTTGACATAAAATCTGTAGAAATCTTCAAAATTTAATAATTAAAATAGCTGACATGTAAACATTTCAGAGATAGGTCAAGAATTCACTCCAGAAAGAGGATCACTTTATAGTTATCAAAATGAGAGGCTCAGTGAAAAAGCTGCCAAAAATAAAATTTGAAATAATATAAAACATTTGCAGATTTACTCGTAAAACAGATCACAAGGGATAAAAAGAGAATTTTCAATCAATTGTTGTGGGTTTCAGTAAATTCAGAAATTTTTCAGGTTTTACCTTCTGAAAACAGATAAATACAACACTTTGTATCAGGTCATACAACACTTTGTATCAGGTGATATGATTAATCAACTCAAAAATGCAAGTCCATCTACACAAATTTATCCCAATTGTCGTCTTTTTCCAAAAGAGGAAAGCAAAGTAACTAAAAGTCAAAAGACTCCCCAACAACTATGTCAACATTCTCTTTTCAATGCACATGTATTTCCTTTTCTCTTGTAAACTGTGAGTAGTGATATTTATTAAATGTATGAAGTCACACACACACACACACTTGTTTCTATGGGCCTTTGAAATATTAAGAATTTTTATTATGAAAAGGTGCATCACAAAAAAACAGCTTACACATGCCTTACATACCAATGTTGTTGCAAAGATGTAAATAAAGTGTAGTTTTAAAATTTACCATAATTTTATTTGATAAATTAATTGTGATTGACTACTTAAAAGGCCATTAGAAATCTCAAGGATTTTCTTCTTTTTTTTTTTTCAAACCTATAATGCTCTGTACTGTTACTGAGAAAAATCCTTAAGTTCCCTCATTTTTATTAGCATCTTTTTTTTTTAATGGTTATTATTTTAGGGAAGCAAATTGACTTAACAAGAAATGATAGTAAAAACTGCAACTGATCATATATCTTCAAATCTTTTTCATCTGTGTCTTTTGAAAAGGCATTAGTCTGGACTACCTTTTCTATTTTACCCTGCCATCTGGACATAGTCAAGATGTCAAGATGATCTTATCAACAATCAGAAAGGGAGAGTGAGGCTACCTCAGGGTAGTTATTTCTCCATATGATATGATTCCCAAAGAGTATTGATGTCATGCTTAAAAATGAGAGACAGCTAAATAATTATTAACTATATTAGATCAAAAGAATATCGCATCAACTTCTTTGTTCACCTCCTCCTCTCCCATTTCTTCTATTTTTTCTTTTTCACTTTTACAACACACTTTGTAGTGTTTATAATATAAGAAATGCTTTGGAAACTTGCTGTGATGACTGTATTACTTGACTCCAAATGGCTTCTTCTTCCTCTGACATGGAGCTCTTTATTTATAGTTATGGACTAGTTCATATAATCACTGGGGTAGGGTACTATTTACTCCACAACATCCCTGCCTTTGAGATTAATACTTCTTATGAATATCTTATTTTTTATTAGTATTAGTATCTCCCCCTACTCTTTCTGGAGAGTTCACCAATGCACTTGACTTTGTAGCGTTTCCGTCTCCGATCCACTTCCAGTTCTTTAGTACACTTCCTTTTCCTGAAACTTGTCCTTGTAGATTCCATGACTTATTGTGGTGCTGGCATATCAGAAACATTGTATAGCATTTATATTGGCTTTTCCAATGTCTTTCATTGATGAATCTTTTTTTTCAGCTGATTATGATGCCTTTTATGTTCAAATCTTTTCCTTTTTACCATGTCAATCAACTTCACAATCCTTGATGATATTATGTTGTCTTTCCACTTTTCTTTGCTATCTATATATGCTCTAAAAACAATTTATCACTGACTTGAAGCTTTTGGTGTCATTTTTGTTCTCTGTTCATGTTTTTTGAAATTGGTAACAACTTGTCAAACACAGATTTTACTTTTCTAGCAAACATTAATTCTGCCAATGACATGCCTAATGGTGTTTTGGGGTTAGATGTTCCACAATAAAAATTCAGAAAATTTTGAAGTGCTTCCTCATTTACTTTTTCAAGAGTTATTTTCCATAATGCTCTTTTGAAAGTTCCCACAAACTGTTCTGCTTGTCTGTTTGACCTTTGGTTATATGGCAGGGTTGTAATATGCTCAATGGAGAACATCTAACAAAAGTCTTTAAATTCTTTACTCATGAATTGTGTTCCATTATCAGAGACTATGGTATCTGGTATGCCATCTTTCACAAAGAGTTCATGCAAGAAATTCACTGTCACAGAAGATGTTGGATTTTTGCACTTACAAATTTCCAGCCATTTCACAAAACTATCAACTACCACAAGATAATGTAATCCATTTATAGGACCAGCAAAATCTGTATACGGTCTTGGCCATGGCATGCCTGTCTTTGGCCAAGATTCTATTTTGTGATAGTTTTGCTGCCAGAGCACAACCTCTGCAAGCTTTCACTATTTTTTTTCAATATCTTGGTCCATTCTGGTCCAATATACGAAATTTCTCATCTGAGATTTCATTCTTGATATACCAGGATGTCTGCTATGAAAATCCTTCAGTATTTGTTTCTCTAACATGGTAGGTATTACAACCCTTTGCCCGAACATAACTACACCATTGCATATCAAGTAGGCATTTAAATCTGGATTTCGTTCTTACTTTCTTTTAATTGCTTTTTTACTTTTGCAATAAAGATGTCATTTTCCACTTGTTCTTTTATTTCTTCCAGAGTAACTGGTAACTCTTGTACTACATTGCACAACATGTTTTTATTTCCATTTTACTTTTTACTGATGCAATGACTGTGAACTCAAATGGTTCTGCATTTTTAGGTATTACTCTTGATAATCCATCCACATGTCCTAATCTTTTAGACAGTTCATACTCCATTGTAAAATCATAGTTTAATTAGATGGTACCCCAGTGTTGTAGTCTATTAGCTGTATGTGTAGGTGTTCCTTTCTTTGAACTATATATTGTTAATAGAAGACTGTGGTTTCTTAGCAACCTAAAATTTCTTCCATGTATAAATTTATGAAATTTCTTCATAGCAAATATAATTGCTAGAGCCTCTTTTTCTATCTGGCTGTAATTTTTCTCTGCTGGTAGAAGCGAGTGTGAAGCATGAGAGAAGGCTTTCATTTTACCAGCATCATATTTCTGTACAATCACTGTTCCAATATTGTACTCACTAGCATCTGATGCCACTACAATTTCTGCTTTTGCATCATAGTATGCTAAGGATAAATCTGACTTAAAATTTTTTTTATGTTGTTAGATACCTTTTCATAGTTATCATTCCAGTTCTTCTTTACTCCTTTTTTAAGTAGCTCATTCAGTTGAGCTCTCAAATTATGCATAATATGTACATATAGTTCATAGTAATCAGCCAGTCCTAGAAAAGCTTGTAATGTAGTTATGTTTGTTGATGGAGGCATATTTTTAATTGCACTTGTCCTTGACAGATCTGGTTGATGTCCATTTTTATCAATAATTTGACCAAGGTATTTAATTTTTGGCAAAAACAATCCCATTCTTCTTCACTGAACTTGAATCTGTACTCTATTAGTTTTTCTAAAATTCTTTTCACATGCACATTTTCTTTAGATACACTCTTAATTAAAATGTCATCCAGATACACCATTGTTAAACTTCTATAATCCTCTGTGCATATTTATGGTTGTTAAATCTGAAAATTCATTTTCAATCTGATTTTGTAAATATGTTTTAGAGAGATCCAACTTTTTTACCCTGTTTAACTTCAAAAAATCTTCCTCTGGATTTGGTAATGTATAATTATGTGTTTCTAAACAACTGTTTAATCTTCTTGATATCTTTGCATACACTGCTGGTGCAGCCCATTTTGAATGGTTAATTTTTTTCTATTACACTAATTCTTTCAAGTCTGTCCAACTCTTCATTAACTTGTTCCAATACTGTGAATGGTATGCTCCATTTCAGCTTAAATACTGGTGTCAAACCATTTTTTACTTCAAAATCTGCCTTGAACACCAACCAAACCAGTTCATTTGACAGAACACCAGGAAAACATTTTTTACTTCTTCCTTCAGTTTTTTGCTGTGACTTTTTAAATTGGTTGCTTGTCCACTTAGGTTTGTACAATAAATATTTATTGGCAAATCCCAAAATTCAAATAGTTCCATCCAGTCATTTCTGAATAAATTCATAGGATATTTTAATACATGAGCTTTAGTTTTTACATACTTATTAGGGAATGAAACATTACAAGTCCTTTCTCACCAAAAACTGAAATCGTGACTTTGGAAGTCATTTCAATAAAGGCTTTCCAATTTCCTTCCATGTGGTTTCACTGATTATTGAAATATCACTACCAGTGTCCAGTAGCATTTTTACACCCACATTATTTTCACATTCACAAATGTTTTATTTTCTGTGATCATTTTTCCATCACAATGCTCTGTACAAATTTCTTCCTGAGAATTTTTTCTTGGTTTGGTTTTGCAGTGTGACTTTATATGTTGTTGTTTACCACACTTATATCATACTGCATTTTTAAATGAACAGTCTTTTCTAAGATGTAATTTACCACATCTGTAACAAGGATTTATTATTCTTTTTTGTCATTTACTTGTACCAATGCACATTCTATTTCTGAATTTCTTCAGCATCATGTTTCAGACTTAGAATTGTCTGGCAATCATCCACTATTTCTTGCAATGTAATATTGCTGTTTTGTTCAATTTTCATTAAGATTTTCACTTGTATTTCAGCATCTTTTTCATCTGTTAAACCTTGAATGAAAATTAACCCTTTGAACATGTCTGGAGTCATTTCCTTCATTCTAACCTTTTCACATTCTTTGTTGAGGACACCAGCATATGTAACAAAATCTTTGCCCTCTTTCTTCCTCCAATGAGCATTAAACAGAGAGTGTTTGCCACTAAAGATTTTTGTCAGAATGTATATGGTGTCTTCAAACCCGATTTCACCTGTTTTTTTGGTAATATGTAATTGCATTATTTTTCATACTCTAATTGAGTTATTTTCTTCAACAACAATATCGTTTTTCTCTCCTCTTCCCAGGCACTGCATTCCTGACTGAATATTTTTTCATATCTACAAAAATACGCAGAAAAGTCAGTCCCTCATCAGGATTGTATGCAAATTCTGATATGGTGTTTTGGACAGCATCTCGCATAAGAGACATTTTTTGTTTTCTTCAAAATTATATCCAACAAATCCTGTTACTGTTTCTGTAGTTGTAGCAACTGTTGATTTTGTTGTTGTTACTGTTTCTGTTGTTGTTGTTGAATTTTAATTATCGAAGCCAAAATTTTCTCTATATTTTTACAATGTTTTTTTTCCTACACCTGAGAAAAAAGTTGTTTTTTTTCTACACAAGAAAAATATTTTTAAACCAACATGATTAAAATTCTTGTTATCACCTGTTTCCTTGTTCCTGAATCAACAAGTATATTTTTTCTCCATAGTTGTTCATTCAGCATGAGTTTCCAAAATCCTTGTAACTCTAGTTTCGACTCATATGAGTTCCTGAATCCTCATTACTGTTATACGTCATAAGAGTACCGAATCTTTGCTACAACGGTTATAAATCACCCAAGTTTCAAATCCCTCATCACCAATGATATAATGTGCTTTGTAGATCTTAAGTAATGCTTTGGCAACTTGCCATGATGTCAATATTACTTCATCTGAAGACTGATTCCAAATAGCTTTTACTTATTCCTGTGACCCGGTGCTCTTCATAGTTATGGACTAGTTTATATTGTCACCATGGATGTACTATTTACTCTGCAACATGTTCCTTCATTTTTCAATTATTTATCTTTTCTTTTTCTTTCACCTCCTTCGATTTCTCTTTATTCATCAGTTCTTTTTTATTATTTTTCCTTTCTTTTATTCTGCTTGCTTCTTGCATATCCTTAATAACTTCATTGTTATGCTTTCTTAGTTAATTTTATTTATTACTTGAAAAAGATGCAACCATTTTTTTCTTTTTTTCTATCATATATTTTAAGTTTAATTTTTCATCAACCAAGAAAGTTCTATCAGATCCCAATTTTTCTTACCCTATTTCCTCTAGATGCTATGGGTCTAATGTTGATCAGCTTGCTATAAAATGGCTTTTCACATAATCAGCAAAATCATAATTCTTTCTTTCTTTCTATGTGATTAAGCAAAGCTAATTTCTCTGACAACATCTATGATATCTAACAAATAAATTTCAAGAAAACTGTCATGAGAACCAGATGAAAATATCAAAAAACAATTTCTTAGATTGTCAGCAAGAAAATTTTTCATACTTGAAGTAAATTAAATAAGTAGCAGTGCTGTAAATTTTCAATATATTTTATCTTGACATTGATTAGGTTTTTTAGCTATTTTGCATTCAGTGTCTTTTTGTTAGTTCTTTTGATACCAATTTTTAAAATAATTTAATTTTTACTATTTTGTTTTAGTATAATTTTTGAATCAGAATTTTCCTCCACAGAATAGACAATTTCTATTCAAATCTCAGAGACAGTATTTCTATTTATACTAATTGTTCCAAGAATAGGGTTAAAATATCTGCTATAGTTTTCACTAGTCTATGTGTAACACTGCTAATCCCTGATATTATAGGTCACATAAGAATGCCTGGTTTGTGTGTTTGTGGTAAATCATAAAGTCAGGGTACTTTAGGATGATATTCAATCAATTTTGACCTTGTTTTGTTCTCATTTTTAACTTTCTAATTCATTTTTTGAACTTCTGCATTTGGGAAATGACTTTACATTCATCAGTTTTTCCTAAGCATTTGTATTATTGAGTAAAAATCTTATATTTTCATTGTAGATGTCCTTTCTAATGATAAAAATTCCATTTCCTTTCTCTGACAGAATGATGTTCTTATTTTTTTTATAAGAAACCAATGCTATAACACTTTCAGTAAATTTTGAACTGTTGATGGGATTGCTTCTCAGTAGGATATTAGCAGGTCTAGTTTTAAAAAATTTTTTAAATTGGTCATTCCCAAAATATTTTACATAAAGAATCAACATATATCTGATATATTAACAATGCTTTATTAAAATTTCCCCCAAAACAATATTACCAATCTTGTAAATATATGTAAATATATATAATGTGTGTGTGTGTGTGTGTGTCTGTGATATGTGCATTGTTTATGTTGTAGCATAATATAACATATAATTCAAAAGGCCTGCTTTATTTCTGCAAACTTTCCTCCATATATGGCAAGTAAATAGTTAGCATAGATATATATATATATATATATATATATATATATATATATAGGAAAAAAATTTTTTATTTACAATACATGGTCAAACATTTTCCTTTACATATCACATATTTGATATTTGTATCAGGCAGCAATCCTTCATTTATGCATGTTTCATTAAAAACGACAGACAAGGTACTATGGTTAAGCTTTTTATTTAATTTTTCTTGTGTTCGAACAAGAGCTTTCTTTTCTGGACAAAGGGTGTGTAAAAACTGTCCAAATGTTTTATATTTCCGAGCACTTTTGGCTATACCTTTAGCCATTATCAAGGATGATTCGATTTTTCAGCTTAATTGAGTGTATTCATTATGTGTATGTCTTAGTGTGTAGTAGGGATGTTTTTAATTTCCGAATATGGATAGCACATTGTGGCTTTGTTCGTAGTTAATATTGTTAAGAGTTGGCTTTTTCTTTTTTATTATTAAAGCTTCCATTATTTTTAATCTTTTTTTCACAGGTGGATGCAGTTAATATATTTGTTTTCAAACTAGTATGTTTCTAATGGAGTCTGGTAAGTTTGTGTGCATGTTTAAATGTGTTCTAATGGAGCTGTGATCAGATAGGTGAAACGTAAGACGTCTGGATAAGCATGTAGTTGTGTAACCGATGTAATTATTTATGAGTCTGGTTTGATCAGGAACACAGTTCCTTAAGGGGCATTTGAACTCATAGATAATGTTCGTTCTTTGTAATTTTGACTTAGCTGGTGTGTTGTTATTTTTTAGGATAAGGTTAGCTGTCTTAAATTTTTTATAATAGATAATTAATTTGATTTTTTTATTTGGGTCAATTGGGGTAATGTATTTCTTTATAATATGTCTTAGTGAAGATTTGTCTTGTTTGTAGTTAATGTGCATTTGGTTTTTGTAATAAATGTGTATGTGATTTTTGACTGTGTGTTCACTATCGTTATTACTTACTTTGAGGAGAAATAGTCTAATTTGGTGGTCTATAAGGTGGTTAGGGAAGCTGTTGTTGATTAGTGTTTGTTTAACATTATTAAGTCCTTTGAGGAAGAGTAGTCGAGAGGATGAATTCTGGTGTGTTCTTTTTAGAAAGTTTTTTTAATACTGCTATTTTGTACCTAAGTGGACATTCGCTTTTAAATAAATTAAAAACATCCCTACGACACACTAGACATACACATAATGCACACACTCAATTAAGCTGAAAAATCGAATCATCCTTGATAATGGCTAAAGGTATAGCCGAAAGCACTCAGAAATATAAAACATTTGGGCAGTTTTTACACACCCTTTGTCCAGAAAAGAAAGCTCTTGTTCGAACACAAGAAAAATTAAATAAAAAGCTTAACCATAGTACCTTGTCTGTCGTTTTTAGTGAAACATGCATATTTGATATACATACCTCATAAACTGAACCTAAAGAACGACTTTAGTGTAAAAATATTATACATCTTCAATTTATAAATGTATCTTTCATAATATTACCATTTGTAACTGTTCAATATAAGTTTTTTCATTTCTCTGTTATTGAAAATATTTGTGACTTAAAAAGCATTTGCACAGAAAAATTTTACCTCCAAAATATCCTTTTTTATATATATTTCTTTCCTGAAAACCTATCAATGTTAAAAAGGGTCAAAATAAATGAAGTACAGTTGAGAATAAAGACTGAAGGAATCTCCCTACATACTTTGCTTGGATAGCTCAATAAACAAGCCAGATATAATCATTAACAGTATTATACATGTATATCAATAATCAAGAAGTAGCAGGCCAGTCTCTTAGGTAAACTGCTGCCATATCTCATGTGGTACTCCTGCTATATATCTTGAGATTCTTCACAAAATCTAGAGGATGGTCGGCAATTTAATTGGTCCTAACCTGGCATCTCAATTTCAGTCATTTTCCCACTGTCTTTCCTATAAGTATTATCATGGCAATTGTTCTGATCAGTTTTTCTCCTTAGTAATTGACTGCATAAATTTAAACACACTACTAGATTGACTACTAGGTCTTGGTTTACTGTTGATTTAGCTAAATGTAACCATAAGTTATCTGCTAATAGTTTCTTTTCTCACACTTCTCACCTGTGAAATTGTCTTCCGGTTTATTGCTTTTGTGCCACCTTCCAAAATTTAAATGCAACATCAGTCACCATGACTTTCTGAAATCTGTTTTTTATTGTCCTTTCTCCTCACTAATGTCTTCTCATTCTCTTTCACTCTCAGTAACCCCTTGCATATTAGTGACATTATCACTTTGCTTGGGGTGAAATGATTAAAGTAATGCTTGTATGAAGACACATTCTGGAACACAACTGATATCCAAGGATAGCTTGGCATTAAAAAGCTGAAACATGAAAATCAAACTGGACAAATAAATTAGTCCAAGAAAATCATATTAATTGCTATTGAACAGGTTCAGTCAAACATGTTAATGATCAACATGAATAAAACAAAATCTATGATCCAGGGCAACAATTGTACACTGACAGATTAGGTTGGTTTTTTCTAATCAACAATTGTTCATTAGAAAAAGTCAACCTATCTACTGACTTCAGATTCATTACAAACCAGCTGTCACTCATTGCTAATATAAGCAGTCAAATCAGTAATATGGCTACTACCTTTAGAAAAATTATAGCTGGCTTCTGAGATAATGGTAAACTCTCAGTTCACACAAAAATACAAGGTTTGCAGTGCATGTTTCATAAGCACACTCTTCAGTGGTAGTAAGGTTCAGATTATATATGCAAAAAAAGAACATAGGCTTGGATAGCTTTCATTTGAGATGCATGCAGAACATCACCTGGAAGGATAAAATCAGATTTATTTCAGTTCTTTAAAGATCACAGTTTCCCAGATGGTATCTCCTTTGAGGCATCAGCATCTCTACTGTTTGCACCTTGTCCAAAGGATGGACAATGGAAAAACTCAGAAGGACATTATTGATGCCGACCTTTCAAATAGGAGAAAAACTGGGCATTTACTACTTTGATTTAAGGATGTTTCTAAACAAGAGGTCATATCTTTTAATATCAGCTTGCCACCTAATCAATCTGCAGTTGGCTCTTGTTATATGTGGCTGCCTTGGTTCATCACAAAGAGGACATGGAGGAAATACAAATATTGGGAGAGCACTACAATATTGATATCAGTGGGACATGCTGGTACATGGACCATTTATGGTTGTGTCTGCTTCTTACACCTTGAACTCTGTAGCTATATGAAATTCTGCATAGAAAATCAATGGTCTTCTGTGTCTGTGATGCTGATGAAGACATGGTTACTGTATGCCAACAAGTGTCACTTGATACTCATGAATAATAATGTAGTGGAAACAAAATTCAAACAGAGGAGCCAATCTCTACTGATAATGGTACCTGCCCATGTCAGTCAGATACAATGTTTAGTGTGCTCTCTCTGCAGAAAGACAGCACATGGCTGCCCTGCCAGAAGAAGAGCTCGTGCAATCCCTGGAACATCTGGATTTGAAGAAAGAAAGTGTTTGCCCCATGCTTCCCCATGAGATAGTTGGGACAGTGAGCTGAGTGGTGTTAGCTATGGAAACAATTCCTTTGCTAGCCACCTGTTAAAGTTTTAGGCTCCTTAAAAGCAGGCGCATTTTCTCAGAACTTTTTTTTTTTTTTTTTTAAGCATATCACCCCAAGCAAGGCTGGAGGCCACTATCACACAAGGGGTTAAAGAAGGGTTGGAGGAAGAGCAGATAGGAGTGGAAAAGGAGAGGATGTGGAGAAAGAGAAAGACAGTGGGTCGATCAAGGCAAGGGGGTTACAGAAGATTTGGAGCAAGAGCAGATAGGAATGAAAAATGAAAGGATGTGGAGAAGGGAAGTGGATAGATCAAGGCAACTGGAGATGTCAATTGGCAGTATGTTGCATTGACCACACAATGAGATCACCATACATTACCAAAAGTCTTTGTTTTACCCAGCATCGATTAAAATTTGTTGGTCAAGGAAGTCCCCAGGTCCAGACAACACCCCTTTCAAACTGATCAAACATGGAAGCTTAGCCTTGCATTTCCACCCCCATTCTGAAGATATGGGAACCCCCCCAAATTCCTAAAGAACTGAAAGATGCAATTATTATAATGATCTTCAAAAGAGATGACTTAAGAGCCTGTGGAAATTGTAGAGGAATATCATTACTCTCTATCACTGGAAAAGTCTTTGCCATGATCCTTCTAAATTGGTTCCAGATCATTGCTGAAAAGATTCTACCAGAAGTCCAACAATTTATTTAAAGACATTAAACATATCATAAATGTCTTTAAATAAATTGTCGGACTATGTCCAATTCAAAAATATATGACGTCATTTGTTTACATTTGATACGCTAGAGCAGATATGAATAGAACGGTTAAGGCACGTCACGTGAAATGACGGTTCCGTATAGGATACAGGTTCGATTCCTGTTGGAGAACGAAAATTTTCTATGAAAATTTCTTGGACATTCAGGCCGGTAAATGTTATTTAATACTGTTTATTATAAAACAGAGCATTTGCTTAAATACTTGTATCTATAAAAAGAATGTTAAACATATCATAAATGTCTTTATACATATATATATATAGTTTCTGTACATGTGTGTATATATGTATATGTAAGTATGTTTTTATCTGCAATTTCATTTAGTATCTAGTGTCCTCTTGAATGCTCTTTTCTCTTTCTCCTCATTATTAATGTTTCTGTTCCTAATTCCTCCACACCCTGTAACCATTGCATGTTAGTAGCTGTACTGCCTTGCTTGGGGTGATACTGGTTAATACATATATATATATATATATATATATATATATATATATATATATATATATATCAGTGTGTACATATTAGTGAACATGTCAATATGTAGATAGATATTATAAATAAATATTTGTATGTACATCTTCGTATATCTATGTAAATGTGGATGTATATAATATATTTAATATATTTCTATATGTGGATATGTCATGATATTTGTGTGTATATTTGTTTTAGATTTGAAACTACATATTAGATGTCTACATTTGTATTTAAATTATAATTATGTATTTATTTTGGGGTATGTAAGTATGTATTTTGGGGTATATATATATATATGTATATATATAATATATAACTTTGTTACACTGCTGTAAATAAATGGACTATTCCACTATCATTGCAATATAGTATAAATATCAATATTTAAACTATGCAATTGTCATTTTTCAATCACCACCTGATGATGGCATCTTGCATGAAACTAAGAGTTGTGCTATCAGTGGGGGGATTTTTATTTTATATATATATATATATATATATATATATATATATATATATATATATATATATATATATATATGTTTGTGTGTGTGCCTGTGTGTGTACATATATATGTGTGTCTGTGTGTGTGTATGAACAAAAGGAAAACTTTTCTTAGACAAAATGTTCTATCCTCTGATGGACTTTATTAAGGTAAATGTAAAGATTTTATTTTGCACCAAGTATTTATAAATAGAACTAAAAATGTCATTTACTTTTTAACAAAATACGTCCGTCAGAGGACAAAATACATCAGTTTTCATATTGTCCTTTTACTGATATATTTTTAGCTATACCTGAATTTTTGCACACACACACACACACACACACACACGCGCGCGCACACACACACACACACACACACACACACACACAGACACATATATTTATATATATATATATATATATATATATATATATATATATGGAGAGAGAAAGAGATAGAAAGTGTCTTTTTTTGTAATTAGCAATGTATTTATAAATTATTACAATATGTAATGTTTTTCTCCTTCCCTGTCATTTGTTAGTGTACTGTGTGACACATATAAAACATGCACATATTAACCAGTACCTAAACATATGTATATAAGTACAATGTTTGATTGTTGAGTGAAAGTGAATTTGTTCTCTCAAATTCGCTTATGTACATACATTTCTGATAAATATATAAAAAAGACCAAAGTGAAAGAAGAAAAAAATTCCATTCCATGTTAAATGAAAATGGATTGAGTAATTAGATTAAATGTCAATAAAAAGAAAAAAATTGTTTTTTATGCATACAATGTGTGTGTGTTTGTGTGCATATGTGAGAGAGAGAAAGAGAGAGACAGAATTCTATGTTCCATTAATAACAAATGATTCTCTTCTTAATTAAGACATTTACTTTGATTAATCTTAGTGTAGAAACATGACAGGCATGTGCATACAATTCTGTACTCTTCAGCCCCTCATCAGGTGCTTTATTGGACTGGACTGCTTTTCAGATGACCAGGATGATTCCTTTCTTTGGAGGAAGAATGTAAATAGTGAAAGTAGTAGTAGTATTGCTTTCTTTTTCTTATGGGAAGATGGGAGCAATGATGATGGCATTGAGGTTGGTGGTCAAGAGGCAAATAGAGATCTGGTTAATATAATGTATAGTAGTTGCAGTAGTTAGAGTTATTAAGCTTCTATATTTTACTAAAAAATAGTTGCTTTGGAAGGATTGGAATATAATAGACAGAGAGCCTCTGAAGAAGTATCTGACTCATGTGACACTGTATCTTGACAAGGGTCAAATGAGATCAAAAATGAAATATTCCTGTGTAATAACAATTCAGAGGCATAAGATTTAAGAAAGCTTTATTGCGCTTGAATGGGGAAGCACAGCTAGACTGCTTATTTATAGTACCTCAGTGAGGGAGACTTCGTCTGCCAAGGGAGGTAATTGTCATCAAGATTGTTAACTCCTGTTGGTCTATACTACATGCTACCATATTTGCTCTGGCACTGAGCACCAATCTCTTGTTCCACCAGTTCAATTCTTTACAGCTAGGAAATTCCATGCCACTTCCAAGGAATCAAATTAACATTCTTTTCTCCATGTTCTGAATGCAAGATGAAAGTTTCATTCATTCCTTTTTTCCCAAAATCTTCTACATTGTTGAACAAACTTCCATGAATTCGTTTTCCTGAACATTTCACTGTTTACCTCTTTAGATCAAAAGTCACTTGTCATTTTTCTCCTTATCCACGCAATTATAAAATTCAAAATAACTAACATAGTAGTTTTGTATAGAAAAAAAAATCAACATAATTTGTTTTATCTTATTAATCTTTTTATTAGTTTTTCTTTCAGTTTATTTTTCTTATCCATATTCAAATTGGTTTTACATTCTATTACTTTTAAGTAAACACTGTGGAACGAAAATAAAGAATAGGTCTGCAATGTAATTTGAACTCATGTCTCCTATGCTTGAAAGTCTGTCTTACTGAAAAAGTGTCTTATTGATGTTACAAAAGTTAACCTGTACGTGCCATTCAAATTTATTCATATAACTATATTCTAATACAATTTTTACAACCCTATTGCTTATTTACACCCAATGGATGTAGTAAACATAATCGTCTTAATTTATCTAAATTGCCTAGATGAAACAGTATGATCCATGTTTGACTAGTTTTTCTTTCAGCTTATTTTTGTTGGTTCTTTATTGCAATGCTCATAGCATTTTTACATTCTATGATCATTAAACAAGCACTCCCTTAGCTAGAAACAAAGAATAAGATTTTGATGAGATTTAAACTCGCATCACTTTCCCTTACAAATCTGTCTGTTGTTGCATCCATAGAAATTTTCATATCGAATTTATATTGAGTCTGTTTTAGTTGTAGGTGTCAATAGATTTAAAGTAGAAAATAGGATTTACATGAGTCAAAATAATAAGAGTTGTGGAGGTAAATTTAACACATTAGATGTTTGTCTACATTGCAAAAGACTGTTGGAACTGATAGGTAAGCGTGATATATTTGGGCAGAGGACATTAGAATAATCAAGAGCCTATGCTGGCAGAAAACTGCATGCATATGAATAGAAAATGAATTCAGTAAATATATAAAAATAGAAAATGTTGTAAGACAAGGATGGATTTTCTCACCAGCCTTATTCAATCTATACAGTGAGGATGTTCTCAGGTTCTACCAGGATTCCTTATTGATGACTGCGATCTTAATAACATAAGAGAGGCAGATGACACAATGTTGATATCAGACCTAGAAAGAAAACTACAAGAACTGCTACAGAAATTAGTGAAGTAAAGTGAAAAGAATGCATCAATTACAAGAAAAGAAAATGCATGATTGTTGGTAAAAAGATGAGCCCAAAATGCAAATTACCAATTGGAGATACCAAAATCAAATAAGTAAAACAATTTAAATATCTGGGAAGTGTGACACTGAAATCTGAAGGCACATTGGGAAAGCAAAAGCTATAGCAAAGTATTAAGAAACAGTAAAATTGTTAAGAATAAAGAAAAGAATATTGAACTGTTCCATAATATCATTGTGACAGGGAATGCTAGATAATTTTCTCATAGATGAAGAAGAGACTTGAAGCAAAAGAAATGTGCTTCTACAGAAGGATACTGAGCATAACGTGCACCAAACATGTGAACAAAAATGAAGTTTTAGAGAAAATGGAGGCCAAGAAAACACTTCTATTTACCATCAGAAAGAGAGTTGAAATTTTTAGGCTACATAATGAGGAAAGAGGACTTGGAAAATTTGCTACTTACAAGATGGATTAGAGGCAAGTGGTGCAAAGCAAAACAACACATAACCAACCTAGCAGCTTGAGTAAATAAATGGCAGGACAAGGTTTAGGAGAGGTAATAAAAAGACAAAATATATTAAGAGCTACAAAGATCAGGAAATTGTGGAGAGCCATGATCACCAATGTCCTAATGGGACACAGTATATAGAAGAATATTGGGACATGAGTAAATGTTCTCTGATCAACTGTTGTACAATTTCTTTGTGTGTCTATCACTCAATAACTTACTTTGTCTTTTGAGATTACGTCATTCTTATGAGTCATGGCAATCTTTATATATCTGAAATTAAAAAAATAAACTTCAATAAATATACAATTTTATATATTTATTTACAATGTAATGAACAACCCTTGCATAATAAAATGTACCACCAAACAATTTACTGTTTCTAATAAAAATATATAAGCATAATATATCTTTCTTTAGTAATTACGATTTATTATGAAAACATTGACTTATTATCGACTCGTTATCATACTATTATGGTATTTAATTCAAATATGAAGCAATCGGTTATTACCAAAGATTTAAACTTTGATTACTCTTAAAATGTTATTTCTGAGTACAGCCACAGTTCCAAATATTGCATGCAATCAGTTTTTTTTTATTAAGAAAACCTGTTAACCTAAGTTCAATATATCAGTTCTAATTTACATCATCTTCTACATAGCAAAATGTCCAGTGATTTAGGTTTTTATTGTTATATATAAATTGAAGATAAATAAAAAGAATATACAAATAAAATAAGACTGGATATAAAGTAACTAATTTAAGCAAAGTGTAAAACATTGTTCTCATAGGATGAGAACAGACAACTCATTTGAAACAAAACAAGAAAGCCTATAAACTGCAAAGAGATACACAAACAAATGGGATTCAGAAAAATGAGGAAAATTTATGACCCTTTTACTTAGGTTAACCACAAACCATGTTTCTTTAATTTGAAGATGGTGGGGAAAGAATCCAGTATCTGTCAGCACCAGTTAAGCAATAATTTTATCATGCAGTTCCAGTATGCTTTCTTTACCTAACTCTTTGAAATTAAGTGACCTTTGTGGATATACTTTTGTGAGTGTGGCCTATGTATATCAAATAGTGTGCAGTCATCATCAATTGGCTTTAATCACGTGGAAAAACCCTTAAGAACAGAAAATTGAATAATAGTTGTTTTTATATAATCAGAATAGATAGTAGAACAAGACTGTTATAAATTATATCAATACTATATAACTAATCTATGTTTAAAGCATGCATATATTCTCATATGTGTGTAGTCACATGAGTTAAAAAAGTAACACTAACAGTGAGGCAAAAGTAAGTACTAACTTCCCCTGCTATGCTCTATCTGTACAAGAGCCAGCTCAGACCAAAAGGGAATATATCTAGGCTGGGCTTTATCAAGACAGACAAGTGTTGTCTGGGCATCCCAAAAATCATCTCCATAGCCTTGTGGGTGATGAATTATTTTCCACCTACAACCCCTTTCCCACAGATGAAATGTTGCAAGCTTTTTGCTACTCTATTACCATTTCCATGGTATGTGTTCTAATGAACTACATTCCTTGATCTCACCGGCCAAGATCTTTACAACTGGGACCTGCCATGCCATGTACACAAGGATGAATCATCCTCATTTCTTTCATATTCCATTAATAAGAAGAAAACACCACACAGTAGAACCTCTACTTTGAGTCACTCTTGGGCCTTGTATTGGGTGAGCATTAGTATAAAAAATAAATTTAGAAATAATAAAATGAAATATGGTTGGAATTAAATTTTGTTTCCTGGTTAGTTTATCAGTAAATGCAGTTCACATCTGACTTGTGTACTTATGGGATTTGATAGCAATATTTATGCATTCCCAAAATAAGTTCATTAGTTTCTTTGGAAAGATAGTAAATCTTGTTTTCTACTCCACTCCCGTTATACAAGAGTCAATAACAACATCAATTATAAAAATGTGGCTGTACATAGGCATTGCTGTGTTTGTAGATATAATGATATACATACACAATTATAATTTGATAGCAGCTGAATCTATTCACATTTTGAAACACACTCTTTATATATATATATATATACACACACACACATATAAAAACACACACACACACATATATATATAAACACACACACACACACACACATATATATATATACATATAAATACACACACACGCACACACATATATATATACATATAAACACACACACACACATATATATAGGTTTCTCTGAAAGTAATGCTTCCAATTGACTTATAGCATCAGAGGTGAACATTGGTGGTACGGAAGTAGAATTTGGAAATACCTTTTTTTTTTTGCTATGTTACAAACAGAGACCAACTAGTGGATATGAGCACAGTTAAGTAGTGGATAATGTTTTTCCACAGTTCTGAGTGGTTTTTGTTACAAGGCACATTCCAGGCAGCCATTATGGCTGTCAACACAAATTTGAAAAGTACTTAGATTTGTGTGAATTATCAGATTATGGTAACTGTATGCAGCTAAATTTTAATTTAGTGTATTGAGAGTTAGGCTAACATGCTGATGCTGAATTTTTACCCACCATGATAGATGGATCGTCTCTCAAGGTGGCTCCTTGCTTTGAATGTCTATTGGGACTCAAGCTCAAACTTTCCCCAGACCTCAGGTAGAACTCGTATATTTGATCTATTGTTAAAGATGCTGGAAAAATAATCAGTTCATTGAAATTCTCCAGTAAGTATTTGCAATACAATAGCCAGGTGAGACCAAAATGGAGTATTGCTGCCATATCTGGGCTGGAGCTGACCAATCCTTACTTGCCAATCTTGATAGATTTCAAAAGAGTCTACCTAGTGTTTTGGGTGATTAATTATTTTCCACCCTACAACCTATTTTCCACAGATAAAATGTGAGTCTTGCTGCTCTATTGCTACTTCCATTTTCAGCTAAATTTCTTAGTTCCACCACCCCTAATTTTTACAACTGGGACCCACAATGTCATGCACACAAGGGGTGAAAATTCCTCATTCCCTTCATATTTCAATAGTAAGTTCCATTCAGACAGCTTCTTTCACAAAACTGCTGCTTTGTGAAATAGACTCCCAGCAGGATATTTCCTCAGTCACTACAATCTTGACCTATCCAAGTCTAGGGTTAACCATAACCCCATGAACTTCATTTCTTGCCTTTTCTTATGCTCATACAACACTGCACAGTAACCCTCTACCTTAAGTAGCTCTTGAGCCTTGTACTGGATGAACATTAGTATATATAAAAGAAAACATTGTGATATCAGAGTTTATGCCAAATGGAACCTACAGGTGCTCACACAGTCCATGAAGTGGTAATATGTTCAAGATGCAGCCATGAGTTTGTGAAGAAGGCTTCATACTCATGAAGTTCATGGAGTCTGGAGAAACCATCAACTCTGACTCTTACATTATGACACTAAGTTAAAGGCCCAAATTTCTTTATTCAGGCCATAAAGAAAAATAACTTTTTTCTTACAACATGATAATACCAGTCCCCACACCAGTTTGAAGAGGATGAATCGAGTTAGAAATTTTGATTGGACAATCCAATCACCACCCCTGTATAGTTCAGATTTGGCACCTGCTGAATTCTCTTTGTTCAGGCTGATGAAAGATGGACAGTGCAACATTCTCCTGACAACACCATTATTATTGCTGCTCTGAACAAATGGGCTGCCGTCTCTCCTGCTGAAGATTTTCATGTTTATGAGCTTTTGTCCATCGCTGTTGATGATGTGCAGAATTAGTATTTTGCAGCAGAAAATATGCTATATCCACCATTCTTATTATGGTCCCTATATGTGTTAAAGTTTATGTGGAAGTAAATGGGAAGCATTTCTTTTGGAGCATCCTTTATGGGTGCAGAAAAGTTTCCAGCCTGACCAAGATGAGTAAAAAAAATAAAAATTGATGTTTGGTAAGATTTGGGGAAGTATTAGGCAGGCAAATTTTCAGCACCCTTAGCTTTTACTCAAAATTTGCTGAGGAAAATACTTGAACCTTAATTGAAACTTTGCTGATATTAATTTCATGCTAATGATCTGAGAAAAAATAAAACATTGAACATGACCCACCTTGAATCCAGTTCAATTGCTTGTTATACTTATCTCGTATCTATCTCTTTAACTTCTACAGTACAGTATTAAAAATTTAAAAACAGGGAAAAGGGTCATGTATTTTCCTCACATTTGTTTTGACCTTTAAACCAAAGGTACATTGTTTCCATTTGAAGACATGATAAATGAAGAACAGTAAAATAATTTAGGGGAATACATTGTGTGGGTGTATGTGTATACAAAGATCAATGTTTACTAATGATTGCTAGTTATGTATAAGAGGTGTGCACTATTCTGATGCTAATTTTGATGGATACTGTTTATTTTTATAGATTCTAGAAAAAATAGTTTTAAGCTTAGGCAGCAAAAGAAAAATGTTTAGGTAATAAATCATCTTCAGATTTGGCAGTCAAATTACTTGTTCTTTTCGTTTTTTGTTTTTTTAAATAGAGCTTATGTACTTCTAAATCACATACGTGTGCACATATAGTCGCTACTGGACATGCATTTGCTTCTGGTTCTGCATTCATTCATCTTCATCTACATAGGGCAACATCTGAATAAACTTATGAATGTAGTTAATTTATATATATATATATATATATAGTATTTATGAGTAGCATATGTGAATGAAATGTGTTCACATATCTATGTATCTAATCATTTAATTCAGAGGCAAGAATACACTAACTTTAAAATTATACTTATTTTCTAAATCTTTACCATCTTATTATATGTAAAATTAAAGCATATTTTTATACTTAAAATATAATCGGTTTTGACATGAATAATTGAAATATAATCATATATTTCACTTTAAGTAATATTTTACCATGAACATAAACATGATTTATTTTAAGAACACTGCTGAAAATTAGATTTTGAACTTTGTTAGAATTTAGGGAGTTGTAATAAGCAAACATGGAGTTTGTCATCATGAAATATGGCAAAAATTGTTAAACTGTATATGTTTAATTGTTCATACAGAATAAGAGAATCTGTTGTTCTTTTTAATATTAATTCATCCAGTACAAGGCCCGAGCGCCACTCAAGGTAGAGGGTTACTGAGTGAGATTGTTTCAAGGGATGGGAAATGAGGAAGAAACACATTATTATAAGGACATGTAGGATAGACATTGGTTGACTCTGGACTTGAACAAAACAAGATTGTAGTTGTCAGAGAAGCATCATTTTGGGAGTTTGTAACAGTTCTGTGGAAGAAGTTGTCTGAGTGAATTGTCTCCTTATCAAAGGAACATAAGAATGGGGATGATTTGCCACTATGAACAAAAGCCATGACAGGTCCTATCTGTGAAATTCTGAGCTGGTGAAACTAGGGAATGTATTTTGTCTGATCATCCACAGTGATAGAGTAGTGAGAGGTTAGCAGCATTTTGTCTGTGGGATAAGGGTTGCATTGATGCAGAATAATTCATCACCCACAAGCCCACATAATCGCTTTTGAACTCTGTCAAAGCTGGCCATTGAGGTACTGTGCAGCACCAACCCAAATATGGCAGAAATATTCTATTCTTGATCTGATCTGACTCTTGAAACTATAGGACAGGGCAGCAGGAATCATGTATTTTCTGGAGTGATACAAAGAACTGACCATTCTTTTAGCATCTTTTGCCATGCCATGAATATACCCATTCCATCTGAGGTCAGGAGTGAGCTTTAGACTCAGTAGGCATTCAAAGCAAGGAGCCTCTTTCAGAGTATGACCATTCTTATTGTTTGTTGCTCAGGAGTTTGTTTTTGTTGAAATGTTGAATAGCTTTCTTATTGATGATAGTTTCAAAAAGTTTGATGACACTAAGGTGGCTGATGGTGTGATATTTTGGCAGGACAAGGGTTCACTTGCATTCTTGTACACAGGGCACACACGAGATACCTTCCATGGAAGAAAGAATTGTCTGAGTTGAACAAGGGAGATCTGTACCAAGAACACAAGTAGGATTATCCCCAATTTGGATCAGCTTGTATGTTATGTAGAAATCATAACAGTATTTCCTCTTTTCTTTAGTCAGGATCCTCATTTGGGGGGGGGGGTCTCTATCGCAGGGGAATCCATGCTTGATATAGGCCCCAAACCCATGGCTGTGTTTATTTAGATGGTCATCTTTAGTCAGAAGAGGAGAGTAGCTCAGAGTTGTGTAGTCTTGAATTGGAGTAGACTGATTTAATCCAGTTTTGGTTAAGAAAAGGAGGTCAGGCTTGACCTCGTGAAGGTGTCCTTCAACTTCTAGATAGTTGGACCATAGACCCCTGATCTTAGTGAAGGAGATGGAGAAATTGGTATCTACTTTTTGTATGATCAGTCTGGATTCAGTTCTGCACATTATATCCTTTATCATTTTTGGTATTGGTAGTGAGGAGACAAAGTAATGATAGCAACACCACAAATGGTATATGAAAGAAAAAGAAAACATCCAAATTAGTCACTAGAAAACACAGCAATAGCTTTACACTTCATCATGTCATCAAGAGGCTCCACTCCAAAACTGCTAATTATCCCAGATCTCATACACCAAATGGCTGTACAGTAGTTCTCCTTTCTAAGAATTCTCCAATTAACAGGAATGAGAAATAGAACAGATATATAAAATAAAAATAAACCATTTACCTTTTTCAGGTGACATGAAAATAGGAAAAGCAGCATTTCCAGTTCTTAGTATGAATAACATTAACATTAACATTACAATTTCAGCTATGAAACAGATGATTCATTTCAGACTAGCTTGAAGATGAGGCTGGTTCAGGCCATAAAAATCTACAAAACAACTGGAGGCAATTTGAATAGATCAAGATCTGGACAAATAATAAAAAACACCATACAAATGAATCACTGACTTTCGATGCACCATTGGAAAAAAAATCTGCTGTCAATAAAAGAAATGATGCAAGCCAACATTATTTTCACAACAGGTGTGATCTGCATAAAATATTGCCTAAATTAATTTTGGTTCATAGGATGATCAGCAAAAAGTCATATATTTCCTTCATGACTAGACAAGCCTCCATCCAATCTAGCATAGAGCATAAGTATTGGCACTTGGAACTATAGTCTAGACTGATTTTGAATGATAATTAAAAAATTAAATTAAAAATAATATTTTTGAGTTTCATTAGAACAGTATCACTTACACTGCATTATAATAATGTTTAAACATTATAAGCATCTTTCCATATAACAATGACCTGAAGCACAACATCAGACTATTCAGAGCCTATATTAAATAAAATAATGTGGTGTGAGTAGCCATGGTCAAATGCAAAATAACACAGCTGCCCAACAAACAGAATTGACAAAGTTTGCAATAAACAAGAAAAAGAAAAGAACAGGACCAAAAAGTAATATAAAGCAAGCAAATAATATATGCAAGGCAAATTAACAGTAATAAGGCAAAATATGCACAAGCTAAGAATTGAGGCTGACACACAAGAGCAAGTTCGGACCAGCAAACATAGCATTCTGACTTCAATGCAAGACAGATCAGGACTGAATCAGATGAAACCAAGAATTTTTATTAGCTAGGAAAAAATCCCAGCATGCATTTATATGCTACTGCCTATAAAGAGGGATAAGCGTTTTGCAGTTATTTCTATGGAGAACGAAACCAACAAGTATTATTGAAGTACAGAAGTTGCTAGCTCTGTTGCCTGACCTTGACACTACTGAAAATTTGAATAAAATGACTTGAAACTAATATTCAATATGATAGGCCCACAAACATGGAGGATCTCAACAGTTATATGGTAGAATATTGAGACAAATCCTATAAGAATCTCATTGCCTTGATGTCCACTAAATGTGATTCTGTTTTTCTTTGTTTTTTGTTTAAAGTAAGTTTTACCCATTACAAGTCCCGGGAGGCACTCAAGGTAGAGGGTTATGTTAGGAGACGATTTCTATAGGAGTGAAAGATAACAGTTAACCCTAGCCTTGAACAGATTAAGATTGTAGTGATCAAGGAAACATCCTGTTGTGAATTGGTTACACATGGTAGTGGTTTGTGGGAAGAAGCAACTTGAGTGGAACATTTCTCACCATTGGAATATGGAGGGAATGTGGGTGTTTTACTACTATGTAAGCAGCATGGTGTGTTCTTGCTGTGAAGGTTTGACACAGCGGAACCAGGAATGTAGTTCATCCGAGCACTTTCTGTGGAAGTAGTGGTAGAGCAGCGAGAGGCTTGCCACATCCCACCTGTGGGAGAGAGGTTGAAAGGTGGAGAATAATTCATCTCCCACAAGGGCTTGGAGGTACTTTTGAACTCTATCAAGGCTGGAGAGTGAGGTTTGGGCAGCTCCTGCCCAAATATGGCAACAGTAATTTTTCGCCTGAAAAGGAAAAGGATAGCAGGAGTCAGGTACTTATTGGAGTGAAACAGAGAGCTGACCATTTTACCTGCATCCTTAGCAATGGATCATATGCACAAGTTCCATTTGAAGTCGGTTGTGAGTTTTGAGGCACAACAGTCTTTCAAGGCATGGTTCTTCTGCAAGAGGACCTCTGTTCATCCTGATTGGTGATAGCTTGGAGTCAGATCCACAATGATGGAATGTAACTAGCTTATTCTTTGAGTCATGGAATGTAGCCAACCAGTTTTTACCCCATTGGGTAGTTTGTGCAAGATCAGAAGAGAGATCAGTTACCAATCTCTGACCATTGAGAGATTTAGAGGTACACCCATATATAGTTGTATCATTGGCATAGATGCTTACAAATGATCTGAGTATATTCTTAGGAAGATCATTTATGTAGATCAAAAAGAGGGTTGATCTGAGGAGTGACCCTTGGTGGATGCCTGCATTGAGCACAAGGGTTCTGGAGGGCTGGCTATTAATAACTACTTTCAGGAACCTACCTGTTATGAAAGATTTTATGATACAGAAGACCCTTTCAGTGATTCCATAACTGGAGAGCTTGTGTAGTCAGTTTTTGTGCTACACCTTGTCAAAAGGCCTTTGAGATATCTAGTGATATGGTCCTCAAGGTGTATTTGTTGTCAAGAACCTTGCTGATTCTGTGAGTGATGGTAGTTAGCAGGTCAGCAGTGGATCGGGCTGACTGAAACCCATACTGTTTGTCACTGAAGAGATTGTTCTTTTCTAGGTGCTTTATGACCTTCTTATTGATTATGGCCTCAAAAAAACTAACTGATGATACTGAGAAGACCGATGGGTCTGTACTGGGATGGGGAAGATTGCATGCTCACATTCTTGAAAACCATCTTTATGTTTGATTTTTTTTTTTTTTTCCCACAAGCTTGAGAAGGATTTTTTCCTCAAGCAGCAGTTGAATAATTTTGCAAGGATTGGGGATAATTCCAGGTTGATATTCTTAAAGACAACCATATGAATTTTGTTTGGTCCAGTGGCTTTCTTAGGCTCAAGGCCTTTGATAAGTCTCAAGACTTCTTGTGTTGTGATGTTAATATTACTCAGTGAGACATGAGAACTTGGGGAGGGGATGGTCTTTGCCATCTGACATTGAGTTATAGGCAGAGATGGAGGCATAAGGAAATATTTTAATTACCCTACTCAATTTTACAGTTTTTTTTTTATTTACTCATCTTCTTTGTACAGGTTATGTAATAAAAATGATATACCTGAAATGTCTCTAAACTACTTGACTATATATTTTTTGACAAATTAAGAATTATATTATTAGACTAAAATCATTTATTTAAAAATGAAGAGAAAAATCTGGTTCAATCTGTTTATGGTTTATAGGATAGCAAAATAGAACAAACTTTTAATTTTTAGACCAATCTCTACGTGTCTCTGAATTAAATGACACCATTGTGTGTATGGATCTGATGCAAATATTAACGGTGCTCTTTTCTGCATCTTGTTACAGAAATCTTTGAGATGTACTTGAATTTGAATTGGCTTTTTATTATATGCATAATCTTGAAGAATTGTTTGATGAAAAGACAATTTTACTTTTAAGAAAATCATGGTTGGATATGAATACACAGTTGATGTTGTTTAGTCTTTAGATTTAATCTGAAGATATGTAGTAAAAGCTTGGCAATAGAACACTGAAACTTATAGCAATAGTGCAGTTGGTGCAAGCATGGGAAAGGTTTGTGAAGTTTAAATAAAGACAATTTTCAATTCCAGAACAAAGAAAGATCCAAATCATCTCAGGATTTGAAAATTGATGAATTTGAGAAACTTTTGAAGGAAGTATCAACTGTAATACATCCTTAGAAATTTCAGGAAAATCCAAATGCTATGAAAATGAATTCTAGAAGAATTAACAAAAAGGAAGAATGGCTGGATTCAGGACAGCTTTCAATGTCTGAGTCTGAAAAAAAAATCTAGTGGTAAAATGATTTATCTGTGTTTAGTGAGATTCAAAGGAAATTCTTTGTAATAAATTACTGTAATCTGGATAAAACTTACCATGTTTATGCTTCAGTGAAAAATTACTTCATCTGAATGGTGCATTAGCATTTGCTGTATGAGATAATATTCATCTTCATGTTAGAAATACAATGCAGGGAAATGTTTATCGTGATGGGATGGGAAGTTCTTCTGCTGTATTCTCCTGATATGTCAAATTCAGATGGTCACTTCTTTCACTCCATGATAATCTATATTTGACAACCACTTTCAACAAGTTAAAGATATTGATAACTATCTCATAGAATTCATTGAATCAAAACTGGATTTTTGTTACATGAAGAAGTGGTGCCAGATAAAGGATAATACTTTAATGACTAAATAATAATGTAAATTTATATGAGCAAAAGATTTATGCCCATATAAGGAAACAAATCTTTTTATATGAATATGAATTATACTGATAACTTTTTCACAGATACATTAGGGAGTGCTGAAAAGTTCTCAGCTTGGTTCAATTTCCAAATTCTGACCAATTAACCAAACTTAAGAATTTTTTTGGAAGAGCTTATTGGTTAGATCAAGAACTATCTACTTCAGTTAGATATATATAAGGATGCAAAAAGTTTATGTATATATCTGTATATGTAAATATATTTGTGTATATTTATGTCCAAAGCATGGGTGAAGACATATCTGTTTGATTTGCTTTTTATGAACCAAAGTAGATTGTCTGTGCTCCACTGTTCCAGGCCTTTTTCTGGAAAATTAAATCTATTTACAAGAACAATCTTGATTCAAAATGATTGATATGACCTTTATGTAGCAATTGATGTGATAAATTCATTAATATATGTTGAGTAGAACATATATGAGAATGAATTAGTGAGAAAAGATAATTGAATAACTGTAACATGAGAGAAAATGTCTTACCTCCTTGTAGAAAGTGGGTTCGGACATGTCTTGCATTTAAAGTATCCCAAAAAGAAAATGGCAGCTTTATGAGTCATATATTTAAGAAATGATAGATCTCAAAGTCGTGTTAGTCTCGTGAGACAAATTTGCATAGATGCAAAAAATAAACTTGTCACTCAAGCTACAAAAAGTGCTTGACGAGGCAATATAGCAATGTGGTTTTGGTGGTAGGGAACAGGAGACATATGTGTTGTATTGTTTGACTTGCCCTATGCTGTTTGGTGAACAAAATGGATAGGAAATGATAGGAAATTTTATTCCAAGCACAATGAAAATGACTACAAGCTGTTTTGGCAATTAATATTCATGGACTGATTTGACTTGAAGTTGATACCAGAGTTTGATGGTTCATCCACTGGACTATCTGTTGTTGAGTGGGTGGAGAAGGTAAAACTCATTTGCCAGGTATGCATTGCTTTGAGGCTGTCGGGGGGGGGTCCCTATGCTGTGTACCAGCAGCTTAAAGAGGAAGAAAAAACGACTTTACTGAGATAAAATATGCTCTTTATATGGCCTTTTGTGCCATATCAACAATTTATTGGTAGCTGACTACGCTTTGTTGGAACCGTTGTTATTTTGTTGTCTGATTTTATGGAAACTTTCTGTGCTGTTTGGGGGGGCATCAGTGACCAGATGCTGGGCTGTGCCTTTGCAGCAGGATTTGCCGGATGAAGTCGGTTTGCTTTTGTGAACATCAAGAATGGATGAACTATCGACCGACCAGCTATTGACATGAGTCCAAACCATTCACAAAGAAGCAGAACCAGTAGTAGCATCCTCCTCAGCAGCAGCATCAGCAGCAGCAGCAGCAGTAATAACGGATGGCAGAGCAGTATCCCAACTAGTTAAACATAAGCCATTAACAATCACGTTAACCCTGTGCACCGTCATTGTCACCTGTCGAACTCTCTGCTTTGGGCACAGAGGAACCCAGACGAGGCTGTGCTGAAGGGCAAAGTTTTGTCCAGAGAGGTTGACAGGCCCGGACCCATTCATGTGGGTTCTACGGGAATATTTTTGGCCAAGTCTATGGGCTCGGAGAACCCACAGTAAACTCGGCCTTGTGCCACATACATCCCTCGTGGGGGAGGGGCGGTTAGATATTAACAATCATGATAACCCTGCATGTTACAAATATGGTGGTCCCAACCACTTTGTAAGGGAATGCCAGATCTGAATTGGTGTGGTGAGCACAAGTCAGGGAGCACAGAGGCAGCTGAAGTGCTATTGTTGCAATAAGCTGAGTCATGTTATATGGAATTGTTCAGGAAAATGGATCTATTAACTTAAGTTTTAGTCCCTTTCTGGCAACTTAAGAGGATAAAATTAAAACTTCTATTTAAAAACATATCTTACATATTTGATTGAGTTTGTAATTAAGGTGAACTTTTCCATACCTTTAAGGTGTTATGAAATTCAGTGAAAAAATTGCTCTCATTTTAAGAAGAAAGCCTTCAGAATACGTAGATATTTTATTTCTATTATAAACAGCCAGATGTTTTAATGTTTATATTTAACCATTTCCTGTCATGAAAGTGTCACTATTATTCAGGCTGTATTTGAAATTGGCATAGTCAGTTAGAAGAGACCAATTCAAGATTACCTTATGAAATTGTAACATGTACCCTTTCATTTCTTCATGTCTACCACCTGTGTGTTAAGAGTTATCACTGAATTTGTCTGTCAATCCCTAGATAAGAATAGCAAAGCTCAGGCTGTGGCTTTAGATATCTCAAAGGTGTTTGATAGGAATTGGCATATTTGACTTCTCCACAAGCTCAAGGGAACTTGATGTCTCTGGATGAATATTGTGCTTAATCCAATCATTCTTAAGAAATTATATGATGAAAGTTGTATTGAAGAGACACATTTCTAGTTCTTTTCATATTAATGTGGGCATTCCCCAGGACCCTGTCCTTAGATCTACATTGTTTCTGATCTTCATCAATGACCTTCTCAATGTCATTAGTTCCAAACAATGAATTTATGTTGAGGAAACAACTATTTATTGCTATCCTAGTATCAACTGCTAGGTCAGCAGTTAGAAAAATTGGTTCACTCTATCATGCCAGACAAATTTATTTATCAGAATCCATCTTGCACATTTATAAATCTAGCATTTATCTGTGCATTGAATACTGATGCTATGTCTGATCTGGTGCTCCTCTTGTATGTCTTGACTAAATTCATGTGGCTTTCCTCTGTCTTTTTTACAAATATTTTCATAGCAATTGTTTTGATGAGCTTTTCACCTTGATGCCTCATCTGTATGAATTTGAGTGTGCTACTAGATTGGAAACAATTTACTCTTGAACTAGATAGTTGCAACCGATAGTTCTACTAATAAATTCTTTTCTTGTCTGTGGAACTTCCTTTTGATTTCTTGCTTTGCTGCCACGTACAATCTTCAAATATTTAAATACTAATTTCTATCTTCTGTCTTTTGGAATCCTGTTTATTTATTGTCCTTTCTCCTCACTTCTCACTAAATTCTCATTCTATTCCACTCCAAGTAAGCCCTTGCATTCTAGTCGTATTGTTGCCTTGTTTAGGGTGAAATGATTAAAAAAAAAGAAAAATTTCTCTTGGTGACAGGCCTGCACAATTATTTGTTTTGTAGTAGAGTGTATAATTATATATTTATAAATCAGTCATTTTTCATGTTACATAGTAAAACGTGAGGACAACTTCTCAACCTTTCTTCTTAGATCTCTTTGACAAATTCCTATTTCCATGAGATGAACTTCAATCTTGCAGAATTTGGTCTCATCTACAATATAATCTTTTGTAAAACAATTTTACTTTTGTGAAGATTAGACCCATTTTTTCAACAAGTCCTACAATGATAACTGATGAACAGTAAAGAGAACTGGAAAAAATTAATCTCTTTTCTAATCTTTAATTTGTTGGTTCAACCTTTGTCCTTATCTCAGAAGACATAAAGGTTATACAGCGAAAACAAAATGCCATAATTTACTTTTTATAGCTTGAAACTGAGAAAATAAAACTAGGAACTTTCTTTTGAAAATTTAAAAGTTCATTATGATTTAGTATTGTAATGCTCTTAAAGGGTGATAGATTTAAACTTACATTTGAGATGATTGTTACTGTTTTTGGTAATAAGAATTTTTAAAATTTTTTTCTTCTTGTAATTTGTAAAATTTACATTACACATTTCATGATTGACTGCAAAATAAGAGTTATTTTCCATCTTTTAAAATTCATTATTTCCTGACAAATTTTGAATCTATTTTGCCACTGGGCAATAGCTGAACAAAGTTGTGTTGGCTCTCATCATAAAGTAGAATCTTTTGTCATTACTTCTTGAATCTAATAATTTCTGTGTTTGACTTAGCACCCTGTTATTTGAAATAAGTTCATGGCAACTTTTAGCAAAAAGGTCTTCAAATGTTTACATTTTTAAAAGATGCATTGAAAAGGTGGAACCTACCAACAAATTTCTGACATTAACTTCTCAATAAATGTCATATGTGAAATGAAGAAACAGTGCTACAATGCAAATTTAGCTTCTGGTCATGATGATAGGATTCAACAGATTGGGGCTTTGAAAAGTAAACAGTTGCCTGAAATTGACAATGTATATAAAGAACTATTGAAAAGTGGGATAATGAGTATACACATGAACTAAGAACATTACTTCATTGCTACATTGGCTCTTTAACAGAAAAACAAAAAAAAGGGATGAAAATAACTAAATAGAGAGAAAAAGAGAGAGAGGACTGTTTTATAAAATTCTCACTTATTGATAACAATCAATAATTTAGATAGAAATAAAAATGGTCATGGATTAAATGTCAATATTCATTAGTACTCAGGTACTGAGTAATGTGAAAATATTCTGAAATATTTAGATCTTCAAAAATTCTTAGAGAAAGGAATGAGTTAGTTTATAAACTGATTTAAATTATTATGTAGGTATGTGTAAGTTGCCAATGAAATTCTGCTCATCTGAAGATATATTGAACTTTGGTAACTGTATGTAGAATATGTGTAACTTAGAAATATTTTCAAGTCAGTATTTTATTTTCAGTAAATTTATGCAATAGATAAGAAGAGTGTTTGTCAGTAAATGATAAACAAATCAAAATGGCTTCTAGATGTTATGTCCTCAGTGAACTTAAGTCAGTAGGCCAAGTAAAAGAAACACTTTTTTGAGACAAAATTTTATATATATATATATATATATATATATATATATATATATATATATATATATATATATATAATTTCCAGATAGTGTGTATCTGTAAAAGAACAAAATGAATAAAAAGACAAAAGGAAAACTATTCTTAGTCAACATTTGTCTTGATAAAGTTCCTCAGAGGACAAAACCCATCAGCTAAGAATAGTTTTTCCTCTTGTAGGTGTGACGTACAGTCCTCAATAAAAAATTAAGAACTCATAAAAAGAAGAAAATATTTCTATAAATTTTCTCCTGGACAGGAATTTCTTATATCTTTTATATAGATCCTCAATATTTTGATTGAGAGTCTCATATAAAATAAACATAAACTGGAACAGTTTTCAGAGTCTGAGTTTTACACCGCAACAATATACTTTTTGTGTGTGATGTTGATAAGGACTAAAACTCAGAAGATGCTTAGTATATAAATTTTATATAAACAAGAAGCTTAGTCAATAAAAAAAAAAGAAGTGATTTCTCTTCCTGGTTTTTAGTTTTAGAGTAAAATATTTACAGTTTTATGAACAAATAAATTTCATGTGATATGTTTATTTAAACGACATCATGTGGCAATTGTATGTCCCTTTTTAAAGATTTGGCAGCTTCCATTTTCATATCAAGGCGTTAGTTTAAAATAAAGAAACCTAAACACATTTTAAATCTAGTTACATTCCATCACTGCCGATTAGACCACAAACTACTGCCAGTCATGATGAACATATATCCTCTAAAGGATGTACTATGCCTTGAGAGACTATTCGGCCTCAAACTCTCACCTGACCTCAGCAGGATCTTAAAGGCATGACCCATTGCTGAAGATGCAGGTAAAATGATTGGCTCCCTGTACCACTCCAGTAAGTACCTGACTCCTCATGCTATCCTCTACCTTTATAAGAGCCAGATCAGGCCAAAAATGGAGTATTTGTGCAGGAGCTGCCCAGTTCTCAGTTTCCAGTCTCAACATAGTTCAAAAGTGTCTCTGAGTCCTTGGAGAAGAATTACTTTCCACCCTCCACCATCTCTCTCACGGGTGGGATGGGTTTAGTCTCTCACTGCTTTATCGCCTCTACCACAGAAAGTGCTTGGACTAACTACATTCCTTGGTTCCTCCTAATCTGGCATTCATGACTAGCATCCACCATGCCACTTAAATAGTAACAAACTACCCACATTCCCTCTGTATTCCATTGGTGAGAAGTTCCACTCAAACAGATTCTTCTGTTCAGTGGAACAGACTCCTAAAAGGATGTTTCCTCAATCACTACAATCTTACCCTGTTCAAGTCTAGAGTTAACTGTTATCTTCTCCTCTTTATCTGTATAAACTACCTCTTAATATAACCCTCTACCTTGAGTGGCCCCTGGGCCTTGTACAGGGTAAAGCATCTTAAAAAAAAAACTGTATATGTTTTATGTACTTTTTAATGACCCTCTTAACTTTTGAAAACAAACCAAAATTTTAAAACCAATTTACCAACAGAACAACATATTTTTGAGTACCCTTTTCAAAACACCTGTGGTGTCTCTAAGGATTACATAGAAACTTTGGCTTTTACAAAGTAAAAAAAAGAAAAAAAGAAAATGGTTAGAAGTTGTTTATGGTCATATGAAAAATTGGAAGTATGATTTTTTTTTTTAGCTTTTTCCTTTTAAATTATTTTGTTGCTTTGGTATTTAAAAATCTGACAAGTGTTAATGCTCTCAGAATTCGAAAATATATTTACAGTTCCTGTAAATTAATTTCATTATATAAATAAATGGAGCAGTTTTCCATAATCCTATTTTTATCCTTAGATAAGGAGTGAACATTCTTCCAAAATAGGTCTAGATTGCCAATATAACATCTGCTTTGTGATAAAAGAAATCAAAGTCATTGCTTATATCCGAGGACATTGATATACAGTGCCATATATTTCATTTGTATATTGTAAAGCTTTCATATTCATTTATTTACATGTCATATTTTTAATACCAGACTTCATATTTTGTCACCAGAAAGAAAGCTATGAAAGTAAATACTTTTTTTAACATGTGTATCATGTGGCCTTATGTAAGGATACAAATAGCCAAGTTAGTAGAAAATATGTTGTTTTAAAAAAAAAACTCCATTATAAAGAGAAATTTACTTAACATCTTCATAAATCATCCTGTAAAATTCCTAATATTTGAATGTAATACAAGGCACAGTGTGAAGAAATATCTGGCTCATATTTTATCAACAACAAAGCCATTTGAGCATTTGATTTTCCTCAAATATATAAGTTGTTATGATAAGACATTAAAGGTATAAAAGAAATAACATCTTCTACAGTAAACCAGAGAAAAAGTATTTTGATTGTTTATCTGTTAATTTATTAAATATATCAACTTGGTTCTAATAACAGATTCTTGTTGTGTTCTGAATCATGGCTCATGTGATACTCTTCAAAATGGCTGTAAATGGTGAATCCTTATTTATTGTATGGAAAAATAATGTAATATCATCGTGTGATACCCCCTCTTATAGCAACTAATCAGTTAAATATATTAAAAAACTGATATCTTGGATGTACTGGTGGTATAATGGATTGAATGAGAAATGGGAAAGACTAATTCTGGTTGACTGCTGTTAACTAGTACAACAGAGGGAAGCCATGAAAGACATACAGAACTTCACTAATAAGAATCCTCAACCACTGCAAATGGGTAATGGAATCTGCTAACAGGCCCTCATGGTACTATGATTTTCTAGGTAACTGCCCTCATTAAATCAGACCACAGAGTCAAGGTGGAGCAAAGGAGAGTGCTAGAAATTTGGCTCTCCTTCTAGCTACCAATAACACTCCTACACCCACAGCAAAAAAAAAACTGTTTGTCTTGTATGATTCTTCCAATTACCAACAAATCCAAAACAAATATAGAGTACTTTCCCAAATCCTTGTTCCATTATTAAAGTCATGATATATATCGGGATGGGGTGAGGAAATTCTCATAAAACTTACTATTTTGCCATTGGATACATGAAAACATGAATACTACTCTTGATAGAAATTTTATGATATTGACAATTGTACATGTGGTTTTTGAAAAATTTTCCAGATGTTTTCAATGTGTGTTGTGCAAAAACATAAATATTTGCCACTTTTTGTTAGGTTTGACAGCTGACTCGTTGGTGAAAAAACAGATCATGTATTTTACATTTGGAGCTGCACATGGGTTAGAAAAAATTGATTTGGAGGATGGGAGAAGTTAGGAAGTTCATCTGACCTCAATCCCCCTTAGACTGATAGATCTGCATCATTCCTGATAAAATTTAAAGCTAGTGATCGTTAAAGTTTTGAAGAAATTATAAGATGAACAACAAATTTGCTCATTTACAAACAAGATTCAATTTCATGAAGTGAAATCAATTCAAAAATATTGATAATATATTGATAGTACATTGATTTGGTGCTGATTGCAAGAAACTCTCAGCTTTATTAAGAATCACACTTATATACAAAAGCTGCTCTGAAAGTAAAAGCTTTCTATTTATTTGCACTGAGATTACATGAACAAAGAGCACAGTAACACCATAGGACAGAGTAAATATTTCAACGAGAAAGAACTATTTTTCTCAACAGACATCACCATTGGCTATTTATTTTACCAGTGATGAACAAGAGCCTGAATATCACATTTGTAAACATGGCTTGTCATGCACATTGCTGCCTAACTATTATTACATCCACTGTTTGGGTTCTATAAAATGTTCAACAAGTACAATGAATGTAAAAGAAGCATTTTCTTGATATTAAGGAATTCAATGATACACCACTTCATTGTACATATTTTCCTGTCAGCCCCCATTTACTCAGACTGCTTTCTGTAACTAGGTTAAGTATATATTATATTTCTGGGAAGGTTCAGCCTATACTGCTATATCACCAATATCTATACACTTTGTATGCACTTTCTTATCAGCTACCAATTTGTCAGACTACTATTTTTAAAAAGGCCCCTTATGTACTGGTGGGAAGAATCAGCCTCTACTGCCGCATCACCAACATCTGCCCCTGATATTATCAGCCAACATAACAGGTGGCATTACTTTTGGAGCGACTCTTGTATGTTAGCTAATATTTGAGGTGGTTTTGAGAAAATGTAAAAATATTGGATGAAAAGGATAAAGATTAAGATGTCAGTTAATATAAATAATAATAATAATAATATTGAGTGGCAATGTTTTTCAAAGTGATCAAAAATTTATCCAATTTACTCCTCCAAAACATACCCAATGATATTTGATTTGTCTTTGTAGATGACAGTGATTCTTTCACATTCTTGGTGCTATACCATTTTTCTTAATCTCCACAGAATCTTGATCTACTGTAATTTTGTTATTTTAATTTAAGAAAAATAAATAAAGAAAAGAGAGAAACGTAATTCTTGTGATAAATGTTATTTTCAGCTTTTGATGGACGATGAGCAATCTTAATAATTTTGCACACACACACATTCACACACACACACATTCACACACACACACACACACAACTATGTTTCTTGTGACTCTAAATGTTATATTTGTGGGTACAAGTGCTTGAGTAAATGGCATCTTTTTACTATTTATTTCATGTTATTTTTACTATTTATGTGAACTACATCTCCTGGGCTATGCATTTTCTCTCCAGCCTGCTTGGCTGTGATGTGTTCTGTGGCCTAGTGGGCTAAAGCACAATAAATCAAAAGCACACATTCTACAAAGGGGGATACATGTTCAAACCCTGCTGGGGAACATTTTTTTTATTTTTTATTAAGTTTCTCAAATGCCCAGACTGGTAAGATTAATGCGCGCGCTGTTTAAAATAAATAAAGGCATCTGCTCAAACATGTATATCCTACAAAATAACATTTACAGTAATAAATGTCAGATTAAAAATAAAATCCATTTATTCGATAGAAATTATATGAATATACGCCAACATTATTTACCTAGATATTTAGAAAGGTTAGCTCAGTGTAAATCATAAACACCCAGTGAAGACCAAACTTGCAATAGTAAAAAGTGATTTGGTGGTTTGTATGTTGGTCTTTACTCCATGTCATGTGCACACACTGTATATATTTATGTATATTATATACATGAAATTATATGTATATTCTTATCCATCTTACATATTTATAAGTCTATCATTTGTCCATGCATTGAATATTGCTGTCACAACTGGTCTGGTGCTCTTATTATATATTATTTCTTGATAAAATCCAAATATTTGAATTGCTATTGGTCCTGAATTAGCATCTTGTCTTCAGTCACTTTCCAACCACTATAATGTAGCTTCCCTGTGTCTTTTCTATAAATACTTTGATGGTAATTGTTCTAATGAACTTTTCTCTAAGGTACCTAGAATTTATAAATTTAAGCACTGTATTAGATTGATGACAAGTTCTCATCATTTTACAGTTGGAATTGCTAGGTGTAACTGTAAGTTCTATGCTATATGTTTTTAAGTTCTCACTTGTGGAAATCTCTTCCGGCTTCTTGCTTCTCAGTTAATTTTGATCCTTAAAAATTTAAGTGAAATTTCAATCGTTATCTTCTGTCTTCTTAATTCTTGTTCATTTATCATTTTCTCTCCTTAATGGTGGTAGTAACTGCTTGCATCTTAGTGGCTTTATTGTCTTTTTTGAGATGAAATGATTAAAATATATATATATATATATATATATATATATATATACATTTACTAATGCCCAACAAACAGAATTGATAGAAATTTGCAATAAACAATAACAAGAGAAAGAAAAGGGAAGAAAATGGCAAAACATAATATTGAGCAAACAATATATGCAAGGCAAAACAACAGCAATAAGCCAAAAACTTCTCATAATAAGAATGGTGTTAACACAAAAAATAGGATACAGACAATTAATCACAGCGTTCAAACTGTAAGACAAGAAAAAACAAAACTAAGTCTGCATGTTTTTGCAGTCATTCCCAATATAGATTGGAGCCCCCCTCCCACTCAATTAAATTGATGAGTGCACTCAGTCCCCTACCCTTCGCCCTTTTATGAGGCCGATAAATAAAAACAAGATACACATTAAAATTTACAATTGTTTTGTATTTTTTTATTTTTTTGGTTGAATATTTCAAAACTTTTTAATTTTTCATTATATATATATATATATATATATATATATATATAAACATTTTTATATTTTATTTTTTTTAAACATTTTTATTTCCTTTTTTATTAAAAAAATAATGAGAGAAAAAGTCAAAAAAACTGGGGGAATAAAAATGTGATAATCAAGAAGTTCAGTATTGTGCTCCATTTAGAGCATTAAAATGTATTTAATTTTACTCTGCCGACAGGTTTAGTCTGATGGAATATAGTCAAACTTTATTGTACCATTTTGAATTTCAGTCCTTATAAAGTGGTATTTTATATGAACAGGTTTTGAATGTTGGTAGTAGACAAGGTACTTAGCAAGAGCTACGGTCCTTTGATTATCACAACAGATAGTGACTTGCTCATTTTCATTTGAATTAATCATGGTGTTCAAAAAATAAATAAGAAATTTTGCTTCTTGTATTGTGGCTGCTAATGCATATATTCTGCTTTGCATGTTGACAATGCTACTGTAGCTTGTTTTCTCATCTTCCACAACATCATTGAACTGTTTGGTAATAATTGGAAACCGTACTCTGTAATATTGTGGCTGCCTTTTGAATTTCCCCAATTATCATCATAGAAGCCTCTTAAAATTAAGGGATTACTAGATTTATTAAACACTGTAATTTATTAAACAGTGTGTTTTTCTCCATTTAAATAGCGTAAGACTTGTTTGGCTCTTATCAAGTTATTCATGGTTGGATTTGCTGAATATTACGACAATTTGGTTACCACATAACATATATCTGGATAAGTTGCAGTCATAATATATATCAGGCTAATGACTTTCTCAGTAATATTTCATGTCTGCTGGTTCAGTATTGCTTTTGTCCAGCATATTGATATCCATTTCACAATGTGTTGACCAAGGTTTACAATCTTGAATTCCAAAATTGGCTAGAATCTTTTCTATATACGTTGTTTGATTGATCTCTATGGAGTTATTTTTAAAAATAAATTGCATACCTAGAAATAAAGAAGTCTGTTCAAGATCAGTAATTGTTCATTTAAATGTGTTTTTACATCAATTAACACAGAATTGCAATTTTCAGCTATGAGTATATCATCAACCCAAACAATCATAATCAGTATAGTATTCAAAGTGTTTGTTTTGTGTAAATGCAATTCTTCTAAGGAGTGGAAGAAACTTTGTCTAATTGAATGTGTCTGTAAGACTTGGTTCCAATTTCAGACACTTTAAGTCCATATAACAATCTTTTTGATCATCATACAAATTTGTCATTGTTTTTGCTGGTAATAAAATAGCTCTGTGGCTGCTGGACATATACCTCACAGTCAGTGTGCTTTTTGGTGAACAAATAAATTATGTTGAATAGCTAATTGCATTAAAGTCCTTACAGATGATGAACATGCTGTGTGTGGGGGGAGTTTCATTATAATCTATTTCAGTTTTTTGCAAGTAACATTTTACAACAAATGGAGCTTTGAACTGCTCAGTACCAGTCTTATTAGCTTTAATAGTGTAGACCCACCAACTTAAATAAGAGTTTCACCCATTGGAAGTATGTGTAATTCATATGTATCATTCATTTTCAAAGTGTTTATCTCTTTTTCCATGGTATCGCACAATTTTATAGTCATTTGAAGTAATAGCTTCAGTATAATTATTGGGTATATATTTTACCTAACAGCAATAGTCTATAGTTGGATATACCATGTGAAAAGCATGTAGGAAGATTATTAGTTTGTTGCTTTGGTCTTGGCTTTTGCATTCTGAGGGCCATTACAGTTTTTTCATTGTTATTCTCTTCAATCATCTTCTCAGGTTCTTTGAAGTTTAACAATACTACTTTAAATGCACTAAATGTTACTATCTTGTCTTTCTTAGTAATAATTTTTTGTGAACAGTTTAAATTCAGATGGATGGCCTTTATATATATATATATATATATATATATATATATATATATATATGGCATCAATCAGTCTCAAGAGACCCTGGACCTGCATCCAAAGAGTTATACCTCAGTTGCTTATGGTTGCACATCTGTTACATCTGTACAGGCCCACATGGGAGGGAAAGTTTCAATTGTAATGGATGCATGTGAAGATGCTCTCCCCTGATGTCGCCATGTTGTTTTCTTTCCATTGAGCATGTTTCTTTCTAGCAGCAAGCCTCTTTTTCTTCTTCTCTTCTTCTTCTAGCCCTCAGTGTAAATTGTGTTTCCAGCCTGCGTGACCATTGGCAACATCTTCCCTACTCTCAATGTCCATGTCCATTTTCCTTCATGTCCCTTTTATAGAGGTTATTGAATCAAAGATGAGGTTGCTAATAAATATTTTTAGCAAAGTTGCAGCATTTTCATCTCTAATAATAAAACTCCATAATACTTTTGGCACCTTTTGTAGGGAGTTTAATTCAGTATACAAGAAAATTATTAACAGCTTTCTTTTTGATAAGTAGTGTTCTCTCAAAATTTGCAGTGCTTGTCAGGGACTTCTCATAATAAGAGACTGACTTTGGTCATCAAGAAATTAGATTAATTTGATAAATGTCTTTTCATTCTTTTGGGAATGATTGAATGGCATCAAGATTGTATCATGTATCCTAAAAAGTTTACCTCCCAGAGTTAATATTTGGATTCATCACCATTGAAACAGTCTATTTCTGGGCTCTGACATATATATATATATATATATATATATATATATATATATATATATATATATATAGTACAGGTAATAGATCCGTTGGTATATAATTCAGGTGGATCCTAGTAATATCAAATATTAAAACTGATCCACAAAGAGAGCTCAATGTATTTATTATAACAGAGCATATATATTATACAGCAAAAAATCCAAAATTTCCTCATTTGGGTATAGCCTATTTCAACCAGTGCAATCTTGTGCCAGTCTTCTTCAACTCTGGATTGAATTTGTCTCGGAACCAGAGATTTAGAATTTAATTTAGATAGCAGTCGAGGAAAAGATACTGAACCTACCCAAAATGATGCCTCAGTCAGATAAAAAGCCCAAAGATGGTAAGAGGAGAGTAGGAGGTATCTCTCTAAATGGGAATGAGGCCTGCTGGAATCAACCCTGATATTAACCTTATGATCCTAAGTTGTGGTTATATGAAGAGTGAGGTGTTGAGTTGAAATTAAAAGAAGGTCTGAAAGGAGAGTTTATTTATGACCAAAAGCTTTAATTATATTTAAAGGAATTTAGGTTCCTGCTAGGGAATACCAAATTATACTAACAACAATTATGTATTAATAAGATTAACAATAAATCATATTTAGACAAGTAATATAAAGAAAGAATAGATTTAAAAATTTTATATTATTAAGGAATGGGGGATTTAAAGATAAAACAATTTAAAGTTAGAATAAATTATCCAAACCGATCACTTACAATTATTTTCTCGTGTCTTAATAGTATAATCAGCATAGATACAGAGTTGAGAACTGATGCAATCAAGAACTTGTTGATAAAATTTAGGAACAACATAGGTCCAAGGATAGAGCCCTGGGTGACGCCTGCATTAATGCAAAATATCTTCTTTTTTTTTTTTTTAAGCTTATCACCCCAAGCAAATCGGAGGCCACTAGCATGCAAGGGGTTACAGAAGGTTTGGAGGAAGAGCAGATAGGAGTGGTAAAGGAGAGGATGTGGAGAAAGATAGTGGATCGATCAAGGCAAGGGGGTTACAGAAGATTTGGAGCGAGAACCGATAGGAATGAAAGGTGAAAGGATGTGAAGAAGGGAAGTGGATAGATCAAGGCAACTAGAGATGTCGATTGACGTTACACTTAAATAGTTGGAGATTGTATTTGTCAGGGAAACAGGAATAAGGAAGGGAGTTCCACAGGCGAGATGTGCGAGACATGAAGCTATTGGAGTAGAAGAGACATCTACATCTAACAGTTTCAACGGTGAAGGGGTGGGAATGGGATGCCAGCCTTGTAGGACGTTTAAATTCATGAGGCCTAGGAACCAGCGAAAGCAGCTCCTCAGAGCAATTACTGTGAAAGTATTTGTAAAAAAGACAGAGCGAGGCAACGTAGAAGAGTAGTCATTCAAGACTACTTCATTCTGTGATTTGAAATCCAAAGGAACAGCCTAAGCTTCACCACTCTTATCTAAAGCTTAATAGATTCTTTAATCGCTAATACATCATCATTTGACCTAGAGAAGAAAAAAGCCATATTGCTTACTTGAAAGACGATCTGTGAGGTGAGATGCTTAACTAATTCAGAATTGACTAGTAATGATGCAGAAGGCTAATAGGTTGATAGATGGATCAGATGGTTCACTGGAGTTCTTAAAAACAGGAAAGCAGGGAGCAGACAGGCATTTATTGTGGAGTTTAGAGAGAACATGAGCCAGTTTAGAAGCACATTTCTTAAGGACTATTGCTGGGATGCCATCAAGTCCACTTGCTTTGTGAGAATTTAGTTTAGAGAAGATAGCAGAAACCATGTACAGAGTGATATACATATCATTTTGTAGAAAGTTCTATGTAGAAAGTCAGGCAAAGATATTCCAGATAAATCGCGAGTGGAATCTGAAGATAATTTACAAGCAAAGCATTCTATTTTATCAGTAGTTATTAACACCTCAAATTGAGTGAAGAGAGTGGGGGTAGAAGACTTACACTTATTTAAGATACTGTTACAGCGCCCCCAATAGCCACAAAAGTCAAAATTATTAGAGGTTATACAGTACCTCATTCTGTCAGTAAACTGTCTTAGCTTCTTTCAGGACACATTTACAATTATCACAAGGAGATGCAAATTGTTGTAATCGGAATTATCATGCTGGTACACACAGAAAAAAGTGAATCCTGTGGGCTAAAGTAGCTTAACAGGCCAGTATTAACCTAGAAGATTGTGGTTTCACCTGATATTTCTGAGAAGTTGGATAAGCATCGATGCTGGCTTCAACCCAAGAAGAAACCTCAGTGGCACAATTCTCAATTGGATAGATAGCCTGGAACAGAGAATTCATTGGTAGCAATAGAATTTAAATTCATTTCACAAGAGAAAAGATTCTACACCACAGAAATTAGAATGAATTCCACAAATATTGGGGAAAGTATAGTTGAAGTAGGTAGGTGATTTCTTTGTTTACTGGTTTACTCGTATTTCTTTTCAATTGTAGCTGGTATAAGATGATTTTGTTTTGAAAGGAATAAGGCCACAGTAATCATTGCTATTCACTATGACAATACAAACTGGCCAGAAGGTGACTATGACTAAATTATAATATGGCCTCTGAGTTGCCTATCAGAAATATATGCAGGGAAACCTACCTATGTGTGATGTAGCACTACAAATAACCTAATATTTTGTAAATAAATGATCAGAGCAGCCTATCTAAGTACTACTAAAAAATTTGGGTTCCTTACTACCAGTTGGGTACAGCAACCAGAAAACTGCCAACCTGGTACCCTCATAATGAAAAGTTACAGTTGAAGATATTTGGAGCAACAGAAGTGTGGTCCTACAGAAAGATGCTGAGGATACCATGGACTGAACATGTGAGCAATGACAAAGTTTTAGAGAATATGAAAACAACTTATGCTTAACATCAAAAAGAGGATTTTGAAATTTCTGGGGCATGCAATGAGGAAGGAGGGCTTTGAAAATCTGATACTCACAAAATGAAATGAAGGAAAGAGGGACAGAGGAAAGCAGCACGCAACATACTTGAACTTTAGTAAATGGATGGTAGAACAGGGTTTGGGAGAAATAACAAAAAGACTAAACTTATTAAGAGCTACACAGGACAGGAAGATGTGGAGAGTCATGATTGCCTATGTGCTGAAGGGATATGGCACATAAAGAACAACAACACAGAAATTTTATCTAGGCATAATAAAATTGAATTGAAGAGTGAATGGAAATAAAACTGTTTAAGTACAATTTTGAAACTTTACTGTACTTGATATTTCTGGATCAGAACATTTACGCTCAGATGATCTAATGATATTTTTAATTAAAGCTGACATCCTTTACTTTGACAATTAGCTTCAAATGAAACAACTTTTGAGTAATATATCCTCAGTCTGAATTTTAGATTGCATTGGTTTATGAATAAAAATATGTTGGCTTGAGGTTTAAAAACTGGTTTAAAGTAAACATTGAAGGAATTCTTAAGATTAAAAATGTCATTAGCATTTTGCCTTGTTAATTACAGACTTTTATACTGCAAGGACTGACATCTTTCTGAATAATATTTATTAATGGGGTGTATATCAAAATCTGAAATTTCTCCTCCTCCATAAATGCTTTGTAGATTCAGGATTTCATGGCTGTCTACAGCTTTCTTCCCATTAATATGTGTAAAATTTGAATTGCTCTGATTGTTCTTGATAAAGATAGTGAAGTGATTTTTGTGTTACCTTCTCTACAGTTTTGAATTCAGAAAGCCTAGTTTGCCCTTCTATTTTAACATAGAGCTGAAGGGAGAAGTATAACCATTCCTTTCCCAAGGACATTAATACAAAATGAATTTGGATTTTGATCTTGAATCCCCAGTTTCATTTCATGTGCTATTAACCATTAAGACACGTGCACCTCCTTGCTCATACTTTGTGAAAAAAGAAACACTAAGCATCCTGAGTAACCTAGTTACTTCCAAGCTAGTCAAAATAAATTTATGTAGCTTTAACTTTAGAAACAATGTTTTTCAGTTGAACTCTCTCCTGACATGAAACTTAATTGAAGCATGCTTTTGACATTGTCATTTTCTCTTGTCACCAACAGGTTTGGTTAAATTTATTAAGTAATGGGTACCAACATTATAATATTGACCCAGTACATCTCTCTGGTAAAATTAACAATAAACATGGCACAATGTAGCAAGATGGAGTAGATTTGTGGGAAGCCATTGCCAACTCAACAAGCTTATAGGACAATGATTAGAACCATGGAAAGGAAAGAGTTGCTGTTATCAATAATCGGAAATTAAAAGCCATAAGATATGTTAGGATTGTTAGAGAGCCTGAAGCAACAGTGTGCTAAATAATGAATGACCGATGTTGTTGGTAAAGGATGTTTATACAGTAAAGTCAATGTAATTATAAATCCTGCTTCTTCAGGAATATTGCGAAAGCAAGTTAATAGGTAGAGTGGATGAAAAAGACAAAAGACAAGGGAATGTTGTGTGTGTGTTTTGCAAATGAAAGCCTGAATATGATGGCAAGGAAATAAAACAAACAAGTTAAAGGTGAAACCATGGAAAAGGAAAGTAGGACAAAAGGAGAAGTGGAAAACATTAAAGAAGGAAAGAATGAAACCAAACAATAGAAAAAATAAAGGTACAGCAAAGGGATGTAAAGGAGAGGAGGTGGAGAAAAAGGACAAAGGAGACAATGAAAAATGTGAGAAATGAAAACCAGGTATAGAAAGAAGAAAGGAAAAAAACAAAAGCTAAAAAAAATTAATAAGAAAGAAAATAAAATTGCTTGTTTCATTTTATCAATATAATTGTTTATGTGGTGCCTTGTATTATATTTTTTAATGTAGCAAATAGGACTTCACTTTTGTTATCATTTACAAAGTTTTTAATAAAATTGCAGAATGTCTTTCTGTGCTTCTTTAAATACAAAACAGCATAAAAGAATTAGAGTTGAATTGGCAATACAAAAAAAAAAAAACAGTGAAAAATGTCTTATGATGAAATTACCATTATTAATAAAAATGGGTGTGGCTTTTATTCAACCAAACTTTACTGTTTCGGAATCATTCAGTCCATGATGTAAGATATAGCTGGAAACAGTCCATACACACTGGTGTAACAAAATGCAAGCATTTAAATAATATTCTCAGATTCCTCTTGAGGATGTCACTTGTAACTGGAAGTTGAGATATAATTCTCAGCATTTAAAAAAAGATATTGAAATGGAATGGACTGATGTATAGAAAAAGTTATTGAAAATAAATACCATATTGATAGAGAAAAGAGTGAGACAATGAAAGAAAAATAAATTGTTGAAAAATAGAATAACTGATGAAAGGAAGAACTGCAATTGTGCAAAAGAATAAAAATAAATAATAGAATCATTATGGAAAAATATAAAATAAGATAAATGAGAAATTATTGTACACTGATTTTTTTTTTTTTTTTTTTAACTGTTGTTCTCCTCTTGACTGTTATAGTCACGATCTGTCCTTCCAGCTTTTTTCATTTGCCTGTTGTGTTCAGTAATTTTCAAATTAAACTCTTTATTTAATCCACTGGCACAGACTGTTCTTCTTTCACTGCCTATGCTAGGGGAGATAACTCATATTTGTTCACGCGATGCTATTGAATTGCTACATAGTATGAAGATGATGAGGAAACGGGAGGCAGCAGAAATGTGGTTCTACAGAATGATACTGAGAATTCCATGGATAGAGTGAGTAAGCAATAAAGAAGTCTTCAAGAAAATGGTAACAAAATGAACATTTACTCAGAATCAGAAAGAGAGGGAGAGAGAGATGAAATGTTTTGAATATAATGAGGAATGAGGGCTTTGAAAAGAGAGTATATTGAGGGCAAGAGAGATAAGGGAAGGCTACCTACCTGATGAGATTGTTTAAATGGATGGTGGAACCAGGTGGGATTATGTTTGTTTGTTTAACGGCATATCAACTCCTTATGGGTCATTTAATACCAGAATTTAATTTTCTTTGGAGCTTGAGTAATTTTTTTCTTTTAAAAAAAAACTATTGCTGGTAATTTATTTTTTTATTTTTTTAAAAATTTTATACATTGTCTTTTTACTTTAGTTTGGTGGGGGGGTTGCTATTTTCCAACTGGGACCCTAACAGGGGCTACCACCCTTGGTCAGGGTGGACTCAGATACAACAGCAATTAAGAGGTGGTTCCATGCTGCTCAAAACCTTCGAAGCAGAGGTCTTACTGCTGGATGTAGTTTATCGTCATACCCAGGAGAGTAGGCTTGGCAAAGGGAGAAACACTGCTAAGAATCATGAGAGATAAATGGTTATGGAGAACCATGACCCCCCCCTTGTTCTGAAAGGATATGGCACATAGAAGATGATAACGCTGGTTCTGGTTGTTCAATTAAACCAGAGTATAAGGTTTCACTACCTCACCCTAGGATTGAACTAATGACCACCACGTAAACTTTATATACATATACTCATAACCACTAGGTCAGTGTGATAGGATAATCAACTGATGTCTGTTCTTTTCTGATCAGAGGCTCCCGTATGGTGTTTAATTTCATGCAAAGCCTACTGAGGAGGTTATCAGTCCCTAGCATTTGTGCTGATTCTTTTATTTGGCTTTTTTAATATTGTTGATTCTGGATTATTCTAGTGTTGTTAATCTATTTATTTTTCCTCCACACATGATCAGCTTTCTTGGAAAATAATTCCTCATCACAGAAATTCAAATAGAAAAAGGAAGAAAATATGATAAAAATAAAAATCATAAGAGAATGAAAAATAGAATTGATAGATGAGAAAATCTGATGAATATCTGATCTTGTATGACCTTGTGTAGAAGAAAGGAAATCAGAGTAAAAAGGAAAATACATTGAAGCCTCAGAAATAATATGAGAAGCTGGGGGGGGGAGCAGAACAGAGAAAATATTGTTGATGATGAGCCTTTAAACTGAAAAAAATATGACAGAAGGTTTAGAAAAATGAATATTTTGTAAATTTCATAACCCATGGACAATGTGAAAAAGAAACGATTCCTTGGACCATTAGTTCAGATGCTGTTAAACAATAGATATAGAGAAAATAATGACAGTTGAAGGGAAAATGAAATGGATAAAACAATCACTTTTTGAGAAGACATCATCAGATATATACATGCTACTTTACAATACAACAGTAATACTTGACTCATGTTTGCGATTAGAAAAATCTTAAATAGTAATCAAAATAACTACTATATTCTTCAACTGCTGTTCTCAAAAGTGGATCAGTAAATCTGTTACCTGATACAGTTATTAGATAAATTTGGATCTAAAATTTTCATGCTATATTCTTTGATCTTCTATATGATTAATATTCACAGCTGAATTATGTGGATTGACAAGGAAGAAGAATATATTGAAACACAAATATATTTGTTGTATCAACATGTTTCTCATCATTAACCCCCTTGGTGTTATTGATTATGAAATATGCTTTCATAAATCTATAAAATTGTAAAAGTTGTAGATCACTGGTACCTCTAGTTCATCATGTGATTGTTGTTAATACTCTGTATTGAAATAGTGCTACCCAATTGCAGGCACATTCAGGTGGTTGCAGGCTGTAAGCATCTGAAACTTATGTGCTCATTTGAGCACTTCCAGCCTTAAAAGGTTAAGCTGTGGATTTAGAGATGTACCTATATGTAATACTTTGATAAATGAATGAAATCTCCTAGAGTGCAATTATCACTTCAGTTCATAATGGTTACAACTTGTCTAATGCCTGATAAGAGGAAGAGCAACTATCAACCATGTTGAATCCACTTCGTCAATAGCAGAACACACCTGAAATGCATTGTCAGCTTCAAAAGTGGCAATGATCTCTAATTAAGAATAAAATCATCATTTAAACTCTTACTCTAGAAAAAAGTGAATTAAAAACACACGTTTTATTATACATTTCCAATATCTTCCAGTAGTTTATCATTAAAGTGTTGGTAGTCAATAGATGTATTTAATGATACTAGTTTTCAAAATCAGTTACTGATGATCCTATTAAAACAAAAAAAGAGTCAACTGTAGTTGGGATCATCAAATCAATGTGAACAATCCTTTCCTTAGCTGCATATTAGGTGTGCTTCACCAGGGCTACATACAGTTTTGTATTCAGAGTTTTCTTTCTCCTAGATAGGTTGCCACCTATGGCTATAAAACCCAATCTCTTTTGATATTTACCTATAGCTGGCTGAAAAACAGGTAGATTCATACCTTTCCCAAGGGTATTAGCACATCAGTCAGTCAGTTATGAGCCATGATACATTCTTAGGCGATTATGTATCTTTCGATACATGACTGACGAGGCAGATTTTTTCCTGCAGTAGGTTGCCATTTCTTTCTGTGGTAGACCAATTGCCATCCAAGGCTACAGAACCTGATCTGTCCTCCTACTTACCCACAATTGGAGGGGGAGAAGAAGAAGATTCATACCTTTCCCAAAAGTATTAACATGTAAGTGAATGTAATGGATTCGAAAGGAATTCAAACTCGGCTCTCCGATTCCCCAATCCGAGCCACTATCCATTATTCCACCATGCCTCCTCTACTAGCACATAAGTGAATGTAATGAATTAAACTGGAATCCTATAAAAGTTGATAATTATTATATATTGGGAACAATTATTACTGTGTTTATATTAATATTTTCTTATAAATAATTATGTATTTTTATTTTGTTTCAGAGAAGAAGTTATTAGAAATACATTTTTATATAAATAGTATCAACTATAATCATAAGTCTTATGGACACATCATGTTGAAAAACTGATCTCTGTACGGTCACCAAAGTTGAACATGTTCAGTATCTAGATGGGTGACCGCATGAGATTACCAGCTGTAAACTTGGTTATGTGGATGGTATAATGGCTAGGAATTTTTAATTAGTGAGCTGGGTTCCAGTTTACATTGGGTTCATTATATTCACTTATGTGCAAATACACTTGGGAAAGGTATGAAACCTCCTTTTTTCCCCATCTATGGGTTAATTATAATTAGTAAGACTTGTATCGCTAAACCATTATTATCTCAAAAGAAACTTCTTACCATCTAAAAACTATTTTCTGGATTTAAATAATCTGCAAAGTTCTGATAAGCTGTAGAAAAATGAATCAATCAAAAAACAAAACTATAATCATAAAGCATATTTGAGATGTTTTTATACTCATAAAACATTTTAAGGCTATTTTTAGTAGCCTATTAAAATAATTCTAGTGTAGTCACACCAGCAATATCTTGACAAAATAATTTGCTCTGTTATTGTCAAGATATTCCACAAAAGTGTTAAGAAAATTCATTATTGTTAAAGAAGAATTATATGATAAAACTTTATTAGAAAGTATATTGAAAATCATCTTGGATATCAAAATATTGGCTTTGCTAATGCTGAAGTCAGAGCACAAATTTGAGCAAGAATAGTGTTTTCTCCAAATTTTATGAATTTAATCTCTCAGTACATGTTGAAAACTTGTTCAGGGTCATTGAATTGCAGAAATGGTATAAGATGAATGAAATATTTATTAGAGCAATTAATTACACTTTCAGGGTTTAAAACTGGAAAAAGCCAAAAATATATTTAAAAAATCAGAAGGTAAAGGTATTCAGTCCATCATATCAAAATCTCAAATCATTTTCAAAATGTTTTCATTTTTTTATTAGATTAACAATATTATAAATCATTATTATGATGACAATTTTTTATGCTGGCAAATATATGATAAAAACTGTATTTTTTGTTACAAACTAGAATACAAAAACCTGTGATATCTGATTCATATAAATTGATATTAATAACACAATGCAAATTCTAAGCATATATATATATATATATATATATATATATATATATATATATATATATATATGAAAATGATATGTATTTTTTTTATATATCAAGAACAATTTTATGGGAAAATGATATGAACTATATATAGTCACATCAACATAAACATCACTTTAGTTCAATGAGGTCCTAAAGGATGAAATGTGTCACACGAAGAATTTCTCTACCATCTCATAGTTTTTTCCCCTAATGTGCATATATATATATATAAGCAATTTTGACAATTTCAGTCTATATAATGAAGAAGATATGAATTGTCTGTTTCTGTTATTACTGTTACTTCATTTTCAATCAAATCAGTTTCCATAAAAGTTCAACCTTAGTTCTATTGCAAAATTAGTCTTCTTGCATAAGTTATCAAAATTAATAAATCTTATAGTTTACTAAATCTTGAAGAAGGAACAAGTTTGGCAGGGAAACTAATCTATTTATTTAATGAAAAGTTCCAATTTTTCAGTTGTTCAGTCTCTCAGTCAAATAGTAAATTCCCCTACTCATTTCCCTGACAGTTCTGATCAATTTGTTTCTCCACTCCATTTGTTCTTTACCTCTTCTCTTGGTTCTTGTCGAGCATCAGAACTTTGTCCTCTTGGCAATTCAGATCATGCTGTCATGTCTGTTGATATTTATTTTGGTTCCTTTATTAGATATGAAGCCTCTATTCACAAAACTTCTTTCTGTTACCTGCATATTGATTGGGATTTATTCTGTGATTTTCATTGTGATGCCCCTCAGAGTGAACACTTTAATCTTCCTACTGAAAATTGTGCCACTGAAGTTTCTTCTTGGGTGAAAGCCAGTATTGATACTTTTGTGCCATCTTGGAAATACCAGATAAAACTAGAATCTTTTGTTATCTGCTTTCCTCTTTGGTACTTTGACATCATGAATTTAAACATTGGTAGGTAAGTCTCATCATTTTACTGTGGAAATTGCTTAGTGTAAGCTTAAATTCTATGCCAATGATTTCTTCTTTTGTGCTTCTTGCCTGTGAAACTTTTTTCAGCTTCTTGCTTTCCTGTCGACTAAAATCTTTAAAACTTTAAATGCAATGTAGAGTTGTCTTGTGTCTCCTTGAATCCTGCTCTTTTTATTGTTCTCAGTATACACTTATATATATATATTTCTCATCATTATACTCTTATGCCTTTGTGGCTTTATCACCTTGCCTAGAGGCAAATGATTTTTTAAAAAATGCCTCATTATGGGTATTGGCAGTGTAACAATTAACATTTACAAATATTTTACCTTTAGAAATAACTAATTCCATTCCCAAAGTAAATGAGAGGACATTTTAATATTTAGGAGTTGGCTGCATAAATATACTGGCATAACTTTTCTTTACATTTTTCTTTATTAAAGAGAAACAAATAATTTACAAGGTTCAGCTGGAAAGTTCATAGGCTGTCCCAGATTCTCTTATGGAATATGACCAAATGAGGTTTATTTTGTAACATAGTCCCCCCTGTGGTTTACACACTTCTTCCATCAGTGTTGCAGTGCTTGAATCCTATTGGGGAAGAAATTTCCATCCTGATGGTCAAAAGAATCATCAACAGTAGGTATGATGTCATATACTGGTTCCCAGCAATTGTTTTTTCATGTTGGAGAACAGATGATAGTCAGATGGGACCACAGTCATGGACAGTACCATTGAAATCAAGGACTTGTGTGTTGGAGCATTGTTCACTGAATGAAAATAACCAAAACAGAGGTTGGAAATGAAATGGTAATCTTTATAACATCAACAAAATACAATACTTGTCAGCGATGTGAAGTAGGTAAACCACTGCTAGTAGTGGACTACTTAGACTGCATATTACCCGCACTTACAATAGTGTCCAACATATTTATGAGGATTGAGATATATCCATTAGTGTTCATAGGTATGATATAACAATTTTATAGGGACCTATAAGATCAGTTTTGACAAATTTACTTTGACTTTATAAATTCAATGGTGCATTTTCACAATTTAAAATGCAAGGTAATCTACATAATAATAATAAGAAAAGTAATATTTTAATAATGTCTTTTCTATTTACAAGTGCATATGTTGAAATAAAAACCACCATTATTCTTTTTAAAGCATTTTATTAATGGATCTGAAGCTAACAATATAACTTGTGATGGTTAATGTATTTTGAGAGTGAAAGGGATGGAATCATTGTGTACATTGTATGTAAATAGGCAGGTACAAACAAGCATCTCACTAGAAAGATAAATCTAGATCTTCATGAAGGAAGTGCTTCCTGTAATAAAACCAAACAGCAACATAACAGAAGTAAGAATGAGAATATTAGGATGAATAAATGTGAGTTATAAATTGAACAAATACTGAGGCATACATAGCTAATTATTTATTAGAGTAGAACAAAAAGAAATGCATAACCATATTTTATGTACACTGATTACATATGGAATAGGTTTTGACATGCTGGCTCATTATATAATATGTAGGAAAAATTAATTGGCCATAGAGCCTTATTTCAAATTAACGATTCAGATGAAAAATAGTCTGTAAACTGTGGCAGTGGCTTGTAGGGCGAAAGTTGTTTGTTCACCTTCAAACTGAATGGAGGGATGAATTAAATGATACTTTTAGCACAATGTAATTTATTTGTATCCATGTATAGTGACAATTCAATTATCCCAGTCTCTACAAGGAGAAATATATGTATTATCCAAAACAAGATAGTTTGTGTACTACATTTTACAAATCTCTTGACTATTCACCCATACTTAGAATATTGCTGTCACATATGGTCTGGTGCCCCTGCTATTTACCTTGAGCTCCTTGATAAAATCCAAAGAAGAATCAGCAATATTATTGGTACCGATCTGGCAGCTTGGCTTCAGTCACTTTCCCACTTCTATAAGGTTGACTCTATGTGCCTTTACTATAAATACTTTCATGGTAATTGTTCAGATGAACTCTTCACTATGGTATCTTTAAATTGTTATTATATTCCACTCCCACCACAGATATGAATTGTACATATAGGGAATAGTTAGGATTTTCATAGAGACATTGAGGTATTATGGTGAATGTAGTAAGAATGGTAAGTAAGAATGCATTGTTGTGGTGTAAGGATGGTATGTTTGGGTGCATGATTGTGGCTAGCTAAGTTTAAATTTAAGACAAAAGAAGACTGTCTTTTTCCCCATTCCTCATTTTGGCCTTGTGCCACATTTTGTATATATATATTTTTGAATTTAAGTGCAGAACTAGACTGGCATTGAGATCTCATCAATTAACAGTTGAGTTGGCTAGATGTAGCTGTAAGTTCTATGCTAACAGTTTCTTTTCCCACACTTGTTGCTTGTGTAACTCACTTCTGGCTTCATGCTTTCCAGTCAACTTTAATCTGCAAATATGTAAATGCTTTGTCAATCGCTATCTACTGTCCTCCTGATTACTCTTTCCTCTTCCCGCTTATTAATAATGTTTCTGTTCCCAATTCTTCCACACTCTGTAATCCCTTGTGTCTTAGTGGCTTTACTGCCTTGCATGGGGTGATACCACTTTAAGAAAGAAAAAAGAAGTCTATATTAGATATTTCTCTTCAAATAGAAAAATCTATCATGATCACCACTACTACCACTCTCCCAGAAAATTTAAGGGCACTGAAGCACCACAGACAACTCAAATATTCTCTCCCCCATGCTTTCAGTATGAATGATGCTAAAAAATTGGCAACTTGATCAACTTTCCCAAAATCATTTTTCTGATGTTTGGTCATTGAAATACTGATTTTTGGAAGTATGTTCAGCTGAGAATTTTTCAGCACCCTCTCAAATGTCCATTCCTAAATTTTATTTCTTTTCCCTGAATGTTTTCAACAATGCAGATAATCACATGACATGACCACACTTCTTACACTCGCTATTATTTATTGTGCTCAAGAAGTTTGTGTTTAGTCTAATTACATCTTGTTTCAGAAGTTGATCTCTTAATTGATTATTTGTTGTTGTCTTTTTTTATATACCAGAGGATAAGATATTTGTATATTGAAGTATGCAAGGATGCCACAATAATTCTCCCAGATATTGAATTATTCTCTCATTATAGAATTTATTAGCTTGGTAAGAAATTTTTTGAATATTTAATACACTCAAAAAGTTATTTCTAAAAAAGTAAGTGAAAAAGAAATTATCCACTGTAATTACCATTGTTATTAATTTCTGCATTTGTTAAGGCAAATCATAGATTCTTTTGTGATAGAGAATGTTGGTTTCAAATGAAGGTTTTTAGTGCCATTTTGATGTTCCAGAAACTCTGATCATTTAGTAAATTCTGGATGCAGTAGAAAATGTAACGAATAGAGAGTCCCATGTCAAGTGAATAGAGCATGTGTGTCGGAGCTTGACAACTCTAATGAACATTTTATTTTTTATAGATCATCTTTTTAATATGTGGTCTGTTAATTGTGAATAGTTTTGGAGATTGTATCAGAAACATTTGGCAACTACACACAGTACACTCAAGTAACAATAGCTTTGCTTCAGGAAGTTTCCAGTAAAATAAGCTGCACTGGTCCTATCAATAACAGATCATAACCTTTTTCAAACATTAATATGATTACAGTAGTGACCCCTTTACCTGTCCAGATTTGTTGGCATATTGTATTCATTTACAGATATCACTTATCATCCATCATAGGGTCAAATGTGGATTGACTTTCTTGACCTGTCAAAATATTTTTTAATCTCACTCTAATGATTTTCTTTTTCAAGGTTTTTTTTTCCAGTGTCACTGCAACTGGGTAACATTGTAAGCTCATATATGACCGAGAGACAACCAATTCAAATGAAATACGGTCAATTTTTAAATTTTACATAGGACAAATTCTCAGATACTTAGAAAAAAGATTTAGTCAGCATAGTGAATGCTTTGATGCAAATGATTCTTAAGGTCAAATGCTGTTTTCTATCTACTCTGAATTATTTAAGAAGATTTATGAACATTCTAGATATGGATCTTAAAAGAGCTTTTTGGACAATCAAAACAGATTTTTTTTCTAAAAGTGATCCAAAAGACAAAATCAGTCTCATATATTCTTTACAATGAATACACAAAATAAGAAAGATGAGAACAGTGGATATAAATGAAGTCTGAAATACCAACAGAAGCAAAGCATTTTGGTTTTTAAGTATTTTCTTTCTTCATGGGATGACTTTGAAATAATGCAAAGAATAAATCAAAAACCTCCCGAGAAAAGTTATCTTTAGCATCTAAGCATTTTCCCAGCTATCTTACATTTCTAAAAAATATCTATTCATTTGCTTTTCTTTTGAAATCTTTAAAATTGATTTCCATAACATTTGTATTAACTGATTTAACACTTATTTTTTTAAATTAAAAAACTAAAAAAACTTAAATATAAAAAATTAAGAAATTTTTAATTTTCTCAAAGACATTTTTGTAATTAAATCAAGATTCTATTTATTCACAGAAAACTGTTATAACTATTGCATTGTATTTGATTTTAACTTTTGGGGGACAATTTCCTTGGTTCACTGACAGGAAATACTTGAGGACCTTTATGCAATAAGTTTTTAGATTTAAATCAAACCAGATTTTCAACAACAAATGCAAGTCATACAAAAGTACATTCACAAACACGCTCACACAGAGCAAATCTTGAATAAATGCAGTTATTCTAAGTGATCAGATTTTAAAGATTGAAAAGATTTCTGATGTAGGTTTTCTTGTTTAAACTTTATTCTGACAATTTGATTAGATATCAAGATAAATATCTTTTATCCTTATGTGCATGTCTGAGAGTTACTTTATGGAAATAAATATGACAGCTTGCTGAAAAGTTCTCAAGTCAACTCAATTCCAAACCAAATGACCAAAGAGGACTTTTTTTTTCAGAAAAACTTTTTGGTTGAGTCTAGAACTTTTCAGCACCTTTTGTACATTAATATTGCAAGGAATTAATGCCCCTAAGACACAAGTGTTTACTGGGAGTAGAAGAGAATGAGAAGACTTTGGTGACAAGAAAGAAAAATAAAAGAACAAGCTTCAGGAAGATGGTGATTGATGTTGCATTTACATTTTTGAAAGCTGTAGTTTGCAGTGAAGCAAGAAACTGGAAGAGAGATCCAGATATGAGAAAATAAATTATTAGAATAGAACTTACAGTTAAATCTTAGCTATTTCAACAGTAAAATGATGAGAACCTAGTTGCCAAACACTTAAATTCATGCTGTACACAGTAAACAGTCTTTAAAGAAACATGGTCCTCACCAAGACCTATATGCTTCAATTGCTCAAAGCCCTTTTTAACCATTGATCTTAGAAAGTGGTTGTATACAGGTGATAGTTTAGATATTTCTGAATGGGTTTTACGCCATGCATGAAATCCAGATGAAAGTCTCAATCTGATGAGGCTATTTAAGAACATGACATGTTTTCAGGTAAATGTTTTAGTTTTGAAGCAATCTGTTGGGAAAAGCTGCCACCAACGTAGCCTATCCTATGATCAATTTCCATATATTCTTTTTTGTTTTTTTTGTAATCATTTCACCCCAACCAAGGCGATGATGCCACTAAGCTGCAAAGGGTTACTGGGAGTGAAAGAGAAAGAACAAAATTTAAAAGACGACAGAAGATTATAGGTGGCAGGGAAGCAAGAAACTGAAAGAGAGTTCGACAGGTGAGAAGTGTGAGAAAAGAAAATATTAGGATAGAATTCACAGTTGCTTCTAGTTATTTCAACAGTAAAATGATGAGATCTAGTTGCTAACCTAGTAGAATGCTTAAATTCACATGGTTGTGGTACCAAGAGGTGAGCTCATTAGAACTACTACCATATGGAGAATTTCAGTAACATCCTTCAGCTTCATACACACTTTCATGTCAGAAAAACCTTTAGCTGCTATCTAAAGCAAGACACAGATATTATGAGTTATTGGTAAGAAGTTTCAACTTATTGTCATAATATATAATGATAGAATAAAATAGGGGGTATTACTTTTCGAGTAACCTTCATAGATGTATTATGTAGCACATTGAAGCTGCAAAACAGTATAAGTAGATTTATAAGTGGTTTTGTTCTTTATTTTCAGCAAGAAAGACGTCTTGATCTTGTTACAATCACTCATCCAGATAATTTGCAAGAAGGATCCAAGAAACGCATGGTCTTTGTGACTGCTCGTGTCCACCCTGGAGAGACACCATCATCTTTTGTTTGCCAAGGTAAATACTATTTACTTTTCAGAGCAATGTACAAAGTAAAGGATTTTTTTCTTTTAACTCCTAACTGTTGATTCTCTCTTATGAGACAGTATATATATATATATATATATATATATATATATATATATATATATATATCACCTCACCCAAGAATTGATCTCATGACTTCCAAATAAGCAGATGAGCTTCACTCGCTCATTTATCCAATAGGGTATGTCCTATGTGATAAAGCACTGCTAAAGATCATAAATTTTTTTTTCTTTTCAGATTCTCATTTCTTATCTGACATTCAATTATAAGTGTTCTGTCTTTTCTAGCATATTGAACCTTAGCTTATTTAGATATTGTATAACCCTCATGGCTACACATTCATGTAATGTGCGTCTATGCAATTAAAATCTAGGAATGGTTTCAGTGATTGCAGAAAGTTAACCATGAACCACAAGAGAAAATTTTCAGAGTAAATTACTGAGTGAAAAAAAATGGCACAAATAGACTTCCCAAAGAAAGCATGCCTTAATCAAAAATTGTGCATTGTTTTTTGGTGATGGTTAACCATGTGTCGGCCTTTTTTTTCCTACTAAGAAGGATTTAGATTTTGATACTTTGCTATATGCTTCCTTAGCTTCAACCTGTGGTTATATGATTTTTTAATGTTTATTTTAGATATTCCCACACATAATATTTTTAAATGATTTAACTCAACAATAATAGTGTGGTGTTGGAAAAGATGACTGCTTTTTCAGTTTTGTATCTGCCCCTGATGATTAACATCAAAATATGAAGTCAAATTTTCTCAAACTCCCTTTCACATGCACTTTCTTCAAATGAAGGACAAGTGAATGCCAGCTCTCTGTATGCACCACCCACCCACTTACACATGGATTTCAAAAGTGTTTCTTCACTAGTGTTCCAAACCTAAATTTCATTTGACTCTATTCTGGATCAAACCACGGAATAGGATTTTCATTGTGAAATAGGAACAGATATATTGAGAAAGTAATAGTGAGAAAATGTTTTGTTTTATTTTTAAAAGGATCAATTAGATATAAAGACAGTAAAATATTGGTTGAATAAAGTCATGCTTCCACAAAACTGATCAAACATTGAGTTGATTCTGTGGAACAAACAATTTACTCTTTTGAAAACCTATGATGGACCACACTGAGTAGTCTTATAGGAATTAAATCACATATATATTTTTCAACCAATAAAATCTCATCAGAAATAAACCATCATTACAAGGGCAAATACTGCCAAAATAATTGTGGATGTAGTTGTAAACCTACCATATGTTATTTTTGGACCATTTAGAAAATAACAATGATAATTCCTTTCACCACTTCCCCAAATTCAAGAAAGAGATTTTCATGAACCAGTGTGAAATTATTTCTAACCAATAAAAACATTGTATTCAAAAACTTCACACATCTATGTAAAATGAGATTACAGATACAAGAGATACAAGTGTATTGCTTCTCAAGGCTGAAAAACAATTTCAGAGGCTGATTTACACATGCATACACACACATGCACCCAGCCACACACACACACACACATAGCCATCAGCTGCCAAGGCCTTGTCCATGCACACAATAGAAGGGATTAAGTCTGTTCACATATTTTACTTCACCTAAGAACACTTAATTAATTTATAAAACAAACTTCATTGCAAGAAAAATTGAACATTTTATTGTCATTGTATATTTCTGAAAAGAATCTATAAATGGCATTTCAACTGGCATTCTGCTTCTAATTTTCCTTCAGAAAATAACCTTTTATATGTTTCATTTAAAAGATGTTGTTGTTAAATGATTGGGATCTGACACTCAGATAGCAACAAAAACCTCAGTAGACAGATCCCAACAGTTTCATGAGCTGCACGTGACATGTGGGCCATTTTTTGGCCAGACCTGCTGCATGTGACATGTGGGCCATTTTTTGGCCAGACCTGTGGCATGTGGGCAATGTTATGGGCAAGCCTGATGTAAGACATTAGAATCAGCTTCTTAGTTAATACAAAAAATAATATTAACTTTTGTTATTTTTTTCAACCTTTAAAATTTTCTGTAATAATGATTTTTGGCAAGTATTATTGGGGATTGTTTCAAACTCTGAGGTGTTCTTGCTTCCTCAAAGTATTCGGCCATTCTCTGAGAAGAAAATATATTAAACGAAACGCATATTGCTCAGTTACTTTTAATATAATAATTAAATTTTTTTTTACTTTGATATTTAATATTTCCTCAGATTGATTGGGGTATTGTGATATTCTCTTTCACTTCCATCTGTTTTAGCAATTTTGAGAATCTTCAACTATTTTTCTTTCTTTCATAGACCAATAAGCTTTTTATTTATTTGCAAAGAATGGGCCTGAATGTTCTTGCATCATCATTGTTTCCATCTAGTAATTTGCATGGTTGTTTCAATTCGAACCATTAATCATTTGTAGTCCCTCATCTGTATTACCAATGCTAAGGAAATGCGACCCATGAATTATTTATACACATCTTCTGTTGTCTGGTTTATCTTTCATGATGAAGCTCAGCAGTTATAAGACAAAGGATCTCTATTTCTCATCTTTTTATATCTTCTTGCTTCATAATCATTTCTCTTTGCTTATACCAACTGTGTTTGTTGATGTTAAAATAAAGGATCACTATTAACTCCTTATAACAGTGTCATTTGAATATTTTATGCAAAAAATCCTGGGTGCCTCTTATCTTCTGTTACAAAATTATTGTCCTCGATTGCCAACGTCAAAATGAATCCCTTTATCACAAGTTTTTAAATCATTCCTATCAAAGTGATGGCATGCTGTCATAAACCTTTATGTTTTCTTTTTAGGATATCATTGGCACTTTTCAACTATATATAAATTCCAGCAGAATGCTGGCAGTGGATTTCATGTTGATAAATAGGAATCTGTGGACTGAGGGGAAATACTTTATTTCTTCCTCAAACTGGCCACAATCATATTCTTGTTTTAAGATAGTATCAACTTACCATATTTGATGGCAGATGGGATGGAGGAGGTCAGAATATTTTTGTTCGTTTCAGAATGGCAACAAAAGTTAAATATTAGCTGAAAGGTTCTATATGCTCATAGATTGTATAGAGTGATTTTTTTTCAAGCATTTGAAACAATATATGTATTTTATACTGCAAAATAAAAATTTGTTAAACTTAAACACTAAAATAATATTTTCAAAATTTTAACACAATTATTGTGTTCTTCAAAAGTAAATTCTTTTGTCAGAGGAGAAAAAAGAAATGAAAAGAATTCTTCAAAGAATTAATTGGATAAAAATCAATTTTCTTTTTTAAAGGTTGCTTAAGGTCAGAGAAAATGGTTTGTGACTGAATAATAAGGCTATAAATGTCTATGAATAAAAAATGTTGTCAGTAAAATGTTAGAAATGTCTGTATCATCTTAATACATGATTGTATGATTACAAAAAGCTCTTTATATACAATTAAATTATATTGATAAGTTTATATATGAAGAAGCTGGAAATGCAATTGGAGTTTTTAAGAATATTTACAGTAATGTTAGAGGTTTCACAGTTCTATGATTTTCAAAAGTTGAATTGAGATGGAGTGATGTGTAACTATTCTGTGATATATCTTGCTTCTTACTGGAGTTTGAGAATTCTTAGGTGAATTAGAGAGCCTAGTCTACTTAGTATGATGAGAGGTGGATTCCTGCCTTTCCCAAGGGTATTAGTGCAATATATATATATATATATATATATATATATATATATATATTTGTAGGATGTATAGTAGTATTTGATATGGCAGGAGGTAATATAGTGTTCATGTTGTTCAATAAAGTTAATGTAAGAAATAAATTGATTTTTATTTTTACTTTCTAAAGTGATCAAATGTAATTTTAGCCAATTTAATTTAATCCAACTAAGTCAGATGTACTTTCAGGATATAGGTTTCTTTTCTTTAATATGCCTAAATCTTGCATTTGGAAAGACAATTTCTCATTGTTTTTTCCATTATTTAGAAATCAAAGTTGTTTTTCTCTGAGACCAGCTGATTGCCATGGTTAGAGAGGCCAGTTTACCTAGTATGTGAAGAGATGGATTCTTGCTTTTCCCTAGGCTATTTCTGCAAAATAAATACAAGTTGTCTCAGCTGAGAATTTGAACATGGCACATCAATTCACGTTTTCTGTATGAATAATTAATCCACCTTCACTGCCAGTCAGTCAGTCACATATTTTTC